>OX467711.1:55330365-55971395 GCA_950111635.1 Agelastica alni | reverse complement strand
GAACCTTGTACGTCGTCAACAGTTGATCAGGAGTAAAAAACTTTTTAGTTTTCCACAGAAAACTTAGCCTCTGACTTTGCGATGTTAGCAATATGGTCATGCCAAGACATATTATTAGACACCGTGACTCCCAAAATCGAGATAGAGGGACTTAATTCAAGAGTATTTCTGGACATTGTGATGGAATGATTTGAATAATTCACTTTCTTGGAAAACGTGGTGCTTTGTGTTTTCTGGGCGTTGAACTGAACAAGATTGTTGATTTCCCACTCGACGATTGCTTCAAGATCTCTATTGATGGAGTCAACCTGCTCCTGCCAGAGTCTATTTGTATAATTCATCAAAAGTAATCTATAGGATGTGAAAGTTGACACAAGTGTGCTGTCGTCTGCGAAACTGTAAATGGGGTTCGTGGTGGTTTTCAAGAGGTCGTTGATGTGTAAAAGAAATAGGGTGGGGGACAGAATGGAACCCTGGGGGACCCCGGCATTGGTTTTTAACTCATCAGAAGAAATACCTTTAACTGCCATATATAAGAAGCGATCTCACATGAAGCTCATGAGCCATTGGCGCAACTTGGTTGGAAGACCGTAGGCAGATAATTTGCTTAACAATGCCTGGTACCAAAAGCGGTCGAAGGCTTTAGATATATCCAAGGCTATTGCACGGGATTTACCAAACTTCTTAATAGTGTTTGTCCAGAGCTGAGTGACATAAGCCAGCCATCTCCCGGAGATCCCGTTCAAAATTATGAACTATAAACTAGTTAATTGGAGCACAGGGTGCTGGATGACACTATTGATCGAACTACAAATGTTTTAGTAACGGTACTTTTGTTATTAAAAAAAATGGCAAAATTACAAAAACTGTGCTTCCACAACTACCATATTATCCAGATTTGACCAATATCATCACTTTGTAAGATTTAAAAGGATGCTCTTATGAAACTAAAGCGTTTTTTAAAGATCTGGATTTTTTTTGAGAAGCATTGAAACGAATGTTGGCACATTTGAACAAGACCATATAAAATTTTGTGGAAACAAATTATTTTTCTACTTAGTTCATTGCAGACTTTTCGATGGATGTGATTGCTTATCTGCAACACCATATATTTAACAGAAACAAATATTTCGCAATTGGAATGTCGCTAAAATCTGGCAATAATTGAATTTAGAATCGTAGATGGAAATTACCATTATATGCCTTTACTGTAAACAGATATGGTTGAAAAATATTTAGTCGGTATTGTTAAATATACTAAAGTTATTAGCACCATTTAAGTGAGAAGTATTTATGAAATGTACGATAATTTAAAAATAAGTTAAAATATTGGCGTTTAGATTTATTGTAAAGAATATAATTATAAAACTTTAGGATGAATTTTTCATTTAAATGATATTGCATAACAGGTGAAAAATAGCATAACGCATTATTTTATGCAATAATTAAAAAAAATGAATATTAGTGAAATACAATATAAAAATTTTTTAACATCTTTTGTGACCTAAGAAATCTAAGGATTGAGAAATAAAATACATCTTTTTTTGTGTTTTATCTTTTATTAAAAATAAATATTATAAAATATTTACACATTGAAAATATACCAAAAAAATAAATGTTTAATAAAGCCTTATTTAAGTAAATTTTTGTAATACACTTTTTGACGTACGTATTAAAATAAAGTGGTGGGGGTGGTTCAATGTTTTTTAAATAGGTTGTAACTTTTACGACTGAACGGATTTTAACAAACTTGGTCTCGTTCTTTTATTGCACCATTTAAAATAAAGGAATAAAACTTTTATTTAAATAAAACATACCTAGTTATTTTTATACTATTCAGTAAATGAATTGCTAACTGCAGAAAGGGGACATGTCACATTTTTAAAAATGTTTAGGAATCGAAGAAAACCTCATATTTTAAAAAAAAAAAAAATTTAAATCCATTTTTTTGCAAAGTATTATTTGAAATACCTTTAATTAATTAACCAGAACACATTCTTTTTGTTGTTTATTTACTTTGCAAAACTGTCAAATTTGACGCATGGACATATATATCACCTTTCTGCAGTAAAAGAAAATAAAAAGTGATAATTTTGACTTTTTTTATTTACAAAAACTAAAAATCCTTAAACATAAAAGAGCTTATTCGATTTCGCTTTCATTCTCAGCAGTTGTAATTTCTCTCCAGAATTCCAGATATTTCTCGGGAATAAATTTTATTGTGTTTAATATGTCAGTCTTTTTTTTTGCTTATAGGCAGCTTTTCGGTATAGGCTCTTTTTCTGCAATAAGTCACTTCTTTCTCTGTATTTTTCAGTCAGTAAGTATCGATTACAGGGCAGTTTATAAATTCTATAATAAAATATTATTTAAATAATATAAATATATATATATATATATATTTATTATATAAAATATTATTTAAATATTAATTACCTACTTGCGACTAAAGCACAAAAATTGTTACAACTTATCATTCATCACCAGCAACCACTTTTGCAGAAATAACCTTTCCAGAATAATTTACATGTTGCATTCCTTGCAGTTATGCCTTTTTAATAACATTTTTCTTGTAATTATTACTATTTAAAACCCCTTTTTTTCTTTTTTTTTGGTTTTTCTAATTTACTTCCTAAACTGGAACTCATTTTAACCTCTTCAGTTAACACAGTACAAATTATACTACACACATTTTTATAATTTTTATTCCATCGAATTACAATCACACATTTAAATTAAATATTGTTCTTCCAGTAAGAGAATGAACGTGCGTCATTAATACATGATTGTATAAAAGACATCCCATTTGTCCAGCATCTCTTTTTATCAACTTCAAAGAGTGCATATAATTAGTAAAAGCTTGTCTTTTAATCAAAAATGTATGTTGTTTCATGGTTAATTAGACCCGCAATATATTGAAAAGAGATAGCATACAAATGATACCACTTTTCCGATTCAGTTCGCTTGACAGTGCTACTTCACTATTTCAACCTAACCTATGATCGTTATTGTGGTTTTGTGCTATTAAGTTGATTTTTCGTGTTTTGCATTCGTATTTATTCTTAAATCAGTTTTTTTTAAATTTAGAATCTAGAATTACATACTTAAGTAATATCATTATACTCCTTATAATATTTTAGAGAGTTGCCAGTGCACTTAAGATATCACGTACAACAGTGTATAATATTAGAAGAAGGAAAGAGGATAATGCCGTTTTATCCTCTTCAGGCAAAAGTAGGCCTCGACTAAAAAGAAAAACTACAGATTTGCCTGAAGGAACAAAAATGGCTATACGAGATAAATTGTATATGTATAAAGAAAGTAAGTATAATGTTTTAAAACTGCCAGTCGAGAAATATATGTCCTTTCCATTTTATTTTCAAACAATGTATTATGCAATATTTTCATTCTCGAAAAACATGTCACCCTTAAGTCATTAAACAATGAATTAAGAATCAAAGAAGTTGTATCAGTTGGAAAATCATCATTAAGTAATTTATTAAAAGACATTGGCTTCAAATTTAAAAGAGATTATAATCGCAGATCATTAATTAAACGCACCCATATTGCTGCACAAAGAGCACATTTCTTAAGAAAATATATAGAGAACTCTAAAAGTACATGTCCACGAAAATTAACTTTTTTGGATAAAACATGGATTTATTCAAAATCAACCAATACTATGTCTTGGCAGGATAGTAGTAGCAAATCTGTACGTAAACCAGAAGGGTATGATGGTAAAAGACTCATAATTGTTCATGCTGGTTCTTTGAAAGGGTTTGTTCAAAATGCCAGTTTACTATTTTGTTCAAAATCTATGACTATAGATTATCACGGAGAAATGAAGAGTGCAATATTTACAAAGTGGATCACTACACAGTTAGTTACTTATGGTTTAGAAGAGCCTTCTCTCATAATAATGGACAATGCACCATACCACAGTGAAATTTCAAATAAACAACATACCACTGCTTCCAAAACACAGGATATAGAGGACTGGTTACAAACAAACAAAATAAATTATTTACAAATTTTAAAAGGCCAGAATTATTGCAATTGGCCAAGATGAACAGAATATATATATATATATATATCATAGATGAATTAATGAGAGAACATGGTCACAAAGTATTAAGGTTACCACCTGATCATCCAGATTTTAATGCTATTGAGCTAATTTGGGCTGATTGTAAATCATACTATAACAAATATATTGGCAGAGATGGATATAGTGATAAGAAGGTATTAAGTAGGTGGAATGAGGCATTGCAGAAGTGTAATGCTAAAGCCTGGGCCAAGTGCGTGGAACACACTGAATTAGTAATAAAAAAATGGTATGAACAAGAAGAGGGCATGAACAGTATAAATATTGAACCCATAATTATAAATATCGGCCATAGCTATGACTCTGAAACCGATTAAATATTAAATATAAATTTACTGTATTTATGTGAATTGTACATACATACATAAAGTCACGCCTTTTTCCCATAGGGGTAGGCAGAGACCACTTCCTTTCACTTACTACGGTTCGTACACACATCTTTTGCTTCCTCTACTTTCATCAGTGCTCTCATACATGCTCTTCGGTTGTTGGTACTTTTTACCTGGCCTTTCTTCAAAACAATGTTGATCTGATCGAGATATGTTCTCCGAGGTCGACCTCTAGCGATTTGCCCATTCACACTCTCCTTATAAATTTGTTTCGTCAATCTTCCTTCATCCATCCTTTCTACGTGTCCAAACCATCTAAGCATTCCTTTATCTTTTTTTGTGACCACATCTTCTTTTACACCACAGCGTTTTCTTATCTCACTATTCTTAACTTTATCCAACCGAGTCACTCCGGCTATACTTCTCAGACTACTCATCTCCGCAGCATTAATCCTATTTTAATGCTTCTTCTGCCAAACCCAACATTCACTACCATACATAAGTGTAGGAACCATCACACCTCTATGCACCGCCAGACGTGCCTTTTTTGACACTTTCTGGCTATTCATAAAGGTATGCAGTGCCCCATTCATTTTTTTCCTGCCAACACCCTTCGCTCAATGTCACTGTCATACTTTCCATCTCTAGTAAATTTTGAACCCAAGTACACAAATTCATTAACTTGTTCCACTCTTTCTCCCTCAATCGAAACCCCACAGTTTGTCATGCTTTCTTCTCTTTCAAAAACCATTACTTTCGTTTTGCTCACATTTATTTTCATCCCCTTGATTTTCAGGGAATCATGCATAACATTAACCATCGCCTGCCACTCCTCTTCAGATAACGCTAATATGACTTGATCATCGGCCTTAAGAAGGCATTTGACGATCAAATCATTCATTTTTAATCCCTACGCACTCTCTTTCAGATCTTTTAAACAATTGTCTATGTATAAGTTAAACAGCCATGGCGAAGCCACACATCCCTGTCTCACACCTTTTTCGATGTTAAACCAGTCCGTGCAAGCTCCCTTTATCCTGACACAAGCAGTGGAATCCTTGTAAAGTGATTTTAGTGCTCATATTAAACTACCACTCACCCCATACATAGACAATGTAGACCACAATTCACTCCTCACCACTCTGTCATAGGCCTTTTCCAAGTCTATAAAAGCGCAAAAGACCTTCTGACTTCTAGCCAAGAATTTTTCGACTATATCTCGTAAGGAAAAGACCTGATCCATACATCTCCTTCCTCTCCTAAATCCTGCTTGCACATCCCATATCATCTTTTCAGTTTCATTCGTTACTCTTACCACTTCTCCAACAAAGGTTAAAAAGGCGGTCCGGTAGACTAGCTACCACGTTTTGTCCAGCCTTCAGCATTTCAACTGTTATCCTGTCGTACCTAGCAGCTTTACCCAATTTCATACTGTTCAGCTTCCACAATTTCTGTCGTAGTAATTTTACTCATGTCTTCGAATTGGGCCTGTACTTGTGTATCCTCTTTCTCAAATAAACTTTCGAAGTATTCCTTCCATCTTTTTAATACGCATTCCTCTCCTTTTACCATATTACCATCTTGGTTTCTGATTCTTTTCAATTGTGAGGTAGTTTTTTTACCTCTGGCTGTTCTTATGGACTTCCAGAAAAGTTTAATATTGTTTTGGAAATCGTCAGATAACCTTCTATCAAATTCATCTTTATCACTCCCCTTATTTTTTGCCACAACCTCTTTTGCCACACCTTTTAACCTTTTATACTCATTCTTTGCCTTGTTTACATCCTCAATCGTTGCCTTTTGCGTTCTTTGATTGGCTTTTGTAGCTAGCCAATCCAGCCAGGCTTTCTTTTTTTCTGACACTGCTTTTTGAACCTCTACGCACGTTTTCTGTAACTTGCATCCTTTCCTTCTTTACTTACACCGCATACTTCTATAGCATTATCCACGATTCCTTTCTTGAATGGCTTCCACAATTCTTCAACCTCACATGCTTCATCTAAACCGTCAAATTTCTCGGTCATTTTTCTAACGAACTCCTCTTTTATACCTTCTTCTTGCAAATTCTCAACTTTTATACGCTCTAGTACACTATTTGATACCTGCACACGATGGCGCCACCGCTTAAAGAGACCTCTTATTCGGCTCATTACTAAGAAGTGGTCTGTGTCAATACCTGCACCGCGGTATGCCCGAGTGTCCATTACTTTATTTTTCAATCTTTCATCCACAATTACAAAATCAATTATACTTCTCTGGTGTCTTTCTTGTCTTGTGTACAAGTGGATCCTTTTATGGTTAAACATTGTGTTTGTTACCACAAGATTTCGCTCCAAACATATTTCAAGTAGATTTTCTCCGTTTTCATTTAGTCTGCCGTCACCGTACATTCCCAGAACTTTGTCATATCCATCACGCTTTACTCCTACCCAACTATTAAAATCACCCAACATTACAATTCTTTCATTCTGGTTACACCCATTTAAAATATCTGTCACACTATCCCAAAACTCCCGCCTCTCTTTCTGAGCTTTTAAAGACTGGTTCCACTGCGCATCTTGTGGGGCATAAACCGCTAGCAAAAAGATACGAGTAAGACCAACCTTCAGCCTCACCCAGAGGAGTCTTGGGCTTACACATTGAAAGTCAGTCACACATTCATTCATTCTAGCAGAGAGTTTTACACCAACGCCCGGAGAACCTCTGCTGGTTTCCGGAACTCCTAACCAGTAAGCTGTATAAGGTCCATGTGTTGTGGATTCACATCCTTTCCGCTTGGTTTAATTTACACAAAGAATATCAATCCGTCTTTCTTCTATCATCGTCTAAATTTCATCAATTTTATCATTTAATCCTCCCCCCACATTCAAAGTAGCAAAGTGACTGTCCGCAGTCCACGTTTCTCCCTCACAGGAAGCATGACATGACAGGTGGCGACGCCTATCGCTATCGTGTTGGATATAGTCAATACGACTATTACTCATAGCTTCCCATGAGATAAATTGTGAATAAATGTGAATTGTATTATTTATATATGTAAATTATATTTAAATAATCTTTTAATAAATAAACAAGTCCTTTGTGTTGTGATTATTAGTTTTTTCAAATGGAACAAAATAAAATACCTATATTTTAAGGTAACTATTTGCACGGTGTTCGGACCACTAGCAATATCGTCTTTGTAGAACAGTGACGTCACCGCTTTCCACTTATTTCAGATGCTTTTATTTATGACGCACGTTCATTCTTTGGCTGGACCAAGTGTATAAAACTATAAATCCTTTGTATAATAGTAAACAACGAACTTTTTGACTGAACTGGCGTCGTTGGCTTCATATTAAGATGTCGATGTCGGTACTTTACCGCAGAAAGGTGACATCTCCCGGATATGTTTCCTTTCTGCAGTAAATGAGAATTAAATCGCTTAACCGTATCAGGCAGGGTTATGTAGAAAATCCCGTTTTTGCAGTAAACGATGTATTTAAACTTTTAGAAGCGAAATATATATAAATGTCAATTTACCAAAAAAATGGAGATTTCGCTTTCTGCAATTAGCAATTCAAATATTGGCACAATTTATCCCAAGTTTGTTACATTTACCTCTTTCAATGTAGTAATAGAGCAACGGTGTGCATATTTGGACAATATATTGATGATTTTTTTGCTGTTACACAAGCTTTTCACTTCGAGAAAGTACGAGTAGTGTGGGGATGGTGCGAAAGAGTAAGCGATAGAAAAAAAGTGAAAGGGAAAGAGAGGCGTGGAGTGGAGATTACATGCTTCAGTTGCACACACTAAACTTTATTGACGATTTGTGCTATTCGACTTGTGGAAATCGGCAGAATATACTTTTTTCGTTTTTTCCTGAAATATATCGATCATAATAAAAAAGAACTTGACCGCACCCAAGAATGTCAAGGTAACATTTTTATTGGAAGTTTGTAAGTAAAATTCGGAATTTTTTTAATTAACCTGGAGTGATAAGAGGCGTTGTTGTGTTTTGGCAATTTTGGGAGTCATGAGTATCGTACCATATTTCGTCCAAATATACATTTCTTTTTATCGGAACTAAGTTCCTTAAAGCGGCTTATGAGTAGTGCGATTTAGTATATATCGTCACGTAACGAAATGGGATCCTTTGCATGAGAGTAAGAGAGATAGAAGTAGTGCGTTAACTACGCATGCGTGCAAAACAAATATTGACACAGTTCATCGCATAGGTGGTTCAGTGGTAGAATGCTCGCCTGCCACGCGGGCAGCCCGGGTTCGATTCCCGGCCGATGCATTCTTTTTGTGCTTTTACCATTGCATGCATAATTTTTTAAATTGTATTAAGGTATTCGCTACCTACATTTTAAAATTGTTTGGCATATTAATACGGCGACAGATAATTTTCTTAAAAGAAAATATTAACCCAAAAAAGGCTCCAGGCTTTGACCTAATAACTGGAAGTATTAAAACTGCTTCCAAGAAAAACTATAGGTAAATTTATGCACCTAATCAATGCTGCTTTTAGGTTAGGATATTTTCCTAGATTTTGGAAAATGGCTAAAATCAATAATTATGAAATAACGTTCTACAGACCAATATCACTACTGTCTGTAATATCAAAATTGTTCGAGAAACTCTTACTAAAAAGGTTAAAACCCATTATAGAAGCTAAAGAATTGATCCCCAACCATCAGTTTGGTTTCAGAAATAAACACTCTACAATAGACCAAGTTCACAGAATAACAGACATAATAAAAAAATATTTAGAGGAATAAATGGTATGATCTATAGTGTTCCTAGATGTAGTACAAGCATTTGAAAAGGTATGGCACAAAAGGTTGAACTATAAACTAAGATTATACTTACCGAAACAGTACTCTAATTTTGCAATCATACATCTCTGAGAGATATTTTGGAATAAAACAAGAAGAAGCATATTCAGAACTGAAACCAATTAAAGCTGGTGAGCCAAAGGGAAGAGTATTGGGTCCGGTCCTGTACCGCTTATACACTTGCGACATACCACAACTAGAAAATAATACTATTGCTACTTTTACTGACGATACAGCTATATTAGCGGTAGGTAAAAATAGTGAAAAAGCAAAAACAAAATAAATAAAAATAATAAATTAGATTAAATGAAGCGAAATCTACACATGTAACTTCACCAATAAAGTATGCCATCATTTACCAGTAAATATTAATAATACCATAGTACCATTTTGTAACGTGCCTATTTTTTCCCTTCTACAGTTTCATTATAATTGTGTCTCTGATAGTTTTGTATTCCTCAGGTACTCGTAAATAGTGTCGCGTACAGTATTTTGTTGTAATTTAAATATATCATTCGTTGTAAATAGTGTTGCATACCTTGTTGTGATAGGATTTGATAGTTATTGGCTGTGGCATTTTTGTTAATCGATGGAGATTGAGTGGGGGTTTTCGTTATTAGATTTTGCTTTGGTTTTTGGCCTCGATTGTTGTGTGTTATCGGTTATATTATTGTTTGGTTTGCATTTCTGTGTGGATGGGGCTGGCTATCAACACGGACGAGCGCGATTCTAAGTGTGGAACATAGATTTGCGAATATTGTTAGTTGACGTCGGTTCCGTGTCATTTTTCTTGATATCCGGCCTGGGTAGGAGTCGTTTGGTGGCAGTCTTGGGAGTGGTGTGGTGAGAATTTTTGGGACGGTGTGATATTGGCAAGTGGGCAGAACCTCTACGGGTTTTCTTTCATATCTGGCTGTATTTGGGCCATCTTAATTGGATTTTGAAGAAAAGCCATTTAATTTTTAACTTGACCATTCTATCTTACCTTTGTTGTTGATATTTTGGATTTTGGTGTCGAGTTAAAATAACCGCATGCGGGATTTATTTGAGGGAAGCCATTGTTAATTAGCAGGTGCCGTTCCATAACCAAACCGGCCACAGGAGTAGTGAATTCGTATACCCAAAGGTTACAAGTGATTTATTTTAGAATATTTAAACGACGTGATTTGTTTTTGACACCACGATTAAGTTTTTTTTTAATTTATTAATATGGTACATTGTTGAAAACTATTTATTGCATTGGATAATATGCCAAGGCTGAACTTTGATTAAAGTAATCTTCTCAATAGTTCTTTGTGTCCAAGTAAAAATGTTTTCTTCATACTTATTTGTAAATATCCTACAATATTGATATTTTGAAGGACAGCCATTGTAACAAGAAATATTTTTAAATAAGCTCGATTGTTTTAACAGTGTAAATCTTTATGTAAATGGTAAAAACATGAGTAAATTAGCAGCCTTATGTGAACGTTTGATTAAGTATTATTAAAAAGTTGACTTGTATACGTTTTTTTTGGTAACTTGGTAAAGTTTGTTACTCTTACTTTTGTTTTGGTTATTTTATGGAATCGTAAACTTTGGATTTTTGATTTATTGTTAGCTGTTGATTTTGACTATATTTGTTATAACTTTATTATTGAACTGTGTACTTTAATTTATTGTAGGCTGTTAATTTTGACTATATTTGTTATAATTTTATTATTGAACTGTGTACTTTGATTTATTGTAGGAGTAAAGTATCTAATATATTTTAGCTATAATTTTATTTATTTAGTTCACCATAATCTCAGTTGTTTATCGTGTGGCTCTGCTAGTGCCTATAAGACCTAGGGGTTTCCGGCTTGAACCGTCAAGTCGGTGGCGGGGCTCACTTTTATTTTTTTTTTTCTTCTACCCTCTACGGCTGAGCTCGGGCATAATTTGCCAGTAGAGAGACCGCTGGCAGAGTACTCTATAGAGAACGAAAAAGACGTGGCAATTTTCAAACAAAGCAAAATTCCTAGGTATTACGCTCGATGCAAAGCTCCGCTGGAAAGCTCATGTTAAAATAAAAAAAAAGAACTTGGTATAAGATATAGGAAAATGTATTGGCTAATAGGTAGAAACTCCACTTTGTCATTACATAATAAGCTTTTGCTATACAAGCAAATAATAAAGCCAGTATGGACTTATGGTATACAACTATAGGGGTGTACAAACAGTCAAATCTTAATATAATACAACGATTCCAAAATAAAGTATTAAGGAACATTGCTGATGCCACTTGGTATATTTGTAATAGTGATATTCACAGGGACCTAAATATGAAAACTATTGAACAAACTATTATCAATTTAGCCAAAAGACACGAAAAGAGGCTTAATCATCATGTAAACGTCGAAGCAATCCAGCTGCTAGACAACACAGGAATAGAAAAAAGAGAGAATATATGGAAATTAATAAATTAAAGTTGAATGTATCACTTAGGTGAAATGATTGACAGTGATCTAAAATTTAAGATCTTTGTTGATTACTTATGCAAAAAAATTGGTAAAAAATAGGGGTTCTTAGAAGGGTCAGTGGATGCTTAACACCAATGACACGTAAATTAGTGTATAATACTGCCACACTTTAATTACTGCAGTACTGTTTTATATATTACAAGCCAAGGGGATATAGATCGTTTGCAAAAATTACAAAAAAGAGCTATGCGATTAATAATAGGTTGTGATAGGTATACAAGCGTAGAGTTTATGCTAGCTAGGTTAAAGTGGATGAGTGTAAAGGGAAGACAGAATTTTGTACTGCAAAGAGTAAAAACAGCTGCAGGACAGAACTCTATATTTTCTAAAAGTATAAGTAAATATAATAGTCTGGATCAAAATATTAAAGATACAAAAAGCATTATTTCCTTCAAACGATTATTGAAAATAACATATGTATAATATCTTCATTACTAGTGTTTCACATATATTAGGTAACGATAATGGTGAAATTGTTTATAATATTAGTATAATAAGCGATTTACTAAATAGCTATAGAGCTAAATAAAGGGTATTTATGTATTTATTTATTTATTTGTCATAATAAGTTGATCCACTTTGTAAATTTTTTCTCTTTCGTGCCTTTTAGCTATCGATAATAATTCCGGCTTGAAGCATACATACGTACATATAGTCACGCCTTTTTCCCGTAGGGGAAGCCTTGAGACCACTTCCTTCCACTTGCCTCATCCATTCTTTTACATGTCCAAACCATCTAAGCATTCTTTTATCTATCTTTGTAACCACATCTTCTTTAACACCACAGCGTTCTCTTATCTCACTATTTTTTATTTTATCCAACCGAGTCACTCCAGCTATACCTCTCAGACTACTCATCTCCACAGCATTAACCCTATTTTTATGCTTCTTCTGCCAAACCCAACATTCACTACCATACATAAGTGTAGGAACCAACACATCTCTATACACAGCCAAACGAGCCTTTTTTTACACTTTTTGGCTGTTCATAAGGCTATACAGTTCCCCATTTATTTGTTTTTCTGCCAACACCCTTCGCTCAATGTCACTGTCATACTTTCCATCTCTCGTAAACTTTGAACCCAAGTACACAAATTCATTTACTTGATCCACTCTTTCTCCCTCAATCGAAACTTCACAGTTTGTCATGCTTTCTTCTCTTTCAAAAACCATTACTTTTATTTTGCTTACATTTATTTTTATCTCTTTGATTTTTAGGGCATCATGCATAACATTAACTATCGCCTGTAACTCCTCTTCAGATGACGCTAATATGTTTTAATCATCGGCGTAAAGAAGGCATTTGACGATCAAATTATGTATTTTTAATCAATACGCACTCTCTTTCAAATATTGTAAACAATCGTCTGTGTATAAGTTAAACAACCCGTTCGTGCAAGCTCCGTTTAGCCTGACACAGGCAGTGGAATCCTCGTAAATTGAAATTTAATCTTCGAGAGTGGTATCGCAAATCATCCGTTGAACTATTCCGAGCTGCGATAAACAAAGTTATTATAGCCAATATGATTGCCAACGTTCGATAATCGGACAGGGTACCGGAAGAAGAAGATAGAACAGCAACGGTCTAATTCCGCCGATGTTTAAATTATAGAAAAATTAATTAAAAAAAAATTTCTATTGTTATAAACAATTGAAAATAGCTCCCGCTTATGAAATGATAAGAAAAAGTTTAAAATTATACGGTTGACATAAACAGAATATTGTTAATAACAATTATAATTTGTTTTAAACAATTTGAAAATGTTTTGTATAATAATTTTAATAATAATTATATCATCAAAACATTTTTTTATTCTTCCCACTGGGAAGTTAGTCATGTGGACTTTTTGGGTCGCACCCAGTCCAGCTTTTGTTAGAAAGGAGAAAATTAAAGTCTACAACTTCCTGGTACAAAATAAAAAATATCATAGTATGTTTAAGCATTTGACGGATCCAGAAAACATAAATAATATACAAAAAACAAATTTAATACAACATATAAAATAATGACGTTAATGTTGTGAGATTTGAGTTATTTTTAAAAATGTTTGCATGTACTAGCGACAAAGAAAAATTATACAAAGGTATAATAAATTTCAATTACAGTAATATTTTTCCATGCCGAAAAACCTTATCTTAAACAAATTTACGCACCATATTTGTAAATACAATGGGCAAAATGCTGCTGAACCTATACAGGGCGTTTCTAAATACATGTGAAAAAATTCAGAAGGTGATTGCCGTCGAAATTTTAATGAATCCTTTTTATAACAAAATTTCCTCAGCTCACCCGCTTCCGAGATATAACTCCTAAAAGGTGGTGAGTAAAATTAAGTTTTATTTTACAAAACTAAACCTCGAAAAAAGTATTTAATATTGTTACGATCCGACTCTGTTGTCTGTCGCCTTGACGCGCCAGCGAGTCGATAACAATTAGGGTGAATATTAATGGGCTGCTAGTAATAGTAGTAGTAGTGGTAGTAATAGTGATAAATGGACAAATTCTCAACAACATAAGATACGCGGATGACACTAATACTCGCGCATTCAATCGATGACCTACAGAGACTTATTAATAGGGTAACTGAAGCTTGTAAAGTATTTGGTTTGAAATTAAACACGACCAAAACCAAATACATGCTAATAAGCAAAGGAATTCATAGTCAAGTTGCCAGTGTCTACGTGAACGGAACACAATTAGACAGAGTATCAAGTGCGAGCTACCTTGGCCGCAGGATAAACGAGGACTGGGATCCATCAGTTGAAATCAAAATACGTATTGAGTGTGCTCGGGCAACATTTATTCGCATGAAAAAACTTTTTACCAGTCACGATCTATCGATTGCCATGCGATTGAGGATGATTAGAGCGTATGTCTTTCCAGTTCTTTTGTACGGAGTCGAGAGCTGGACACTAACAGAAGCTACGCTTAAACGTCTACAAGCTTTCGAGATGTGGTTGTACAGGAGAATGCTAAGAGTAAGTTGGGTGGAAAAGATCACAAACGAGGAGGTGCTTAGAAGAATGCATAAAGATACAGAAGTGGTCAATATTGTAAAACAACGAAAACTTGAATATTTAAGACATATCATGAGACACCCAGAAAAGTATGACATTCTACATCTTTTAATACAGGGTAAAATTAATAGTAATAGACGCCCCGGCAGACGAAGAACTTCCTGGCTCAAAAATCTCAGACAGTGGTTTGGTCTCACCACTATACAACTTTTCCGAGCGGCTACCAACAAAATAATGATTGCAAACATGATAGCCAGAATGATCGCCAACGATCGTTAAACGGTCATGGCACCTAGAATAAGAAGAAGTAATACACAGAAGATACTGGATGATTCTGGAATTTCTTTGAATAATGTCGATTATTCGAGAACACTGATTTGGAGGTATTTAAACGGAATCATAGATCAAGGTTTTTAAGTTAAATTACCGTTAGTTAAAAGTCAAGTATTTTAAAATAATTATTAAGTGTTTGTTACTTATTGTAAAATAAAATTTATTGTGAAGAAATATTAAAATAAAAGTTGTTATAAGTTATAAGTTGTTAAAAGTTATTGTACTAAGAGTTTAGAGTTACTGAACCCAAGGAGAAAATATCGTAACAATATTAAATAAGGTATTTTTTTATGGCTTTAAATAGCTTAATCCATTTAGCCACGAAGTTAGTATACTGTTTGTAACAACATTCAGCATAGGAAGATAGATAGCATGGGTATACTTTATAATGTATTTACACATTTACAAAGCAAGTACTCTTCATTCAGGGCCCCAATCAACTAATCAACTCAAATGGTGGATATAAACTTGTGGGTACATTGCAACAGGATTACACAGGGGTGCCTTTCATAGCGACTTTACAACACACAAAACGGGTAACGGATTGAAGGTAAAATATTAACCATAGGGATTGACACGAGGAACCTAACTAAACAGATCTATGCTAAATCAGACATTCAATACTAAATTCTTCTCTTAGTCCTTTTTAAACACTCCCATATTATTTGGTTTAGCCTAGGATTTCGCCGACAGTCACATCTGTCAATAATTAAACTAATAATTGACGAATATTTTGTTGTGTTTTGACTTTAAAAAATGTTCAAGCACAAGGAAAAAGTTGACACGTTTTTAAGTTTATGGGGAATCTCAAAAGAACCCTAGAAGAGCAGTTCAGTTATATAGTCCAAAAAATAGGGGAAAGTGCGTGCATTAATTAATATCTAAAAAAAACATATGAGCGTAGAGGAAATTAAAAATCAGGGTGAGTATCTATTTCATGCAACTCGATCCTGATTACCAAACATAACCTAAGAAATTGGCAAAGTTGCGAAAAGCGGTTTTTTGTTATTAACTAAAAAACTACAGCTCCGATCAAAAAAAGTTAAACCAGAAAATTGTTGGTATTAAAAAGATCTATCCATTAAGTAAATTATTATTTTTCGATATCATTGATAGTTTTCGAGTTATATTGGAAAAACCGTGAAAAATCGGGTTTTTTATAAGTCGTTAACTGTAACGTATTCATACTTGTTACTTACTGTTAAGTGTAGCCTTTGACAAGCCAAAAAACATTTTTTTTGAAAAATAGATCAATATTAATTATTTTTCAAGATATATGAATTTTTGACAAAAATATGCTCTCTTAATTAAGCTAGTTCTGCTCTGGGGATAATGCTATAGTAACGATTTAGGCCTTTTTTTTCTATAAAAGTTGTACTTTCATATTAATAAAAAAGTATATTGATTTCTTAATTTTAAGGTTTAAAAAATGACTTTAAAATAATTGCACTATTTTTTACATGTTTTTTTAAAATAAATTTTTTAATTTTGTTTTTATAATAATGACTTTTATAAAAAAATAAAATTCCTGGCATCATTTCACGCATTTATAAAAAAAAATGGAATTTCTACGATCACTAGGAGGCGAGATAATGTTTTATTTCAAAAAAATCTGGAAGGGGCAATAATCAACGTACAGCAGTCACCTTCATGGATATTTAGGTTAAATACCTATATTTTCAATAAAAAATACTGGGATGTCTCTAGTTCATTTGCAGTATTATTAATTGATGAATAAAGTGAGACGTGCAGGCGCAGAACTGTATTTAATTTGGGGTAGCTCGTCAAGATAAACACGAATATCATATTCACCAAATAATAAAATAACTCTATTACGTAGAAAACATTTATTAAATAATTACAGTAAAAATACTCGTATATTATATTAAGAAAGATTTATATTAAAAAATAATTCTTCTTTTCTTTATTGGAGGATTGTTTGCTGAATCAATTGGCTCTTCTTTTTCTTCTTCTTCAATATTGTCATCCATGAAGTTAGGCAATTCTTTGTCTATTTTGATGGTACGATGATTATTGCGCCTTCCAGATTTTTTTGAAATAAACAAATTATTTTGGCTTCCAATGATCGTAAGAATTCATTTTTTTTAAATTCTGAAATGATGCCAGTAATCTACTTTTATGAAAGTCATTTTTATTAAAACAAAATTAAGAAATTTATTTAAAAAAAACATGTAAAAAAATATTGCAATTTTTTTAAAGTCATATTTTAACCCTTAAAATTAAAAAAATCGATACATTTTTTTAATAATATGAAAGTACGACTCTTACAGAAAAAATAAGCCCTAAATCGTTACTTTAGCATCATCCCCCGAGCTAACCTAGCTAAATTAAGAATGCATCTTTTTGGAGAAATATTCATATATCTTAAAAAATAATTAATATGATTATTTTTGGGCTACTGAAAATCCACATTTTGTCAATCCGATTAAAAACCAAGGATACTTCGGAATTAACGTTTGGTGTGCTATTATTAATGGGCATTTGATTGGTCCATATTTTTAGGAGGGGATTTAACATAGTGAGCGATATTTGCAACTTCTTCAAGAAGAACTTCTTGTGCTTCTCGAAAATGTGCCATTACAGCTGCGAGCAAACATGTGTTTCCAGCATGATGGAGTTCCACCGTATAAAATAAGAATTGTACAACAATATTTAAATTAAACGTACGGAGAAAATTGAATGGGTATACATGGACCGATACAGTGGGCGCCTAAATCACCGGACTTGACCCCACTAGACTTTTTCTTGCGGGGAACTTTAAAAAAAAAAGTGTATAGAGATATAAAACGAAAGCTTGATTTTGAGGAAGCGGTATTTGTTCTTTTACAAAAGAGTTCGTCAAATACTTAACTGCATCATCATTATATAAGCAGACAAATATCCAATGATTGATATCATCAACATTGCAATCACAAAATTCTTGCAGCAAAAGGCTTAATTGGTAAAACTGGATGGATTTATTGCTTTGATTACAGAAAACATCCCATTTAATATCCCAATTTTGTTTTAAACATTGTCTACGTGTCGCTGTCAAATTACTCCTACCCAGCCAACTGATTTCTGAACCTTTTGGGATCGTTTCCTTAGCCATATAATCTGCTTTAATGTTACCAAAAATACCAACGTGTCCCTTTACCCAAATGAAACAAACAGAAAAATATAAGGTAAGGGATGCTAATTTCACCTCCTTATAATGTAACAGGAATGTTGAAAAAATAATGGTGGTTAGTCCTTTGCGAGTGCACGGAAATTACAAAATGTTTTTACTTAAATTTGAGAAAAAAAAATTAAATATAAATTTACTCTCCACCTTATGGGGGTGTTATCTCGAATGGGGGTGGGCTGAGGGAATGTTGTTATTGAAAAGATCCATCATAATTTCATACGGGCAATCACCTCCTGAATTTTATCGCATGAATTTAGAAACACCCTGTATGTATTCCATACAAACAAACCGAATAATGATGGAATTTGAATGAATCCAGTAAACTTAAACTATTGTTGTATATTAGTCAATCAGCACCGTTAAAGGTTAAAGAAACTTGAGTAACCAAAAAAATGAAGAAGAAAGCGTAATAACAGAAGAGGAAAGATATCATTATTTTGATGATAATGTTTTGGATGACTATCAATAAATAAACTTTCATTAAACATGAATTTTTGTATTAACCCCAATTAATGGTATAATTATTTCAAATTAATTTTTTCCCATAATTCTTTTATTCATACTCATCTACGTATATCTTAGAATTTAATCAAGACACTACAGTAGTTTGACAAAATACATTTACTCCGAAATAAATGCCTTGTAACAAAATGCGATGTGGCAGTGTAAGAAATTAATAATCGAATTAAAACACATATATCGCGTGGTTTGACTAAATAAAATAATTTTCAACCGTGTTAAGTAGTGTTATAAATTCGGTAGTGGATGAGATATTTTAAATATGATTTATTTTATTACTTAAAGTAATTTTTTATAGTGTGGGGTGGTGCATGGTGGTGTAAGAAATTGGTACTCGATTTGAAACACATAAATCGCGTGGTTTGACCGAATAAAATAATGTTCAACCGTGTTGAGCAGTGTAATATACTCGAGTATATAAGATATCTGAATTATGATTTTTGCTATTACTAAAATTAATATTTTAAGGGGTGGGGTACTGTAAGAAATTCGTACTGCAATAGAATATTATTTTGTCATCCAATATATTACTTAAGTGTATTTTTTGTGTTAATTTTTACATAAAACGTTTGTAATTAATTTGTAAGAATGTCTGTTGCTAATAAGATACTCATATTATTTAAAAGGTGAAGGTGTGGTGTAGCATTAGTCTAAATATTGCACCGCGCCCCATTTTTCAGAGATTCACGCCTGTAAAAATCGAGTTTTGTTGTAATAAATTGTAATTAATGTGTAAGAAATTCTCATGTAATTTTTTTTTTCCGATTTGAAGGTGTGGTGTAGCATTAGTCTGATATTGCACCACACCCCATTTTTCAGAAATCCACGTCTGTAAAAAAATCGAGTTTTGTTGTAATAAATTGTAATTAATGTAAGAAATTTCCATATAATTTTTTTTTGTGTGGGCTACAAATGCTGGTGCAGCATTAGGTACATCCAAATTAGTTTTGGAAAAACACCCAGTACTAGCTCTAACGACCGCAAAATATCCATTTAATTAAATAATGAAAAGATAATTTACAAATTATTAGCAAGAATTTGTCGTAAATTTGAAGCTGGAAAAAAATTTACTTCAATATTTATCAAAAACATGTTTTTGAGGTTTGTTAGATAATTATCTAACATAGATAGTGTGAAATTAAAAATACATCTAAACTTGTTATTTGTGATTTACAGGGTAGTTCATAATTATGTAAGTACTTTGAACTAAAGAACATGAATTTCATGATAACTAGCCTTTTTCCTCGACTTCGTCCTGTAGTTTTTAAATAAAATAATACATCTTGGTATGCCGGCTTAAAAACTGCCACTTACCAGTTTTTATTGCTTGGTCTCGATGTTTACTATTACACATCGCATTTTGTTACAAGGCATTTATTTCGGAGTAAATGTATTTTGTCAAACTACTGTAGTGTTTTGATTAAATTCTAAGATATACGTAGATGAGTATGAATAAAAGAAATATGGGAAAAAAATTTATTTGAAATAATTATACCATTAATTGAGGTTGATACAAAAATTCATGTTTAATGAAAGTTTATTTATTGATAGTCATCCAAAACATTATCATCAAAATAATGATATCTTTCCTCTTCTGTTATTACGCTTTCTTCTTCATTTTTTTGGTTACTCAAGTTTCTTTAACCTTTAACGGTGCTGATTGACTAATATACAACAATAGTTTAAGTTTACTGGATTCATTCAAATGCCATCATTATTCGGTTTGTTTGTATAGAATACATACAGGGTGTTTCCAAATTCATGGCGAAAAATAACGTCGACTTGAATCAAAACACAAATATTAATTAAATTTTAAAATTAAATGTTCATTAATTAAAAAAAATTCAGTTATTATTTTTTTTTTAATCCGGTTGCAAAGTGGCGCTAGGAAGCAGCAAAAAGATCTATTAAGAATCGTCTAAATCAGTGTTTTCCAACCTTTTTTGTGTCATCCCTCACCTTAGCCTTTTTAAAATTCTTATGCCACCCTTATGTAACATACTTAATTTTAATATTAAAAAATTGAATTGTTCACTTAAGAGACTTAGACGATAGGTTTTAGGAGGAAATCACTAGGAAATGGTTAACGAAACACAGTAAGTAAATTTTCAAAACATAATGAAATACTAAAATTCAGATTCCAAATAATTTTAATAAAGATTTTTCTATATTAATTTAATATTTTGGCACCGAATACTAACATTGCATTTAAATGGCCCGGAGCGACAGGGTTAAACTCGTGTCGAGTTCATTTTTGAATTGCCCCCCCTGCCAATCACTGGTCTAATTTGTACGTTGATCAAAGTTTCTATAATCAAGAACAACGATTGTCCGCTTTATGGAAACCGACCATAATCGCCCGACCGTGGTTTCTTTAGAAAAATTTGATTTTTATTTAAATTTTATTTTAATTTAAAAAAAATCCAACGGTAATCATGAAAGTATATTAAAATACCGTCAAATAAGTTGTTGATCGTTTATCTATTTTTTTAGAAAATTTTATCAACATTGTTTGTTTACCTAGAAAGTTATTAATGTATTATTAATGCTTGTTTACATTTAATACCAAAGAAAATAATTTTAGCATTTATCTAAATAACAAGATATATTAGCTAGGTTAAATTTAAACGAGGTCTTTTTATGATTTATATGTGCTTAGGATTCCCACAAGAGTAAGTAGTAACACATACTATCTTGTTATTGAGGCTAAAAAATAGTTGATATAAAGATTTAAATACGGGCGATTTATCTATACAGGGTGATTAATTAGTGTAATAAAGCTCAGTAGCTCTGTTCTTCTTCTTCTTCTTCTTTACCCAGCTATTGTAGTCCACTGCTGGACGTAAGCCTCCCCTTTACATTTCCATTGTTTACGATCTTGAGCCACACTCATCCACTGACTTTCGATTCTTTTTATGTCATCTCGCCATCTTGTGGGAGGTCTTTCTACACTTCGTTTGTCATTTCGCGGTCGCCACTCCAATAATCTCTTCGTCCACCTATCATCATTGCGTCTAGCTACATGTCCTGCATACTGCCACTTCAGTTTCGCAATTCTTGTTATTATTTCTTCCATTTTCGTTCTATTGTGGATATCCATGTTCATATCACGATCTGATAGTTTTATTCCCAGCATAGAGCGTTCCATTTTACGCTGAGTTATTCTAAGTTTTTCTGCACTCGCTCTTGTTAGCGTGAGTGTCTCTGCTCCGTAAGTCATGACAGGGAGCACACACTGATTAGTAGCTCTGTTAATATAGGAGAAACCAAAAAAATTGTGTTTAAAAATTGTAGACAGCTTTAAGCTTTACATTTCAAATTTAGTTACAATGTTACAGGGTGTTCCATAATGCAGTGCTAGATCAAAGTTATGTTTTTTTAAATGAAACACCCCGTATTTTACCCTAAAATTAAAATTTGCTTTACTTCCTCATTACAACAATATAAGGTTATATTATGTTATACAGGGTATTTAAAAAGTTATAACCAATTCTATATGGAAATCTTAACAAGTTCAACGGCCTGTATGATTAAAATGGAGAATAATAATCTATTGAATCCAAAGTTTTTTAAAGATTGTCAAAGTGTTTAAACAAAAACGAATTTGCGAATATTTATTAAATCGAATACAGTGTAAGTCAAAACTGGAGCACATTATTTTCTCAGTAATTTCAAATGGATCACCATGTAATCTATATCACTGTCGAAGACTACTGTTACCATACTCCTTTTTTATTGACCATACCCTATGCCTAAAGTTATTAGTTTTTGAGATATTTTCATTTTTCTATGCAAAGTTTTAATTTGATTTCCAAACGTATCACTAATTGTTGGTTGGCCATGATCGATTTTTCAAAAAAATATTAATAATTACTGTTTGGTAGCTTAGTAGTTTTATAACTAGTACATAAAAAATAATTAGAAATAGGGTTTAAAAAACTTACACTCGGGGAGACATAACAAACATACATACATACACATAGTCACGCCTTTTTACCGTAGGGATAGGCAGAAACCACTTCCTTCCACTTGCTACGGTTCTTATACACATATTTTGCTTCCTCTACTTTCATCAGTGCTCTCATACATGCTCGTCGGTTGTTGGTACTCTTGACCTGGCCTTTCTTCAAAACAATGTTAATTTGATCGAGATAATTTCACCGAGGTTGACCTCTACCCACTTGTCCTTTCACACTCGCCTTATAAATTTGTTTCGTCAATCTTCCTTTATCCATCCTTTTTACGTGTCCAAACTATCTAAGAATTTCTTTGTCTATCTTTGTAACAACATCTTCTTTTAACCACAGCATTCTCTTATCTCACTATTCTTTACTTTATCCAACCAAGTCACTCCGGCTATACTTCTCAAACTACTCATTTACGCAGCATTAATCCTATTTTTATGCTTCTTCTGCCAAACCCAACATTCACTTCCATACATAAGTGTAGGAACCAACACACTACTATGCACAGCCAGACGTGCCTTTTTTGACACTTTGTGGCTGTTAATAAAGCTATGCAGTGCTCCATTCATTTGTTTTCCTGCCAACACCCTTCGCTCAATGTCACTGTTATACTTTCCATCTCTCGTAAACTTTGAACCCAAGTACACAAATTTATTTACTTGTTCCACTCTTTCTCCTTCAATCGAAACTTTACAGTTTGTCATGCTTTCTTCTCTTTCAAAAAAAACTTACACTCGAAGAAAAATAAAAAACAATACACGTAAAATTAAAAAACAACACTATTACGAAAATAAAGCAGGTCTTAATTATTAAGATATTTAAAATGACCACCCAAAATATCTATGCATTCTTGAAAGAGGTTATTGAAAGAGGTTATTGAAAGAGTTACTTACATCACGAAACATTTGTACAGTAGCATTTCGAAATGCATTTCGTATTCTCTCTTTCATTTTACACCTTGTTGTTGTAGGTGTTGTATACACTTCGTTATTAACATAACCACCAATATGTCCATTTTATTGAATTCTGGTGACCTTGGTGGCCATCATACTGGTCCACCTTTTCCAATCCATCTTCCAGGAAACTGAACTAATGCATTATGGCGAATCGGAGCATTGTCATGCAAGAACCACTTTTGTTCACGTATACGAAGTGGAACATCTTCCAATAACTTGGGAAATTGTTTACTTCTTCTTCCAGTGCCTGTCCTTTACCAGTCTTTGGCGATCATTCTGGCAATAATTATTTTATAAATTGCGGCCCTAAATAGACCCGTAGTAGAGGTTGCAAACCAAGTTCTCAGCTTTTTAAGCCATGAGATCCTTCTTCTGTCTGGTCCCTTCTTTCCAAGCACCTTTCCCTGTAGGATAAGCTGCAACAGACCGTATCTTTCGCTGTTGCTCATGATGTGTCTAAGTATTCCAATTTCCGACTTTCAACTGTACTCATGGTCTTCATTTCCTTGTTTAAAATGTCGAGTACTTTTTTGTTTGTAACATGGGCTGTCCAAGGGATTCGTAGTATACGTCGATACAGCCACATCTCAAATGCGTCCAATCTTTTACTGGCTGCATCTGTTACAGTTCATGACTCAACGCCATATAGGAGCACGGGAAAAACATAGCATCGTAGAAGTCGTATTTTAGTTGTAAGTTCAGAAAATGGCATTTAAACAATTTCGACATTTTAAGGAATGCAGCACGAGCCCTCTCTATTCGACAACGTATTTCGAGAGAATGATCCCAAATCTCGTTGATTGTAGTTCCCAAATATGTTTAAGTCTCTACCTTTTTAATAACTGTATTATTTATAATAAGCCGCCTGGGTGGTGGTGGATTTTTGCTTATCAACATGTATTGTTTACTTAAAAATCTAAATATATCTCTCCATTTACATACTCTTTGAAAAAATATGGTCCCACTACGTAGTTACCAACAATACCTTCCCACACATTTAGCGACCATCTAGTTTGACTGTGTGTCGAATAGTAGTGAAAGTTATGCTTGTTAACAACACCATTTTTATAAAATTAAGCTTTATCTCCGAATAGTACAAATTCAAAAAAATCTTTGTTGATTAACTTTTTTTAAACAAAATACTATTGTCTTCTCGAAATCACTGTCAGTTAATTCTTGTTGCAATTGAATGTGGTAAGCGTGCATTTCGTTTTTAAAAAGAATTCTTTGAACACGGTAGTAACCAAGTTCTTGTTTTTTAAATAAGTCTTATACTTGTATGTGGATTTTTGTAAACTGCCACAAGTACATTCATTTCGTTTTCCTCTGTCACAGTAGCTTTTGTTCTTTCTTGTTTTTCATAAGTAACTGAACCGGTGCGGTTAAACCGATTCTTCAATCTTTCGAAACTTGCTGTTGTAGGTTGTCGCTTCTCAGGATATCTTTCATGATAAATTCTTACCGATAGTAATGCATTTTTATTCTTCTTCTTTTGGTGCCATATCAGGTCCTCCTGATGTTGGCAATCACAATGGCGAGCTGTGCTCTGTCTTCGACGATTCTAAAGAGTTGTTCTGCGCTTTGAAACTCTCTAAGATTCCTTAACCACGAGGCTTGTTTTCTACCGACTCCTCTACAGCCTTCTATCTTGCTTTCATTATAAGTTAAAAGATACGGTAACGATCACTCCTTAGTTTGTGACCTAGATAGGACAGCTTTCGGCATTTAACTATTATTAGTAGTTCGCGGACGGCATTTGCTCTATTTAAAACCGCTTCATTTGTCTGCTTAGCTACCCATGGGATTCGGAGCATACGTCTATGTAGCCACATTTCAAATGATTCAAGACGATTAATAGTTGCTGCTTTTTAGGTCCAAATCTCTGCCCCATACAACAGTATAGATCATTTAAATTTAGATCGTTATTGCAGAAGAGCGATCTCATTTTTTTAAAGGTTGCGCTAGTTGACTCGATCCTGCACTTGACTTCCTTATCCGGGTCGAGATGCTCTGTAATGTAACAACAAAGATATTTGAAACATGGAACCCTTTCAATGTTTTGACCATTCATTTGCAGTGCAGCATCATTATACGGCTGACGGTTGAAAACCATAAACTTAGTTTAAGTGACATTTATGTTTAGACCCATTTTTTGTCCCATCACGTTGACCAAGTCTAAAAGACAATAAAGGTCCTGGAGAGCATCACATAAGATTGCGGTGTCATCGGCATAGCGAATGGTATTGATCAGTTCGCCGTTAATCTTCGCAATCCTGATCATGCAACGCCTGTTTAAATATTTTGTCAGAATATAGTTTAAACAACAGTGGAGACAGTATACATCCCTGTCTCACTCCACACCGAATCTGGCATTCGTCGCTTAGTTTTCCATTGACCCGAACCACTGCTTTTTGTCGCCAATATAGGTTTTTAATAATGCGTATGTCTCTGTCATCAACTCCAGTACTCCTTAATATATCTATAAGTTTTTCATATTGTACCCTGTCGAATGCTTTCTCATAGTCTATAAAGCATACGAAAATGTCTTTACGTTGATCGCGACACTTTTGAAGAAGTATAATTAAGGCAAACATTGCTTCTTGGGTAAGAAGAGCGTTTCGAAAACCAAACTGGGTTTCGTCCAGATCACTTTCACATTTGTTGCGTATTCTTTTATAAGTAATTCTAAAGAATACTTTTAGTGTGTGTCTCATTTTTATTACATTCTCCCAATATCCAGATCATATCTACCATTTGGTCACGAGTAAAATTCATATTTGCTTGTTTAGAGTGTAACTTTCTGATAAATCAATCATGGCCAACTAACAATTGATACGTTTAAATAGCTTATTAATACTTTGCATAGAAAAATGGAAATTTCTCAAAACTAATAACATTAACTATAAGGAATGAATAATAAAAATTACTGAGAAATTTATGTATTCAAGTTTCGACTTACACTGTATTCGATTAAATAAATATTTGCAAATTCGTTCGTGTTTATAAACTTTGACAATCATTAAAAAACTTTGGCTGCAATAGATTATTACTCTTATTCTCCTTTTTATTATACAGGCCGTTGAACTTGTTAAGAATTTAGCATAGCATTGGTTATAACTTTTTAAATACCCCATACAACATACTATAACCTTATATTGTTGTAAAGGGGTGGTAAAGCGAATTTTAATGTTTAGGTAAAATATAGGGTGTTTCATTTAAAAAAACATAACTTTGATCTGGTACTGCGTTATGGAACACCCTGTAACATTGTAACTAAATTTGAAGCTTAATATATATATATATATATATATATATATATATATATATATATATATATATATATATATATATATATATATATATATATATTATAATTTTTTTGTTTTGTTAATTCTAAAAGGAAAACAACAATATGTTACTTCCAAACTACCAAATGAGTCACTCTCCATCCATAAACAAATTTCAACTGTTTTTTCAAATTTTTGGCAGGATGTGTATTTATTATTAACTAAAAGATTAAGGTACAAGAAACTAAAATAAAGTTTAAAAGATAATTAAATATGCTACATGATAGATTTACAAAGTTAAGAGTAGTTTATTAAAAATAACCTAGATATTACTGTGTGAATTTGCTAATAATGGAACTGAAAATTAAAAACATAACGTAAGGATTTTTGAAAGCAAAAATTACGAAATAAATTAAGGAAATGTTATATTACTTAAAAGCAAATTGGTAATAACTATTTTATTTAGGATTATTTTTTTTTGCTAAAATTTATGAATAATCGAAATCAGTCAAAACACACAGTATTAAGACATAGGATACTCTAATCAAAGTCTATTATTATCTATATTGTTACCATAAAATTTAAAAACGTGATCAAATACAGAATATTTTATAAAAATTTATGACTTTAATATGCCACCCGTTTTTCGAAAATCCTGTGTAATTAAAAATAATTTAAAATATAACACATATTAATATGGATATTTATCTAGATTTTTTTTACTTGCCGTTAACATACTAGAGAATAAATCATAAGTCGTGCCTTATCATATATATCGATCTAATACATAGGTCTAAGTATAAAAGAATACTTTATAAAAAAGAAAATTAAAAATGGACCCAACATACTGCTTTGCGCTTTAGCTTACAGTGTTGCAAATCTAGGGCTAACCATTGAGCGGTAGCCATATTAAATATATATACAGAATGTATATAAAATAGCGCCCTCTACATGGAATTTTTTGGAACTAATACTTATATAATGAATATGTTGATAGTAAAAAATCGTCCCAGACAAAAACGCGGGAAACATCGTTTTGGACCCACTTTTGTACTTTAGCTACCTATATACATATCTATATATATATATATGGGTCGATTATACATCAAAATACAACTACTCCTCAGGCTATAGGCCGCAAAAGGTATTGAATTTAATCTGATGTATAGTCGTGTATACTATCCAATCACAGGAATAAGTAAGAGAAAGGGCTATTACATTTATTTAATCGCAGTTTCCACCTATGGACCGGTTTCGGGATGTTGTCCCTCGTAAGCATAGGGCAGGTTTATCTTGCTTCCTGTAATGGGGTAGTATACACGACTATACATCAGATGTAATTTAATGCCTGTCGCGGCATATAGCCAAAAGTGTAGTTGTTTTTTTATGTATAATCGACCCACATATATACCTATATTAAAATAGGTACCATACAGCAAAAGTAAGCTGGTTTCAATGTATAATTTTTTAACCGTTTTTTTGACGATTGCATAACTGCCATTCCATTAAATAAAATCATTAATATGTTGACCGCATTTAAAAATTTTTATTCAAAATTCCAATTTACCATTTAAACAGAAAAAAACAAAACAATAAATTTTCTAGATACAACGTTAGTAAAAAGGGAAAACAAAATACAAATCAAACTGTATAAAAAAGAGTCTGGCAGAGACCTTAATTACAACTCCAATTTTCCAAATTCACAAAAAAATAGTGTAACTATTGGATTAACAGACAAAGCCATCAAACTTACTTTTCCAGAATACCGTCCAGAAATTCTAAAACATGTTAAGGATATTCTAAAAAACAATTACAAGACATAAAAAATCTTAGTCCAATTTATCATAGTTTAATTAAATAAATACATTGAAATTAAATAAAAATAAAAGCAAACTTTTTCGATTTCACTTGTATATCAGAAATTTATTCTAAAGTATATACTTGTTATCAATATATTATGTTTTCTATACGTTTGAATGTTAGTTTTTATATAAAACCAACTAAATATGTGTGTAAATTAAAAATTTCCAATCCATCAATAAACAATTTTGGATAAAGCTCCCAATCAAGGGGCGAAACGTCAAATTAAAACTTAAGTAAACTATATATTTTCATTCATATATATATATTTGTTTCTTGGTTAACTACATGATCAGAGAGTGCGCAAGAAAGTTTCTGGATATATATATATATATATATATATATATATATATATATATATATATATATATATATATATATATATATATATATATCTTGTTTTTTTGCAAACATTTTAAATGCCAAAAGGTACATTAATGAAATACTTTGACCAATTTTGCTTCCGTATATCTCGTCCATTAAAACCATTTTTTTTTCGATGCAAGATGAACGACTATATGTTGCAGCAACAGTAATCAGCTTTCTTGATGGTAATAATATCGAAGTATTGCCGTGGCCTGCGAAATCATAGAACTTAAGCATGTATGGGATATGCTTCAACGAAGAGTTGGCAGTAAATTTTAGAAGCGCCAACAAATATTTGTAGCTTTGCAGGGAGCATGGATACCTTTACAAGAAATACGAGATAACTGAATTCACGATGCAGCTTTCTTGATGGTTACATTTTCGAAATATTGCCATGGCCTGCGAAATCATAGAACTTAAATCAAATAAAGCATGTATGGGACAAGCTTCGACGAAGAGTTGGCAGTAAATTTTAGAAGCGCCAACAAATATTTGTAGCTTTGCAGGGAGCATGGATACCTTAACAAGAAATACTAGATAACTGAATTCACGATGCAGCTTTCTTGGTGGTTAAAATTTTGAAGTATTACCATGGCTTGCGAAATCATAGGACTTAAATCCAATAAAGCATGTATGGGACAAGCTTCGATGAAGAGTTGGCTGTAATTTTTAGAACCTAGCAATTAGCAATTATTTGAAGCTTTGCAGGGAGTACGAATACCTTAACAAGAAATACGAGTTAACTTAATTCTTTCCATACAAAGACGATGCGGTTCTGTTAAAATAATTAAAGAAAACACACCATTTATTAATCTATTTTGGAATCAAAATGAATTTACATTTGAATTGTGTATTTAGTTTTTTTAATTTTTTTCCATATTTTTGTCAAGAGTATTTTTTTTAGATAGGTTGATTTTAAGTAAAATTTGTATTAAAAGAAATTAAATTTAAATTTATCAACAGTCTTTACAACAAAAAAAAGATACTAACGTTTAAATATCTAATAATAAAAAAATTAACTTACCATTTATATTTTTTAAATATTCCTATATGGCAGAAAATACTCTCACACACCACCGACAAGCGAATAGAGAAAAAAGACGTATTTCATTGAATTATCGCGAACGAATTGTACAAATATTGTGTTAATTAGTTTCTCATAAGGAGGATGCGCCTGGTGAACGCGGCGTCGCGTCGTATTTTTTAGTTTCTTTTAATGTACAAGCTAGTGATAAGACTGCGTCCGTATTGAATCACACACTTCACGAAGATAAGCTGCAAAGTATGTGATAATAATATAAACGACTTTCAATTTGTTTTTTTTTAATTTCTCAACCGTTTCGCAATTCACTTGATAGCTGCAACTCGAAAATAGCGTTATATCCACCTTTTGTTAGTTTCCGTATGCAAAATATAACAACTAACCTGAAAAAGGGCATGTACGTGTTGCACAGCGTGGTCACAATAACTTTTAAAGTTGGAATCATAGAAGAGCATGTCAGGAACGTCATACTTGACAGAGGACACAGATATACAGGGTGTGGCGCGAAAAGTTTTGATTATAAGTTATGGCGGATACAGCTATGTTAAAAATATGAAATTACAAATGTGTAGGTTTTGGATGATGCTGAGTTCAAAAATTATGTTTTCCTGAATGTGGCACTTCCGGTTATAGTGGAAGTAGACGTCAACTTTGGTATTTTAAAAAAAATCTAATATTTTTAATTTTATTTTAGAATTCTACATGAAATTTTAAATAAAATTTGTGCACAATGGCCTATACCAGTATCCTAGTCCATATTAATAACAAAGCTAGAGACGTGAAATTGTAAGCAATAAACAACGAGCGCTTGCCCGTTAACTCCATATATCTAACTCATTGATATTTTATACAGGGTGTTTTAATATGTACAATTTCATTTATAAGTTGCTTACTTTAAATAGAATACCCTGTATTTTATTACATTTTCCACTGTACTTTTTAAGCCAATTCGTTTGGTATCGGTATTCCCTATACCTAAATCCAATACTTGAAGCTAGACGTATTTATCCACAACAAGTGACCCCTTATCATTCTGTATTTGTACGTATTCACCAATGCTATCTGATACTGGAAGTTTATAAATAAATTCAATCAACACTAGTCGTTCTCGGACAGTTAGAAATATAAGAGTACAACAAGATATTATGAATAAAATTAATCAACACCCAGAAACAAGCACTAGAAAAATTGCTAACACCCTAAATACTATCAGCCAAGTGGCAGGTTTAAAAGAGCAACAAATATACTCTTACCAAATTCAACGTGTTCAAGCTCTTTTACCTTAAGATTCTCCTCAGTGAGTTACATTTTATGAATGGATCACAAACGAATTCATTAATTTCTAAATAACACATTTTTTATGGATGAGGCACATTTTTCAAAAGTATCCATCATAAATTTTTGCAATAATCCTGTGATAATTAATTCATATTCGAAATACCATTTACATACACACTGTATTGTATTGTCGAAAGAATGCAACTTCAAAGCAGTATCAGTTGAAGAAAATAAGAATGATAGTATAAGAGATGCATTCATCGCCGGTCTATCTTCAGCCAGCATACGACAGCGTTTACTCGAAAACATTTCCCTTTCGTTAGATGAGGCATTCAGTAAAGCTCGTTCTCTAGAAATGGCACAATTTCATTCAGAACGTTTTTTTGTCACCCGCTCCTTCAATCAATGCAATTTCAACAAGTTCCTTTCCGAATGAAACTATCGTGGGTGCTGTTACTAGTACCAAAGATTCTAACAAATGTTAAAAACTGCATGAAGAAGGGACATTTTGCAAAAGTTTGCAGAAGTAAGAAAGCAGAATCAAAAATTGCAGCTGCTAGTTCTGAATATCTATCATGCACTCTGTCTGCTACTACACCTGCATGTCTCAGTAAAGCAACAATCCCTATAAAAATCAATGGAATAGGAGCTATAGCACTCATTGACACTGGAAGTACTTTGAGTTTCATCAGTGACTTACTCATTGATCGATGTCATGCTCTTAGAATACCTTCTAACGAAAGAATCACTATGGCCACTCTAAATCATGTTTCACAAGTTGAAGAATGTTGTATAGTTGACCTCCAGCTGAAAGATCACAACTATAAACAAGTGAAATTATTAATATTGAAAAATCTGTGTACTGATGTTATACTAGGACATGATTTACTTGAAGCACTTTTTAAAAAGTGCCCTTTGTGCAACGAGTATTTATTTCGTACATGTATTTGGCCTTAATTTTGTTTATGGCTAATCCCATTTTAAGTGTTTCCTTTTCTATCTTGATAAACTGTTCTTTGAATTTAAGAACTGACCTGGCTATCACATCGATGTTATCCGCAAAGACAAATTTTGGTCCATCATTAGTGTACATCTCCACTTTAACATTTGCCGCTCCTATGGATTTCTCTAGCGCTATATTGAAGAGCAGTGGAGATAGTGCTTCACCTTGTTTCAGTCCGTTGTTTATGTCAAATGCGCTTGAGACAGTGCTTCCAATTCTAACTCTGCTTTTGGATCCATTTACACACGTTTGAGTAAGTTTAATTAGCTTTTGCGGTATTGATAGTTCTGCCATTTCCTGCCAAAGTTCTACTTGCAAACAACCTGCTTATTAAAATTCACACAGTACCCAGACAATAGAGCAAGAACCTTTGCTTTGTAGCTAAAATGAATTGGCTTTTCTTTTATGAATTGCTTACATCCGTGTCGGCCAAAGTACGGGATCATAGACTCATCGATTGATAATTTAAAACTGAAAGGTAAATATTTTATAAAAAATTTAATTTATTTTCTCTATCAGAGGACGTAACTTAGCCATATCATCATTCTCTGTCAAGTTATTGTTGTCTGATGCATGAGGGAATCTGAATATTTCCTCAAATCTATTTCTACGCATAGAATTGTACACCAGAATATTTCAAATGTCGTCTCGCCCTTTCCAAAACATTCTTCGACGTAGAATTGTAACATTACCGCTTAAGTATAATATTGCTATGAAAACGAGTACTTCATCATTGCCTAGTTCTAATCAATAGTTTTTCCTACTTGCATACAAAACGGTATATTTTACATCTTCGAGTAAATTTGCATTTAGTAAGAGTTTTAAAAATTCTAAAGGTTTACTTTTATCGTTTAACGTAAGAACAGGTTATATGTCATCCATAGGAAATTTTTCAGTAGATGATTAAGACTTTGTTGTCTTATCTAAATCATCCTTTGACCAGTTACGCTTTTTTGAAAGCGGGTCACTTTTTTGTTGTATGTGAGTCTCCTCCTCATTGTCGCTGTCGTCTTGTTGTCTACGTCTAGCTTGTTGTTTTCTGCTTCTGCTTAAAGCCGCCTGTTTGGATCATTGCAGTCCTTGTCCCCGAAATCCTCACCACTTTCAAAATCGTTGTCATCCGGCAGAGTAATACAGAATGGCCAAAAAATCGCTTTACCGAAAATAAAACAATATGAAATATGTAACCATTTATTCCTTATGTGACAATACATAGTCAAATTGTGCAATATTTTGATCAAAAAATACAGTACAACGTTTTAAAACTGAATTACATATTGCTGAGCATATGCCTTCTTTTAACTTGTCTATGATATTTGGCTTATACTTAAACATTTCATTTTTAATTATGCCTCACATGGAAAAATAACACGGTGTTATGTAACATGACCTTGGAGGCCGATGAACTGTTCTTACGAAGTTCATGGTTGTATAGGGTGAGATTTTTTTAAAATCGGTAGGTTCTAGGTTAGTGTAACCAAATATGTTGAACCTTATTCATCACAGGCCGGGGCATGAACATAGTATATGTTCAGCAGTTTCGTCTTCCACGCAGCAGAACCGACAGTCCGTTTGTTGGTTCAGATCTATCTTTCTCAGGTGGTATCTCAGACGACAGTGTCCCGTAAGCAGTCCTGTTAGAATACGCAGGTCATTTCTGCTCCATTCTAGGATCTGCTTAGTTGTGTTTCTCGAGGGTTGTAACGGTAAAAACGCCTTCGAGTGGGTTAGCCCTGGTAAGTCGGACCAGTACGTGAGTATTTTCCTCTCCGCCCAGTCCGAAATAATTGTTTTGGCGGCACTTGTGGTGACTCCAAAAACCGGTTCTGGTCCAGTGAACGCAGATTCGGCCCCCTGTTTTGCAAGGGTGTCAGCTTTTTCGTTTCCTTCCACCCCCTGGTGCCCAGGTACCCACAGTAGGGTCACCCTGTTGTTCGCACCAAGGTACTCTAAGGATTCGATTCTATTCCATACAAGTTTAGAATTTATCTTGTTGGAGCTCAGTGCTTTTAAAGCGGCCTGGCTGTCTGATATTATATTTATGTTTTTGTTTGCTAGAGGTCTGTTGGTTAACTCTCTTGCACACAATTCTATAGCGAATATTTCAGCCTGAAAGATTGTGGCATACCTGCCAAGACTGGTAAATATTTCAATCTTTGGTTTCCTGCTGAAAACACCGGCCCCAACTCCATCTGGGGTTTTTGAGCCGTCTGTGTACATTACGTATTCAGTCTCTGGGAAGAGGATTTGTCCCCTCATCCATTCGTCTCTCTCCGGAAAGAGGACTTTGAACGACTTTCCTACGTGTATTTTTGTGGCTAGCAAGTCAGGAACCATCCCGATAATTTGGTGGTTTTTTGTTTCACTTAGTATCCCTTAGTGATCTCCGAGTTGCTCTCCATTTATTTGCTTTTCCAAAGACAGGAATCTATAGGAAGCTATCCTGGCCTTCCTCTCTAAGATAATATCTAGGGGAGGAAGATGTAGGAGGTGTTCCATCGCTGCCGTTGGTGTGCTGGACATAGCTCCAGTTATGGCCAGGCATGCCAGCCGCTGAAGGCCAGCAAGCTTTGCTCTAGCTGTCTGTTGTAACCCTTTGGTCCACCAGACTACTGAACCATACGTGACCATAGATATCATTGTTTGATAAATCCAGTAAATTTGTTTGGGGTTCATTCCCCAAGATTTGCCACATACTCTTCTGAGATTCCAGAGAGAAAACCTGGCTTTGTTTATTGTTTTTTCCAAGTGGGCGTTCCAGGTGAGTCTTTTATCCAGAACTACACCCAGTTATTTCACTTCCGTCGCAAATGGAATGCTCTCTCCGTATAGGACAGGCTGCCGAAGCTTATCTAGCTTTTTCCTTTTCGTAAAAGGAATAATTACAGTTTTTCGGGGGTTTACAGACATCTGTTCCCTCTCGCACCATCTGTATACTGTGTTAAGGGCTTCTTGGAGGACGTTTGAGATTGTCGCTTTAAATTTACCTCTAACTATTATAACCAGATCATCCGCATAGCATTGAAAATCTACTCCCTGCATGGAAAGATCGCTCAGCAGAGAGTCGACTAGAAGTGACCACATTAGGGGGGAAAGTACCCCGCCTTGTGGACACCCTTTCGCTGCCCTGAACCTAACCGACTCTCCATGCAGTGATGATATTATATATCTGTTTTCAATTATGTTTTTGATCCAGTTACAGATTTTACCGTCTATCCCTCTATCCCTAATTGATGTATAGAGTGACTGTGGTAAGGCGTTATTAAACGCTCCTTCTATATCTAGAAAAGCTGCCAGCGCAATTTCCTTATGTTTAAGGGAATGGCCGATCTTTCTTACTAGATTGTTTAGAGCTAAATCCGTAGATTTGCCTGTTTGGTAGGCATATTGGTGGGGGTTTAAGGGATGTTCCCTAAGATTCCCCTCTCTAATATGTCTATCAATAATTCTTTCCAGAGTTTTCATTAAGAATGAGGTAAGGCTGATCGGACTGATCGCCGTTGACCAGCCCAGCGGAATATAACTCCACGCCAAACTCGCTCTGAATAGTTTAACCAGAAGAGGTAGTAAAATTTCGCTGCCCTTCTGAATAAGGGGAGAGAAAACACCATCCTCCCCTGGAGACTTGAATGGGGAGAAATAATTTACCGCCCATTGTACAGATGTTGGGGTGACCACTTTTGAAACCTTTCTCCAGTCCTCCCTTTTGGGTCGCGATGTCGATCCCATTGAGAGTGGAATTTGCTCCTGGTCCCTCAGAAGCAGACTGCCGGGAAAGTGGGTCTGCAAGAGAGTCTCTAACGTTTTCCTACCAGAGTCCGTAAAAGAGCCATCTGGTCGTTTTATCGATCCAATCTCTTCCGTCGGATCTCTGGCAAGAGCCTTGTGGATTCTTGTGCTGGCAGGTAGATCTGAAATACTCTGACAGAACCTCCTCCAGGATTCTCTTTTGGCTTTCCTTATTTCTTTGTTATAAGTCGTTAGAGCTGTACGATAGATTTCCCAGCAACCTGTTTCTTTAGCTCGATTGAAGAGACGTCGAACTTCTTTTCTTTGCTTGTCTAAGCTTCTGCTCCACCATGGTGTACCTCTATGGTCCCTCTTCTCCTTTAATGGGCAGTTTTCCTTATAGGCAGTTAGAAGGGCGGATGTGATATGCTCATTCGCCGCTTCTATTTCAGCTCTATTTTGTATAGTGCTATTACCGTTACCTAGGTGCTGTTGGAGGGATTTACAATACCCTTTCCAATCTGTGCATTTTGGATCTCAAAATTGCACTATGGGACGTTGTCCTATTCTCACGTCAAAACGTATGTGTCTATGATCTGAGCATGAGGGCTCGGTAGATACCTGCCAGTTAACTATTTTGGTACTCATAAACTGTGTACTGATGGTTATGTCTAGAACTTCTCCGCGAATTCTGTTCACGAAGGTTGGTTCCGAGCCTACGTTGTTGACTGCTAGCCCTTCCCCTATTATATAATTATATAAGTACTCACCTTTGTCATTGATGTCGCTGCTGCCCCAATCCAAATGGTGGGAATTTGCGTCGCATCCAATGATCAGTTGCCTGTTGTTCCTCTTGCAGAAGGCGACTAGATCTCGCACTGCTGCTGGAGGAGGGTGTTCTTTTCGGTCTCCAGGGAAGTAAGCAGAGAAGACGACTACATCTACACTACTCTCTCCTCCTGGGATCGAAAGCTGTGCTGCAACCACATCAGGGGTGCAAACCTCTGTTAACATAAAATAGTATATGTCTTTCCTGATGAGTATGCATGCTCTTGGCTTACCACCTAGAGTACACGCTATTAACTTACCGGAGCAGTTTCCTAGGCCGCTTATTCTGCCTGTATTGGAAGTCCAGGGTTCCTGGATTAGTGCCACATCGAGTTGCTCCTTGGCGAACCTCCTGCTGAGGACATATGAAGCCTCACTAGCATGTTGGATGTTCGCCTGGAGAAATTGGATGTGGTTAGCCATTTCTACTTAAAGGTAGAGTGGGGAGGTTAACTTTTCTTCCCCGTATTGTTTCCTGGTGTAGGTCGGCGCTTTACCATGAAGGTTTTTTTCCCTTTTCCGGCTTTTTTGCTGGTTTTGGCCGGCCTCTTCAGTCCCGCTGTCGCCGCCGAGGTAGATTTACCTCCCTCTTTGGTTCTAACGGTTACCTTCGAAGACTTTGGAATTTCCACCGATGATGGATCTTTCTTGGCTTCCTTGGACCGGAATTGCACCTGTCCAAAGCCAAAATATGGGCGGAAATTTAGCCGCTCCAAATCTTTAATGGATACCTCATCCATTGAGAACGTCCACATTTGACCAGGTCCTGCGTTTTCCCTGTATAGAATGGTCCACTCCTGGGTATGCAGGGTACGGTTCATCATCCGCAGACGGTTGGTTACCTGTTCTCCCGTCAGTCTGGGTAGTCCCTCATCGTCTGGGATGAAAGCCACACAGATGTGGGGTTTCGGTATGTCTTCCTTCTGAACTAACTTCAGCTGGGCGTTTTCCCAGGGTTGAAGGTAACATATCACTTCCTCCGTCCACTTGACCGTCTCAGCGTCCGTACAGGACAGAAGGAGGATTTCAGGTCGAATGGTGCAGCTCTGGAATCGCACTTGTGGACCATCGTCCGGTAGTTTGTCTACAGTGTCCATAATGGATCGCTGTAGCAGCCGTAGCTGTTTGTTTGACAGCTGAGCATTTGGGTGTTCTGGGTGGATTATGCCCACCCTGATGCCCTGAGCTACAGCTGCAAAGGAGCGTTTTTGCTCGTTTGAGTCCTCCATAGTGCGTGGCTTTTTCGCCGCCGCTTCTGGAGTGCTACCATCTGAGCGTATTCGCTTGCTGGTGAGAGCAGGGGGGGATTGATCCCCGCACCTTTTCCTATCCCGTTCCTTTAGTATTTGATCTAAGGCGGTTTTGTAAGGTACCCCGCTCTTGATCAATCGGCTAAGACGTTTTCTCGTCGCGCCGGCAAGTTTGACCTTCTTGTCCAGGTTTATGCTGGCCGTTTGCTTAGCCTCGCCCCCTGTTGTCAGGTCCGTTTTCTCGGGAGTGGGGGATTTTAAAAGTACCCTCTCAGCTTCCTGCGAGATTTGGTTGCTAGGAGGGTCTGTAGTAGACACCTCCATTTGCATTTGTTCGTCTGCGAGAAGATTGCCTTCGTCGCAGATGGTTTTAATGTTTTTATGTTTTTTGTTACTCATATAGTTCCCACGAGTGGCTAGAAAAAAAATGGTCGACTACGGCAGAGCTCTGCATTACCGTAGCAAGGCAAAAATACTACCGGGAGGTTGCCTGGTATCCCAGAGGCTCCGTTTGCGATATCTGTTTGGGGCAGGCACAGATATTATACATATAGTACGCCCCTTGGCACGGGTCGCATGACACCTTGAGCAAAGCCTGATGATCGCGGTAAGATTGGCTGGCTTAAAACAAACCAACCGCACCTGTCTAGTTTGAATACAAGGAAGTGAACTCCCTTGTACTCAAAGGTAGTAATGATATAGCCGCTGCCCTATATCATGTCCTTAGTTGATCCGCGGGTGTTTATTTTTTAATATTAGACACCTTTCCTGTAAGCCAGGAGGTTTTCTATCAGCCATTGGGACGGGCCGTGTTGGGGTTAAGGACATCCCCTCACGGAAAGGATTGGTTAAAAACCGTCTTACCTCAACAGCTTAGTGCGGCAGTGCTCCATAATACTGCCGGATAAAAGACACTTTGACTTATAATGGATTATTTCTAACTCTGGTAGCACCACGTCTTGTAAAACCTCAAGGTACTTGTCAGCTGCTACCGTACCCTCTAAAAAATAGGGTCCTACAATCCCTTTACTCCAATTTACTGCACACGCTGTTACACGTGGAAGATTCAACTTTTTTGAATAATGCCGTAAGAATTACTGTCTCTCCAGTAAACACAATTATAGCGATTTACTTTCATGTGTTAAGCAGTCTTTCATAGATAGAGTGGCTCTTTGTATTCAACAGTATGGTCGTCATTTTAAGCATCTACTTTGAATTAAATACATTTGTGTTTCATATTTTGTTGTCGTTTCAGTTGAATAATCAAAAAAATTGTATAGTCGGTTTAATGAACTGCTTTCAGAATATGAAAAGTAAATATGTTCGATAAAGTGAAGTATAACAACTGTCAATGAGATTTCTGTAAGCAAATAAAATAAATCTCGTTTCAAAGCTATCTCGATTCAAAGAATGCATTGAAATAAGAACTGCTATTTAAAAAAGCCAATATCTGAAAAACTATTTAGGTTAGGTATAGGGAATTCCAATATAAAATGAAAGATAATTAAATTTTATATTGTTCAGACCAAAAAAATACAGTGTGTTCTATTTGAAATAACAAAGTTATATTTGTTCGAAATTATAAAAAAGTGACAATAATTTTTGAACATTCTGTATAATATTTAGATACGGGTTTTATCGAAATCAATAGCCCGAAACCCCTTTTATGCTTGGTCAGAATTCGAAGAAATTTTTATACATTTCGATGTTATTTAGTTTCCAATTGTACCTAGCATTTACATACATACATACATAAAATCACGCCTTTTTCCCATAGGGGTAGGCAGAGACCACTTTCTTCCACACACATCTTTTGCTTTCTCTACTTTCATCAGTGCTTTCATACATGCTCGTCGGTTGTTGGTACTCTTGACCTGGCCTTTCTTCAAAACAATGTTGATCTGATCGAGATATGTTCTCCGAGGTCGACCTCTACCGACTTGTCCATTCACACTCGCCTTATAAATTTGTTTTGTCAATCTTTCTTCATCCATTCTTTTTACGTGTCCAAACCATCTAAGCATTCCTTTATCTATCTTTGTAACCACATCTTCTGTAACACCACAGCGTTCTCTTATCTCACTATTCTTTACTTTATCCAACCGAGTCATTCCGGCTATACTTCTCAGACTACTCATCTCCACAGTATTAATCCTATTTTCATGCTTCTTCTGCCAAATCCAACATTTACTACCATACATAAGTGTAGGAACCAACACACCTCTATGCACCGCCAGACGTGCCTTTTTGACACTTTCTGGCTATTCATAAAGCTATGCAGTGTCCCATTCATTTGTTTTCTTGCCAACACCCTTCGCTCAATGTCACTGTCATAATTTACATCTCTAGTAAACTTTGAACCCAAGTACACAAATTCATTTACTTGTTCCACTCTTTTTCCCTTAATTGAAACTCCACAGTTTTGTTATGCGTTTTGCTCACATTTATTTTTATCCCTTTGATTTTCAGGGCATTATGCATAACATTAACTATCACCTGCAACTCCTCTTCAGATAACGCTAATATGACTTGATCATCGGCGTAAAGAAGGCATTTGACGATCAAATCATTCATTTTTAATCCATACGCACTTTCTTTCAGATCTTTTAAACAATTGTCTATGTATAAGCTAAACAGCCGTGGCGAAGCCACACATCCCTATCTCACACCTTTTTCGATGTTAAACCAATCCATGCAAGCTCCGTTTATTCTCACACAAGCAGTGGAATCTTCGTAAAGTAATTTCAGTGCACGTATTAAACTACAACTCACCCCATACATAGACAATGTAGATCAAAATTTACTCCTCACCACTCTGTCATAGGCCTTTTTCAAGTCTATAAAAGCGCAATAGTCCTTTTGACCTCTAGCCAAGAATTTTTCGACTATACCTCGTAATGAAAAGACCTGATTCATACATCTCCTTCCTCTTCTAAATTCTGCTTGCACATTCCATATCATCTTCTCAGTTTCATTCGTTACTCTTTTAATCAATATTTTTGCATACAGTTTGCCGACTATGCTGAGTAAACTAATACTTCGGAAGTTCTTACAGTCCTGCTGCGAACCTTTTCCCTTGTAAAGCGGCACGATAACGGCCTTGCACCAGTCGTCTGGTACGCTCCCACTTCTCCAACAAAGGTTAAAAAGACGGTCCAGTAGACTAGCTACCACGTTTTGTCCAGCCTTCAGCATTTCAACTGTTTTCCTGTCATACCCAGCAGCTTTATCCAATTTCATACTGTTTAACGCTTCCACAATTTCTGTTGTAGTAATTTCACTTTCATTACAACTTTCACTCATGTCTCCAAATGGGGCCTGTACTTGTGTATCCTCTTTCTCAAATAAACTTTTAAAGTATTTCTTCCATCGCTTTAATACGCATTCCTCTTCTTTGACCATACTACCATCTTGGTTTCTGATTCTTTCCAATTGCGAGGTAGTATTTTTACCTTTGGCTGTTCTTATGGACTTAGAAGAGTTTAATATTGTTTTGGAAATCATCAGATAACCTTCTATCAAATTCATGATTATCACTTTCCTTCTTTTTTGCCAAAACCTCTTTTGCCACACCTTTTATACTCATTCTTTTCCTTGTTTACATCCTCAATCGTTGCCCTTTGCGTTCATTGATTGGCTTTTGTAGCTAGCCAATCCAACCAGGCTTTCTTCTTTTCTGACACTGCTTTTTGAACCACAACGCACATTTTATGTAACCTGCATCCTTTCCTTCTTTTACTTACACCGCAAACTTTAATAGCAATATCCACGATTCGTTCCTTGAATGGCTTCCACAATTCTTCAACCTCACATGTTTCATCTAAACTGTCAAATTTTTTGGTCAATTTACTAACGAACTCCTCTTTTATACCTTCTTCTTGCAAATTCTCAATTTTTATACGTCTAGTACACTACTTGATTCCGGCATACGATGGCGCCACCGCTTAAAGAGACCTCTTTTTCGGCTTATTAGTAAGAAGTGGTCTGTGTCAATACCTGCACCGCGGTATGCCCGAGTGTCCATTACTTTATTTTTCAATCTTTCATCCACAATTACAAAATCAAATATACTTCTCTGGTGTCCTTCTTGTCTTGTGTACAAGTGGATCCTTTTATGGTTAAACATTGTTTTTGTTACCACAAGATTACGCTCCAAACATACTTCAAGTAGCCTTTTTCCGTTTTCATTTACTCTGCCGTCACCGTACATTACCAGAACACTGTCATATCTATTACGCTTTACTACTACCCAACTATTAAAATCACCCAACATTACAATTCTTTCATTCTGGTTACACTTATTTAAAATATCTGTCACACTATCCCAAAACTCCCGCCTCTCTTTTTGGGCTTTTAAAGATTGGTTTCACTGCGCATCTTGTGGGGCACAAACCCCTAGCAAAAAGATACGAGTAAGACCAACCTTTAGCCTCACCCAGAGAAGTTTTCGGCTTACACATTGAAAGTCAGTCACACATTTATTCATTCTAGCAGAGAGTATTACACCAACGCCCTGAGAACCTCTTCTGGTTTCCGGAACTCCTGACCAGTAGGCTGTATAAGGTCCATGTGTTGTGGTTTCACATCCTTTCCGCTTGGTTTCATTTACACAAAGAACATCAATCCGTCTTTTTTCTATCATCGTGTAAATTTTATCAATTTTATCATTCAATCCTTCCCTCACATTCAAAGAAGCAAAGTGACTGTCCGCAATCCACGTTTCGCCCTCACAGGAAGCATGACATGACAGGTGGCGACGCCTATCGCTATTGTGTTGGTTATAGTCAATACGACTATTACTTATAGCTTCCCATGAGATACATACAATTTATACTAAAATAAATACATAACAAATTAAAATTAAAGTTAAATAAATGTCAAAGAAAATCTTAATCTGACAGAACAAATAAAATTTTAAATCTTTTAGGAAATATTTTTATCGCACTTACGGAAAACTTCAGCAAACAAATTTATAATAAAAATAAATGTAGGGTAGATTTAACCAAGCCAGATTTAAATTAAATGTCAAAAAATTCAAGTCGACACAGAATAGAAAATTGGTGAATAGGCAATTAAATTATTGGGATAAAACCGATCTATTAAATGCCTCTATTTGTTGTAATAGAGGACTTCCCGCGAATGTACAATATATAATGATTTTTGGTTTCCTTCTTTTTTTTTTTCTTAAATTATATTATAAGTCCGAGAAATATAATTCATAGTGAAACGGAATAAATAAAACTTATCAATTAAAATAATTTAAGTCACTTATCTGTCAGATGCTCTTTTGGACTCTGGCAAACAAGTCGTTTTATTCGAAGGCTTTCTGATATTTTTTTTTATTTATTTGCCAGCTTAACTTCTACCGGGAATATTTTCGAAGCCCCAGTGGTTCTTACTTTCCATTTTATTTTTTTGTTTGTTTTGATTTGGATGTTGTTTTTATATGTTTTTGTTGGCTTTGGTTCTAGTAGTTCTTCTACCAATCGGGACAATTAAATTGTGTGTACTTTCGGAAATATTACTAACTTTCTCCGGAGTGACTTTAACACGACAAGCGTATTTGACGTTTATTTGACAAAACACCTATCATTTTTATAAAAAAAATCAATAACTCGAGAACGATTATAGTTAGCTACATAGTACCTTTTATAAAATCGTATTATTTTCTCCTGAACTATTTAAAAGTGTAACGAAATATATGGTGTTCCATTTAAAAAAAAAACATAACTTTGATATGTCACACTTTTTTAAGCCACCCTGTAGACTCCAAAATAATTTCCTTTTGCAGCCTTAATCAATATACATATAATGAAATAATGATATTCCCGAAAAAATGTATGGTTTGGTTTACAGGGACCGTGTCGTATGGGGTGCCCCACTCTGTATTTTTATAAACCAAACAATAATTTCGCTTCGCCTTTATCGGAACGAAAATAAAAAGAAATCATACTTAAAGTGAAGGAAAAAGTCTTTAGAAAAAGAATAATAATGAAAAATTTACTCCAATGGACTAAACAGATTTGAGATTCTTAGCATTACGGGAATGGAAAAATTAGTACAAAAGAGAAATGTTGAAACAGATACTATAAAATATTATGTCACAGTGTCAGAATTTTATGAAGAACGCGGCCAAAGAACTCGGCACGCTGATCTGACTCACCCATTTACTCTCAAGATTGACACTACAAGGACCAATCTCCATCAAGAATCCTTCTTTAACAGGGCTGCTACAGAATGGAACAAGCTTCCAAAATCAGTTTTTCCAGAGAACTACTGCACCTTTCCAAAAAGCGGGTTCACAATCATCTCGTTTCTATAATCCCTCCCCCTTCTAACAATCGCAGTGCGGGCCGTCTGCGGCCCACACGATAGGTCTACCCTTTTTGCGACTACAAACAAACACTCGAAATGGATAAGGAGCTAAATAAAAGGTCTATAATATTAGTAGAAGTATTATTGACGAATATCTGTCATTATGTTTACAATGTCAACTAAATTCTCTTACAGTTATCTTAAAGTAAATTTATAGGTACGGAAGATATTCCATCATCGTCATCATCTTCAATGAGACAAATTGCAGCTAAGGAAACCATGTCCAAGCAAGGGTTTACAAAATGTAATTGCAAGAAACAATGCCAAAATAAAAAGTGTAAATGTGTGCGAGCAATATTTAATGTAATAGCAAGTGCCATGAAAATTCTTCTTGTTGTAATAAATAAATAATATTAAGTAGTTTCCATTTCCATTTCTAAGAAATAAATGTTGTTTTCCTGGATTCATAGCATTTTTTAGTTGTGTTTGAGGTCTGATCATTTCTTAATTGCACAATCGGCAAAATATACTAAAAATGATTATCTGCCAAAACATATTTAAAAAAATATATATAATTGCCATTTGAGCAACTCTGGATAGCTCACTTAGTTCGCGAAATGTGTAAATCGGTTTAAACAGATTCCGAAATAGAACATATTTTCGGCAACGGATCATTTGGCTTCGATCATGTCGCAAATTAAGTATTTATTTCGGCGAATTGACAAATTTGGCATATGAGTCTTACAGATACACTTTATTTTTTACAAATACCAACAACTCGCAGTCGAACGTGCTTTTTCACTGACACCACAACAAAATATGCAGTTTTAATATTTGAATTCCACTATAGGCAACACTGGGTATGCTCAAGAACGTAAAAAGCTGCAGGTCCGGACCAACTGCCAGCGGAAATTCTTAAACTGATACAGCCGGACCGGATTTATGTTTTGGTAAAAGTAATCAATACTATATATAGAACAGGAATAATACCAAATGAGTGGTTGCTATTAACTTTTATAACCCTTCTAAAATAGAAAAATGCAAGGCATTGCTCTGACAACCGCACAATAAGCCTGATGGTTCACACATTATAAGTCCTGTTGAAGGTGGTCCTTAATAGAATATTCAGGAAATTGGATGTAGATATCAGCAATACTCAATTTGGATTCTGTAAAGGCATAGCAACAAGGAAAGCACTATTTGGACTAAATGTCCTATCACAAAGATGCCTAGACATAAACCAAGAAATATATGCCTGCTATATAGACTACAATCAAGCATTTGATAAAGTTAGACATGACCAACTCATAGAAACATTGGTCAAGAGAAGGATAGATCTCAGAGACATAAAAATAATCTCAAACCTATACTACGGTCAAAAAGCAGCTGTACGAATAGAAGACACGACATCAGAGGTAAAATAAATACAAAGAGGTGTTCGTCAGGGGTGTATACTATCACCAACTCTCTTTAATCTGTACTCGGAGGACATGGTAAATAGGGCACTTGATGATCAGGACATGGGCATTAAAATTAACGGCATGACAACAAATAATCTGAGGTACGCTGACAATACAGTTATTTTAACTGGAACACACGAAGACCTACAGACGCTAATTAACAGAATGGTCACAGTAAGCGAAGAATATGGACTATCACTAAACATGAGCAAAACAAAATATATACTGATAACAAAAACAACTCAAGACAATCGTAAGATATATGTAAGGAACCAGCCTATTGAAAGAGTAAGACAATACAAATACCTAGGCACGATCATTAATGAGAACAATGACAGCTCCCAAGAAATACGAGTCAGAATAGAATAGGCGAGAAGCACCTTTACTAGAATGAAGAGGCTTTTCTGCTGCCGAGATTTAAACCTTGATTTAAAAATAGGACTAATAAGATGCTATGTGCTGACTATACTATACTATGGGATGGAGGCCTGGACACTGAAGGTAACCGACATGAGGAGACTGGAGGCAGTTGAGATGTGGATATGCCGGATAATATTAAGGATCTCATGGGTAGAGAGAATAACCAACGTGGAAGTGATGAGACGTATGCCTAAGGAGAGAGAAGTGATTTCGACAATTAAGGCAAGAAAACTGCTGTACATGGAACATGTAATGAGGGGAGAAAAATATCAAATGCTGCAAATAATTATGCAGGAAAAAACCAAGGCAAGATATTTATAGGAAAAAGACGAAATTCATGGCTGAAGAACCTAAGAAATTGGTTTGGATGCAGTAATAATGACCAATATAGAGCTGCAAACTTAAAAATAAGAATTGCTTTGATAATTGCCAACCTTCGAAGCGGAGAGGGCACCTAGAGAAGAAGATAGGCAACACTCTCAACACAGCGGTATGAACAGGTGCATATACAGTGTGCAACAGCCAAATGGAATAAATTCGATAACGAATAAATGAGAGCGTGTTGGGAAAAACGCTTGGACACGTCGATTTGTATTTTTAGATGCAAATTTTTTTCAAAAAAAAATTATTAATAGGGTGTGTCATGTGACAATGGCCGATACCAACTTTTTTATTTTAAATACAACTTCCTGTATATTATTTATTTTTTGTATTCTTCAGAAAATTCTAGACATAATTCATGTACAATGTCCCATACCTATCTTCAACTGTTTCGCAAAACAAAAAATCGCTGGATAATTTTTATTTTTATTATAATTGATTTCTGGAAAATATATTTTAAATTTAGTGTAATATTATAAATGTTAATTCGTAAATAAAAAGGAAAAAAAGAAACACTAATAGTCTTAATCAAACTGTAATAATATATTCATAATAGAAATGGTGCGTCTTCTCTACTGGCAGGGCTGACTCGACCTTTGTGAAAATAGTAAAATTTGAAATGATCAACTTTGATGATATTATTGATAAATTTGCTTCATCAAAAGCAAGTAATTTGTATACATAGCAATTAATTTTATTATTGTACTAGCGGACCCGACAGACTTCGTCCTGTCAAAAAGATATGTAATGTGGCAGTTTTTTGTTCCTACGTATTTTATAGTCGGGGCAAAAAATTCTCCTGAACAGAACCGTCACCCTGGTGATAGGGTGTTGTGAATAAAAAATAATTAAATAAAACATATTATATAAGGATTTAAAAGTAATCGCTTTATTGTTATTCATGTAAATCATAATTATTAACAAAAAATAGTTTTATTATCACTGTAGTGCTTTATGATATACGATGTTTTTTGTTTGATTACCTGGCGCATATACAAACAAATCTGATGGTTTTCCAACACGGGAACAGGCAACATACAATTGACCATGTGAGAAACGTGGGTTTTCCAGATTAATACCACAAACACTTAATGATTGCCCCTGGGACTTGTTTATGGTCATAGCAAAAGCAAGCCGCACTGGAAACTGTAGTCGTTTAAACTGAAATGGCACATCATTCGGAATCATTGGAATGCGCGGTATGAGAACATCTTCTCCTTTATACTTTCCATGAGTATAGTTGCTTCTATCACGTTGTTTAGTAATTTTTTTATCGCTAACCGTGTTCCGTTGCAAAGACGCGGTTGGTTGATATTTCGCAACATTATAACAACCGATCCAACCTTTAATTGAAGATTGTGAGGTGGCAATCCTGGCAAGTCCAGCGAGTTTAAAAATTCCGGTGGATAGTTGACTACATCATCTTGGTTAGTAGCCGAATCAACTGATTTATATATCCTCGATTCGCCTGTAATTTGTTCTTGAATTTTGAAATTTAATTCATTTACATCAATGTTTTTTGTAGCCAATATAGCTCGTTCGCTGAACCAATCATGGTTTCTGTAATTTTGAGAAACATCTGGAAAAACCTTCTGAATGAGTTCATCTTTTGATCGAGTTAACTGACAAAAACTCTGAGGAAAGTTAATGCAACCAGTCAACGTGTCTATAGGGAATTTGCCATTACCAATGTCAACGAGTTGTTTAGAGAATATGTTTCCAGATTGGTCATTTTGCAACTCGACACGCATATTCTTGCTTAAATGAAGTACTTTGACATGTTTCCACAAATTGGAGGACTTTAGACATGCATTGAGTTCATCTGCTGGCGTTGACCGTGGAATCACTGGCAATGTTTGACGAAAATCTCCTGCTAATAAAATCAATGCACCACCAAATCGGTTATAATTGCTCCGTAGATCTCTTAAGGTTCTGTCTAAAGCCTCCAAAGATTTTTTATGTGCCATCGTGCATTCATCCCAAACAATAATTTTACATTGCTGCAAAACATTTGCCATTGCAGAGTTCTTCGAAATGTTGTAGGTTGGTGAATGCATATTTAAAGTCAATTTTAGTGCTGAATGGGCTGTCCGACCACCTTCAAGCAAAGTTGCTGCAATTCCCAAAGAATCGATTGCAAGTGCAATTTTATTTTGTGAGCGAATTGTTGCTAATATTATAGAAATCAAAAAAGTTTTTCCTGTACCACCAGGTGCATCTAAGAAGTAAATCCCGCCAGTTTCATCATTTGTTATTTTCATAAGAGTATCAAATACATACTTCTGTTGTTCATTCAACAGTGGAAGATTTGTTTGAATTAATTCTTTCAAAGTGTTGAGATCATACAGTTTCTCTCGATGCAACTCTTGGTTAAAAGCATCATGCATTAATCGTTTGTTTGATATCATCAAGCACATGTCCTCAATTGAAATCAATGCTTCATTGTAAATTTCTTCACTGATTTGTATATTTAAATTTCACATTCTATTCCGTATTTGATACAAAATATCATCACACATATAATCCTTGTACTTAATCCACAAATCAATTGGGTTTGATGGGAAGCATGTAGATATGATTATTGAAAACAATGTTCGTATTTGATGAGCGTGTGATGATATTACAGCATCATTGAGAGTTTGATCCCAATGAGCGTCATTTTCTAGCAATTGCAAACGTTGACAGGCTTCTCTGTAGGATCCACACAATTCACCACCAACAGTTCGTAAATGTTGGAATGATGTTGGGCCACGTACATTGACTAATAGCAGCCGTAAATAAAAACATTTATCATTGCTTGGATGTACTGAATAAATTCGACCAATCGCATCGGTGGAATATACATCTGGGTATCCTGCAACTGGTTTTCCTTGTTTCCGTCGTATAAATCTTCTTGAGGATTGATTCCAGGTATAATATTTTGGCATTTCAGATTATAACAATGTTTGTGCAGAATCATCGTTTTGGCATGTCTCAAAAAAACTGGTTAATGTCGTAGATGGTGGCTGAGCAGCTCTTTGTACTGCATTCTGAGCTGTAAAATACAGTCTTTGTCCATTTTCTAAATGCACAGCTAAATGAACAACAACAGGGTGTCTCTCATGAATAGGAAAAGAAAATATTCGCCAAACTGCTTCATTACTACTAACATAGCGGCCCATTTGGTATTGGGTAACTTCATCATTGGAATTCTCTGCCCCAATTCCAATCACAGCCATATCACTCCCTTTGGTTACATATTTGCAAATGTATTTAATAGATTTTACTGAATGGCAAGATTCAACGTTGATGTGTGCTTTGAATGTCTTTGATAAAATGGGTGAGTATGGAACAATCCAACGATTATCTATTTCAATATCTTGTTGATTTAATTTGACAATTGTTGATTTTCCATTGTCTGCTGTCGATCGACGACGATACAATGGATAACCGTCATTACCAGTAATTGTCTCCGATATTAATGTCCGTGGATATCGTTTTGAACATTTACCATCCATCATACACGGTGAATTTTGATTAAGAGTTCCACAGGGACCATGTATCATGTTTTTGATAACTACCTCATGCAATCCAGGATCTACTTGTACATCAGGGATTTCAGCTGATATCACTGCATCAACTTCATTTGGCCTTATCTTTTCAACCAACCAAATCAAAATGTGTTCATGTGGCAATCCTCGTTTCTGCCACTCCACAGAATACATCCAGCAGCGTGTTTCACCAAACACATAATTTTTTACGATGAAATCCATTAAAGATTTCAACTTTTGTCTCTGGCTGTAATATCATGACGATCAATAGGTGATTGCCCAGGGAATAACTCCTGCTTGATTTATATCCATTGCGGATTGCATGTAAATGTGATGAACAAATCTGCTGTACCATAATGACGAACATACGACATGGCATCTTGAGCATATTCGTGCATATGCCGAGGGCTTCCGATGTATGTTGCTGGAAGAATAGTCATCCGACCGACATTCTGTGCATTTCCATCAGTATTAATCGCATCTCGAAGGTGAATATACTCTTCAGATCGGAGTTTGGTCTGATTCAACCTAATGAATGTTAATCTCTCCGTTTCAATTTTAACATACATGTCAACAACATATTTGTGAAATAATCGCCGACATTTCAATATGTGATTGTCTTCATTTTCCCGAATCATTAGGCGGTATGAATAATAGTTCATTGAACTGACTTTTTTGTTGGTTTCAGAACCTGTAAATAGATTTTGTTTTAATAACATTAAAATTTAAAATTTAATTGAAATATAAAATTAAAATACATTGAAATATAAAAGTAAAATACATAATATAGTGACTGAGATATTATCGCCATAGCTAAACTAATATTTTAATTACCTGTAATGGGATTTATCATTTTTATTGAGAAATCATAGCCATCTTCACCTTGCCAAAATATTATGGGATATTGTAGTGCATCATATGAGCGATGTGTTTCCTTTATACGTTGAAATTGATCATTCCGACGATGTAAAACAATATCACGGGATTCCAAGTTTTCTCCAACTACAACGATAGCAACTTCATCAATAGTTGGTGCATTAAAACGTCTTGCATGTTGACCTGCAGGTGTTTTATCAGCTCTGATTACAATTTTGTGATTATCAGATGGCATCAGATCCAGTGCAGTTTTAAACAATATAATCAATTGATTGTGTACATGAAATAAAGTTTGTAATTGTTCTACAATAGACCTCTTTACTAAATTGTTATGTGCACAACGAAGATCAATTTCTTGTGGTGAATTGCCCATAAAATAAATTTGCAGGAATTTGTAGTTGCTATCTGACACTGGTAACAGTGAACCTGCTCTGTGATATATTTGCCCTTGTATCTGTAAATTAAAAGCAAACATTATAAAATAAAATAAATAAGCAATGTGGGGTATAAATTTATGGATTGTCAGTGATCAAACTTAAATAATATTAGTTCTTAAAAATTATATATTTAGTTGTAATTAATATCTATCTTCAATAATAATAAAAGTGTCACTGAAACTGAATCACCAAATAATATGGTGACTAAGTGATATATTTCTTAATTATTAAGCAATTGAAGATTAGTGACACATCTGAACTTAGGTGACAGAAATTTTGTTCGCTAAAATAACTATGCGTAACTGATATAATACATACCTTGAAAGTTGGCATAAAATTTTCCCGAACTACATTTGTTGCCCCAAATGAAGTCATTTGAAAGCAATTATTATATTGTTGGATATTTGTTAAAAAGTGTATGGAATCTGTTCCTATTCCTGAAACCAATGAGTACAATGGCTCTGGTGGTGAATCCAATGGCATCAATTTCACTTTACCATTTGCGCAACACAATCCATTGGCTTTGTTTTTGTATTTCAATGCCTCACAATGTGAGCAAACCGAGTTCATAGAACCAATAACAACGCATTGGTAGTTACTGTAGTCAAGTGACACATCGTAACTTAAAGCAGCTCGATTCAAACTTGCGCGATTATTTGTTGAATGTCGCGCTCGCGCTTCACGCGTTTGTGATATCCGAATTCTTTCACGTTCATTTCGGTCCTGGCGTTCTTGTGCAGTACGATTTGATCGGTAATTAGCTTGGTTTGTAGTATTTCGTGTTCTTCTACCTAAATTGCTTCGTCTTATAGGAGGCATATCAAATATAAATTATTATGTCACTAAACACTAATTAAGTAAACACTCTGCACAATACACGATATACGAATTTGTTTCGTGTATTAGTTAACAAAAGCAAACTCAGTAGATTAGGTTACAGAAAATCCAAGAAAAACAACACAATGTAAAACGTCAAATCGACATTGACAGTTTGTTGTTGTTTTTTTAAAAAATGGCTGTTTTAATGGTTTTTCCGGCAATTATTCGAGTTTTTCTCGCCGTAAAAACCATCCTTGAACTCCAACGAACATTTTTAAAAAAAAATTGGCCAAATTGGTCCAGGCGTTGTTGAGTTATGCACTTACCAACACATTTTGCGATTCATTTTTATATTATAGATTATAATCATATTAATATTAAATATATTTATTTTCTTATAGATAATAAATATTTACTTTTTTATTGTTTTAAAATATTTCTTTATAAATATATAAATCAAATAATAGGTATCTTTTGAACTAATTCTAGATGATCATATACATTTCAAAATTTTTTTCTCAATTACATTTTTTGTCTCAAATTTAAAGCCTTATTTATTTATTAATTTGCGAGTATATTTTACATATAATATCTGGTTTTTAAATGGGGGGGCGCTAAAAGTAATTGTGCACAGGGTGCGAGTTAAGCTCGCTACGCCACTGACATCTCTGCGGCCTTAAGTGAGTAACGATTTATGATGATCTTAAAAAAAACATGGGTATTATGTGTATGCAAAAGCTGCATTTGTAACTCAGGTGCCCTTACCGTTTGGTTTCTTTTTGCAGCTTGATACAAAAAACGATCTTTATTATAAGTTGTTGATCTTATGCGTCCTGTGTGTCTTTCGTCCTAAAATGACCCAAATACTCGTGCTACATCTGTTTGTCCAAAGCCAATTTTTAGCTTGCCATTGGCTTTTAGTATTTATTGGCGTTGTTTTTCTCAAACCAATACTATTTCATTTTCTTTTGTGTTTAAAACCGATAAAATATAGAATAATAACGATAACGTGTTTTTTAAAATATTTTCAGTAAACTTTGTTTGTACAGTATAAAGTACAGTAACATACAGTGTGGGTTAAAAATACAATATAATTTAATGAACTAACTTGAATTGAATTAGGGGTTAAGCCAGGCGCTCAACTTTATAGCCATTGTGCCCGGGCACTAGGAAGGACAATTTATGTTGGAGAAAATAGGTTCAAAAGACCAACCTCATGCGCAAAGCGCTTGATGTTGGTGTTGTTGCCTGTGTCTAGCCCGAGAATGTCCTTTTGCTAATTTCGCTGAGCAATTTACAGTTAACCAACACATGAGGTGGTGAGTTTCTTCTTTCACCTTGAATCTTGAACATAGAGCGTCATAAAGTTATGCCCATGTTCATAAGATGCCTTGCAATGAACCAGTGACCAGTTATTATCCCGATGATCATTCTTAAAAAAATGGCTTTAGTATGTCGCATCCCGTTGGTTTTAAGCCAACTTTCCATGAATCTGTCTGATTTCCTGTCCATTATACCTTTGATGAAATCATTAGATACGGAAGTTAAGCAGATAGGGAGCGTACTTGTGGCTCCGCTTTTTGCTAGACTATCTGCCCTATCATTGCCCTGAATACCGTAGTGCCCAGGGACCCAAATCAGTTTAACGTAGTTGAATGTCACCAGCTGTTCAAAAAGCTCAATGCAGTCATGTACCATTTTAAAGGTGGTGATCATTGACTCAAATAAGTTCCAAGATCGAATGCGAAATGACAAAAATCCAAAATCAAGAACAATTAGATATAGAGGAAACCTGGAACATGATAAAAACATCCATAACTCAGATTCAGGACAATGACATTGGCTATCCTGTGAATAGTTCGAAAAAAGAATGGATGACTCCTGAAATCTTGGAACTCATGAATGAGAGAAGAACCCATAAGGCAAATCCAACATTATATGCTGAATTGAATAAAAGGATTAGAAGAAAGTGTAGAGATGCAAAGAAACAATGGATGTCCGAAAAATGCAGTGAAATCGAGACGCTTCAGGAAAAATATGACACTTTCAACCTACACAAGAAGGTAAAAGAAATGGCAAACCGTAATAAGAAACGTCCCACAGCTATCTTACGGGACCAAAATAATGACATCATCTTGGGGGTGGAGAATAAACTCCAAAGATGGAAAGAATACGTGGATGAATTATTCAATGACAGTAGACCGTATACTTCACCAGTGGCAGATGAACTTATGAACGAAAAAGGCCTTGAAATCACAAAAGATGAAATAATTCACGCAGTAAAATCTCAAAAAGACGGTAAAGCAACTGGTCCAGACAATATTAATGCCGAAGTTATAAAACTTATGGTCGATCAGGATGGAAAGGGTTTGCAGCTACTGGTGTCATTATTTAATACAATCCACCGTACGGAGAATATCCCAGCAGATTGGCTACGCTCGACATTTATTACCCTTCCGAAGAAAATCCACGCCTCGAATTGTGACGAATACCGCATGATAAGCCTGATGTCCCATGTTCTGAAAATATTCCTCAGAATAATTCACACCAGAATTTACAAAAAATGCGAATACCAACTAGACGAAACTCAGTTTTGATTCCGCAGTGGCCTAGGTACACGTGAGGCACTATTCGGAGTAAATGTGCTCACTCAGCGATGTAGAGACATGAATGTTAATGTAATCGCTTGTTTTATAGATTATAGAAAAGCCTTTGACTGCATCAATCATCAAAAACTAATAGAAATCCTCAAAACAACTGGTATAGATAGAGAAGAAATCCGATTAATTACAAATCTCTACTGGGAACAAAACGCAGTAGTTAGAATTGAGGGAACATATTCAGATGCAATCAAGATTAAGAGAGGTGTAAGACAGGGTTGCGTGTTATCACCGCTCTTATTCAACATCTACTCAGAAGCTATCTTCAGAGAAGCTCTGGAGGGGATTAAATGTGGAGTTAAGGTTAACGGGAGATTGATTAATAATATCAGATATGCCGACGACACAGTTGTGCTGGCCGAGAATGAGCAGGACCTTCAGAGACTATTGAATCAAATAGTCCGAAATAGTGAACACTATGGTCTCCACAAAAACTAAGATTATGGCATTCACCAAAAAACCTGTTCAGGCACATCTGGTTATTGGCGGTGATCTGGTGGAACAAGTATCTACATACAAGTATCTGGGGAGTATAGTGAATGATCAATCCGACCCGAAGAGAGAAGTTAGAAGCCGCATTGAACAGGCTAGAAAGACATTTATAAGTATGAGAAAATTTTTCGTAAGGTCAGATTTGAGTCTAGTGCTCCGGGTGCGCATGGTCAGGTGTTACATTTTCTCGGTTCTCCTGTACGGATGCGAGAGTTGGACTCTCGACACATCATTAGAAAAGAAAATAGACGCCTTTGAAATGTATATCTACCGCCGCATATTAAGAATATCATGGGTTCAAAGAGTTACAAATGTAAAAGTTCTTAATCGAATTAGTAAAAAAAAAAGAACTCATGCTTAACATCAAGGAAAGAAAAACACGCTATATAGGACACATAATGATTGGTGAAAAATACGAACTCCTTCGACTGATTATAGAAGGTAAAATCCAGGGCAAGAGATCTATCGGCAGGCGCCAGAATTCCTGGCTAAAAGACATTCGTAGATGGTTTGATTGTTCATCGATCGATATATTCCGCATGGCTGTATCTAGAACGACGTTAGCTATTTGGATCGCCAACCTTCGAAAGGAACGGCGTCATAAGAAGAAGATCATTGACGTGAGCGACTCTGGAGCCGACATATGTATATGTGTTTGTTTTTTTTTTTTTATGAAAATAGTCGCAAAAAGGGTAGACCTATCTTGTGGGCCGCGGACGGCCCACACTGCGACTATTAGAAGGGGGATGGATTATAGAAAGGAAATGATTGTGGACACGTTTTTTAAAAAGTTGCAGGTCATAGTTCTCTGGAAAAACTGATTTTGGAAGCTTATTCCATTCCGTAGCAGCACTGTAAAAGAAGGATTCTTGATGAAGATTGGTACTTGTAGTTTCAATCTTGAGAGTAAATGGGTAAGACTGATCAGCGTGCCGAGTTTTTTGGCAGTTCTTCCTGTACCTTAGGTCAATTATGTTACCAAATCGCATATATCTCTGCTTGAAATATATTGGCCGTGTGGCTGAGTCTTAGAGTCACCTCTGTTCTTGGCTCATCATTTTAAAATGCTGCTCTTGTTTTCGATTGTAATTTGGACCAGACCAGACGAGCCCTTTTGGGTTTAGGAAGCTTGGGGAGTTTTCGATTCCTGTCTATCTGGAAAGGTAACTTGGAAATTGATCCTGAAATAATAGCAGACTTCGCCTCTATGGTCATTGGGTGAATTGAGTAGCTTGATGACTATGCTGCCAGTCCTAAGCCCGGACAAAAAAAAAGGGTTCCAGGGTCAGGCTAGCACCCTACCCTGGGTAAAAGAAACTACAAGCTCACAGAAACGGACACTTGCCTCGGAACAGGACTGATTTAACCACGACGATCCACGCGAGAAAACGAAGAACAAATTGGAGAAAGAAGAATCTGCTGCGTGTTGCTACTTGAAATATGAGATCATACAAAAACAAAGACTAAGAAATTCTAAAAGAACTAATAGATAACAAGATAGATATATGCGACCCACAGGAAACAAAGATAAAGGGAAAAGACCAAAATAAGTACGCAGAATATATTGTGGTCTACAGCGGAGTTGAGAAGCACGAAAAAGCAAGAGAGGGTGTTGCTATGGCAATCAGCACGAAATACCAAAATTGTATAAAAAAATGCAACTACATCAGCCCACGAATTATAGTTATAACACTAAAGTCAGATGGCCAAACAATAAATGTACTATCAATATATGCACCAGAAAACAACATACCGCAGCTCCCGAGAGACTCGTTTTTTGATCAACTTCAAACCACAATCGACTCACTACCAAATGAACAAACCATGATAGTACTTGGGAACTTTAATGCACGAGTTAAAAACGAAACAGTCCCAGGAATTAAACAAAGGTTCAACGGAAATGTGATGAATGATAACGGGAAACTAATGAAAGACCTATGTACTTATAATAAACTGCGTATCAATAATACATTTTTCGACCTAAAACGCAAGTACAACTTTACATTTGCAATTAACAGAGGTCGACCATCGACTACATTGTGACTAATAGGCAATTTCACCCAACTCAAATAATCGAAATCAGAACGCTCAATTCGGCAAATATAGTAAGCGAACATAACCTTTTACTCAGAAGAAATAGATTGAAAATCCGAATAACAAAACAATTAAAACCAGTGATATCAACACAGAAATGCAATATTGAGCTGCTATGGGACCCTACGATAAAGTACCCATACAAAAATAGATTACATAAAAAATCGAAGAAAACTAGATTTCAAATGTTAACGACATCAATCTAGCTTGGAAAATAATCAAGAATAATATCAAGAATTCAGCAAGGAAGGCACTTGGTGAACGAACCATAAAAGTGAACCAAGTAACCAACCAGAAGACACCATAGTTCCGCCCAGAAATCAAGGAACAGTGCAAAGAAAAAAGAAAAGCCTACCTAAAATATTGCACTCTGCGAACGCCAGAATCATATAACGAATATAAAAAAGTAAGGAACAAAACAAACGAACTAGTTAGAAAAACCAAAAATGAACACTGAGAAAGGTTCTCCAAACGCCTGAAAGATGATTTCTACGGGCTTCAAAAGCAGATATGGCGATTCATAAGATCGCAGAGAAAGGAGGTCAATGAACCGCTAGATCCAACCCACATAGAAAAGAAAGAGTGGATTAGATATTTAACCGATCTGTATAAAATGACTGCAGACGAGCCTATCACACCAAAAATAGCTATTAATGTAGTTGCTACGATTAATTCATCCGGCGTAGAAAACGCGCAGAAGAAAACGAACAGAAGAATTAACAACTTTAATACAGAAAATTTTATACCAACACAAAATCCCAGATGAATGGTGAACCAGCACCACTTATTCGCCAGGGAGACTCCCTGAGTCCTACCATTTTCAATTTAATAATGGAAGAAATTATTCGAGGAATTGTTCGAGGACTAAAGGGATGCAGAAATCAAAAAAGTGTGTTATGCTGACGATGCCGCTCTCATTGCAGAAAATGAAGATGACTTGCAAAGGTTAGTACACTTATTCAACTTAACAGCCAAGTTTTTAAACATTGAAATATCACTGACCAAAACAAAGTGCTTAACAACATCAAAAATTTCTCTAAGATGAGCTTGACGGTAAAGTAATCGAGCAGAAAATGAAATTTTACTACCTTGGCATGGAACTTTCCGACTTTGGTGATATTGAAGAAGAGGAGAAAGATCAAACAACAAAAGCAATTAGAATAGCTGGTTGCCTGAATACAATATGGTGCAATAAGAGTATGGAAACGGACACTAAATTAAAGATCTACAAAACCGTCGTGAGGCCGGTGATGACATATACCGCAGAAACTAGGACAGAAACAGCGAAAACCAAAAGACTCCTAAGGACAGCTAAGATAAAGATACACCGTAGAATCACTGGAAAGACACTGCTGGATAGAGGGAGAATCGAGAATATTAGAACAGCCTGTAAGGTCAAGAACATCAATGACTGGGTAGCAAACAGAAAGAAGAAATGGAACGAATACATAGATAGAATGGACAAATTCAAACTTGTGAGAATTGCTCGCGACAAGTCCCCATTGGGACGAAGAGACGTTGGGCGCACCAGGAAACGATGGAGCGACAGCCTCACGCAAGTAGAAGAAGGAAGAAGAAGAAGGGTCGTTGGTCACAACCCAAGGTCACAACGTCCTCGAGATTCCTACTTTCAAGAATGGTCCGTAAGAATTCAGTCTTATGGCAGTTTTTACTGCCTGTGTTTCTACGTATAGATCTGGTGGCTTAATATTAAGAATGGTCCCCATTGCTGGCGTAGGGGTAGTTTTAATTTCACCCGTAATTCTTAGCAACGCTAGTCTATAGACATTATCTAGTTCTCCGACGTTAATTTGCCTTTTGAGGGCTAATCCCATACAACTGATGCATAGGTGGTTTGTAGGACTAAGATGACTGTATAAATCCATCTTACCACGATGGGTTTTAGCTCCTACATTTTACCAAACATTGTCCTGCAGGCCCAGAAAGTGGCAGTTGCTTTACGGACCTGCTTATCGATGAGCTTCTCGATGAAGCTCGATGAGTTTCTTATCCAGAGTAACACCAAAAACTTTATTGAAAATACTTAAATTTAAATTGAAAATTGAGGAAGGTTGCATTGCAAACTGTTTTTTTTTTTCGTGAAAAGTACCATCTTAGTCTTAGTTCACCCTGAATGTGCACCATTCTTCAATGAGATCAAGAGCTTTCTATATCTTTTTTTTAATTACTTACTAGAAGGGTCACGTCACGCGTTGCCGACGGCGAACACTCCCAGCTTATCCAGCTACTTTAGAAGACTGTTACTAACCATGATCCACATAAGTGGGAGGATACCTTGCCTTGTGGGCATCCTTTCCTCACATGGACCTTCACGTCGTCGCAAAATTCTGGTTTCAGCATAAAGTCGATCCAAATAAAAATAGATTACTCTATATCGAATCCTTTAGCTGCATCGTGGATAAATTTGAAGGGAGTATTATGAAATCCTCCCTTTATATCTATAAATACGCCCAGTGCAGCTCTTTTGGGCTCTCTTTATTTCCTACATCGTGAAGGGCCGTTTCTACCGACTTGCCCACCTGGTGCGCATGTTGTGCTTTGTTCAAAGGTTTTTGGGCCAGTGCATTGTCTTTAACGTGCCTGTCAACAAGTCTCTTTACAGTTTTTAGTTAAAAAGACGATGGGCTTATACGCCTGAAGGATTTGGCTTGGTCATAGGTGTTCTTCTCCGGTTTAGGTATAAATACTAGTTTGACTTCCTGCCATGCTTGGGGAACGTAGCTCAGAGCCATGCTGACTCTTAAGATGTACAAAAGATGCCTTCGGGGGATATCACCCCCTTCTTGAAGCAAAACGGAAAATATCCTGCCTGGTTCCGGGCATTCACCGCCCGTCTGATTTTGCTAGCGGTTATGACCCAAGCTGCTGTTTTTCAGTCTCTTGTTGTGAGGTCTTTAAACGGCTCATTTTCTTCTTCTGACTCCTCCTCAATGCCCAAAATGACCGAGCCCGCTAAGTGCACCTCAAAGATATGAGCTATAATTCCTTCGTTGGACTCTGTCTCTTTTCTGTCTGGTTTGAGTTGGTCTAGAGCCTTTGTTCAGTATGTCCAGACTAGAGCTGAAAAGATACTCGAGGAGAGTCAAGCATCTTCCGTTGGTATTGGAGCTACCCCGTACCTCATGTTGAATTAGTAGTGAAAGATCCTTATCTTAGCAGTAGTCGATTAAGGTCTTTATTTTCCTGGTAGTGACCTCTTCATGGTCATATGGTAGGTACGCCGACCCTACAATAAGGTCTTTGTCCCACCAACCATGGTATCAATCGCAGCTACTGCCAAATCTTTAGAACACAGATGGTTAATCCTGATGGCTCGAAGTCTTCTGCTGATAAATTAACAGGCCCTCGGTCCCATTTGAGATTGTTTATGAATAACTTGTCCATGCTTGGTTTCTATTCCCTTGATAAGTCCCCTATTAATCCAGGGCTCCTGTATCAGAGATACGTCTGTCTGTAGTACCGCCAGACTTTTGCTATGTATAGCTAAAGCCACTCTTCAGTGTTGCAAATTAATTTGTGAGAAATGGATCAGCTCTGCAGTTAGAGCCACTGCATGCTTATATCCATTATCTAGTAGAGAGGATGTGTGGGGAACAGGAGCGTATAAAAGTGCGTGACCGTGTTACTGGCTATCTGTAACCTCCATGGGGAATAAACCCCCTTTATTTTGCGATGGTGCGGGCGTTGTGGGAGGGAGCACGACCGTGGTATACAAGGTCAGGGTGGATGGGGTCCCTTTTCTTGTTCCGGTCATGATCTCTTTAATTGCCTAGGTTGCATGTAAGGGTCTGCTGGCCTTCCCGTGGTTGGGACTACTTGACGACGAAAGGCACGCCGGTTTAATATGTCCGCCGGCCCGAGAGGTAAACGACTTAGCCTTCGTTTCTAGCTTCTGAGTTAGGGCTTTGGAAGGGACCTTGTTCTTCACCTCGAGGATCTGTGAGCTGCTCGCCGAAGAGTCCCCACATCCTCAGCCATATCTTTTTTGCTTTGTGGACTTGGCTACTTTGGCATCGGACTCCTTGGCATTGGACCACTTGAATATGGGTTTGTCGGGAACTGGCTTTCTAACCTAAGGCTTGGGTTGGACCTCGTGAAATCAAGCCCTTTCTAGTCCGAAATGGGGTGCAAAGCTCAATTTTACAAGCTCCGCAATCGATTCCTTATCTATCTCCAAGACCATCCGAAGGTTATTACCTACATTTTTGACGTTCCAGACGGGTTTTGAGCCTGGGGTTCATCTTGGTGAGCATTTTGAAGGCTACGGCTGTATCCTCGTTTGTGTCCAAGAAGGTAGCCGTCATATTTTTCAACTTGGGGAATTCACCTCTGTCTAGTACTTTGAGGTCTGCTCTCACTGGTTCCGCTCAAAGCGAGGAATTGCCTGTTTCTCAGGAATGGCGTCGATCGCTGAGGGAAGCGTACAGCTGACCAAAACACCTTCTTTTTGCTTCAGGGACCGCGCAGGATAGTCGGATGGTACGACTGCCATCTTTCTACCTGCCAAAGCAGCCTCACTGTAGTTGTTCTTATTAAGAACTTTTAGAGTTTCCGAAGGGGTTACCGACTCGTTCCTGGCTTTTAAAACTTGCCAGGTTTGAGTGGCTAGCCTCACTTTTCGCTCCTTTATCGATAATAGACCCTTTAGAAGAAAACGGAGAAAATCTACTTGAAATATGTTTGGAGCGAAATATTGTGGTAACAAACACAATGTTTAACCATAAAAGTATTCACTTGTACACAAGACAAGAAGGACACCAGAGAAGTATAATTTATTTTGTAATTGTGGATGAAAGATTGAAAGAGAAAGTAATGGACACTCGGGCATACCGCGGTGCAGGTATTGACACAGACCACTTCTTAGTAATGAGCCGAATAAGAGGTCTCTTTAAGCGGTAGCGCCATCGTGTGCAGGAATCAAGTAGTGTACTAGAGCGTATAAAAGTTGAGAATTTGCAAAAAGAAGGTATAAGAGAGGACTTCGTTAGTAAATTGACCGAGAAGTTTGACAGTTTAGATGAAGCATGTGAGGTTGAAGAATTGTGGAAGCCATTCAAGAAAGGAATCGTGGATATTGCTATAGAAGTATGCGGTGTAAGTAAAAGAAGGAAAGGATGCAACTTACAGAAAACGTGCGTAGAGGTTCAAAAAGCAGTGTCAGAAAAAAAGAAAGCCTGGCTGGATTGGTTAGCTACAAAAGCCAATCAAAGAACGCAAAAGGCAACGATTGAGGATGTAAACAAGGCAAAGAATGAGTATAAAAGGTTAAAAGGTGTGGCAAAAAATAAGGAGAGTGATAAAGATGAATTTGATAGAAGGTTATCTGACGATTTCCAAAACAATATTAAACTCTTCTGGAAGTCCATAAGAACAGCCAGAGGTAAAAAAACTACCTCGCAATTGAAAAGAATCAGAAACCAAGATGGTAATATGGTAAAACGAGAGGAATGCGTATTAAAGAGATGGAAGGAATACTTCGAAAGTTTATTTGAGAAAGAGGATACACAAGTACAGGCCCGATTCGAAGACATGAGTGAAAGTTGCAATGAAAGTGAAATTACTACGACAGAAATTGTGGAAGCGTTGAACAGTATAAAATTGGGTAAAGCTGCTGGGAACGACAGGATAACAGTTAAAATGCTGAAGGCTGGACAAAACGTGGTAGCTAGTCTACTGGACCGCCTTTTTAACCTTTGTTGGAGAAGTGGTAGTGTACCAGACGACTGGTGCAAGGCCGTTATCGTGCCGCTTTACAAGGGAAAAGGTTCGTTGCAGGACTGTAAGAACTACCGAGGTATTAGTTTATTATTAGTATTAGTAGTATTAGTCGGCAAACTGTATGCAAAAATATTGATCAAAAGAGTAACGAATGAAACTGAGAAGATGATATGGGATGTGCAAGCAGGATTTAGAAGATAAAGGAGATGTATGGATCAGGTCTTTTCCTTACGAGGTATAGTCGAAAAATTCTTGGCTAGAAGTCAGAAGGTCTATTGCGCTTTTATAGACTTGGAAAAGGCCTATGACAGAGTGGTGAGGAGTGAATTGTGGTCTACATTGTCTATGTATGGGGTGAATGGTAGTTTAATACGAGCACTGAAATCACTTTACAAGGATTCCACTGCTTGTGTCAGGATAAACGGAGCTTGCACGGACTGGTTTAACATCGAAAAAGGTGTGAGACAGGAATGTGTGGCTTCGCCATGGCTGTTTAACTTATACATAGACAATTGTTTAAAAGATCTGAAAGAGAGTGCGTATGGATTAAAAATGAATGATTTGATCGTCAAATGCCTTCTTTACGCCGATGATCAAGTCATATTAGCGTTATCTGAAGAGGAGTTGCAGGCGATAGTTAATGTTATGCATAATGCCCTAAAAATCAAAGGGATGAAAATAAATGTGAGCAAAACGAAAGTAATGGTTTTTGAAAGAGAAGAAAGCATGACAAACTGTGGGGTTTCGATTGAGGGAGAAAGAGTGGAACAAGTTAATGAATTTGTGTACTAGGGTTCAAAATTTACTAGAGATGGAAAGTATGACAGTGACATTGAGCGAAGGATGTTGGCAGGAAAACAAATGAATGGGGCACTGCATAGCTTTATGAATAGCCAGAAAGTGTCAAAAAAGGCACGTCTGGCGGTGCATAGAGGTGTGTTGGTTCCTACACTTATGTATGGTAGTGAATGTTGGGTTTCGCAGAAGAAGCATGAAAATAGGATTAACGCTGCGGAGATGAGTAGTCTGAGAAGTATAGCCGGAGTGACTCGGTTGGACAAAGTTAAGAATAGTGAGATAAGAAAACACTGTGGTGTAAAAGAAGATGTGGTCACAAAGATAGATAAAGAAATGCTTAGATGGTTTGGACACGTAGAAAGGATGGATGAAGGAAGATTGACGAAACAAATTTATAGGGCCAGTGTGAATGGGCAAATCGGTAGAGGTCGACCTCGGAGAACATATCTCGATCAGATCAACATTGTTTTGAAGAAAGGCCAGGTCAAAAGTACCAACAACCGAAGAGCATGTATGAGAGCACTGATGAAAGTAGAGGAAGCAAAAGATGTGTGTACGAACCGAAGCAAGTGGAAGGAAGTGGTCTCTGCCTACCCCTATGGGAAAAAGGCGTGACTTTATGTATGTATGTAGAAGAGCCACCTACCGGTAGAGTGTTTTCGACAGGGGAATCCTTGGGGCTAGGTGTCAATTGAAGGACCCTTGCAGTTTTTGTGCTGTGAGCCCTCTTCTTGGCCGACACATTCCTGTTCTTCCTCTTACCGCTAGCTTCTAGGGGGTGATTAGTCTTTGCCGAGGTCTCCGACCCTTTGGCCGTGTCCATTGGGACATTGTCTAATGTGTGTCCCGACTAAGAAGACGGACCAGACATTAGCGTGTTTTTGTTGACACTAGGTCTCGAGTTGAAATTAGAAAACCCAGATGGTGCCTCCGGAACCGTAAGGTTTTTTGGGTTTGATGTATCCATACGATTTCACAAGTAAGCACGCAAATAGTCCGCCAGTTCAGAATCCTGTCTGGACGGGGAAGGCACTTATGCAATAAGATAAGCCAGGCCAGTGCCATTTAGTCTTAGGCACGATGGCTTACACCTGAACTTGGGGAGTTGGTCCACGGCAGGGCCAAGTTTTACTTCAGCCGGTTTGCCTGTAGCTCCCATAGATCGGGGTCTAAAAAGAGTCGCCTGCTCCCCTTTGTTAATAGGCCACACAGGTCTCCTTCGTCTCCTCGGCTCCTCCTATTCGCTACCTGTGGACGCGTTCGATAGACACTTAAATCGACGGGATGAATTAACTTAATAATATTTAAATATAAATTTATATTATCAGCTTATTTTCATTTGTGTAGAGAAAAATGTTTAAATTCTGTCGCGCTGGAAATCTCTTGTGAAAAATTTGTTACAACATTTAGGCAACCCATGTTGCAGATATTAATAGGTAATGTGGGTATCCAATTTTAGGAGCTGTCAATCTTTGTGATATACATAACGATAGCGTCTTTTTGTTCGTGTCAAAAGTTATTTGGACTGATTTGAAATGAAAGCAGTGTACTGTATATATATATATATATATATATATATATATATATATATATATATATATATATATATATATATATATATATATATATATATATATATATATATATAAATATATACTATAGGTTTAACAAATTGACAATAAATAAAAATTTAAAAACTTTTAGGAGGATATGGCTAAGAGTAGATCAGCTAATTTTTCAAGCAAAGAAGAAACCATTTTTCTTTCTTTGGTAAAAAAATATAAAGATATTGTTGAGAATAAAAAAACAGACTCTAACATTAACAAAAACAAACAGGAATGCTGGAAGCAAATTAAAACCGAGTTTAACAACGAAAGTGGACAGATTTTTTGAGATACTTTGACTTTGAGGAAGAAATATGAAAATCTGAAAAAGCGATCAAAAAAGAAATTTGCAGATAAAAAGTGCTATGCATTAGGCACTGGAGTAGGACCGTCAAAGAAACCCCCAGAAATTACTTACAGATGTTGATCTGGACATAAAAGAAATATTGGCAGAAAGAATTGATGGTTTTCCAAGCGAATTTGGAGGTGATGAAGGTTAGCTTTAAATTTTTATTATTAACGTTTGGTAGTTTTTATTTATTTTTAGTCTGTTATGTTATACATTATTTTTAAAAATAATTACAATCCTCAACGCGGAAGAAAATATGGACACAATATTTGTAGAGGAAATGGAGGTTTTTTGCTTGCTTTCTTTGACAACTTTTTACAAATATTTATTTTTAGTTAAAGCATACCATTTAATTAGCAAAGAAATGTTCCAATTTTTTTGTTTTTGAAATTTAATGAAAATTTACCAGACTGGTCGTCTAAAAATACTGTGATGGAGAATTTGCAAACACCTATAGGTGTTTGCATATAGCACACGACGTCCAATGGACATCCATTTCAGATCCGAATGAAGTCCAAACGTCCATTGGACTTACATGGACGTCCATTGGATGTTAAATTCTGGATATCTCCTGTACATTCATAACTGGATGTCTTATGGATGTCCATTGGACTCATAATATTGGATATGTGTCAAACATCCATATATGTACATTCTTAAATATCCATGGGATAAACAGACCTGGATCAAATTTTAAATGTACTTATTGTACGTTGTCGTACATTAAATGGACGAATCATATTGGATCCACTTGGAACAAAACTTGATCTTTTGTTAATCTCCATAATTGTATGATGTCATATGTACATTGAATGTAGAATAATGGATATCATCTGGACAATCAACTTTGTACGTCCATTGGACGAACAATATTGGACCAATCAAGAACGTCTATGATTGTATGTTTTTGCAGAGATGTTTTTGGATGTACACCTAATGCACACCTAATGTAGAATACACATTGATCATTGTACTCATATTGTACGTCCCAGATCGACAAAAAATGAACACTTCCATAATTGTACGTTTTTAAATACACATCGTGTAGTAGTTCAAAACTTAAGTGTAGATGACGGTACAAGAGATTTTCGAATTACAGAGGTCTTGATGCCTTCTTGGGTTGTTTTTCTCTCAAATTTCTCGACTATCTCCGAAATTCCCAATTTTGTTGAATTTCGTTTGATTATGACGATTTCTAAGAGATTTATAAAAATGAAAAGTTGTGGTGCCATCTATTGCAACTTCGGTATGTTACTACGAAAGGTGACCGAGAAGTCAGCGTTGCCACGGTTCGCTTGATAAGAGCAAAGAGTAAGATAATCTTTGGTAAGATCTCTCGCTCTTTATTTGATTTGATTCCATTATATGTCAATTTTCATTGTTTGAATCTCGCTTATTTCAATACGTTTTGACTTTTAAAAAATCTCATGTTCGATTTGTTCGAAAAAACAGTTCTATGGCAACACTGCTGTTAAGTCTTGACAGATGTTTACTCACGTGATCACCTACTAGTTCAGTAGTTCTTAGGTTCGTTTCTTTCTAGATTGTGATTTTGATTTGTGAGATTTGTTGGTGTGCCAAGCCATTATTGTTAATAATAAAGGGATTATTTTGAACAGTTTTGTAGATTGAAGTGTCGTAGTCGGATTGTGAGTACTTAGGACGAAGGGACACTATCAGGTTAGTTCGAATTGAATTTTTATAAGCTATTACGTGAAAGAAAATATGAAAAGGCACTATCAACAAGAGAAAATCTAGACTTAAAGAAAAACGTAAAATTTTTAAATTCTCGAGTGGATATCTCGATAATATTAACGATACTTTTATCATATGTGGAGATTTCAATATTCCTGAAATTAAATGGTTATTGAACGAGGGAGATTATTGTAAGCCAAATCATTATATTAATCCTAGATCTAGCTTATTAGTCGACACCATGTCTATGGTTGGTATGGTTCAGTATAACCCAAATGTGAATATATCTGGCAACACTCTAGACCTCATATTTAGCAGTAGTTTTTCAATCAAAAATATACGTCTTTCATCTAATCCATTAGTTCCCGAGGATCAGTACCACTGTACCTTGGAATTCGATATGGATATTCCTTTCAATATTTGTACTAGAGTTGTTAATCAATATCGCTGGAATTTTAAGTTGGCAAATTATCACGAAATTAACCAGAAATTAACCGACTTTTATGTAGTGTTAATTGGGAAGCTAAATTTCATTTAATTGACATAAATAAAGCAATTAATCTGTTTTACAATATTATTGACCAGATAGTTCACTCACATGTACCTCAATATCCCAGCTATTATAAAAAATACCCTCATTGGTTCTCTTCTTCTACAATAAAAGTGATTAAAGAAAAAATTAAATTTCACTGTCGATGGAAGAAATACCATAATAACTTAGATTACTTAACATTTAAAATTTTACGAGGCAGATCAAAATTTTTAATAAAGGAAGATTATAAAAAATACTTGACTACTGTAGAAACGAATATTATTCATAATTCTAAATATTTTTGACAATTTGTAAAAAGCAAAAGAAAAACAAATAATTTCCCTAATAACTTGCTCACTGCTCAGGGCCCTACTACCAACTTACAGAAAATTTGTGATATATTTTCAGATTATTTCTCTTCTGTTTTTGTAAGTAGTGATGCTAGTAACTTTGGTAATATGTATACTAACACACCACTAAATATTTCTAACTACATAATTAATCGTAAAATTATTGACAAAAAAATTGAAAATTTACCCAATAAAGGTCCTGAGCCAGATAATTTACCTACTGATTTTATTAAAAATTGTAAGGAATCGCTAATAGAGCCATTATTTTTGCTATTTAATAAATCTCTCAGTTCAGATCAATTTCCTGATACATGGAAAACAGCCTTTATTACACCAATTCATAAATCTGGAAGCAAGAATAGAGTTGAAAATTATAGACCTATTTCTAAATTAAACATCTTTAGTAAGGTGTTTGAAAGTATCATTTTTGATTTTCTTTATCATGACGTAAAAAACCTACTTAACATTGAACAGCATGGCTTCATGAAAAAACGTTCGGTAGATACAAATTTATTCCTATACGTTGAATACATACTTAAGAGTCTAAATGATAGGCATAACGTTGATTCTGTGTATCCTGATTTCAGTAAGGCCTTTGACAAAATAGATCATTCCGTTCTTGTCTCAAAACTTTCTGAAGTCGGTATACATGGTAATTTATTAAGATGGTTCGACTCATATGTCAGAAATAGGTCACAACAAGTAATTTTAGGTGCTCTTAAATCTAAGGCTGTGGTAACTACTTCAGGAGTACCTCAGGGGTCCCATTTAGGTCCTTTACTTTTTAATTTATATATAAATGACATCTCTAGTTGCTTTCAATTTGCTAAGTTTGTTATGTATGCCGATGATTTGAAAATATATCACTCAATTTCATGTGCTTACGACAGAGTTCGATTGCAAGAAGACTTAGACAATTTATCCAACTACTGTGTGAGAAATAATTTGTTTTTAAATGTCTCAAAGTGTAATTATATACAATTTTCTCGTTGTAATTCAGACTTGAACTAATGAAATTTCTAACAGCGTATTACACGCTGTAGATACGATTAGGGATCTTGGTATTCTTTTAGACTCTAAATTACTTTTCGATCGGCATATTTGTAATATAACTAGAAAAGCTAATCAGCAGCTGGGCTTCATATACAGAACATGTTTTGAACTTCAAAATCCCCTTACCGTTAGATCATTATATATGGCATACGCAAATAGTATATTAATGTTTGGTTCTACTATTTGGAACCCGCGTTATTCGGTCAAAATTAGAAACAGTCCAAAACAAGTTTATTTCATATTGTAAAAGAAAATTTTATCCCGATGTGGATAGACAAAGTATTCGTTCCAACTTAAAGATAATTTCACTAGAGCATGGTAGGCAAATTGCGGATGTACTGTTTATTCACAAAATCCTCAATAACAATATAGGTTGCCTTGAACTTACAAACATCATAACACTTCGTATTCCCAGCCACTCAACTAGAAACAATTATACCTTTAACACACATCAGGCACTCACCAATTATTTCCTAAATTCTCCCGCTTACAGAATAACAAATACTTATAATAAATTGTCCAATATTGTTGAAATGGATATTTTTTACCACAGTGCAGATTTGATTAAAAAACTACTGAAAGACTATTTTTTGCAATTTTAATTTTGTTTTATTACCTACTCTTGTTCTCTCTTTTTTCTTTTTTTTTTTATACTAGTATTTACTTTATTTAATGTAGTTATATGATTATATTTATATTTTCTTTTTTACCTAATTTGTAAAATTATGTGTTACTATTAGTGGATACTTTTATGGGTTTGTCCTGTTTGTATCCCAAATGGATAAAATAAAAAAATAAAACCGACCAAGAGAAACGTGGTTCTCAATAAGTACTACAGAAAGCTCGTTGATAGAACTGCAGAAGTTATATCTAGTGATGAAAGCGAAATTGATCAACATGTGGAGATTGAGGAAGCATCATCTAGCTTGACTTCTACAGGTTCGACCCTTACTAATTTCCATGAGAACTCTCATTCTGACGATTTGGAAAATTCAGATGAAAGTAGCAGTTCCGGAATTCTTGATAAAAAGTCCAGTAACTTGGAAAGAATAAGTGTTGAAGTTAATCCTAAACCAGCTGAAAGAGATATTAAGTCATCTATATCGAAATGGGCTCTGAAACACAATATACCACATACTGCTATCAATGATTTATTGCATATTTTGAAGCCATCATTTAGTGATTTACCTTTAGATGCTAGATCACTTTTAAAAACACCTCGAAAAACCATTTTAGAGACAGTTGATCCTGGATCATATTACCATATTGGCTTTAAGAAGTGTATAGAAAAGATATTAAGCCAATCAAGTCATTTATATCAGGATGTGAATTTGTTGGAAGTATGTATCAACATTGATGGCCTTCCAATATCTAAAAGTTCTGGAAGTCAACTGTATCCAATTCTTTGTAACTTGTATTTGAATAAGAACATTGTTGAAATAATAGGTATTTATTATGGTAATGAAAAACCTAAGGAAGCAAATGACTTTTTGAAATTTTTTGTGGATGAAGCATTGAATGTCATCAATGATGGAATTTTGTTTGGTGGTCAATCATACAGAGTGAAGTTGAAAGCATTCATTTGTGATGTTCCAGCTAAATGCTTCATTAAATATGTAAGAGGTCACAGTGGATACCATTCATGTTCAAAATGTAAAACTGATGGTATTTACATGGATCGAAGAGTGTGTTTTCCAGAAACTGATGGATTTACTTTAAGGATTGACTCAGAATATAGATTAAAAGTTGATAAAGATCATCATACTGGAACATCAGTATTAGAAATGATTCCTGGACTCGATATGATAAAAGACTTTCCATTAGATTACATGCACTTGGTGTGTCTAGGAGTTGTTAATAAAATGATAGTCAATTTGTGGATTAATGGCAAGGTACCTGCTAAATTATCCTTTCATCAAATTTCAAATATATCTGATCAACTGTTGAGTCACAAATCAAATATACCACATGAATTCAATCGCAAACCAAGGACTTTTAATGAAGCTAAAAGGTGGAAGGCCACTGAGTTCCGTTTGTTTCCCTTTTACTTAGGTCCAGTGGTTTTGAAAACTGTATTGGATAAAGACAAATATGTAAACTTTTTGAGTCTGCATGTAGCATTGTCATTTCTATCAAGTGCAGAATGGAACAAAAACATTGTCTATTGCCAATCTTTATTGGAATATTTTGTCAAAACTTTCATTGTTTTGTATGGTTCCCATAATGTGTCTCATAATGTTCATAACTTGTCATACTTATGTGATGTAGTGAATTTTGGAGCCTTAGATATGTTTAGCGCATTCCCTTTTGAAAATTACATGAAAAATATAAAGAAACACATACGAAAAACTGATAACCCTTTGGAACAAATAATATGTAGAATCACTGAAAAAGAAAAGTCTAACAAAACCTCAAAAATTGTATTACCTAAACATTATCCTGAAGTATCCAGTGAACATTTCAATGGCCCTCTTTTAGTTGGAATAACATGTAAACAATACAAGAAACTTTCCTTTGAACATTTTTTATTGAGCATTTTTTACCCTGATAATTGTTGTGTCATAGAGAACTCCATAGTTGTTATCATAAAGAATATTATTATAGCTAATAATGAAATTAAATTAGTTGTTCAGAAATTTTTGAAGCTGAGAGACTTTTATGTTTCTCCTTGTAAATCTTCAGAATTAGGTATATATCTAGCTAGTGATTTAGGTCCTCTTGAATTGGTGAATTCACATAATATTGCATATAAATGCATGAAGTTGAACTTAAATGATGACATGTAATAATTCCTTTATTGCATGTGATTTAATAATAAAAAATCAGTTTTTTGTATATTTCATGATCCTGTTCATTTTCAAATCATTGCCATAACTTTAACCTATACAGGGTGTACCAATGTTATTAATTCAACAAAATTATTCATATGTTATAGTAAATGTATATACATTTATATAAAGGAATCAATTTTAAGTCAAAATGTTTCTATGAATATATCTCACTTCCTTATTAGTGAGATACTGAGTATTTAAGATTTATTTTCAAATGCATACCATCTGAAAAATTTCTTATCTTAGGGTAATAAGGATGTCTATGAAAACTTGGACAGTTGTTAAATTCGCCGATGAAAACACTGTTGAAGCCGTTCCAACTACCTGGATATTGGGTAGTTCTAATTGTTATTGGCCACCTTATGCCAGAGATAAAGTGGTAGCTGCCATAAAGAACTTTGAGGCTCCCAATACTCACTGGCCTCTGCACAATATGGAAGTGTTTCGTAATGGGACCTTTGGTATGTATAATATATATTCAGAAAAACACAACTTTTTACATTATTTTCACACCTGGTTTTGATGATTTATAAGAAAAAATTGCTTTTTTGCTTTGATTTTATACCAATGGAAGTAGAGGAGAGTTCATATAATTTACCTTTTTCAAAACTCATCATGCCAGATGATCACAAAGCGACTGCCATTTTAGTACTGTCAAATATTTACGTTTTTTTATTGAGTTACTTACCACCTATACAGACTACAAATAATGTCTTTGAAATATATACAGTTTATTCCCATGATTTAGTTGGTGAACAAAATGTATAATTTTGATCTCTTCAGATTCATATTTGGAGGCACGAAAAAAGTCCAATGTGGCAGAGTATGCTAGCGATTTGAATATTGATGAGGAACCAGCTACCCGTAAGAATCGACATAAACGAGCGCATATGGTTTCATCATCTTCAGATGATGAACTACCATGCAGATCAAGACAGAGTAGAACACAGATTATTTCAAATCTCCCTACTAGGCCCATACATATTTCATCAGCGGCAAAAGAAAACACGCCTCCTCTAAGTGGTAAAAATCATTTAGATATTTTTAGTTACTTCATTCTATATTGGCATTATGTGTTTGTTGGCAGGTACCTGTAATAGAATGATCTAAATACTTGTTTTTTCCACAGGGGATGCTATATCTTCTGACGCTCATATTAAAGAGGCTGCTATATCTACTGATGCTCCTAATGTTGATTGCTGCTGTTGTCCAGCACATAAACAAATTGTTCAGACAGGTATTATACAAGATAGGTCTTTTTAGATATGAATAAGGTCAACCAGTTTATATTGTAGTTGGTGTTGACTTGAAGAAGATAAAAAAACAATATTTATTTATGACAAATATATTGGCAGACTTTGTCACGTGCCTATTTTTTCCTTCTACAGTTCTCTGATAGTTTCGTATTCCTTAGTTACTCGTAAGTAGGGTTGCATACCATACTGTGTTGTAACTCAAATATATCATTCGTTGTAGATAGTGTTGCATACCTTGTAGGGGTAGGATTATTGTTTGGTTTGCATTTCTGTGTGGATGGGGCTGGATATCCACACGGACGAGTGCGATTCTGGGTTGACGTTTATTCCGTGTCATTTCTTGATTTCCGGTTTAGGAGTGTCAGTCGTTTGGGGATAGTCTTCGAAGTTGGGTGTTGGTGAAGGTTGTTGGGACGGTGTGTTATTAGCACGTGTGCAGAACCTCTATGGGATATCTTTCATATCTGGCTGTATTTGGGCCATCTTAATTGGATTTTGAAGAAAAACCATTTAATTTTTAACTTGACCATTTTGTCTTGCCTTTGTTGTGGATATTTTGGATCTTTTTTGGTGTCGAGTTAAATAGCCGTTAGCGGGATAGTAGTTAAACAACACCGGTTCAAGCCCACTTGGAGTGGGGGGAGGAGTGGGGGAAGTGGTAGGGGGAGGAGTGGGGGAAGTGGTGGGGGTAGGAGTGGTGGCAGTGGTGGGTGGGGAGGAGTGGGGGGTGAAGTGGGGGAAGTGACAGGTGAAGGAGTGGGGGAAATGACATTGTTGGCATATGACATTGTTGACATATGACAGGAGTGGGGAGATGACATTGTTGACATGTGACATTGTTGACATATGACATTGTTGCCATTGTTTACATACGGCATTGTTGACATACGGCATGTTGCCATTGTTGACATATAACATCATTGTTTACATACGGTATTGTCCCCATCGACTCGATTAATAGGGTTCCGTAAGCACGTTGAAAAGTGTTGTGACGTAAGCGTTGAAAAAAACTTGGTATCTCGTAGGTTCGAACCTGAATCCTTTGACTTACTAAACGGATAGCTATACCATGTAGCTACTACGCATATTAATTTTATCGTGCAAGATTGGATATACAAATATATATTTGTGACATCATTTTTGATAAAAATAACCTTGAACTGCGCTACCAGATAACTTTGTTATCGTATACTTAAATGAGGTGTAATATTGATTGCGACAGAGATAATAATTACACACGCACATAGTCACAGTTTAAATGTGTAAGATATTGTTGTACAAGTACAGGGTATGTCACAAATTAAGAAGTCAAAAGAACCTTAACGAATGCTGGCATGGGAAAAATTGTTTTTATGAAAATTCCCATACGCTAATCTTAAGATACGCCGTTCTAAATATAAAGGGGTTGGAAATTCCGATTAAATTAAATCAAATTTTAAAGTTCGAGAAGCTAAACAAAATTTCAGTTAACGTCTATGTTTTAGAATTAAATAAAACAGAGAAGAGATCATTTTACATAGTTATACCTGTTGTGTTTACTAAAAATAAAATGAAACGTCACGTCAATTTGTTACTAATACAAGATCAGTATTTTCGGAAATTAAATGATTATAAAGCGCCACCTATCGACAATGAAAATGTTGAAATCAAATATGTTTGGATAAGTACGAGGTATGTCGTAAATTAGGAAGTCAAAAGGACCTTAACGAATGTTGGTATGCGACCCATCAAACGATTCAGCGTTGCTTAAAGTACGTCAAGTGTCACGTTAAACGTCACGTGAGTACGTTAAATGTCACGTGAGTACGTTAAATGTCACGTGAGTACGTCAAGCGTCACGTAAAACGTCACGTGTCGCGTTATACGTAACGTGTCACATTAAAAACACACACACACATGTTGAATATTTTTGTTCATGTACAGGGAATGTCACAAATCAAGAAGTCAAAAGGTCCTTAACGAATGTGGCATGTGACCCATCAAACGATTCAACGTTACGCAAAGTATGTCAAGCATCACGTGAGTACGTTTAAAAACATACACACATGCACAACAACGTGACATGTCACATTAGTAGACATTGTTAACATATGACATTGTTGTCGTTGTTTACATACAGCATTGTTGACTGCCATTGTTTACATAGGGCATTGTTGACATATGACATTGTTGCCATTGTTTACATACGGCATTGTTGACTGCCATTGTTTACATACGGCATTGTTGACTGCCATTGTTTGCATAGAGCATTGTTGACATATGACATTGTAGCCATTGGTGACATTGTTGCCATTGGTGACATTGTTGCCATTGTTTACATACGGCATTGTAGACATATGTCTTCAAATTTCCCTTATACTTGAATACTATGTTCTTATTTAATGTCATTACGGAATTTTGGAAAATATGGGAAGCAAGATTTTTTATACATAATCTTTATTTCATTCACATATTCATTGTATTTAAATCAATTTTTGGTAATAATGTATTATCGTATCGATCGTCGGTAAAACATCTAAACCATGACAATAAAACCCACAATAATCTTTTTTAAAAATAAAATTACTTAATAAATTTAAAGTTTACGAGAGATGAAAAGTATGACAGTGACATTGAGCGAAGGGTGTTGGCAGGAAAACAAATGAATGGGGCTCTGCATAACTTTATGAATAGCCAGAAAGTGTCAAAAAAGACACGTCTGGCTGTGCATAGAAGTGTGTTGGTTCCTACACTTATGTATGGTAGTGAATGTTGGGTTTGGCAGAAGAAGCATGAAAATATGATTAATACTGCGGAGATGAGTAGTCTGAGAAGTAAAGCCGGAGTGACTCGGTTGGATAAGGTAAATAATAGTGAGATAAGAGAACGCTGTGGTGTAAAAGAAGATGTGGTTACAAAGATAGATGAAGGAATGCTTAGATGGTTTGGACACGTTGAAAGGATGGATGAAGGAAGATTGACGAAACAAATTTATAAAGCGAGTGTGAATGGACAAGTCGGTCGACCTCGGAGAACATATCTTGATCAGATCAACATTGTTTTGAGGAAAGGCCAGGTCAAGAGTACCAACAACCGACGAGCATGTATGAGAGCACTGATAAAAGTAGAGGAAGCAAAAGATGTGTGTAAGAACCGTAGCGAAAGTGAAAGGAAGTGGTCTCTGCCTACCCCCATGGAAAAAAGGTGTGACTTTATGTATGTAATACATACTTTTATTTTAAAGTTATTTTTCGTCAGTCACGTCAGTCAAACACCACTCACAAATAAATTTTTTGTCTATTCTTAGTTACTCAACTATTTATTAATCTAGACAAATCTTTGATGCAGCAGTAGTTATATTTAATTTTACAATTCTCATCATCTGAGCTTCATAATTATTTAATTTTTGATAATACTGATTTTTAATCAAATTTGTTATTTTTTACACACTAGTTTTCAATTTAAAATTGCTTAACAGACAGACGATTAGAAGACCTTATATAAACCAGAGTAAGGGGAGCATTACCCCCGCATCAAAGAGTAAGTAAACTAAACCATTTGCTAATTATTTCTACCAATCTTACTTTGGTGTTGGTAGTTTTAACAATAAATTTAATTTCCAACTAAAATTTCTTAGGCAAACTTTTTTTATGCTAATTTTTGTATTAACAGAAGGTTTTAATCATTTTAGATATTTTTTTACTAAATTAAAAATTCTTTGTGTCAATTTTAGTACATTAAATTTTAATTAAAACTTTTTTTTTTACAGGCTAAACCCATCATAATTATGATGGGTTCTCGTGGAGGCAACCCACCTCCATCAAGGATATGCGTAGGGGATGTGGGCCCCTACAGTATATATATGGAGGTGCTCGAGAGCGAGACATGGGTTTGGGCATTAAGGTATAAATTTATTTATGATTTTATATTTTTATTTTACAAATGTTTTTTTTTTATGTTGCAGATAATGGGCCTATTCTACTTTAATTATGTAAAGTAATTAAAAAAAAACTTTGAGTTAAATAAAGGAAATGAATGAATATTGTTTCGTTTCAATTATTTTTGAAAGTAACGTTCGACACATGCCTCAAACATTTGACAATTATTTCAGTTAATTAACGTAGAAAATGTTAAAATGTTCAAAATTTAAGTAAATATCTAAAATTGGATTTAAAACTAAAAAAGTACTCGAAAAAATCATTTTAACAGTATCATACAAATAAAAATGTTTATAAAATTAATTTTTGGTTTTAAAATATAAGTGTTAAAAATAAATTTAAAAAGTTAAACAAAAGAAAATTAATTTAAATACAATGAATATGTGAATGAAATAAAGATTATGTATCGAAAATCTTGCTTCCCAAATTTTCCAAAATTCCGTAATGACATTAAATAAAAACATAAGTAGTCTCATAGTATTCAAGTATAAGGGAAATTTGATCACATATGTCAACAATGCCGTATGTAAACAATGTCAAAAATGGCTACAATGTCATGTCAACAATGTCATATGTCAACAATGCCGTATGTAAACAATGTCATATGTCAACAATGCCCTATATAAACAATGGTAGTCATCAATGCCATATGTAAACAATGGCAACAAGTCATATGTCAACAATGTTAACATTGCCCAGGATCCAAACCCCTGCCACGCCTCTGGACCATACAACGTCTCCGTCACTGGTTTTCTAATGTTGTATTACCATTATAATTATTTTAAATAAATGTTTAAGAAAAATTGGATGTTTTATTAAAACACTATGTGTATTCATCATCAACTTTTATATTACATGTAGATTTAAATTTTCGTTTTACAATTTTTAAGATAAATTTTAAAATTAAAACAAAAATAGATGCCAATATTACACAAGTCATTGCAAAAACATTATCGACTTTATTTTTCATGCTCTCTTTTGTTGGAATATCGGACTAAATTTCTTAATTTCAAATGCTGCAGCCAAATGGGGGCGGCCACAATCGTAAGATCCTTGGTATGTTAAGCTGTATTTCCCTTTCTCGAAATGGCTAATATACGGCTCATAGGTAGCAGTCACTCTGTTGGGTAGGAATGTGAATTTATCACCCAAGTCAAAAAGAACGCTTGTACCATATGGTGTTTTGGTTATTTTCGCAGCATAAATTGCTTGAGGAACTCCTATTGGTAGCTCCTGCAGCTTTACTATAGGTTTCCGTGCTGTAATGGAGGAAACTTCGTTTAATTTTTCCAAATTCATCTAAAATCAAAAATAAGAATATTTTGTGAGACAAAACACACACAACAATAATTTAAACTTACTTTTTTCTTCTTGGAGCACTTGCACGCAAAAATCTATCAACGTTTAATGTGAATAGTCAAATGGTACTAAACCGTATGGCTTTTTTATTTTTATATCTTCAAGGATGTTTATAAAAAAAATTTAGAAATAAAGTCAAATTGATTAATTTTAATACATAATGCTTATTTTATAATAAAGTTAAACAAAGGAAAATGCGAGCGTGACATTTTTTTTAGATAAGCAATTTCTGGAAGCTTCTAGAACTGCTGCGTCGCAAAAATGGTTCTAATAGAAGTCAGCGGAAATGACGCATATAACTCGCGCATATTTGTAACCTTCCTCCCCTCCACTTAAAAGTCGATTTTTGTTCATAATTAAACAACTGTTGCCTTTTATGCCTAACCATTTGACGTACATTTTATTTCCTTTGCGTCCAAGTTCCTTTTCTACTAAGTAGATATCAAGATTAGCAGTTTTCTGTAATTATTCCGCGTAGAAGGCTCCTTTGATTTGTGCCTCCATCATATCTTCCAGAAGATACGTTGCAGGATTGGTTATCTTACATTTTGTGATTTTAAATAATTCCGTTGACCAATTGGGTGTATAACCTTTCTTAAAAACGTGTTTGGCTTTACTAATTTGTACAATGGCGCCAACTTTAAATTTTCGAGGTCCTGCAATTTTCAAATGACTAAAATGTTTTAAAATATCTTGCTCGTTCGCTTTCAAAAATTGATCTATTGTGAAATCTGGCGCTAGAAATTAAATTTTTTGTCCTGTAACGACCCTCGTATGAACTTACTAACTGCGAAAGCGTTTATTTTCTATTCTTTTGTCGAACACCGCGTTGTTCGCGAGTTTAAACTGACTCTTTGCAAATGAACTGGTAGCTGTAGTCCTTAAACGAGTGTTCAGCTCGATATAGGGCTTTAACCATGCAGATTGTTTAAATCAAACTGGTGTGTGTGTGTGTGTGTTTTTATGTGACACGTGACGTTTACGTTTGACATACACACGTGACGTTTAACGTGACGCTGTGTTTACGTTTGACGTACATACATGACGTTTAAGGTGACGCTTGACGTACTCACATGACGTTTAACGTGACGCTTGGCGTACTCACGTGACGTTTAACGTGACGATCGACGTACTTTGCGTATTAAAATATCATCAAAAATTGATCTATTGTGAAATCTGGCGCTAAAAATTAAATTTTTTGACCTGTAACGACCCTCGTATGAACTTACTAACTGCGGAAGCGTTTATTTTCCATTGTTTTGCCGAACACCGCGTTGTTCGAGAATTTTAACTCATTCTTTGCAAATAAACTGGTAGCTGTAGTCCTTAAACGAGTGTTCAGCTCGATATAGGGCTTTAACCATGCAGATTGTTTAAATCAAACTGGTGTGTGTGTGTGTGTGTGTGTTTTTATGTGACACGTGACGTTTACGTTTGACATACACACGTGACGTTTAACGTCGCTGTGTTTACATTCAACGTACACACGTGACGTTTAAGGTGACGCTTGACGTACTCACGTGACGTTTAACGTGACGGTCGACGTACTTTGCGTAATGCTGAATCTTTTGATGACGCCACAAGACGATTTATTGCGTAATACATGAAAAAAGGGAGCTTAAATAGTTCTTTTAACCAAGGTTTTTTTTTTTGTTAAAAATATATTTTTTCCAATAGTTCCAAAAGTTTTGCCAGTTCATGCGCCCCCCTGTATATATACCCATCTATATTATTTTCGCAGCGGCCAGCGAGCGCGTACGCATCCCGGCCTTGACACTACCTTTAGAGATATGTATCGTCTAAAAGCTGAATAAGGAACAAACTATTCATTTCTTTAACTAAAGAGATGTGCTAGGGTGAAAAAAATATATATTTATTTAAACTATAATGACCCAAAAGGAAGAGTATCGATAGTCCCAGGCAATAAATGTCATCATAAGGACTTAAGCTAATTCTTGTTTGTTTGATTCATGAGTTTTTAAGTAATTTTATTTTTAATAAAGATTATTGGGGTTTTTATTGTCATGGTTTCGATGTTTTACCGACGATCGGTACGATAATATATTATTATCGAAAATTGTTTTAAATACAATGAACTACTTGCATTAGTGTTCTTGGTCGTTGGTACTCTTGAGATTTTATTACATACATAAAGTCACGCCTTTTTCCCATGGGGGTAGGCAGAGACCTCTTCCTTCCACTTGCTACGGTTCTTACACACATATTTTGCTTCCTCTACTTTCATCAGTGCTCTCATACATGCTCGTCGGTTGTTGGTACTCTTAAACTGGCCTTTCCTCAAAACAATGTTGATCTGATCAAGATATGTTCTCCGAGGTCGACCGACTTGTCCATTCACACTCGCTTTATAAATTTGTTTCGTCATTCTTCCTTCATCCATTCTTTCAACGTGTCCAAACCATCTAAGCATTCCTTTATCTATCTTTGTAACCACATCTTCTTTTACACCACAGCGTTCTCTAATCTCACTATTCTTTACTTTATCCAACCGAGTCACTCCGGCTATACTTCTCAGACTACTCATCTCCGCAGTATTAATCCTATTTTCATGCTTCTTTTGCCAAACCCAACATTCACTACCATACATAAGTGTAGGAACCAACACACTTCTATGCACAGCCAGACGTGTCTTTTTTGACACTTTCTGGCTATTCATAAAGTTATGCAGAGCCCCATTCATTTGTTTTCCTGCCAACACCCTTCGCTCAATGTCACTGTCATACTTTTCATCTCTCGTAAACTTTGAATTTATTAAGTAATTTTATTTTTAAAAAGATTATTGTGGGTTTTATTGTCATGGTTTAGATGTTTTACCGACGATCGATACGATAATACATTATTTCCGAAAATTGATTTAAATACAATGAATATGTGAATGAAATAAAGATTATGTATCAAAAATCTTGCTTCCCATATTTTCCAAAATTCCGTAATGACATTAAATAAGAACATAGTATTCAAGTATAAGGGAAATTTGAAGACATATGTCTACAATGCCGTATGTAATTAATGTCACCAATGGCTACAATGTCATATGTCCACAATGTCATGTGTGTGTAAGCAATGGCAGTCAACAATGCCGTATGTAAACAATGGCAACAATGTCATATGTCAACAATGCCCTATGTAAACAATGGCAGTCAACAATGCTGTATGTAAACAATAGTAACAAATTGACGTGACGTTTCATTTTATTTTTAGTAAACACAACAGGTATAACTATGTAAAATGATCTCTTCTCTGTTTTATTCAATTCTAAAACATAGACGTTAACTGAAATTTTTTTTAGCTTCTCGAACTTTAAAATTTGATTTAATTTAATCGGAATTTCCAAACCTTTTATATTTAGAACGGCGTATCTTAAGATTAGCGTATGGGAATTTTCATAAAAACAATTTTTCCCATGCCAACATTCGTTAAGGTTCTTTTGACTTCTTAATTTGTGACATATCCTGTACTTGTACAACAATATCTTACACATTTAAACTGTGACTATGTGCGTGTGTAATTATTATCTCTGTCGCAATCAATATTACACCTCATTTAAGTATACGATAACAAAGTTATCTGGTAGCGCAGTTCAAGGTTATTTTTATCAAAAATGATGTCACAAATATATATTTGTATATCCAATCTTGCACGATAAAATTAATATGCCTAGTAGCTACATGGTATAGCTATCCGTTTAGTAAGTCAAAGGATTCAGGTTCGAACCTACGAGATACCAAGTTTTTTTTCAACGCTTACGTCACAACACTTTTCAACGTGCTTACGGAACCCTATTAATCGAGTCGATGGGGACAATACCGTATGTAAACAATGATGTTATATGTCAACAATGTCATATGTCATTCCCCCCACTCCTGTCATGTCAACTGTCAACAATGTCATATGTCATTTCCCCACTCCTTCTCCTGCCACTTCCCCCACTCCTTCTCCCGCCACTTCCCCCACTCCTTCTCCCTCCACTTCCCCCACGCCTTCTCCTGTCACTTCCTCCACTTCACCCCCACCCCTCCCCCACTTATACCCCACCACTTCCCCCACGCCTACCCCTACTCCTCCCCCACTACTACCCCTACTCCAAGTGGGCTTGAATTCCTGTTGTTTAACTACTCGGGATTTATTTGAGGGAAGCCATTGTTAATTAGCAGGTGCCGCCCCATAATCAAACCGGCCCCAGGAGTAGGCCACAGGAGTACATGTGAATTCATATACCCAAAGGTTATCAGTGATTTATTTTTAAATATATAACGCCGTGTCTCATTTTGACACCACGAGTAAGTTTTGTTTTAGTTTATCCATATAGTACTTTGTGAATTCGTATACCCAAAGGTTATAAGTGATTTATTTTTAAATATATAACGCCGTGACTTATTTTGACACCACTATTAAGTTTTGTTTTAGTTTATTAATATAGTACATTGTTGGGAACTTATTTTGACACCACGATTAAGTTGTGTTTTAGTTTATTAATATAGTATATTGTTGGAAACTATTTATTGCATTAGATAATATGCCAAAACTAAACTTGGATTAAAATAACCTTCTCAATAATTCTTTATGTCCAAGTAAAAATATATTTTCTTCCTACTTATTTGTAAATATCCTACAATCTTGATATTTTAAAGGACAACCATTGTAAAAATATTTTTAAATAAACTCGATTGTTTTGGCAGTTAATGAGTTAATTTATATATGTTTTACCTTTTTTTTTGTAACTTGGTAAAGTCTGTTACTCTTACTTCTGTTCTGGTTATTTTATAAAGATGTAAATTTTAAATTTTTGGTTTGTTTTAGCAAGAAAATTTTACCATAGCTGTTAATTTTGACTATATTTGTTATAATGTTGCTATTGAGCTGTGTACCTTGATTTATTGTGTGAGTAAAGTATCCAACATATTTTTGCTATAATTTTATTTATTTGGTTCACCATAATCTTAGTTGTTTATCGTGTGGCTCTGCTAGCGGAGTACTCATTAGAGAACGAAAAGTCGTGGCAACTTAAAAACTGATATAACGGCAATAAAAATAAAGATTGAGTCGAAAGAAAAACAAACTAAACCACAACTGAAAGAATCTTTGTTTATGAAATTTTCATTACCAATAGATGAGGAGGGCTAACTTGAGAAACTGGAGGAATATTTACGCTCGGAAGAGAATTTCCTGAAAACATTTCATAGTTTTCATTGGTACCTGCACTTAAATAACTCATTACTAATATTGTTCATTTTTTTCTCATTTGCAGGTTCCAGAAATTGCCAATATGGGTGGAAATAGTCCCTATGATTTTGTCAGAAGATCATTGGCACTTCTCATCACAAATAAGTTAGCTGTTAATTTCAGCTTCATGGGAAAAAAACAAAAGGCGTCCTTCAGTAAACTCAAATTGTGTGAACTGGTGATAAGTGAGTAAATTTTTTACCAATAACCAGCAATAAGTATTCAGGAAAAAATAATGAAAATTAGGTATTATGAATCTGAAAGTATGGGCTATATTTGTCAGTTGGCAGTCATCATGTAGTCAAACAAGATAAGCATTGTTTCTGGAAGTACCTATATATACATTAACACCTTTCAAGGTGTTTAAGAGATCAAAAAAATCGACAATATTGTGCTGAAGGAATTGATCTGTATCCAAATATGCCTCAATTTATTCAGCACACTTTTGATTTTTAATAACAGCTTTTAATTCAAATTAAATTTTACAGAAGCTGCAGAACATTCAAGAGTCTCATGCAACAGAAAAGAAACTGAGGAATCCATATCCAAATGGTTGAGGAGGGCAAAGGAGAGAAGAGGAAATTGAAAAATCCTCAGATTTTTATATAAAAATGTTGTTCCTTTTTTTCGTTATATAAGTGATGAGTACTTTTATTTGAGAATGTTTTTTTTTATTTTGCGTTACATGTTTATATAGTTTTATTTAGTTTTGGACTGACTGATTCCTTTTTTTTTCTTCCTTTTTTTCGTTCTAAGCGATGTTAGTAGTTTTCTTAAAGAATGTTTTTCATGTTGTGATATTTATTATATATTTTTATCAAGCATTGATGAATAAAATTAGTGAATATTTCAAATGCTTATTATTTCATCCAAAAACTGATCAATTTTTATTATAAAATCTGATTTTTGTCAGAGGTATTGCTATGTGTTAAGATTTTATATCCAATGTATCTGGATATTTGATGGACCTATCTTGGACGTAACTGGACGTCTAATGGACTTATTCAACATCCAGATTGTACGTCCAATGGACGTTCCTTATGTATGTACATTGGGCGTCCACGACGTACGTACATAAGATGATGTTATATGTACTATATCTGTACATTAGGTGGACCTATTCTGGACCTTCATGGACGTATAAGTTTCATCTTGTACGTCCAATAGGTGTTCTTTATGTACGTCCATTGGACGTCCACGGTGTACGTACATAAGATGTTATTTCCAGTGTATCTGGACATTTGGTGGACCTATTCCGGACCTTTTTGTACGTAACCGGATTTCCACTGGACGTCCCTGAGATCCATGATGTACATCCATTGGATGTACATTAGACGTACGTGTGCTATATGGATAAGTCGAAGATTCTTAATATAGGTAAGAAAATGAAAAATGTACATTATATACATACATATATTTATATATTATTTATATATACATATATTGAGAATTTGCGTTTGTGGGAAATTATATTATAACCCAAATATTATTACTGTTTTCATTGAGTACCCACTTCAAAACAACATTTTTTATTTTAAGGTAAAACATCAAGTACGAAGAGGAAGTGAAATAAATATGATGCCATGTGCAGTAAAGTTAGCCAATGGGCCTGCCTCAAAAGCTAATTTGGAAGCTAAAAAACATTAGATTTGCTGAGGCAGAAAATAAAACTTAAATTGAACTGATGGAGAAAAAATACAATTTAAAATGCAAAATAATGAAACAGGAGTCAGAAGCACGGTTAAAAAACTTGGAACTAGAGGCAGATGGAATCATTGAACGAAACAAATTAAAAAATGTTAAAACAGAATAATTATTAATAATGATATAATATAATAAAATAATACATAAACTGAGTTTTTAATTGTACACGTCTAATAATTGATAGTTCATTAAAATAATCTAATACCTGATGTCTCACAACGTAATTTATATTGGGTATGTTGTGCAAATGCACTTATGGTCTAATATTTACATTGCCCACAAAGTTAACTGCTGCTTCTTCTTTTTCATTGTTTGGAGAATCTGTCTCATTCAAGAATTTTGCAAAATTCTCCAAAACTGCTGTAGCAATCACAACAGCCTCAACCTTTTTTCTTTTTAATCTAATTCCAAAAGCAAGTATTGGAAATCTTCTTTTCCACTGTCAAATTTTTTTTTCTATGCAATTTCTGGTTTTGATCTGTGATTCATTAAAAAGTTGTTCTTGCCTTGTCACAGGATTTGCAAGGGGTGTTATCAGGTAATTTTTAAGAGCATAACCACTATCACCAACTAGAGTGTATTCCTCAAAGTCTCCTCTTTCAAATCTAGCTCTAATGTTTGAATTGGCAAATATTTGTGAGTCATGGGTTAAACCAGGCAATGGCACACCACATCCTGAAACATGCAGTTCGAGTCACATATGGCTTGAACATTAAATGAAAAGAATCCTTTTCTATTTCTGAATACTTCTGCATTATTTCCTCCAGATGATAAAATTTTGACATGTGTACAGTCAATATCTCCAATACACTTGGGACATCGTGCCACACTATAAAACTTTTGGGAGGTACTTCTAAGTTCAGGCTTTGTTTCAGGCATTCGAATAAACTAATGATAAAGCCCTGCAATAGCTCTGGTAACCTTTCAAACAATACGACTTGCTGTTCCTTTTTCTATACCGATAAAATCCCCAACTGTCTGGAGAAAATTTCCAGTTGCAAAATACCTTAAGGTTACTAGCACCATTTGTTCGAAAGTTACAGCATGATTCCTAAAAATATAACAATTATTAGGTTACAAATGATTTACCAAGGGAAATAAAGGCACTCACCAATCTGTTGGAGACGATATTTGTGCTTCAATTTGGTTTATAACAAAGCGAACACCCTGCTTAGAGAGCCGAAATCTTTGTATAAATTCTTCATCATTTCATTCTAGAAAATGATCCATTCTATCCCTGTAATTCTTTGGACGTCTTCTGACATTTATTAAAACTCCTACTGCTTCGAGAAAGTCTTCATCATCTATTAGTTCCACAAGATTTTCACGTAGTTGCTCAGCCATAATTTTATTTACCACAAAAATGCATTCATTAAATACTGATAAAACAAAAATTACAAAAATAGAGGTTATGTTACGCTAGAACTTGGTTTAAGCTACCAAATTAGATGGCTTAGTTGAACCTTAAAAAATGACAGCCAGTGAACCAAGTTCTGTCTTGAACTAGCTTTGTGCAACTAAATTTGAACCAGGTTTAACCTTGAGCTCTGCTTGAACCAAGACTGAACAACTGGGCCTTAATGTATCATCTTAAATAGGAGGAATTCATACTTAGACAAACGGTCGATCGTGGAAACTCACAGTAGATATTCCTATTACTTGCATTGGAATCAACGAGCATCATCTTGGGGCAAGTCCCTTTTTTATTAAATCCGGTTTCTAGTCGATAAGCTTATTAAATTTTACTCCTCAAAATATATAGTCCACAATTAATCTCGGTGGTTAAGTAATTCTCGGATTTACAACCCTTAAGAGTTATATAACAACCCTTTAAAGCTACTTCGCTTGTATATCGATTTATACATTTTTTTTATAAACTTTTAATTCCAATAGATTTCGGTAGCCGTTTTAAAATATTTGAGATACGCCATTGTTAACCGATTCTGTTTAAATCGCCACTCTAAGCGCTCTTCTATTAAAGGTAGAGTTAAAACGTTGCAAGTGTGCCTTTCATTAGTAATCTATCAATACATTTAAAAGTTAAATAATAGCAAACCTCGCAAGTCATAAATGATAAGCTCAAATATAATTAATAATTTATTCATGGTTACATTGTAACGACCTAAAAAATAAATAATTTAAATTAAAATTCAATTTTTTTTATTTTACAATTAAATCGTAATCGTCTTATCATTATATGCAAGACGATAATGTTTTACTTGAAAGTAATAGTTATATAACTAATTTGAAACCCCATAGCAGCGGTTAAATAAAAATATGTACTCTTGCACTAGAGTTAAATTTACAAATATTTTTAGGTACTGTAAGTAAATTTATTTACTACTGACAGTACATAATTTCACACAAATGTTTATACGTTTAACCAACATAGCTAAAATATTATAGCTCTAAATAATACTTAAACTAGACAAAAAGTATAATTGGTCCCTTAGAATACTACTGTTTTTACATGTTTCCACCTCTCACTTGACGGCGACTACAATAGCCTACCTGGACACGTATCTAAAAATTCTTAATGAACTATTAAAAAGAGGAGAATTCTCGCTAGAATATACCAGGACAGACAGATAAAGCCTATCGACCAATATGTCTCCTAAACGTATTAGGAAAACTATTTGAACAGCTTATCCTAGACAGGTTAAAAAGAGAAATAGAAAGAAAAGGATCTCTGTCGATCTACCGGATTTAAAGAAGGAAAGTCAACAATAGACGTCCTTGAGGTAGTTCAAGAAACAGCAGAGGAAGCTAACCAAATGACAGCAAGGGATCGATGCATTATTATCTCTTTGGATGTACAGAATGCACTTAATTCGGCACCGTGGGAAGGTATACTAGGTGAAATACAATGACGAGAGAGGTCTCCATACCTGTTTAACATTGTGGCAAGTTATCTAGAAAACCGAACACTGTTAGTGGAGGACAATAACAAAATAGAGCTGTCAAGTAAAGATCCCCAGGACTCCGTCTTAGGCCCAACATTATGGAATCTGTACTATGATGGAGTGGTAAGACTACCTGTTCCTTGAGGAGTTAAGCTTATCGCTTACGCTAATGATCTCGGGATACTGGTAACAGCCAAAAATGTCACTCATATGGAAGCAAAGGCCAACGAAGTACTGACGAAGGTAACAGAATGGATCGACAACAAATGATTAAAACTTGCACCACATACAACCGAAGCAGTACTACTTACAGGGAATCAGGATAACCACAAAAGATTCTATCAAATACCTCGAAATACATCTAAACAGGAATATGACCATGAGTACACACATAAGAAAAATCGCTGATAAGGCATGTAAGGCAAAAGGAAACCTTCAAAGGCTGATGCCCAAAGATAAATTCGGCTAAACCAAATAACAAAAAAAATATTTGAAAGCTAACCAAAGTGTTATGCAAAGAAAAGAAAAGAAAAATTTCACCTACATTATACGAAATCGGTCCAGTTTACACAGATAGGGAAAAAGCGGAAACCTTTGGCCGATACGTAAGAATTACAATTTAAACCCAACGTCGATATACTTTACGATTTGAACCTCGCAAATGATATAAATAGACAAGCAAATGCAATAATAAATTACAATTAAGAACAAGTAGATGAAATAGAAACTACAAATTTCATCGAAATAAAAGCGCTTATAAAAAACTTGAAAGTTAAAAAAGCCGCTGGAGAGGACAGAATTACAAATAAAGCGTTGAAGAATCTCCCCGATAACTCAATTAAGTTATTAGCGACGATTTTTAATGACTGCCTGCTCTCATGCTATTTTCCGAACATCTGGAAAAAAGCACAAATAATAGTCTTACCAAAGCCTAATAAAAATTTACAAAATCCACAAAATTGGCGGCCCATCTCCCTATTACCATGTTTAGGCAAATTATTTGAAAAAATAATTTTAAAAAGACTTCTAATTCATATAGAACAATATAAAGTGATCCCGGATGAACAATTCTGCTTCAGAAGAGATCACAGTACAGAATCACAACTCGCGAGAATTGTAGAACATATAACTACAGGGTTTAATAAGACAAAAAGTACCTTAATGATACTTTTTGATATACAAAAAGAATTCGATAAAGTAAGGCAGGAAGCTCTTTTATGCAAACTAAACAGGATGAACTTTCCTATAAACCAAATAAAAATGATAAATTCATTTCTAAAAAACACAAAATTCATTTCTAAAAAACACAAAATTTAATGTAAAAATTAACGAAAAACAGTCTACGGATAGATTTATAGAAGCCGGCGTACCGCAAGGTTTAACGTTATCGCCAACCAAAATCTTAGATTTCTTCATAAAAAAATGCAAAGGCAAATAAATGAAATAGAAAAGTGGACAAAAACTTGGAAAATCAATTTAAACGCCGAAAAAAAACAAGCTATTCTCTTTTCTCGAAAAAGAAACCCGAATATGCCTCAATTAAAGGTTCATAATAGCGATATTATTTATACAAACAAAGTCAAATACTTGAGTATAGATTTAGACAAAAAACTCTCATGGCATTTTCACATAAACACGCAAATTACGCGCTGTAACAAAACGTCTGGCAGACTCCGAAATATTCTGTACCATAGAAGTAAATTAAATCTCTAAAACAAAGTCCTTATTTAAAAACAAATTATACGTCCTTAACTCCTCTACGGCTGCATTTACTTTTGTCAGGCAACAAAATCTACAAAATATAAACTTCAAAAATTCCAAAATAAAATTCTAAAACTTATAACCAATGCCCCCTGGTATATTCGTAACTCAGATTTACACAAAGATCTAAAAATTTGAAACGATTACAGAATACATCAAAAATCGACATAAAATATTTTTCGAAAAAGCCGCTTCACATCCAAACGCGCTTATAAATTCAAATTTCGACTATATACCAGGTCGTCAAAGTGGCAATGAGTCCCACATTATTAAGCGCGGAAACGCGCTCTTTTCAGAGCAGTGGATGCGCTGAGTGTCTATAAAAGATTTTCCTTTTCTAAAACAAAAAAAAACAAGGTTCAGATAGCGCTGATGATTGCCAACGTCCGAGGAGGACAGGGCACCTAAAGAAGAAGAAGAAGAGGAAATTAAAACGTGCTGCTAGGAAACAGCATGTTAAGCTCGAGGTGGTCTACATGCGCTTAATATATACGCTCTCGACAGTACTAAGTGACCTCGTTGCTTTTCGCCAATGTCTCAAGGGTCGCTGTCGCTTCCTGTGCACAATACATAATTGCTACAGTTTCAGCTTCAAAAACTATAGCACATTTGCCCAAAGAGATCGATTGCTCGATCCAATTCTGATAACTTTGTGTGTCCACAAACACTAATTTTCCATTTTTGTTCACAATTGAGGCGGTGCACTGTCGTTGCAGCAGCAGCGATCACCTCAGGGTGAAGCAGGCCAATACCGAGCAGCGCTCCCATCGCCACTACTGGGGTAGTGCACATGGCACCAAGAACGCCTCTTAGTATAGAGCTCTGTTGTGCTCTAGCACTGTCTTGTCTGATGACTTCTGTACCCTGGGCCACCGAACCGTACAGTAGCCTTGGTCAAAGTATCGTCGTGTATATCCATGAAACTATTCTGGGTCTCAAGCACCAGGTCTGGCCTAATCTTCTTCTGCATATCCAGAAATATACGCTTACGCTTCTGCAGCGTTCTTCAAGGTGCTCCTTTCAGCTGAGCTTCCTGTCTAGTGTATTGCTTATAAATTTCACTGAGTACAATAATACTCCCCAACGCCTATTATTACGTTATCAAAAAGGTAGATGTACGAAAGAAGTTGTGGGTATGAATACAATCGGGAAAATTCATAGTAAAATTGCTAAATATTTGGAATTACCTGAGCATATTTCATATACAGGACACTGTTTCCGACGAAAATCTGCTACTTTATTGGTGAATGGAGGAAATCTAATACAACTAAAGAAACATGGCGGATGGAGAAGTAGTAATGTCGCAGATGGTTATATAGACGAATCAATCAAAAATAAGATTAAAACTACCAAAAAATATTTTTAAAACCGCATGTATCCACATCTCGTTCTATAGATTTTCAATCTTCGAAAGAATTTATGTTGGAGAAACATCCTGATGGACCATCAGGTTCGGGAATAAATATCAAAGATTGTCATAATTGCACCTTCAAAATCAATATAGTGAATGATAATCTGAAGTAATTATTTTCAAGAATATTATAAAATGTTATAATTAAAATACAAGTAATATTATGTACTTACTTATTTTGAATAAAGTATTTAGTGTTTTTTTTTTGTCTAAAACCTGCATTTTTAGAAAAAATCTGGTGTGTATTTCGAGCACAAAGTGTCAATGCCGCTCTCCAAAAATTAGCACGCTCCGCTTTGCATCGCGCGGTAACTCTCTTTGTCGAGCGGCAATATATCACTTTGCGCTCTTAATACACAAATAGCTATTGTCACTTAGTGTTTTGAAAAGCCTATCGGCCGCTTAATACCGTAAGAGAGGGAAAAGTACTCTTTCTTGCGGGCAGCCTCTCCTCACCTAACTTTTAATATCTAAGAAGGTGCCAACAACAAAGCCTTTCCTTTCTAGCTGCTCCTTAATGACTGAAACAGCCGAGTGAGGAGCAGCGTTGACGAAAAAGCCCGTATTGTATGCATGCGGTTGCTGCGCCCAAATGACGTCACGCACATAAAAGTCGACCATTTTTCCAATGTTTTTGACATAAAGGACGTTAAGCGGATGGATAAAAAATCTTTGTCTGAAGTTGTTTTGTTTTTCCCGTTTTAGTAATAAACACCACCTTCGCCAGTTTCCACGCACTGGGTGTATAGCCAAATGCCACGCAGGCCCTCAAAATTCTAGTCAGAGACCCAAATATTAACTCCAGCCCTGTTTGTAAGAGAGCGAACATATCTTGCCCGGTCCTGCGGATTTAAATGCGTTGATGGCTTGATTCACCCTGTCGATTCTTACCACTTTGAATGCAAGTTTACTACCTTGGTATACCGGCTGTTTATTTAGGAGATGTTCTTTAGTCTCCCTATGGAATCACAGAAAGTTTTTTTCTAGCATGTGTATGCATGTGAAAGGAGTACATGCAGGCACTATTTAATGATAAGAACCGAAGCATTTTGGAGGAACCAAATATAGAAACTGGGCCCTCTATCACCACAGAAGAGGTTGCAAATGCAATCAGGAAGCTTAAAAACAATAAAGCAGCAGGACCCGATGAAGTTTATGCATATTTGCTTAACCACCTGGACATTATTACAGAGCTATTTAATTACGTTTATAAGAGAGGCACAATTCCAGAAGAATGGCTGGTTTTAACATTTATTCCCATACCAAAGAAAATCACAGCTAAAAAATGCGAAGACTACACATCCATTAGTCTAATGAGTCACGTTCTAAAAACATTCCTAAAAGTCATACATGAACGTATTTATCTTAAACTCGAAGAACATATCGGAGAGACACAATTCGGATTTAGGAACGGATTCGGGACACGGGAAGCTTTGTTTAGCCTTAATGTTCTAATACAAATAGCACGCGATGTAAACTGTAATGTCTTTGCTTGTTTCATCGACTTCGAGAAAGCTTTTGATAGAGTTAATCACACAAAACTATTGGAAACGCTTAGACAGTCAGGCCTGGATGACAGGGATATCCGCATTATAATTTACCTTTACTGAAAACAAAAAGCTCGTGTTCGGGTGGAGAATGCGCTCTCTGAAGAGTTTGAAGTACGCCAAGGAGTTCGACAGGGATGTGTGCTCTCTCCTCTGCTCTTTAATGTTTATTCGTAGAGACTGTTTAGAGAGGCTTTGAAGAATACAGATAAAGGCATTTTACTAAACGGCGTACTTATTAATAATCTAAGATACGCTGACGACACAGTACTAATTGCAGACACAGTTGAGGGTCTCCAGAGGCTAATAGACAAAGTAACAGAAATTTGCGAAATCTACAACATGCGCATAAACACAAATAAAACAAAGGTTATGATAATAAGCAAACAAGATATTGATAGCCAGTTTTATGCAAACGGCTCCCAACTGGAAACGGTTACATCGATAAACTACTTGGGCACATTTCTTAACAACAAATGGGAACAAATAAATGAAATTAAGATCCAAATTAAGAAGAGTAGAACAGGTTTTAATCGCATGAGAAGCGTGCTGTGCAATTTAAATATAGGATTGCACATTAGAGTCAGAGTTCTTAGATGCTACGTTTTTTCAATACTAACATATGGGGTGGAAGCTTGGACTCTGACCGACGCTGTATGTAAACGTCTGGAAACACTTGAGATGTGGTGCTACAGACGCATGCCTAGAATATCATGGATTTACCACGTAACCAACGAAGCCGTCATACAGCGTATGAGAAAAGAAAAAGAGGTTTTAAACGTTATCAAAGAACGCAAACTTTCATACTTCGGACATGTTATGCGAAACCAGAAATATAGCCTACTTCTGCTTATTATGCAGGACAAGCTTAACGGCATAAGACGGAAGACGACGAATATCGTGGCTGCGAAATCTAAGACAATGGACAGGAATGACATCTATGGATCTATTTCGGGCTGCAGCAAATAAAATCAGATGGGCCATAGTAATCGCCAACGTTCACTGAGGATAAGGCACAAGAAGAAGAAGAAGAGAAGATGTGTATACAATTCACAATTCTTGCATCTGAAATTGCATCCCTTCAAACATATGAAAAATATCTTGGATACCTACAAGTTGCACACCGATTGATAATGCATGAAATATGCCAACAGCAACTACCACCATAAACATCACAGGAAATGAGAGTTACTGTCGTAAAGAGTGGGCTAGAATGGACCAAATAAGTCAATAAAAAAAACTTTTTATTACAACATAGTTTATAAAATTTTAAGTGTGTAAATTAATAATTGAAGACAAATTTACAATTAATTGTTATACAGTAATTTTTAACCTTTTTAAAAAATAAAATAAATTTTTAATAAACATTTTATATCCGAACTTAATTATAAATAGAATAAAGATCTACACCTCTGCTGAATAAGTAGAGATTCTTCATTGGGCCTAGATGGGGTACTCTAATTCTCTCTCCTAGGTTAGTAAACTCTCTTTAAGATAGAATTCAACGAAGTTATTGCAGAAGACACTATTGGGTGGTATTAAATTAAATTAGATTATTTATAGGTAGCTTTTGAAAATAAAGGATCATTCCAATCTTTAAATCCAAGCAACATTTTATAAGAGTGCAAATGATTAAATCTTTCTATGGTTCTTTTTCATACTAACTGTAGACGAAACAACAGAGGTCAATTATTCTGAGTAAAGAACCAAAAAGTTTAATTTTTTAATATTTCATAATTTGGATGCATGGTATCAGGTTCATCATCATCATCAATCAGCCCTCTACGTCCACTGCTTGACATAGGCCCCCTCTAGTTAAGTCTATTCTTTTCTTTCTTGAGCGCTACGAAATCAGTATTTTTAATTTTTGTAATGTCGTCTGTCTAGCGTGTTGGTGGTCTTCCTCTATTTCTTTTACCGGATCTGGGTCTCCATTCAAGTAATCGTTTTTTCTACCTGCCATCTTGCAAGCGAGCCTGCCCAGTTCCATTTGAGTTTTGCTACATGTGCAACCACATCAGTCACGCCTGTTCTTCTGCGTAATTCTTTATTTCTAATATGGTCACATAACGAAACACCAAGCATCAATCTCTCCATTTTGCGCTGTGTTACCTTTAGTTTCTTAGCAGAAGCGTTAGTAAGGGTTAGTGTTTCGGCGCCGTAGGTCATAATCAGTAGAACACATTGGTTAAAAACTTTTCTTTTCGAGCATATTGAAAGGTCGCTTTTGAAAATGTCTTTAAGTTTGCCGTAAGCCGCCCGGGAGAGTATAACTCTTCTGTTTATCTCGCATGTTTGGTTGGCTTTGAATATGCTTATCTCATGGCCTAAATATGTGTATTTATCTGCCCATTCTACCTTAGAGATTTCAACAATTAGGTTGTTGCTAGGGATGAGGTTTGTCATAAATTTTGTTTTTCCGATGTTTATTTTTAGACCTACTGTTACACTATCATAAATTTTGTTTTTGCGATTTTTATTTTTAGACTTACTGTTGCACAGACCTCCCGAAGTTCCTGTAGCATTATTCTAATACCTTCCAAGTTTTCAGCTAGTAAAACAATGTCGTCTGCAAACCGTAAGTTTTATAGACTTAGGCCGTCTATTTTTAGACCTTTTTGGACCCAATCTAGCTTGTTTTTATAGGATTCGTGTTTTTATGTCGAAGGCTTTATGGAAGTCTACAAAAGCAAGGACAAGAGGTCTGCCATATTCGATGATCACTGTTTTGACGCTTTGGAGATGATCATTAGTTTCAAACCCACTTCGAAAACCGGCTGGATGAAGTCCAACTTATCGGCCAGTAATTTTCTAGGTTCAAGATGTTTCCTTTCTTGTGGATCAGTATTACGATGGTGCTGTGTCACTTTTCTGGTATCGTTCTGTTGAAAAGACAAAGGTTAAAGAGAGATTTGATCTTTTGGAGCAAGCAAGGACCACCAATCGTTATCGCGTCAGAAACCACGCAGTCTTCTTCGAGAAATTTTTGATTTTTCATCTTTTTTAGAGATGGCTTTCTTGTGGTTCTTGGTGATACAAATTTAGATGACACAACAAAGATTAGTTTTTTACAAAAGAGTAGCAAAAAATTTAATTTTTAATATTTCATTACAACATTGTAAGCGTTTTTTTTTACAATTTTTCAAAAAAATTTGTAAAGTACCCAATCATAAATTATTAAATAAAAGTTTTGTATGAAGTTAATTTCCAGGTATCAATAATTAGCCAAAACTGCAGGAAACTTTCCGTGGATGATTGAAAAATTGTTTTAAAAATGTTAAACTCTTTGCAAACGATTTAGAAAAATGTTTATACAAAATTGAAAAATGTTTTAATCCATTTCGGGAAAGCCTCATAAAATGATTAAACAGTTTTAAAAACGTCATGCTTCTTTCGGGAAACGCAAAAATTGATTTTAAAAGACTAAAAACCGAGATAAACAATTTATATATTCCTTTAGAAAAATAAACAAATTTTATTATTCTAACCATAGAAATGAAAAATTCAAAAATTGCTAAAATCCAAAAAAATGGCAAAAACAATAGAGAAATAGTTTTTAAAATTCCAACAATGGAAAAAACCAAAAAATACATTGCTCTACCGATATAAATAATTGACACAAATGATCCAAATAATGCTTTTAAAATTTTAAAAACTAATGTATTTAGCTTAGCAGATGCTAAGGAAACTTTAAACATTGCTTGAAACATTTTTAACATTTCTAATAAAAATTGAAATGCTTCTATAAAAAGTTCAAAAATATTTTTAAAATATTTAACAATTGTTTTTATTTGTTGCTGTACATTTTGCAATGCAGAATATTGACATTTACGATATTCATTTGTACTATTATTTTGGGCAGAAATTGATGAAAAAAGCGCACTTGACAAAATAAAAATAAAAAAATGCATTATGGTAATAAATCAACCACAATAATTGCAAAAAATTTTCAAAATAAAAATACCAATGACAAATTATAGAAACACATAAAAACTAAACATTAGACAAAATATTTTGATGAATTTGAAAAAAATAACAATTTTAAAAACATCTATTAAATAAAAAAAATATTTATGCATGAATGAATAAAATAATATTGAGTTAAAACACCTCCTATTAGAGAAAAAAATCAGAAATCAGTAAAAAAATAAGAAATATATAAAATTTCGACAAAAATATACCAGAAAAGATCACCAATTTACTACAAACGACTGTTTAAAAAGTTTTATATTAACTATGTTGTCAACAACTGTTAAATATTTAAAAATAATTATGTGAAACCAAAAAACTAAACAATACAAATTCAAAGTATCATAAAAAAAAGCCAGTTTTATATTCATTTGCAAATATTTAAATTATAAAGAAAATACAGGGTAAAATAATCTAGAAATTATAATAAAAAATATATATATATATATATATATATATATATATATATATATATATATATAGAATAACAAGAATTTGAAATAATTGTATAAGATGTAATGGAATATTTCCTGAATTTTATTTTAGGTGTCATTTAAATGAGCGATATTTTTTTAAATTGGTCAATAAATCTTGAGCGATAATTTTTAAGCGATATTTATTCTAAACAAGCACTACTTTTTTTTAGTATGAGCGTTTTTTAATATATGATGGCTAGTATCCGAAAATGAAAAAATAATATTTTTATTAGAACATTAAATTAAATTTTTTAAGTTATGATTTGTTTTAAACTTTTAGAAATTGTTTTTAAAATATTTTTTAAATGTTATATGATGCTACCTTCATGCGTGTGGACTTTTATAGTGCTAAATCTGCTCATTCATGCTACGATACCGGCAGTCATAAAAAAGAAGATTGAATCTCTTTTTCAACAATCTCGGTAAGTAAAAGTAGTTGAATAGGTATTGAATAAATTTACTAATTTCATCTTTTGTATCACATATAGAATGAAGCCCAAGCGCATCTTTGAGACTCTTAAGGAGGAAGGATTCAAGCCACGGAATGTTGCACAGAGCAGCAACTACCTCCAAGCACTAAAGAGGAGGCTCTACGGTCCAAGCGCCATCAGCTTAGGTGGTCGAGGCCTGGTGCATCAGAAACTCAACTATTCCCGAAGATGACGACACTCCCTTTGTATTTGCCATTACGGTCACTTACGCTGATGAAGACGAAGAAGATTGTGGGAATTACCTATTCTATGAATAAATAAATTTGTCGCAATTTTATTGAATTTTAGCGCTTAAAATGTAATATTTTATCGCTCAAAATATAATTGATTATTGCTTACTTAATTATATTCTATCGCTCATCTACAAAAAATTTCGTTCATACTATTAACGAAGATATCTCTCATTCTATTTAAAATAACGCTCGTTTAAATATAAGTGTTTTATTTTTACAACACTGCACACATCTAATTAACCGACAACGTTGCAAAATTTGAGACTGAAAACATCTACACTGTAGGATAAGTGCTAATGGTCAATACAAACTAAAAAATTTATGTTTGATATATTTTAAATATTTTAATTATTAAATAAATGTTTGCAATCACGTACTTAATTATATCGGCAACAATAAGGAATATGCGTGTATTGCTTTTATTAAAACTATGTTGGGCTTCGCGGACGGGACTAAACGTAGAAATTCGAAGACATAAACGTTAAATCCCCCCTCCAAACGGCCCGCAGCTGGTTTTTATTGGTTATTTAATATTTGACATTTGTATTATTTTTTATTGGTTATATTATGTTTGATGTATGTCATGTTAACACTGTGGTTCTTGGATCATGGTTTTTCTTTATTACATAATTTTTTTTTTAATGAATATTAAAATATGAAAAAACAGAATCGAAAGGGAATACACGGAAATGGAAGCAGAAGAGCAAGCCGGATTTAGAGCGGGAAGATCAACGATTGACCATCTGTTCTCACTAACACAAATTATAGAAAAAAAACTAGCATTCAATCAAGAGATCCATATACTGTACGTTGACCTAAAGAAAGCATACGACAGCGTACCCTTAATTAAACTTTGGGAAACTCTGGAAACTTCCAACATTAATATTGAACTGATAAAAGGAGTAAAGTCATTATACAATAAAACCAAATCAAGAATTAAAGTTGGACAAAACCTAACAACAGGGTTTAATATCACAAAAGGGCTGAAACAAGGGTGTTGCTTGTCACCAACATTATTTAAAATATATTTGGAACGGGCACTAGCGAATTGGAAACGGAAATGCCAAAACATGGGCATACCTTTAGATGAGGACACAACATTATACACACTCTCATTCGCAGACGATCAAATTATAGTCGGCCAAGACATAGACGACACAGAGTATATGACACGAAAACTTATAGAAGAATATAAAATTTGGGGACTAGAGGTTAATGTAGAAAAAACGGAATATATGTGTATTGGGGGAGTGCAACAGGACTTACAATTATCAAATGGACAAAAAATCAAACACACGTCCACACGTCAGCTTACAATTACTTAGGAATGAGAATATCAAAGGATGGGACACTCGAAGAAGCAATATTGGACAGAAATATGAAAGGAAGAAGAGCAATATCAATGTTAAACGGAGTACTGTGGGATAGAACAATAAGCAACAACAACAAAAAAAGAATTTACGACACGATAGTGAAGAGCATAATAATGTACGGTTGCGAAGTATGGCCTTTGAAAGAAAAGATCGAAAGAAAAATTAGAGCCACAGAAATAGATTACTGGAGACGAGCAGCGGGGAAATCAAGACTAGAAAGAGTTACAAATGAGAGGATAAAACAAATAATGGGAGTACAGCACGACATCACAGACGAAATAAGAATATGGTACGGGCATGTTCAAATAATGCCACCAGACAGAATCCCAAAGAAAATATTACAGTGGAACCCCAGAGGAAAAAGAAGAAGGGGAAGACCACGAAAGAGCTGGAGAGAAGGCATACAAAAAGAGATGGAAGAAAGAGATCTGAGAGAGGACATGTGGACGAATAGAGAGGAATGGAGATTAGGAATCGCAAGACGCCGACGCACGTTTTAACGCGATATATATATATATATATATATATATATATATATATATATATATATATATATATAAAAAATATGAAAAAAGGTTCGGAAGAATTAGTAAATCTGGTGAGTGGTGACTGTGATATACTTTACCAGACTTTGAAACTTATACTCTAACTGACATTTTTAAAAAATCGTATTTGAAACGTTTATTCTAATTATTAAATAAAGTTGAAAGCGTAACTTCTATCGGTCAGTCTCGCTATTGCTACGAATTTTTTAACTAACGTCAAAAAAATAATTTAAAGTATTTAAAAGAAGAAGTTTAAAGTAGCCAACCAACACGGGCACTTAAACCGACATTTTGGCGCGCTTGATTTAACGTCATAGTCTATGACAACAAACAAACAAGTGAAAAGGTTGGACTGTCGCCCCTACTTTTAACATAGCTTTAGATATGGCTATCAAGAATACGAACATTAGTACGGAAGTATTCACCAACCAAAGGCCACAGATGATCCTGGCCCTTGCCGACGACATTGATGCGGTCGGTAAAAGTATTGTTAGAGTACAGGAAAGCTTCCTGAAAATTAAAAAAGGAATGTAAGGAAGTGGGCCTCACCATCAATGAGGACAAAACCAAATACATGCATATTACTCGCCGCCCAACCATTGACAGAATCGGTCAAAACATAACGATGGACACCTATAACTTTGAATGTTTAAATATCTGGGAGCCACAATATGCTCGGAGAATAACAGCAACGAAGAAATTACAGCGCAAATACACTGTGGCAATAGGTGCTTCTTTTCGATGCGGACTCTTTTGCAATCAAAAATGGTGTCCAGACTGTCAAAACTTAAGGTGTACCAGGCGGTAATCCAACCGATCATCTGCTATGGCTGCGAAACTTGGAGGACCCTTACGAAGCATAATAAGCTCCTACTAAAGCGATTTAAAAGGCGAATCTTGAGAATATTTGGCCCCGTCAAGGACCCAAACGCCAAAAAAGGACAAACGCGGAAGTCCAGGAAACATAGACATAGTTAAATCCATAAAATCAATGCGCCTACAGTGAGTTGGACATGTCCAGAGAGCAACTGACGATCGACTAATCATGACAGTGTGGGAAGAAAACCCGGTCGGAACGAAACCGCTGGGGCGACCGAGACTCAGATGAAGGAACAACATCCTAAAAGACCTACAAATTATGCGAATATATGACTGGAAGGAGGCCATGCCTCCTTTAGCACCAAGGCATTATCTTCGTTTTCTGGATTCCATTCGAAAAAGAGCCATTTGGTTGATAAACAGCTCAACTCTCCCAGATACCCTTCACCCACTAGCACATAGAGAACATAGAGTTGCAGACCAGACATTACTCTACAGATATTTCCATGGCAGATGCTCCAGAGAAATAAAAACTCCCATACCACCACTGGCTACATTTGGCCAAAGAACTCGGCAGGCTGATCAGACTCACCCATTTACTCTTAAGATTGACACTACAAGGACAATTATCTATCAAGAATTCTTTTTTCACAGGGCTGCTACGGAATGAAACAAGCTTCCAAAATCAGTTTTCCCTCCACACGATAGGTCTACCCTTTTTGCGACTATTTTCAGTAAAAAAAAATGCTGGACCGAGATCGGTGGAGGCAAATCGTTAACGCAGCCAAGATCCACGAAGGGTGGTAAAGCTACCAAGAAGGAGAAGGAAAAGTTATTACCGATAATCCTGATTTGCCCACAATAAGTAAAACTAAATTTTGGAAAGTTTTACATGAATTAAACTTCAAATACGAATAATTTGGTAGACAGTCAATGCTTATCGATTCCAAAGATATTTTATGTCGGAGATGAGACTACCTAATAAATTAAAAAGAAATAGAACAGAAAACAAAAACATTTATTATTTAGAGTAAACGTGGGTTAATGAAGGGCATTATGTAGAAAGAGTTGGGAAACACGAAAACATAAAAACAACTCGTGAAGCATTTTTGCAAGGATGTTTTACTAGTCTCAAGGAACCAACAGATAAGCGTCGGCGACTAATTGTTACCCATTTCTTATTTAAAATTAGTCTATCATTAGTTGTTGTTTTGTCTGTCAAATTATAATTAATTATTGTTAACATTTTTTCACATATTGTTGTATCTTTCAATAATTAATTAAAAAAATATAATATTTTTATAAACCTGGAAGTTATTATTTTTCAATAATTTCCAGTGTTAACAATTATTTTACGTTAAGTTGGTTGCTCCTGTAACCTATAAATACTGAAATGAAATATTTTATTTAAAATTATTACATTTTTAATTATGACTTTATAAATTTGTAATATTTACAAGCGAAATTGGATTTTGAACTGAATTTTTTATCTACTAATCGGTATAAATATAAAAGTACACTATAGTTTGAATACAAAACCTTGAAAATAATGAGCACAGCGTGATTTTAATATTGAAAACAAAACAGTTTTGCAGACAGCATTCTGTTACAGGTTAAATGACACATTTTTAGCAGGACCCGAACGTTTTCGAGCATGTAATTTAATATCGACTAAAAACGCAAAATTAATATTAAGTATACAGAGTTTTATTCAAAAAAAAAAAATGACAATACCTATAAAAAAAAATGACAATACCTATGTTTATATTAAAAATACAAAGAGAGCTAGAGCTAGCTTCGACCAGTTTTGGTTCCTAACAATAAATATTCTAATTCTCCTAACGTATACTCCACCTCAACGGTTTTATTTTTGGGGTTCTTTTTATCTGGTATTTGTACAGTCACTTTATTATTTTTACAGTGACCGTTTTTGCTCGCCTGATCCCAAATACTTTGCCATAATCGTCTTTTATCTTCTTCTTTGGTATTTTTGATGGTTTTGACAAATTCGTGTCTATCTGCAACAAAAATATTAATACAAATCTACTCGTTAGATAATAAATTTAAATTATTGGTAGTTTTATAATAGCATACAATATTATATTATACATATTTATAAAAAAATCACACAAAATACATCAGTATCGGATTATAAAATGACGACCTGCAACAATTAAAATTTCATCGCTAACGAATGACAGTTATAACCTTCAAATTTTTAAATAAAAAGTAGGAGCTAGTGATACATCATTTAAAATTTAAAACGCGTTGTCGTCCATCAGCACAAGGAGTGAAAATTTGTAGCTGCGTGCTGACGACGCACATGCGCGTCTGTTTGGCATTTCATTTTATATTTGACAAGTGTCATTAAAAACTTAATATCGACCTATCTAAAGTAATTACATACAGCTTTTCGTAATTATTTACGATTCGAACGTAGGATACGCGCCTTTCTCAAATAGACAAAGCGGATAAATCTTAACCTCACTTCTAAATAATACTGTTTTTCTGTATTTGCGCCGTATGCTAGGTTAGTTTTTTTATAAATATTAGGTTGTTGAAGTTTTCTCCTTGAACATTTATTTTCATACATAAGCTCGGCGTATGAAAATTTATGAGTAATTTAGTAGTAAATGTTGGGTTTGACAAAAAACATGATTAATGCTGCGGAGATAAGTAGTCTGAGAAGTATAGCCGGAGGGACTCGGTTGGATAAAGTATAGAATAGTGAGAGAAGAGAACGCTGTGGTGTAAAGGAAGACGTGGTTACAAAGATAGATAAAGGAATGCTAAGATGGTTTGGACACGTAGAGAGGATAAATGAAGGAAGATTGAACAACATTGTTTTGAAGAAGGGCCAGGTCAAAAGTACCAACAACCGACGAGCATGTATGAGAGCACTGATGAAAGTAGAGGAAGCAAAAGATGTGTGTAAGAACCGTAGCAAGTGGAAGGAAGTGGTCTCTGCCTACCCCTACGGCAAAAGGCGTGACTATATGATTTATAGTACTTTAATTTGTGCAGCTTCGTCGATAATTTTGGGATTATTTTTTTTTATTACAAACGGATCCAGTTTCTCCAAATTTCTGTTATAACTCTTTGGCCTATATTTCTATCAGGATGCCTTTAATTAAAAACTTGAGCTGTTCCTTAAGCACACTTGTATTAATGACCGTAAATAAATATTATTTTCATTACATACACCATTTTAAAATAACCCAAGATGCTACAGCTACAAATAATGGCTAATTTAACTTCATAAATAACCGACTAAATATACTAATAATATTTTTAAAACAAAGCAACAAAATGACAAAAAATGTCAAAAAATGTGACATGTATTCAAAAGTTAATTGATCCCTAATTAGACATCTACCTATCCAACAGTGGCGAAGGTCGTTTTTGTTATGGTTTCATGTTATTTTAAAAAATTTGTTGTCATCAACAAAATAAATAATTTACATTTTTCTTTTTATTTGATGGATCACAAGTTACGGGTTACTATTTGACATTTTAAAGAAGGGGCGAAGAATGTAAAAGGGGTGCCACTTGGAAACAGCCAAATAACATTTTTAAACCTTCCCCTTAATTTAAAATTTGACGTATTTTTTGTATTTCTTACGTTTACGCAAAATTAAAAGTTATTTGGACTGGCTGGTTTTGAAATGAAAGCAATGTATGATAATGAGTATTGTAGAAATTTATTGGATACATTGCAAACAAACTTTTTAAAATATGTTTAAAAATAAACAGTCCTTTATTAAAGTACAAATACACCATAGCAAACATTTCTAGGTACTACACTTTATTATTTTAAAATAAGAGTAAATTAATGAAGAGTTTGTAAATAACAGACATCTTAAAGTCATGTACTTATACTGCAGTGCAGCTAAATATTCATAAACTTGTCATCAGCTAAAATTGGTGAAGACCTTCTAATTCTATATCATTCTATATCAAGTCCTGAAAAGTCAAAATGTCATGATGTCTTTTAAACTATTAAAATAACCTTTATAATTCTCTTTTGTAAAATGTAACAAGCAAATTTGCATGCTGTGGCTGATCTTTCCAATATTGGCTTTGGTCTGCCAACCAAGGCTTTCAATAATTTCACCTATACCAGTACTCCGAATTTATTTTCAAGTTTAAACTTTTTAGTCACACTTGGAAACAAATTAAACTTGACATTCCAGTTTTTATCATCTTTGGATTTACTTCTAGGGCCACTACAATAATTATTTTTTGTACTGTTACGTATTGTGGTCGGCGGGGTCCACCCCTGTCTTATAATTTAGCTCAATGCAATGGTGCGGTTTTTGAAGGTCATCAAAAAAGCGGATGATTTATAGCCGCGGGCGGTAATAGGGAGCCGCGATATATCTAGAAGTTCGTTCACAAATCGGGTAAATTTCGAGAAATATTGTTTAAATTTACGTAAGATCGCAAAACAAAGTCTTTAGTTATGTTAATTATAAAGTGATTTAGTATTGAAAAGGATTGTTATGAAAAGTGTGAATATCTAAGTAAATTACAATACATTAAATATTTTTTAAATTTTGACACCAGAAAGCATATTCCTTGACTTAAATCGGCAATATGGAATCCGCCACCGGGTAAATATTCCATTTGACCGTTAGCAGTGAACCTGGTAAAAAGTATTTGTGTATTTAAAAATGTTAATGTTTTCAAATTTATTTTAAAAATTAACATTAAATAATTAATTAAATTAAATTAAAATACTGACAAAATTAGTTACAACATATTAAAAACTAAATAACCGTTTAGTTCTTGATAATGTAAAAAGCAAAATAAAAACATGAATTTTAATGTAGATGTTAAATGCTCCGTAGGTGATGGACCTCATCACAAGTGGTTTGGTTTTATATACCATACTTTTTACATATTTCCATAAGAAGTCTCATAGCTTGGGATCAAGTAAACGCCCTGGCCATTTCATTGATCCTCGCCTACCTATCCGCCGATTGGAAATATAAGGTAATGTGGCGATATGATGTAGATTGTGACATCAACTATTTGATGCTAAAGCAAGGCTAGACTAGGCTGAACCTAAAAAATTGACTGTTTATGAAGTAAAACTTCTTTACGAACGCTTGACTTGGGAAGTTAAGCTGGCAAATGCGAGACGAGAGCGTTAGGAAAAGTGTTATTTGGCGAGGCAAATAGAAGCTGGTGAATGCGTGACGAAAGCGTTAGGAAAAGTATGTATGTATATATTATACATATATAAATACTTGTGATTCTTCATGTGTACTTGGTAGGATGCAAACAAAACACAAGCATGTCGTTTCTCTAGAAAAGCCGATCTCACTGTGCCTAACATAACTTTGTCGGGAGTAACCATACCACTGAAGTCATCCATATCGATGCTTGGTATTACTATCAGCAATAACCTTTCCTGAGAAAATCACGTGAGGTCCATTGCCAAAAGTGCATCCCAAAAACTTGGTTTTTTGTTTCGTGCCAAGAGCTATTTCACCTCCAGTCAGCTGCTTATGATCTATAAGGCACAGATCCGACCTGTACTGGAGTACTGTTCCCATATTTGGAGTGCAGCACCTAAACATATCCTGAAGCTACTAGATTCTGTCCAAAAAAGGGCAATTCGTCTCGTCGGTGATGCCTCGCTTACAAACTCGCTCACTTGTCTGGAACACCGTAGAAAAGTTGGCGATTTGTCTCTATTTTATAGATATTTTCATGGGCGATGCTCTTCTGAAATATCAACAATCGTTCCTCCTTTGGCAGTCTCTTCGAGATTAACCCGTCAAGTTCAGTCTTCACACCCCTTCGTGGTCACTTTGGAGACCTGCAGAACATCACTTTCCAAAGACTCATTCATCCAACGAATTGCGAGGCTTTGGAACTCATTGCCTAGGGAGGTGTTCCCCGAGGCATACAACCTCCAGAAATTTAAGAAGAACACCAACTCCTACCTTCTTTCCCTTGGTTCCCACGATGTTCTCTGAACATTACAGGATATCCCTTTTCGTGGGAACCAGAACATAAAAAAAAAAGGAGCGGGAGCTGGGAATTTGTCTAAACGCAGAATAAACCTGCCCTATTCTGACAAGGAACAACATCCCAAAACCGCTTTATAGGTGGTAACTGCGATTAGACAAATTAAATAGCCCCTTCTCTTACTTAGCAAGCATCTGTATATCTTGCTGCCTGTGATGGGGTAGTATACACGACTATACATCAGATGTAATTTAATGCTTGTCGCGGCATATAGCCAGAGGAGTAGTTGTTTTTTTTTATGTATAATCGACCCACATATATACCTATATTAAAATAGGTATCAAACAGCGAATGTAAGCATGTTTTTAAAATCAGCTTTCGATAATTTTTATTATCAACATCAGGGATGCTACGAATTGATAAAACACAAAACAAATTATAAGTTTAAACTACAACTATGTTTTTAGTACTTACATTGTATTTGAGATTGTATGGCGTAACAGTCAACGGGTCACAGAAATTAATATTAAGATTATTACATTATATATATATATATATATATATATATATATATATATATATATAAATATATATATATATGTGTGTGTGTGTGTGTGTGTGTGTGTGTGTGTGTGTGTGTGTGTGTGTGTGTGTGTGTGTGTGTGTGTGTGTGTGTGTGTGTGTGTGTGTGTGTGTGTGTGTGTGTGTGTGTGTGTGTGTGTGTGTGTGTGTGTGTGTGTGTGTGTGTGTGTGTGTGTGTGTGTGTGTGTGTGTGTGTGTGTGTGTGTGTGTGTGTGTGTGTGTGTGTGTGTGTGTGTGTGTGTGTGTGTGTGTGTGTGTGTGTGTGTGTGTGTGTGTGTGTGTGTGTGTGTGTGTGTGTGTGTGTGTGTGTGTGTGTGTGTGTGTGTGTGTGTGTGTGTGTGTGTGTGTGTGTGTGTGTGTGTGTGTGTGTGTGTGTGTGTGTGTGTGTGTGTGTGTGTGTGTGTGTGTGTGTGTGTGTGTGTGTGTGTGTGTGTGTGTGTGTGTGTGTGTGTGTGTGTGTGTGTGTGTGTGTGTGTGTGTGTGTGTGTGTGTGTGTGTGTGTGTGTGTGTGTGTGTGTGTGGTCTACTTAATAGAGTGTACGTTTTGTTGGAAAGCTCCTGATAGAAGTCAATAATATGGTATGTAAAGCAAATCTATAAAATCTGTAAATCAACCACCCAACTAAAAAGAGTATAGGGTTTCTGCGTATATAATTTTGAATACAAAAAACCTATTAATATTGTAAATATTAATAAAGATACCATATTCACATATGAAAAAATCAGTTTATACATTCACAAAAAAACCTTATTAGTCAAATAAAAGTTTTTGGGAAAAAGATAAAGCAGACCATACACGCTAACTCTTTTAAACATTATATTGTACCTACGTTATAGTACTTTTTAAAATGAGTGGGAAAACTTTGGATGATTTATGTAACGAAATTTTAAATAATAGACGATAAATAGCAAGCGAAGTTAAACAATCAATTGCTGCCTCAGAAACAAGGCTACTGCTAAAAAACAAAACATCAAGACAGAAAATCAATTGTTACATCAAGAGCTGAAAATCATTAAGAAGAAAAAACAAAAGAAATAGTATAATTATATTAAGCTGTAGTAAAACTCAAATATTGACAGTAGACATCATTTGTCAATTATTTAAAAATTTGCCGCTGGTAGACCTTGAACCAGTTCACGTAAACGATTATTATAAATTGGGTTAAGCGAATGATAGCCCAATAAAATCGACTTTGTATCATTTTGGATGAAGAAAACAATTCTTAAGAACTGTTACAATTTAAAAGCAAAACATATAAGCATTGTCGAAGACCAAACTCCCCAACAAAGAGAAGACACGAATGTTTTAAGTAAACATCTATTCTTGGAAAAACAAGATCAACAAAAAGACTGCTACATACAACATAACAAACTATACGTTGATGGAATTTCATTCAGTGCCAGAGACCTAAAAGAAAATAAAAAAAGCTAAAGAAATTGATAAAAAAAACCTACCAGCAACCCCGACAACAAGCAAAGCTAAATTTGCTAAACAGCCACACTTCAACATTAAAGTACCATCTGAAATTCGAAAGGATACATCACAAACTGTTACTAAAACTTTAAATAGCATTAACAGTCGACCTGAAAACAACAACTTGACCACTAAAACTTTAACATCCACGTCAGCTATAAACAAAGTAACTAACAATCAACTTCTCGATAATCTGCTACCTAAAAGACAATCCCAAAGGAAGGGTAGTACCAGCAAATAACTGACTGTACTAAATAGCTGTCATATAAAGTATATAGTATTCTTAAATTTTAACATTTTATCTTAATTATTTTATAGAACAACTGTTTAGATTTTCTGTCATCCTTTTTAGATATTACATAATTTTGAATTTAAACATTACACTTCTCACTGTTTGAATTGTTTGTTAGTAAATTGAACATACAATGGATCCGTATATACGGAATTTTGATGTACAAAAATTAGAAAAATTTTAATTACACGCCGGTAAAGAAGTCAGAGATATTTTAAAAATTAATATAATATAATATAATAATTTTAAAATAGTTCATATCAACATCTGTGGCATAAACCACAATTTTGATGAATTTTTGCTGTTTCTGGACGACATTGATCTACGTTTTGATTGTATTGTGTATACAGAGACACGGCTCATTTCTGATATCACAGTTTTCAACATACCAGGATACAAAAGGATCTATAATTACGGTGATCTAAATTAAAATGATGGTGCTGTTATATTTGCAAAATCCGACATTTATGAAACACATAATATAATAAGATTTAACAACAGCTTCCTTTTGCAAGTAAAATTAAATTTAAATAATAAAAATTTTATCATAAATGCCCACATTTTTTTTCTCTTTACTTCGAGGTGTACGTCCAACTTCAGTTTTGCATCCAGGTGTACTCCTAGGTACTTTACTGACGCGGAGTATTTCAATTCCTGATTCCACAGCATCAGTGGACTAATGGGTTCGGGTTTGAATTTTCTGGCAAAGATCACGGCTGCGGTCTTTGACGGGTTTACCGTTAGCCCAACTTCCGTGCACCAGTTTTCCGTGATTCTCAGTGCCATCATCATGATGCTCCTAAGCTCCTTGCTATAATAGCTATGTCATCAGTATATTTTAGCATATTTTTCATCCAATCAATAAGGTTTGCTTCCACCCCTTTGTTGGTCATTGCTCTCCTTATGGACTTGTTAGAAGTGCTGTCAAAAGCTCCAGCAATATCCATAAAGACTCCCAGGGCGTAGCCTTTATGCTCCATTTGCGCCTCAACTCTCTCCACCAGATGGTGGTTGGCTAACTCCGTGGACCTGCCCTCCCGGTACGCGTACTGGAGGTCGGCCAGGGGGCGCATTGTTAGAGTCCTGTCTTTTGTGTTTGTCAACCAGTCTCTCCAAGGTCTTCAATATGAAGGAGGAGAGGCTTATCGGTATTTGGCCAGCACATGGCCGTTTTTTCCAGGCTTGGGCAGGAACACTACTGTGCTTCTGGTCCAGGCTTCTGGGATGTGTCTGTGGGCGATACTAGCCCTTAGAAGATTGGTGAGGGAGCCAATTAGGTCCCACATACCTTTTCATAACAGTACGAGATATATTCCATCCGGTCCTGGTGCTTTGTATGGGTCAAATATTTGTAGTGCCCATTTTACCTCATTTGGTTTGATTATTTTGGCCGCTAGATCCCAGTACCTAGTACAATAATTGTCCCTAGGACATTTATGGTCTCTTTTGGCTGTGTTTTTTTAGCTGAAACCCGAGAAATGAGTTTCCATCAGTAGTTTCAGCGATTCATTTTTTGTTTCCGTATATCCGCCGTATGGCAGCCAAAGACTGCAGTGTTTCCCTTGCAGAAGATTTTGAATACTCTTGAGGCCTCATAGGCCAATTCAATTTCACCGCAAAAATCCCTCCAGCTTTTGTTCTTAGCAACAACCACTGCCTTGCTATATTGCCTTTGGAGCTGACGAAAGCAGCTCCAGTTTTCATCTCTCCCTGAGCACATAAGTCAAATATATTAATTTTACAGGAACCAAAAAACGCTTTATAATTTACAGGATAAATTTAATTTATTTATTTTAGATTTATATTGTTATGTATTAATTCCAATTAAAGTTTCAGAAATGCAAAACATTTAATTAAACACACCGGTTATTTTTGGAGATGACTTATGTTATTAGGATTTTATAATTATTAACTAGTACATTATAAAAATAGTTATTTGTATGTTTAGGCCGCGAAATACCTTTTTAACGTACCGAAAGAACAGTTATCGCCGAAGCCGCTTGCGGCCGAGGCAAGATAATCATGAGGTCGTTAAAAAGTTTCGCGGCCATGGCATACACACTATTTTTCGTGCAATCGTTAAAATTATTAGACTAAATAATTGTAAATAAATATATAGTTGCTCTAAAATCAACAGCAGTTCAATTTATTTAACAATATCACCGTGTGCTATGGAAATGATATGTTTCAATATATACAAAATATTTTTACAGTTCTTGACAAAACGCAAAATGTCTGAAACTGATAGCGATATTTCAGTACCTTCCACTTCTCCTGAACTCAAAATCGTTGTAAATTCGGCGCTTTCCGTTTTAATACCCGAAAAATCTAAACGGCAGTACGAAAAATGTAACGGCGAGTTTAAAGATTGGTGTGACAAACAGAATGTTAAGACGATGTCTGAAAACATTTTATTGGCTTATTTGATGCAGAAATCAAATGTTGTAAAAAGTTCAACTTTATGAAGCATTTATTTCATGCTGAAGTGTATGCTGAACATACGAGACAATATCGACATCAAGCAGTTTTCAAAATTAGTACCATTTCTGAAAAGAAAAGCAGTAGGTTATCGATCAAAAAAGTCTAAAGTTCTTACGCGTGAGCAAATTGATACATTCCTGAAAGAAACTAATGATGAAAAATACTTATTGTTGAAGGTAAGTGTTAAGAGATATCATTTACAATTTTTTTTATTTATTGTACTGATTTTTGTAGATAGTTTTGATAATGGGAATATCTGGTGCCTTGCGACGAGATGAGTTAGTAAAAATGGCCATTGAAGATATTCAGGAAGAGAATGTTGTATTAATAGTAACCGTTCCTGATACCAAGACGGATAAGAAGCGTGTTTTCATTATTACTAATATTGATTCCATAAAAATGTATCGTAAATATGCAGCTCTTCGACCAAAACATATTGTTAATAATCGTCGTATATTCTTGAGATACGTAAACGGAAAGTGCACCGCACAAGTTGTTGGAATGCATACCATTGGGACAATGCCTAGTATGATTGCTAAGTATCTCAGATTACCAAATCCTGAAACATACACGGGTCACTGTTTTCGGAGAAGTTCTGCCACGCTGCTTGCCAATACTGGGGCTGATATGTCAATTCTTAAACGTTACGGTGGATGGAAGTCCACGACAGTAGCGGAAGGATATGTAGAAGACTCTATCGAAAATAAGAAGCAAATTTTCAACTCAATTTCTGGCGATATAGTATCTGGTTTGAATGTAGGCAATAACTATTATTCAGAAACACTAGATGTAGTTGCTTCAACTTCTGGAGTGAATATAAGTAATAATACAAACTGTACAATTAATGTTAATATTCATCCTAAATAATATAAGTACTTAAGCATTTGTTGGTATTCAATAAAAAATAATTTGTAGTATTTTGGAAATGTCAAATTTGGAAGTGACGTTTAGTTTCGCGGCCGTTGCTATGGGTAACGGCCGCGAAATTGAATTTCGCGGACTGTGCTGAGAACGCGAAATAGTTTTTATATCATTTACCATAAAAATATTTAAGTTATAATGTTTCTTTTTCGTGTTCTATTATATCTGGATTAGTGTTTCTTTTTTTTTGTGATGACAGCAGATTTAAATAAAAATTGTGAAAATTATCCGGTATTAAAGATAACATAGAAACTAAGTCCTCTTTTTTCTCTTAGGATATAGCTAATAGTTGTTCAAATATCACCAAAATATGGGAAGGAGGTACCGAACATCCTCTTCGTACTAAATTAAATGTTTGGAAGAAAGCTTCCATAACGAATCTTTTTTCCAACCAATTGAATGGGTTTCCACATGTATCCTTGTTTCTAAGAACTAACAGACCTTTTAAGAGCGAAGAAAACCTGACTGTTTCATTTCCAATACCGTGAAATTTCAACAGCTGGACTGAATAAGTTCCAATCATGAGGATGGTAGATTTGTAGTTCCGCTTTCTTTTTCTTTGATAATCCCATGATCTGTATCTACTTCCAAATGATTATGTCCAGGTATCAAAAATTTATGATTATTTATGATTATTTTTTCAATACTTGTATTTTGTAATGCCAAAGTAAACATTGAACTGACGTGCGAATTTCTATTCTGACCTGAACACGTGTCTCAATAGAAAATAACATGTTTACTTAAAGGTGGCACAAAGGTTTGTAAATGCTTATACAGACATGAGGCTATTTGATTTGCTTCTCGAGCTGCAACAGTTTCGTACCAAACGTAACATATAGCTTTTTCAGTTTTATTGCTATGTACAGTTAAGTTGTATGTCCACACGTTTATAAAACGCAACAGATGAGCTAAGAGATGGAGATTTTTGTAAGTCAAACGTATAAGTTTCTAAAGAATCACTGTTTTTAGATAACTGAGTATCAAGTTTTTTTTCATCATAGGCTTGATCTGCCAATATTCAAGTATTAGCTTGTGTGTTACAAATAACATAAGTCAGCATTACATTATTATATCCAAATAAACGTATGATGTTGCTCTTCGCCTAATTCAAATTATGTGTTTTAGTCAGTTTTTACTGGGAAGTAATAAATAATATTGAAAAAGAAGTGTTTCATTATAGCCAAAAACATGAAAGTGACTCATGTGGTTTGGTCCAGATACGAGTGGATGAGAATTAAACATGCAATAATAAAAAAAATATACAAATTTTTAACTTATGTGATTAGGTCCACCGATCCTAAAAGTATTGCCGCAGTGACTCGGTTGGATAAAGTTAAGAATAGTGAGATAAGAGAACGCTGTGGTGTAAAAGAAGATGTGGTTACAAAGATAGATAAAGGAATGCTTAAATGGTTCGGACACGTAGAAAGGATGGATAAAGGAAGGTTGACGAAACAAATTTATAAGGCGAGTGTGAATGAACAAGTCGGTAGAGGTCGACCTCGGCGAACATATCTCGATCAGATCAACATTGTTTTGAAGAAAGGCCAGGTCAAGAGTACCAACAAAGGACGAGCATGTATGAGAGCACTGATGAAAGTAGAGGAAGCAAAAGATGTGTGTTAGAACCTGTAACGTCAACTTTACCGTTTTTCAATTTTCAACGCCGGCCCTGGTCGCCCTTCCATATACATTCAAGTAGTAGGAATTATTATTGTTAAAAACCGCGTCTGTCGAATTTTGGGGAGGCAGTTTCAAGACTAATTTAAGTAAGTTGAAGTTATGTGGAAGGGTCGATCAGATTTAATTTTTTTCCTTTAATGGGTTTGCTGCTTTAAAAGTTAAAAGAAGGGAAACTGAATGTGATTGGCCTTTCATCTTTCATCTTTCAATGCTTTATGCTTTACGGATTATTTTTCCGGATTTTTTCACCAATTACCGGACCACAACGTGGTTTGTCGTTACTTTATTTTTTCGTGCAAGTAAAATTTTGTTAATTTATTATTAGACTTACTTTCACAAAGTACATGTTGATCTTTTTTTTTTGTTTTCAGCAAATGTATAACTTTTTTTGTAACTATTTTTAAATAAACCTGTTATACGTTTTAGTTGCTCTCTTTTTCTTAATTGTTTCTGCAAGATAAGAGTGTAGTTTGTACGGTTTATTAAAAATATGTTCAAATTTAAAGGGACTAAATTGAAATAAACTATTGGGTTTGTTTGGGGTATTACCTTTTAGTGATTTTGAATCTAAAATCACTTGGCGCCAACGTGGTAGTTCATTATGTAATTCATTAGTTTAGTTAGGCTGATATAAATTTTAATAAGACAAATTTAGAAAAAAATACGATATATAGATCCGCGAATCGACCTATACATTCGACTTCTATTAAAATCAATAGAGAAATCAAGTAGCCACGAAACCCTGAGAAAATTAGTGATTGTTTATTATTGATAATGTAATTTTAGATAAAAAAAAACTTTTTCAATTGTAACACCTTTTAAATCGTAACGCATTTTAATTCGTAACATAACATATTTAGAGAAAGTATTAATTCTATTCGTAGCATGTGAAAGGAAGTGGCCTATGCCTACCCCTACGGGAAAAAGGCGTGACTACATGTATGTATGTATATTAATAAATATATTTAATAATAAACAGATATTGGTGAAAATAAAGTCTCTAAGAAGAAAACGTAAACATCATAAAAAGCACCAACGCTTTTGATTGTAAAATTATTTTTTAGCAATTAGTATTATTTTTTAGTTCGGGTTTCTTATTTAATTTAATATTTATTCAAAACATACGTAAAGGTTTTGCATGCTCCTGGGGTTATTAATTTTAGTCATGTAATAGGTGCACTTATTAGTGTATGTCCAGAAAAGACAATGTGTGGCGTATAGGCTCCCTACATTGAGTAAAATACTTTCAGCATAAAGCTTTTGTGTATCAGATAGTTAAGATTTTTTGTAGGTATATAATTTTTATGATCGTGTTCTGTATAACTTGAACGCATACTTGCTTTAATATAATTATAATACTTACGTAAATCTTGAGTTCGTTTCTTATCCAACACATTATTCGTGGAATCTTTGTCGGATTCAAATTTAAAGGTGGTTTGAGTATCCTGCCATTTCAGAACGTGTGAATTAACATAAGTAACACTGACCGGATCATCCAGATTTAAACCCAACTTCCTGTTTAACTGCCTCGATTTGTTGTTTCGTTCATTAAAATCGCTAGTGGCATTCAAATCTACTCGATGCGATTTTTCGGCTCTACTTTCATCGTTGATGGTTTTGTAAAGATTGTTGGAGAAATCGTGTATAAAATGTTTTAATTCCTCGTCCTTAGGCTTCTCCCGAGTTTTCTTTAAATTATTCAAAGTAACCTCCATGACGGAGATAATTTTGTTTTTTAAATCGATGCCGGGTTTTAAAATGTCCTCGCCCCATTTCCACAGATTCGTATTCATGTTGGACAATTCCTGTTCCACACTATCTTTGAGTTGTTTTTCATCGTGAACACTAATAGGATTTACAGTAAATTTTTGATGCGGCATTTGTTCGTATCTACCGTCTGCGTCCAACGACGACTGTCTCGTTTTTTTGGTCGCAGTAGTGGGATTGCAAGTTTCGATTTTGATTTGACCGCCGTAACCCGTAACTTTGCCGATATGGTTAAGCAACTTGGTTACGATCTTCTTGAAATATTCCCTCGGTACGGCCCTCTGTTCCTGCTGAGCCACGCGCTCTTCCAACACCCGAATTTTATCGTTCAAATGTTTAAAGTAATAATGGCACTGGTGATGGTCTTCTTTGCTGTAACTTTGTCTTCTTTTTTTGTTGGTTTCGTCGGAGGAATGTCTCGAATATTCCGCCGGATCTCTGGAGGGTTCTGTGGAGAATGGCTTCTTCTGGGAGTCAGTGACGATACCCATCGTGGCGCAATTTCGACAAATGCATGGACAGCGGTTTTTCTCGTTAACGTCTCTCGTTCTATTGCTGCATTGAAATAAAGAACTTAACGTGGCGAACGTCTTGGGAGCAGTAAATACTTGTTGGACTCTGTCTGACTCGGCAATGCTGTCATCGCTCGAAAGCGGCAGTCTTGAATGATCGCCGATGGCGTATTGGTACCTCATTTTATCGTCGACTGCTTCCTGCTTGGAATTCACCGCAAAATCTCCGGCGGATATTCGATTTACTTGATGTTTAGTTAAAGCGACAAACTCTTTATTTTTCTCCAAGTTCATGCTAGCTATAAATTGTTTCACCTGCTCACCGGACATAATCTTTTTTTCTGTAGCGCACAGCTGGTTCATGTTGGGCTTGATTACCGTCACATCCAAGAAGGTATTTTCGTATTTTTCCGGAAAAGTTATAATATCTTTCACTTCGGCATCCATTTCGAGCTCTATTAGCAGTTGCGCGTCATATCCTCGGACGACATCACGGTCATGAGCATTTTCCGTGGAAGAAGTTGGCTTCCGTGTAGATTTTAACATGATGTGAACCGAAGAAACATCATCGGATGTGTTTTAGAATATAACTCTCATAATTTTGAATAAAACTCGCAAACGTCACTGAAATTTTTTGACACGACAAACTATTTGTTCTGTCAATCTTGAATGAAATACGTTAGTGAAAAATGTCTTGCGAAATTGTCGATACAATAGGTGGGGCATTCGAATGCGATATTTTTCCGTAACCGACTAATTTAATAAAATGTTCGCAGGAACTGGAGATTGCGAAATACAGGAAAAATTAAACAAAAATGACCAACACTTTGCCGCCGTTATTGCTTCGGAGCTGGTTTCGGAAATAATAGACAACGCCGTAGACATCGCCGAAGACCGCGATCAAAAATCGGTCGCGATAGTCGGCGACATCTTGGATAATCTATCTAATAAGTTTCAGGAACTAGACGCGATAGAGGACAAACAAAAAATCGTCGAAGTAAACGAAGCCACGCCAGCGGGACCCTTTCAAGGAATAGGAGACCAATTGGAGCCCGACGAAGAAATCACCAAGGAAATTTTACCTCAACATCGACCGGTCGAAAAGAAGAATCGTCTCACCGATTTGGTTAAAAATTCCAAACAACTTTTGGCGAAATTAATGTTAAATGAAAGTAAAGGCGAGCTGCACGATACAAAATCGGAGAAGATCGTGAGAGTTACCGATCTCGATTTGGGGGATCAACCTTACAAAGTAAAAAAATCTTTTCCACCGGAAGATATTCGTTTACCAAGTAAATATGATGTTTAATTCTTAGTATTATTATTGTTATTTGACACAGTAGTGATTATTTTCCTTTTACTAATGTCATTTAATTCCACGTAGTTTTATGCTTGATCCATAGATTATGTTAGGTATTTCATATCTACGTATTCGTATCAAAGAATCCATAAAAACAGCTGCTACAGAGTCCTGTTTAAGTCCTTTACCCTACGTACCGGTATGGTGACTAACTACCCCGGTCAAAATAAACAAAAAAATAGTGGTAAGTTTACAATAGTTCATAAAGAGCTGAAAATTGGTACTACTCGTAGGAACACTATTACAAATAAAATATAAAAAATACCCACCGATCCTACGACTGCTACGTTAAAAGTAGAGAAAAGCGATCAAATTTCGTATATTTCGCTTAAACCACTTAAGTTAGGATTTTCAGCAGTAATACCACAAGTGATTGAATTATGAGATAAATTTAATCACGAGTGAATTTTATTAGACTATTTCATACATACATATAGTCACGCCATTTTCCCGTAGAGGTAGGCAGAGACCACTTCCTTCCACTTGCTACGGTTCTTATACACATCTTTTGCTTCCTCTACTTTCATCAGTGCTTTCATACATGCTCGTCGGTTGTTGGTACTTTGGGATTATTGTGTGACGAATGTTAGGGAAATAATGCACAATTCGAATTACTGTTAACTACGTGTATTTATTGAAATGAAAGAAAAACTTGGCAAGAGAGGCGATATGCATCAGTGTTGAAGTTCGTCAATATACTGTTCGGCTTCGTAGAAATACTATGACGAATGCCGTTAAGAAACTATGACGAAGGCCGTTGAGAGACTGTGTCGGGGGCCGTTGGTCGGAAACTGACTGACTTAGTTGATGGAAACTGACTGGCTGACGGAAACTGACTGACTTGGTGTAACCTTTGTCCGTTCTTTTGATCTTTATCCCCCAGGTTGTAAGTTTTATGACGTTTCATAGATGATGCTTAACTTGGCGGAAAGGAATTTTAGAGTTATACAAATTTACATTGCTAGTGTACGTGAGTAGCTGAAAAAGAAAGAAGCGTCTGATCCTAAAGGTTAGGCTCGTATACGTGCCTTATTAAAAAGGAACAGAACTTAGAGTCGTAAAGATTGGGATATTATTCGTGCTTTCTTGAAAAGAACCAGACTTAGGATTAAAAAGGTCTTCAGCGAAATTAGTCGTCGGAATTTTGAGAATTTAAAAATGCAAAAGTTTTGTCACGTCGTCTGTACATAACTTGTATGTATGACCGCTACAGTACTCTAGACTTGGCCTTTCTTCAAAACAATGTTGATCTGATCGAGATATGTTCGCCGAGGTCGACCTCTACCGACTTCCGTCCATTTACACTCGCCTTATAAATTTGTTTCGTCAATCTTTCTTCATCCATCCTTTCTACGTGTAAAAACTATCTAAGCATTTCTTTATCTTTCTTTGTAACCACATCTTTTTTTACACCACAGGGTCCTCTTATCTCACTATTCTTTACTTTATCCAACCGAGTCACTCTGGCTATACTTCTCAGACTACTCATCACTGCAGCATTTATCCTATTTTCATGCTTCTTTTGCCAAACCCAACATTTACTACCCTACATAACCTCTATGCATAGTTAGACGTGCCTCTTTAATACTTTCTGGCTGTTCATAAAGCTAAGCAGTGAGCTATTCATTTGTTTTCCTGCCAACACCCTTCGCTTAATATCACTGTCATACTTTCCATCTCTCGTAAACTTGGAACCCAAGTACACAAATTCATTTACTTGTTCCACTCTTTCCCCCATAATTGAAACTTCACAGTTTGTCAAGCTTTCTTAACTTTCAAAAACCATTACTCTCGTAGCGCAAAAGACCTTCTGACTTCTTACAAGAATTTTTCGACTATACCTCGTAATGAAAAGACCTGATCCATACATCTCCTTTCTCTTTTAAATCCTGCTTGCACATCCCATACAATCTTTTCAGTTTAACATGCTGCACAAAATGTTGTAGTCATTTAGTTAACTGTCACATTGTTTTCACCGTGATACATGACAATCAGGTAAACGGCCAACTCTTTTGCTTTATATTTTTTATGTCCCGCTGCATTCATGCATGTCGCTAGAGTTACCAATGAACCCCTTTCAGCAGAAGATATACTTCCTATTTTTTTCCCTTAAGTCCGATTACTCTTTCTTGTAAATCCTTTGATTTTTGCTGCCGGAATGGCTTTTGGTTTACGAAAGGTCAGATGTGGGTGACGGCGAAAAAACTGACGTAGCCATTTCCTTAGCTGAGTTTGTGGGAACAATTTTTGTAGATAATTGCATGATCTTTAATTTATGTCTAATTTATTTTTACTACACTTACAAAGTACGAGAATAATGTAGCAAACCAAAACTCTTTACTTTAAGTAATTTTTTTAACAGACGTAAGATCATTGGGGTTTTTTGATATGTTATTTGTAATAGTGAATTATTGTAAACTGAAATGTCTATTTTGACCGGACTAAACTAACATTCTTTTAAATAGACAAATAGAGCTTCTTGTATATTAAAGCGTCTTCAAGCAGCCTTTACCAGTCTTACCTAGTTGCCCAAACTTGCCCAACATGCTCTGCATAAGATCTTTGATGGGTTTTTAAAAAGTTTGATTTTATTTTTCCTGTGTAGCAATTTTAAATTCTGCAATGGAGTTGGATTGTTTACGGCTAGATTCCGACCTATAAATTTAAAAAAGTCTATTTTTCTAGAAATAGTTTGGAAACTTTTTGACATGCTCTGAGAAAGATCTTAAAGGATTTAATAGCTTCATTAAGTGCAGTGGGCAAATACACAATTTTTTGGCCCGGAACCCTTCTGTGGACTCTCCAAGGCCCACTTAAAAGAAGAGGTTCGACGCTGGGAAACAGATGAAATTAAATCACACTGGAATAAAGTGTCAGGACAAAAAAAAACATAAAGGCTAGTAGGCCTTTCGCCAAGGAAAGCTTAACAGCTTCTTGAGTTAGACAAGTAAGACTTAAAACTGGTGACGGGACTTTTTTTTTACTGAAAATAGTCGCAAAAAGGGTAGACCTATTGTGTGGGCCACGCACTGCAACTATTAGAAGGGGAATGAATTATGAAAGGAAATGATTGTGGACCCGCTTTTTAAAAAGTTGCAGGTCATAGTTCTCTGAAAAAACTGATTTTGAAAGCTTGTTTTATTTTGTAGCAGCCCTGTAAAAGAGGGATTCTTGATGGAGATTGGTCCTTGTAGTGTTAATCTTAAGAGTTAATGGGTAAGACTGATCAGCGTGCCGAGTTCGTTTGCCGAATGTGGCCAGTGGTGGTATAAGAGTTAAATTTCTCTGGAGCATCTGCCATGGAAATATCTATAGAGTAATGTCTGATCTGCACCTCTTCTTCCATGTTCTAGTGGGTAAAGGTTATCTATGAGAGTTGAGCTGTTTATCAACCGAATGGCCCTTATCTAAATGGAGTCTAGAATACGAAGAGAATGCCTTGGTGCTGAACCCCAAATTTGCGAGCAATACTCCAGCAGAGGTCGGATTTGAGCCTTGTACGTCGTCAGCAGTTGATCAGGAGTAAAAAACTTTCTAGCTTTTCATGGAAAACCTAGCCTCTGTCGTTTTCTTTGCCGCACTTGACATTCACCTCTTATAACCTCGTTCCTGACTCGGTCTCTTCTTGTCTTTCCGAGTATAATTCTTAGGGTTTTCATTTCTGTTACACGCAGCATGCTTTTTAATTTAGTTGCCTCGTCTCGAGCTTCAATACCGTAAGTCATGTTTGGCCTAGCGCAAGTCTTGTAAATCATGACCTTGCTGTCAATACGCATATATTTATTTGTCCATGCCCACGTACTTAAACTTGGATACTTGCTCGATAGGTTGATCTTGAACTACGAGCTTACTTCTTATGGGTTCTCTAGTTAGGGTCATGCACTTTGATTTTCCTTCTGATATGTTCATGTTTAGTTGTGCAGGTCATCCTCTGTTTCTGCGATGAGAACTGCGTCGTCTGCGTAGCATATTATGTTAATTTTGTTTCGGCCCATTCGATAATCGAGACCCATCGCTGACATTTCTTCTATAACTTTGTCCATTATAAGGTTGAATAGAAATGGGCTGAGACTGTCTCCCTTTTTGATTCCTCCTGGTGTTTTTATGTTTTTCGTGTATCTGTCTCCTGCTTTAATCTTTGTGTAGTTGCTGGTATTTAGATTTTGTATAACTTTGACGATGTTGTCGGGCGTTTCTCTCTCCTTTAGTAAGTCGATAACGTCAGTCAGACGTACTTTGTCAAATGCCTTGGTGAGGTTTACGAAACATAGGTATGCTGGCAATTGTTTGATTATGAATAAGGCATCTGTAGTGGATCTGTTTCGTCTGAAACCCTGCTGTTCTTCTCTATTTTGTATTTGTGCCTTGAGCTTACATTTTTAGATGTGTGTGAGTAGCTTCATGCTCAAATTTAAGAGAGTTATGCCTCTTTAGTTTTCTGGTAGAGTTTCCTGGCTTTTTTTAAAAATGGGAATTGTAACGCTTTCATGCCAGTCGCTGGGTATTTCTGATGTATCGAGTATCTTTCCATATAATGTTGTCATCTTTTTACGAGATCGAGACCGGTGTATTTTATGAGTTCGTTGCTAATGTTGCGTGCTCCTGGCGCCATTCTGTCCTTTAGCTTCTTGATTTCTTCCTATATGTCCTCTTTAGTTATTGTAGCTTGATGGGATGTTTTATAGTTCCCTATATAAGGTGTCTATGGGCGGTTCTTGGGTGACTACATTGTTCCCACCCAGTACAGAACTTGTACAAGGTACGAAGGTATTGGATTGAGTGCAGCGTGGTTTTAGGTCCCGGAAACTGCCTTTTTTTTTTTGGACCAGTGCCTCGCGACGGCGCAGTGTGTGTTTTGCTGTTTTTTGGGTCCCTGCCGGGCGGTCTGCTGGTCGAGTATCATTTTGTACAATTATACAAAAACACATAGGCAAGATACAACGGGCCAATAGGCCCAAGTGTCACCGGAGGCAATAGCGAGACGGACCTAAATAGGGATGGAGTTTTTAGTGAGTAGTCCTGACAATCAGTGGTGTCTCACAGTAGACCTTGAGCTTTCGGACTCATAACCTTTCCATAAAGGATTTTCTTTACTTCTGAAAAAAAAAGTATTTTCAAAGTGTGACTTATTAGGCTAATTAATCGGAAGTCATTACACCTATTAGCCTTGTTGGTTTTCGGTAGGGCGATAAAGATCGATTTATGCCACTCGTTGGGAAGTTTTCCAGTTTGGTAAACTTTCATGTAAATTCATATGGTACAACTAAAAAGTAGGCACCCTATATGTATAACCAATTTACCATGTTTCCAATGTAACAAATATTTTGTGTAAATTATTATTTTGTGCAGATAAATACCAAAGAAGACAATTTCTTATGTTAGGTAACGATTCCAATGAAATTCTGCAAGAACCATCAGAAGATGAGTCATTGGATGAAATTCAACTGTCAGCGTCGCACGATCAAGGCACCCAGCAAACAGAAGACCAAAAGAAGACGATGACTTTTCCGTTGGCAGGTACATCAAAGAAAACCCTAATGGATCGATATCGAACTCTTAAGTTAACCGGGGAATTGAAGAAGAAAAAATGGAACGTCGGAACGAAGATTATGGACTACATTCGTAAGCAAAAAGCGAAAAGAAATGTGGCGAGTGTTAGTGATGGAATCGAAATCAAACCGCAAGTTGAGAAAATATAAATTTTTAGTTATGAACTGTATGAAAATTTTTTGGAACTAATTTGTTAAAAATATCAATCTTTACTGACTTTACATTTAGACTAATATTCGTTAAATTAACCATTCCACCATGTAATGAAAAGGATGAATTGGATTCCATAAATTTTTTTACAATATTTCAGTTTTGTTTAAATTTACTTTGTATATTGACTTACATAATTTTTAGCTATTTTATTGAAAAAATATACTTTATATACCTTTTATTTTATTTTTTCCTTTTTTTTCAATACAATTTTTTTGTGGGTTTTAGTTTGGTAACAGTAATGTTTAGAGTTGTTACTCAGAAGGAGAAAAATCTCTTTTTTCTACTCATGTATATGAAAATGATCATATTTCAACCGGCTACCCTACATAAAAGTGATACTTTTTTTCTCTAGAGATGAAAATGAAACAAATGAATATTATTATGCGACCCGATGGGAATATACCACCGACCTCTATATACAAACTAGACTGCCAATGCCATAAGTAGAAAATTCATCCAATTGCGAGGTTGGCTTGGATCCCATTGAGCATGCGCATTCATCGCCTGTCATACAAGCGAATCACATTGGCAACCGCAAAGAAAGCGGAGACAGTGTTTACCCCACAAATAAGATTCGAGAAAAATCTTTCAAAGTTGAGCAGATAATTATTTTTTTCAGGCATAATTAACTGTAATATATTTTATACCAAGAGAGAACCTCAATAAATGATGTGGAAAGTATTATAACCTTACTTGTGAATGTTTCATCAATTGGACAAGGATTGCAGCTCTTTTATATCATTTTGGAACCCAAAATGGAAGTAATTTAATAGTTAGGTACCAGATATAAGGAATTTTTGGAAATCATTGAAACACAAGTGATATTTATTATACACAACTAAATAAATTTACCTAAAACAAAATAATATACCTACACAGGTAAAAACATTTTTAATTATAATTCAGAATGATTATTGGTTTTGAAACAATATAAGTTTCGAAAATTGTTTCCTAATAAGGGTACCTCTCTCGATTTCAGTTTGTTTCTTTGAAACTTCATAAAATCTTAGTTTGCTATAAATTTGTATGACAAGTTTTACGAGAATCGATGTATGGTTCTCTGAAAAATTATAAACACTAATAAACAGCAAAAACCAACACGTAATATTATTTTCGTTCGTTCGCCGACGACTATGAACAAAATGGCTTCTTGTCCGATGTCAATGTCATGAATGATATTCTGGATCCTTCTGCGCATTGCGCAGTACGGTTTTCAAAGTGTTCAATTGGATGATATTTTCCGGTGGTGGGAATATGAGCTTTAGCGGTATAGTTAGTACAGAAGTCGGTGGAATATACTGAAAACAAATTGTTGGATTTTTGTCACTAATGACAGTTAATCTCACTACTTGGCACTTGAATCAGCAATCGAACGTCACTGCGTTTGACAGTTTATAACATTTTCACGATTATATTTGAACATCTTTCTATAACTATAATTAATATAGACTCTGATAGCGAAATTGGTGAATCATGTACACCACCTAATATATTTAAAGCGGCAAACTCAGTTTCCAACAATATTTTGCCAGATAAATCCCGAGAAAGGTATGAATTTGTGTACAGTAAGTTCATAACTTGGAGAAATGATAACAAGATAAACTCGTTCTCGGAAAATGTTCTTATGGTTTACGTGGACGAATATCTGAAGATTTGAAACCATCAATAGTTTGAAGTATGTATTCTATGTTACGTAATACTAATAACATCAAACATAATGTGGATATTTCGAAATATGCCAAGCTCAAAGTATTTTTAAAGCGAAATTCGACACTATTCAGAAGCAAAAAAGCTAAAGTTTTAACGTCACAACAAATTTACACAATTATCAACGATGCACCTGATGACAAATTCCTGTGTATATAAAGGTAAATTTTACGATATTTCATGTTGCTCAAATAGTAGGTAATTAATTGTATTATTTATAGGTAGCACTGATTTTTGGTATTGCTGAAGCTTGTCGTTCACATGAGTTACGAAATTTAGAAGCAAATAATATTAAAGATCTGAAAAAAGCGTTACTTGATACCATACCTAATATAGAAACTTACACGCGACGTTCTGTTACAATTACAGGCAATTACTATAATATTTGTCGGAAGTATATAAAACTTCGTGCATCAAGCGTGAATAATACAACTTCCGATTCTTCCTAAATTACCAAAATGGCAAATGTACAAAGCAAGTAATTAGAATCAATAGGTTTGAAATGATAAGAGCCACCCTTAAAATAAATCTGACAAAAGAAAGAAACAAAATGTTTAAAAAGAAAACTATAACAAAGTTGAAAAAACCAAAAGAAATGGACAAATACTGATACCAGATTGAGAAAGCTTTGAATGAAATAACAGAAGCAGATAGCATAAACAACATAAACACGAAAATAATAAAAGCATTAGAAAATTCCCAAAAAAAAATTCTGTCCTAAAACTGCCAAGGAAGAAAAAATCAGTAGGGAAACACAAAATAAAATAAAACAAAGAAGAGACCTTAAAAGTGCACCAAATTCGGACGGGCAGAGACTAAAACATATTAATAAAGAAATACACAAATCATTGAGGAAAGACTTGAGAAAATACAAATGTGGTAAAAACCATTAAAGAAAATAAAAGCACAAAAGTCCTAAAATACAAACTAGCCACTGGAAAAAAAGAAATATTTAAACTACAAGACAATGATGGAAATGTAACATCAAATAGAGATACAATAATACAAATAGTGGATGATTTTTACAAAGAGTTGTATACGAACAAGTAGAGGTACCCAGATAAAAATCAACTAAATCAAGATCAAGGGAAAGTGCAAAACCAGGGATCAAAAGACATACCAGACATCACTAAGTTAGAAATATATCGCGCCCTCAAGAAAATGAAAAACAACAAAGCCCCAGGCGAAGATAGAATTGTAACTGAAGCAATTAAGTTGGGAGGACCGGTACTAATAGAGAAAATGCAGACTCTGTTTAATTTATGCCTACAAAATCAAGAGATACCACTTAAGTGGAACAATGCCACTACCATCCTACTACACAGAAAAGGAAATAGTACTTGATTAGACAACTATAGACCCATAAGCCTACTGAACCATATTTACAAAATATATACCCGCATAATAACAACCAGACTGGAATCAAAATTCGACCTATACCAGCCAAGAGAGCAGGCAGGGTTCCGGACAGGATTTGGGTCAAATGACCACCTTCAAAGCCTGAAAACGTTAATAGAAAAGACAATAGAATATAATAGACCATTAGTTCTAGTTTTCGTAGACTTCCAAAAGGCGTTTGACACAGTAGAAATGTATGCTATCCTCCAGGCTCTCAAAGAATGCAGAATAAATCACAGGTACACCCAAGTTGTATATGATATATATAAACATGCAACAACGACTGTAAGACTGCATAAAACTACGCAGAAAATAGTTATAAAACGTACGACAAGGAGACACTTTATCATTAAAACTATTCACAGCGGTTTTGGAATACGGTTTTAAAAGACTAAGTTGGGATAACAAGGGTGTTACAATAGATGGAGAACAACTAAATGATCTCCGATTCGCGGATGATATAGTATTGATTGCGGATAATCTAAGTGAAGCACGAGATATGCTGCAGCAAGTTTTAAAGTTTCATTTGTTCTGTCAGATTAAGATTGACATTTATTTAACTTTAATTTTAATTTGTTGTGATTTTTTTTAGCATAAATTGATTGTATTTATCTCATGGGAAGCTATGAGTAATAGTCGTATAGACTATAACCAACACGATAGCGATAGGCGTCGCCACCTGTCATGTCGTGCTTCCTGTGAGGAAGAAACGTGGACTGCGGACAGTCACTTTGCTACTTTGAATGTGAGGAAAGAATTGAATGATAAAATTGATGAAATTTAAACAATGATAGAAGAAAGACGGATTAATGTTCTTTGTGTAAATGAAACCAAGCGGAAAGGATGTAAAACCACAACACATGGACCTTATATAGCCTACTGGTCAGGAGTTCCGAAAATCAGCAGAGGTTCTCAAGGCGTTGGTGTGATACTCTCTACTAGAATAAATGAATGTGTGACTGACTTTCAATGTGTAAGCCCAAGACTCTTCTGGGTGAGGCTAAAGGTTGGTCTTACTCGTATCTTTTTGCTACGGGTTTATGCCCCACAAGATGCGCAGTGAAAACAATCTTTAAAAGCCCAAAAAGAGAGGCAGGAGTTTCGGGATAGGGTGACAGTTATTTTAAATAAGTGTAAATAGAATAAAAAAATTGTAATGTTGGGTGATTTTAATAGTTGGGTAGGAGTAAAGCCTGATGGATATGATAGTGTTCTGGAAATGTACGGTGACGGCAGAGTAAATGAAAACGAAGTCTACTTGAAGTATGTTTGGAGCAAAATCTTGTGGTAACAAACACAATGTTTAACCATTAAAGGATCTCGCTTGTACACAAGACAAGAAGAACACCAGAAAAGTATAATTGATTTTGTAATTGTGGATGAAAGATTGAAAAAGAAAGTTATGGACACTCGGGCATACCGCGGTGCAGGTATTGACACAGACCACTTCTTAGTAATGAGCCGAATAAGTGGTCTCTTTTGCAAGAAAAAGGTATGAGGAGTTTGTTAGTAAATTGACCGAAAAATTTGACAGTTTAGATGAAACATGTGAGGTTGAAGAATTGTGGAAGCCATTCAAGGAAGAAATCGTGGATATTGCTATTAAAGTATGCGGTGTAAGTAAAAGAAGGAAAGGATGCAGGTTACAAAAATGTAAGTAGAGGTTCAAAAAGCAGTGTCAGAAAAGAAGAAAGCCTGGTTGGATTGGCTAGCTACAAAAGCCAATCAAAGAACGCAAAGGGCAACGATTGAGGATTTAAACAAGGTGAAGAATGAGTATAAAAGGTTAAAAGGTAAGGCAAAAGAGGTTGTGGCAAAAAAGAAGAAGAGTGATAAAGATGAATTTGATAGAAGGTTATCTGACGATTTCCAAAACAATATTAAAGTCTTCTGGAAGTCCATAAGAACAGCCAGAGGTAAAAATACTACCTCGCAACTGGAAAGAATCAGAAATCAAGACGGTAGCATGGTAAAAGGAGAGGAATGAGTATTAAAGAAATGGAAAGAACATTTCGAAAGTTTATTTGAGAAAGAGGATACACAAGTACAGGGCCCATTTGGAAAGTTGTAATGAAAGTGTAATTACTACGACAGAAATTGCGAAAGCGTTAAACAGTTTGAAATTGGGTAAAGCTGCTGGGTATGACAGGATAACAGTTGAAATGCTGAAGGCTGGACAAAACGTGGTAGCTAGTCTACTGGACCGTCTTTTTAACCTTTGTTGGAGAAGTGATAGCGTACCAGACGACTAGTGCAAGGCCGTTATCGTGCCGCTTTACAAGGGAAAAGGTTCGCAGCAGGACTGTAAGAACTACCGAGGTATTAGTTTACTTAGCATAGTCGGCAAACTGTATGCAAAGATATTGATTAAAAGAGTAAGGATTTAGAAGAGGAAGGAGATGTATAGATCAGGTTTTTTCATTACGAGGTATAGTCGAAAAATTCTTGGCTAAAAGTCAAAAGGTCTATTGCGCTTTTATAGACTTGAAAAAGGCCTATGACAGAGTGGTGAGGAGTAGATTGTGGTCTAAATTGTCTATGTATGGGGTGAGTGGTAGCTTAATACGAGCACTAAAATCACTTAACTAGGATTCCACTGCTTGTGTCAGGATAAACGGAGCTAGCACGGACTGGTTTAACGTCAAAAAAGGTGTGAGACAGGAATGTGGCTTCGCCATGGCAAAGTCAACATAGTTTTTTAACCTCTCACCCAGTGGAAAGTTATAGTAATGGGTCCGATTTTGCGAATCACGAATTTAAACATATCTCCACATTTCAAGGTTCTCAGAGTCGAATACAATAGTTTTTAAGTGGACGTCTGTGTGTGTATTTACGTATGTGCGTATGTTCGTATGTGGAATTATTTTTCGTCTCGATTATCTCAAGAACAAAAAAATGATATAGACGTGTGAAAAATTGCATTCGACGCATAATTACGCAACTTAAAACTGGTTAGATTTTCAGCAAAATCGATCTAGCTGTTTTTTATGGAGAATCAAAAAACTAAATAAAATGGTATTGCATGTTAGGAATATTTGTATAAAAAATATGGTGTCAATATTTCATAAAAAGAGATTGTTTTGGAAAACAAAAGGAATTTTAAACTTGTGTCACTATTGAGAGAATAGCATTGAAGACGCTATAAAAGTGAAAAATTATTGTTATTATTAATTAAGGGTCAGCCAGTGCAGTCAGTGTCAGTCGTCAGTCAGTACTTAGTCTTTTGTCAGTCGACGTACCAGACAGACGCACTATTAATTACGACAGTGAGCTCTACAAAAGGTAAATATACACACTACACTAGCTGTTACCTAGGCCAGGAAACCTTTAGCCAGGGTGTAAAAACCCCTAAGCAGTGAGTCCGCTGTTTATAGGCAAACAGCAATAAACACAATCTACACATTTAAATATTTTTTACACTATACATATTTTTACATTCTCAACACAAACCTTATTAAGCTACGAGCACCGTCGGGTGCTCGTGTTATAAAAAAGCGGCGCGATGGAGCAATCCATTATCGCGGAAAACGCAAAATTAATTTTCGAAGACAACGCGAATCTTAATGAAACTCTGCTCGAAAGAAACGAGCTAATACGCACCCTCCAACATCAAAACGAAGCCCTCCAGAGACAAATCCAGTCTCTCAATAATACCATCAAAGAAAAGGATGAAAAAATCTATAACCTCATCCTGAACGTCGGCAGTGACGTGCAAAAAGTCATTGCAAATCAAACCGGCACCCCGCCCACAAAAAGAACCCGATCGGAGATCGTTTCCAGCGACTCCGATCATGATTCAGAAATGTCCGAAGACATTTCACCTCCCCCTAAAGCCCCTACAACCCAAAAAAAGAGAGTTTCCCACCTCTCAATGCCCCACACTTCTCAAATGCGGCTATTAAAGCGCATTTTCAAAAAATTGATACCCCAAAACCCCAACCACCAAAGAAAATTTCTACCACAAATGCCAACACCAAGGCAACCCCAAAACCAACCCCCACAAGAACTCCAAAAAAATCCATCGTCCCTATAATATTAAGGGAAACAAATAATTACTTAAAAATCTTAGAAATTCTAAGAAATAAAAGTTTAAACTACGGCGTACCTAAAAAGGTAGCGCTAGGCATTCAATTAAATCCGATTGATGCCAATACACGTAGGGAAATAACAAAAACCCTAACGGACATCAAGGTAGAGTACCATACCTACCTTTTACAAGAAGAAAAAGGCCTCAACGTCATAATCAGAGGCCTCCCAAAAGAAATCGACTTAAAGGAAGTCAGAAATGACCTCCTTCTAAATAACATCTCAGTACAAGAAATCTGCCGAATGCAAATCGGTAGAAATAAAATCCAGACCTCAATGGTTAAGGTCAGAGTCCCGAAAGAGGACTTTCACATTTACGAGCTAAAGGCACTATGCCATTTAGCAATAAAAGTCGAAGCCCAAAAAGCCTCCCCTCAATATTATACCCCTCAATGTAAAAAGTGCCAAAAATTCGGCCACTCCCAACTCAACTGTCCCGTAAAAACTCAATGCAATCGTTGTAGTGGAAACCACTACTACAAAGATTGCGACAACCTTAACGAACCCTCTTTTTGCATAAACTGCAAAGGGAATCACGCAACTAATTACGCAAAATGTCCCAAAAATCCAAAAAATTTCAAGCAAACCACTAAAACACCCCAACCCACCCCCAAAACTTTCCAAAGTAACTACGCTAGACCCAGCGTAAATTACGCCCAAATTACAAAAAATAAACAAACCCCCAGCACATCGCAAACCCCAAAACCCCCTCAAAAACCCCCCCAACCACAACATCAACTCCAATCCGCCCCCACGCCCCTAAACCATCAACTATTGAGCTTGCTAACTCTTCCTGCAAGCGAAATAGAAAACAGGATGGCCGCCCTCCACCACACCATCAACAAATACGCGAACATTAAGAATCTACTCTCTTAATGCCCCACACCCGAAAGCCTGCCTCCCTCAAACTAGTAACTTGGAATGCAAATTCCATCTTGCATAAAAAAGACGAGTTTCTAGACTTCCTATTAATTCACGATATTGATATCGCTATCGTTCAAGAAACACGTCTAAAACCATCTAGACATTTTACATTACAAAATTTCACCACGTACAGGAACGATAGAGAAAATAGAGAAGAAGGTGGCACGGCTATTTTCATCAAAAATGACATCTCGCATCACGAGATCCCCACCGCCCCCCAAAACCTCGCCGAAAACACCGCCATACAAGTGCACATGAGTGACGGTCCTATTAACATAATTTCATGTTACAACCCCCCTCAAAAAGCCCTCCAAATACCTTTTTTCAAACACTTCTTCATTCAAAACACCCCCACAATAATAGCAGGAGATCTCAACTCCAAACACAAAGACTGGGGTTGTAAACGAACAACTGCGAACGGTAAACGTCTGTAGGAGTTCGTAAACGACAACCTCATCGCTTTATACGCCCCCGATGAACCTACCCATCATCACATAAGATGTCCCGACATTCTAGACATCGTTCTGTCTAAAAATATTTCAAAAGAGATAAACCTCGAAGTTCTTAACGAACTTCCCTCAGACCACACCCCCGTAATAATACATCTTGGTAACAAATTCGAAAAAATACCCCAAAACAACCCTAAAAACGGACTGGAAACAGTTTAAATCTATCCTAAGCGAAAATCCACTCAATTTTAATCTTACAAATAACGCGGAAGAAATCGAAAACAACACGATTTCAGTAAAAGCTCACATTTTAGAAGTGTTTAATCAAGCTTCCAAAATAATACCAATAAAAACAAACCCCATACAACTTCCGAGACATATTCGGGATCTTATAAAAGAGAGAAATAGACTAAGAAAAAGAGCATTCGCAACTCTGGATCGTAGGATAAAAATCGAAGCAAACAGATTAACGAACCAGATAAACTGGCAAATAAAAAACCATAGAAATAAAACTTGGGAAGAAAAACTCTCCAAGTTAAATTCGGCAGAACCAAATAATAAAACAAATATTTGGAAGCTAACCAAAGCGTTATGCAAAGATAAAAAGATAAAAATACCACCTATTTTATCCGAAAACGGTCCAGTTTACACAGATAGGGAAAAAGCGGAAGCTTTCGCCGACACTTTCGAACTACAATTCAAACCAATTGTCGATATACTTTACGATCTGAACCTCGCAAATTATATTAACAGACAAGCAAATGCGATAATAAACTATAACCAAAATCAAGTAGATGAAAAAGAAACAACAAATTTCATCGAAATAAAAGCACTTATAAAAAACTTGAAAGTTAAAAAAGCTGCTGGAGAGGACAGAATTACAAATAAAGCGTTAAAAAATCTCCCCGATAACTTAATCGAGTTATTAGCGAGAATTTTTAACGATTGCCTGCTCTCATGCTATTTTCCGATCATCTGGAAAAAAGCACAAATAATAATCTTACCGAAGCCTAACAAAAATCTACAAAACCCTCAAAATTGGCGGCCCATCTCCCTACTACCTTGTTTAGGCAAATTATTCGAAAAAATAATTTTAAAAATATTACAAAATCACATAGAAAAATATAAAGTGATCCCGGATGAACAATTCGGCTTCAGAAGAGATCACAGTACAGAATCGCAACTAGCAAGAATTATAGAACACATAACTACAGGGTTCAATAAGAAAAAAAGTACCTTAATGATACTTTTCGACATACAAAAAGCCTTCGATAAAGTATGGCACGAAGCTCTTTTATATAAACTAAACAGGATGAATTTTCCTATAAATCAAATAAAGATGATAAACTCATTCTTAAAAAACAGAAAATTTAATGTAAAAATTAACGAAAAACAGTCTACGGATAGAAGTATAGAAGCCGGCGTACCGCAAGGTTCAACGTTATCGCCAACCCTATACAATCTTTACATAGCAGATACTCCGAAAACATCAAAAACCGAACTAGCTATGTACGCAGACGACACTGCGGCCTTTAGCACACATAAAAATCTAAGATATCTTCATATAAATATGCAAAGGCAAATAAACGAAATAGAAAAATGGACAAAAACTTGAAAAATCAAGTTAAACGCCGAAAAAACGCAAGCTATTCTCTTTTCTCGAAAAAGAAACCCGAATATGCCTCAATTAAAGGTTCATAATAGATATATTATTTACACAAACAAAGTAAAATACTTAGGTATAGATTTAGACAAAAAACTCTCATGGCACTCGCACATAAACACGCAAATCTCGCGTTGTAACAAAACATCCGGCAGACTCCGAAATCTTCTGTATTACAGAAGCAAATTAAACCTCAAAAACAAAATTCTAATCTACAAACAAATTATACGTCCACAATTACTTTACGGCTGTATTTCCTTCTGTCAAGCAGCAAAATCCACAAAAAATAAACTCCAAAAATTTCAAAATAAAATTTTAAAACGTATAACAAACGCCCCCTGGTACATCAGAATTTCCGATTTACATAAAGACCTTAAAATCGAAACGATTACCGAATACTTAAAAAATCGTCATAAAATCTTTTTCGAAAAAGCCGTTTCACATCCAAACGCACTTATAAATTTCGATATTATACCAGGTCGTCAAAGCGGCAGACACAAGAATCTAAGAAGTAGAATTCTTTAATGTTTCGCACCCTCCCCCCCTAAATAAAACCCCCCGTTTTTCACACTAAAACACAACACACACACAACATTTTTTAAAATTAACACTACACAAGGAGTAAGATTGTCCCCTACCAAGGGACAATAAGCTCACAAAACCACACACAAGAGTTTTTTAGTGGGTAACGTTGACCGAGCGGTCAATGAGTCCCACACTATTCAGCGCGGAAACTCGCTCTTTTCAGAGCAGTTAAAGCGCTGAGTGTCTATAAAAGATTTTCCTCTTGTAAAACAAAAACAAAACAAAAAATATTATTAATTAAGGCCGGTTTAAAAAAATTATTCATGTTATAATTTATACCAAATAGTATTATTTATTAATTTTTTAAAAATAATAAATATAATATAATATAATATATATATGTGTGTGTGTAAAAATGTGTAACTGATTGTTTAAAAACCAGCTTACTTTCGCTGTATGATACATATTTTAATATAGGTATATATGGGTAAATTAAACATCAGATAACAACTACTCCCCTGACTATATATCGCGACAGGTATTGAATTACATCCGATGTATAATCCTTGCTTCCTGTGATGGGGTAGTATACATGATTATACATCGGATGTAATTCAATACCTGTCGCAACATATAGTCAGGGGAGTAGTTGTTATCTGATATATAATCGACCCACATATATATACCTATATTAAAATAGGTATCATACAGCGAAAGTAAGCTGGTTTTTAAACAATCGGTTACACTTTTTTACATTTTTTGCTCGCTGTCGAAAATAAAAACCCTTTATAGTTTACTGTAACACTACAGTTTTCTATAATTTTTACATATATATATATATATATATAGTAGTAAAATACGCAAGTGTTACAATTGTATATTTAAACAATTTTTTTTTCACATCTCATAAGAAGTCAAAGTCAAAGTGATCCAAGTTAAATTTTATTATATTTCTGTGTATAAAATTTTAGTTTTTTAATAAAAATATTTTTTTTATTTGAAAAATTTGAGGCCGCTAAAATTTTCAGTATCTTCAGGCCGGGGACTAGAGCCCCTAAAAGCCCCTTCTTTAATCCGCCACTGTTTATAACAATTAAATATTGTTACTAACAAATGATTATTGATCATAATAATTAAAAAAAAATTCAATTGTTATAAATAATTGAAAATAGCTTCCGCTCATGAAAAGATGAGAAAAAGTTTAAAAGAATACGTTTGACATAGACAGAATATTGTTAATGACAATTACAATATTTGATAAACAATTTGAAATCGTTTTTTTAAATAATGTTAATAATAATAATTATTATAACAACAAAATATATGGTATTTTTTACATCTTTCCACTGGGAAGTTAGTCGTGTGGACCTCTCAAATCGCTCCCAGACCACTGATATTTTATAATCATATTTTGTTGGGCGATTCTCGATTTGAATTAAGGAGACAAGTTTGCTGGTAAACATTTCGTGTAACATTAGTCATTGAAGAACATTTTATTGCCAAAAAAAGAGGCTGAGATGTCTACGTCCTACATTCTATTTTACAATTGCTCCCACTATATTTACTGTAAACTTATTTATAGAATACCCTCGTTGGCGTAGAATCTAAACAGGGACATTTTATTATTAGATATTTATGGTAACTGCTATTTCTTTGACAAAAAATACCTGTTAATCATTTAAGTTTCTAAATCAGTCAAAATTTTTGATAATCTTGTCAAAAAAATGAAATATTCTTACATAAAATTTAATTTTAACCATTATGATTATTATTTTTCGTGCGCCACTGTTCGCACAAGGAATTAAAACAATCCGAAATATTTCCACGTAAATATAAGAACTGAAAATGGTTAAGGTACCGACAAACGTCACAGCCATTGCCAACTTACGTGCTCATCACGGTTGCGGGGTTCAGTTTCAGTGTTCGGTACGGCAGCGCCATCTGGACATATAAAACTCGGAGCCAATCTCTCTCTTTGCTCCACTTCTGGTCAGTTCTTACTAGAAGGCAAGTTAGCAGTAAATAACACACAATGGTAAGTAGAACGCACGTGAGCGGACATTTTGTGAGACAAAAAGTTTTTATTTTTTCATTTTTTAACTAAACAAAATGGATGCGAATCTCCCGAAAATTACTGTGGGTGAACCTGCTTACGTTCGCGCTTTTAAATTTTGGAAAAAGAAGATTTACAAGAATAAAATAGTATTTGTTAATTTTTCTCTTTTAGTTAGTTAGATCATATTAATTTTATGCAGATTTAAGAACGATTCTCTTTCAGATTTTATGTTTTGTAAGGATTTTTTTCCATATCCTCTGCGATAGGTATTTGGATTACTTTTTTTTTGGATTTTACTTGTTATTACATGTTGTGAAGTGTGCGTAAATGTGCTTTTTGTGACAGTGTTAGACGTTAACGGTAAAAAAATATGTGAAAATTTAATATATCCGCACATTCGACTAACAGTTTGTATCTGCAAAATTTAAGTACGATTCGAACATTTTTAATTAATTTTTTAAACTAACAATTTAAAAATCTCATTTTGGATTTTCGTAACTAAATCATCGATTTTGGACAAACTGGCAAAGAAGTAAACAGTTCATTATTACGAGCCTCCATAGAAAGTTGATAAGAAAGTAAACACCGAGCCGAAAATTTTCCACTAAATTGAGTTGATAAGTTAAAACAAAATTTTTTTGACAACGTTTTTTTAAATCACAACCTAATTACGTTCCAAAAATATATTTTTAACCAAATTCTACAACAACCGAAAATAGCCAAATATAAAACTCAATTTTCTTATTTTAAAATAAATTAATAAGTTGTGTCCTCAATTATTTATACAGTGTGTACATAAAGTAACGTAACTTACTAATATTTTGATTTCTAATGGGTGTACAATAAAAAATATTAAGTAAAAGTTTTTTTAAATCTGCGTAAGTCGATTAGAAGTATACAGGGTGCACTGTTACTACAAAATAGCTTATTAACAGCCTTTTATAAACAGTTAATTTTGTATATATTTTCAGTTATTTATAATCTATTAAATAATAAACGGAATCGTCAAGACCGCGTAATTCTACCTTTAATAGTTCGAAAGTAACAGTGGTTTGAAACCAAAATTATAAAAAATTGGTTTTATCAAAAAAGTAGTAGGTTTTTCCACCATTATTTGTTTTTAAATGACATGAATTATTTCTCATTGTCATTAGTGAAAGGTGTTTATTGTAATTAGTTATTTTTAAAATTTAAGTATGTTTACCGAACAGGAAAAATAATGATTCTTATGATGAGAGGTAACGGTGATCGTAAAAGAACTTATGATGAGGTAGCTTACTTATTTAATGATACGTATCCAAACGGCAACCAAATTATCAAAACTGCAGTTTGGAGGATTGTGAAACTTTTTGAAGAAGTGGGTTCTACTAAAAATTGCCTTAAAACTGGCCGACCAAAGACCGTAGCTAATGATGAAAGATTCTTGGACTTTATGCAAATTTTTGTTGAAAATCCTTTTGCACACTTGAAAAATTGCATTGAAACATGATATTAGTAAAGGATACGTCTGTTACATTATTAGGAAAAAAAAGTTTTATCCTTATAAAGTAACGCTATTGCAAGAATTATCTGAAGATGATTATGACTGCAGAATGGAATTTTGTGAAACTATAATGCAAAAGGTAGATGCAGACCCTCGTTTTACATGTAAGATAGTCTTTTCCACGTTTATGTTAAATAATACAGTTAATCGTCAGAACGGTAGATATTGAAGTGATACTAATCCTAGATGGATGCGGGAACATAGAACACAAAGGCCTTTAAAAGTTAATGTTCGGGCAGGTATTATCGGCACCAATGTCATTGGACCATTCTTTGTAGAAGGTAATTTGAACGGACCAAAGTATTAAGATTTGTTAAGAAATCAAATGGTTCCTGCAATAAGAAATGCAGTTGATAACAATTTTAATAACATTTGGTTTCAGCAGAATGGTGCATCACCACACTTTAGTGTTGCTGTTCGAAAATACTTAAATTTCCAGTTTTCCAAGACAGTGGCACAATTGAGTGGCTAGCCAGATCTCCCGATTTATCGCCATTAGACCATTTTATCTGGGGATATTGTGTGCAAGACAAAAACTAATAATCGGGATGAATTTAGAAATATAATACTAATGACAGCCCGTCAAATAACAAATCAGCAATTGCATAATACCATAACAGCTTTTTATAATAGACTTGGATACTGTCAAATAGAAGCATAAAGACAATTTAAATATCTATTTAAATGAGATTAATAAGTTATTTGTTCCTGTTAATTATTTTGGTATTACAAACGTTCCCGTAAATTATTTTTCTTAATAACTCTAGAATACATAAGGTTATAAATATGCGGTCTTGACGGTTGTATTTGTAATTTAATGTATTATGAAAAACTGAAATATATGAAGGGTGTACTTTTTAATAAATTAGGTCAATAAGTGATTTTGAAGTAACGGTGAAGTAAGTATAGGTACTTTTAATTGACTCATGCAGATGGCCTGAATTATTTGAAAAAACTTTTATCCAACATTTTTTTTGTAAACCTAACAAAAATCGAAATATTAGCAAGTTGCGTTAATTTATGTACACACTGTATAATAGCTCCTCATCGTCTTTGCTATTTCCTGTTGATGAAGTGTAGCTTATCATACTTTCCGCAAAGCCTTACATTATTAATGGCGGTTCAGAAAATGTCTGTCATCTCTTAAAGCATGTCCCATATATTCTCTAATGCATTTAAGTTCGGTGAGGGTTACTATCAAGAAAAACAGTCACTATTACCGCAACATGTGGTCGTGGAATGCATCACTACACAATGCTTTTCAATGGCTGCGACATAGAGAAGCATAATTGGTCAACAAATTTCATGAATGTACCCGTTGGCATTTACATGATTAAAATCTTTAGGTTATTTTCATGTTTTTATTAAAAGCTTTTTGGTTCGTAAAAAGAGATCTACTGAGAGCGAATGACTAGATCGTTGATCAAGCTATGGCTCTGTTGTTACCAATAACCAGCACGATAGCGGAAGCTCCAAATATGGAATTAGTATTTTAAGCTTGGTTTTTATTTAGCTCAGGTACATGGAGCAATTTCCATGGTCTTACTCGACTGTCACGTAATAACAAAATTATTGAACTGTTGATTTAAATAAAAGTATGACACGTCTTCAATTTACTAATAGTAAAAAACACGTCATATACACAGTCAAGAGGAATATAAATGAAGATTTTAGTGTCAAGCTATACCTACTGCCGATTAATCAAAAACAAAATGTGGCATGTAAATAAATTTTTACATTTTTTTTTATAAATTAGTCAACGCTGTAATGTGATCGTTTTTTTTTCATGGCTATATGTGATCGTTCTACTACGCAGTATTCTATTTTTCTACTTTTATGTGTTTAACATCCCGTTTAAAAAAAAATAAAACTCAAAATCTAAAATGATATTTCAATACTTTTTAACGACATATTTTTTCGACCAATTTGTATGATTTAAAAAAAGATATTGATACAACCCCATTTTAGCTTTTGGTTTTTATTGTAAATAAGTCGTAAATAATATTAAGTGTCTTTTAATAACAAAATTTAGTGATATTTTTTTTTAACTCTTTAAACTCTTGGTATTTTTGCTATATACACAGAATATCGAAATTATTCTGTTTTTCCCACATAAAAAAATAAAATTTATTTATTGTTTTCTCATTTTTTGATAGAGGTCAATCAACCTTTGTTTTCTAATACCACCATTTATGCATTTCTGGTGATATTTGTTCATCGCGCAGTTAAATATTTAAAAAAGCATTGTTTCAATATTTATTGTTTCTTATTCTCGATTCCAAAAGATAAACAAGTGAAAGATTTAAATAAACCCTCCCCCACTCAAATGTAAAATAATGGGAACTAACCTTAAAAATAAAAGTAATAAATTAAATTTAAATATGATTATTATATATTTCAGGCTGATCTTAGTGCCAGAGACGTCGAAAGTAAGTAAAAAAGTTATTTTTAATTTTTGTATTCGTGGTATTTAAATGTTTGTGTGATGATACGTAATACTAACATCTAAATTTAAATCGGATGCTTATAAGGCAGCACTCGCCGGGACTAGTTCTACTTTTGTGTTACTTGTGTGGTGGAAATAAAAATCTATATTTAGAATGCTATTAATTTGCCAAGCAAACGTTTTCATAATTTTTAAATTAGAAACCCATTTTTTTTGGTAATTGTCAGCATTGTTTATTAACTTTATAACTTTTAAAATACTACCTACTTCAAAATCATGAAAATAATCTACGGTTATTTTATTCTAAACTGGAAATTTTCAACTAATAAAGATTTTTCAGTGGATAAATTTTGGCAAAGTTTATTTAATCCACAGCCCATTTTTATTATTACCTTAAATGGCAGAACATAAAACTCAATTTAAATTTAGTTTTATTTGAGAATAAAATAAATTTATTAATTTTATTTGAAAATAAAACAGCGCTACAACGACTTTTCATGAATAGCTATTTCATGTTAGCTATTTATTGTTGAGGTGTAGCTATCCATGCTTTCTGCAAAAACCTCCAATGCTGATTTCGCCCAAAGATTGTAGATTGTAGAAGGGGTCGTGAAGGCTATGCAGCCTCTCAAGCACCTCGGCCTATCGGATCTTTTGTGAATAATCCTTCATCTATTCGAGGCCCGGGATTCCTAGACTTCCTACAAAGTTTATCAGTTTCCTATGCAGTTCCAGCGAAGTTCTCGCAGTAGCGGCAACTAGTTTTACCAGTGTTAAGTCTTCTTGTCCATCCCAAGATGTTTAGCTTTTTCAACGTCGAACCTTTTCTTTCAAGTTGGCCTTGGAGAGTTCACAAAAGTGTTTTGGGCTGGAAAATTGCGTTTTCTGCTTAAATGAATGAATGAGTAAATAGGAGTTGTGGACGAGCTCCTTAGTTTAGTCCCATTTCTTAAATTCTCCTGTTAAGGATTAGAAGCTCATGTACTGCTTTTGCCCCAGGTGGATCACTTCCTTGGTCTTGTATACAATCCAGTTTGTACCTCCATTGGGCAGTGGCTTCACATTCGAAGATAATATGAGTGGCTGTTTCGTTGCCTCTAACTCCCTACCTGAAATCCATATAAAACTGACCTGGTTATTTGCTGCCGGTTGTTTACAGTTTTAAGTCTTTGCCTTTGCCCTTCGGATATCTCTTTCGGGGCACTCCTAAGCACATATCTTTATAGCATGTATTTTTGCGTGAAAGATGGTTGGGGTGTCACCAAAGGGTTTTGAGAGCCTGAAATTCGGCTCTGTAACGCCCACTCCAGCCCTTTCTCCATCTTGGATCCATCAGTATATTACACTGATGCATCCCTTTCTAGGTGAGGTCAGTTCTTTGTGCATTTGGTGGTTGTTTATGACCACTTTAAACTGCATTTCAAAGTCGTACCTAACTGGTATGATATCTGTCGGCTTGTACGTGGATTATAATATCTTCAAATGTCCAATCCGATTTCCTGCTTTAAGATTTATTGTCTGGCTCAGTCTGAAGGCACTGATTGCTGCTTCTTTAATTAAACATAGGTGCAAGATTTTGCCCCAAACCACTACTGTGGCCAAGTCACATATTTTGACTAAGGTGAAGAGCTTGTAAAGTTAGAGGTTGTACAGTTAGGGCAAGTAGAGTTAGAAGCTAGGCTCTACATGAGATCTGATAAATTTTTAATAGTGGAAGCCGCATGGTTTCGTTTTGCCAACATTTTAAATAAAAAATGTTTATTGGTGGGATATTATTTCCCGAAAAATGTTATTTTAATATTCATAATAATGTTGGACATGTCTGTCCAAAATAATAACACCTTAACCCAAAATTTTAATATTTTAAATTGTATGTAAAAGAATTTTAAGTGTAAATTACCACAAACCCTAAGCTACGTCAATGTATACTTTGCGATTTGTAGGTTGTACCTTTAAATGTCATTGATAGACAATTTTTGATTATTTCTTAATATTTAGACATCATTAAAAATGATTACCTGTGAAACGTTACACCAGCACTTTTATGTTTTGTTGTAAAGGAACACGTACAAGATAAACTACTAACCATATTTGTTGGTATTGTTTAGTAATATAACAATGTTTTACCACCAATTTATTTAGATGTTGATAATGATTAGCTTCTACGTATTTACACTAAAGCATAAAACAATGCTTTATCTTACTAGTTATAACGATTATTAAAACTTTAAATTGCTTAAATATATTAAACATCCACTTTATTGAAACATGCACAGTGAAACACCCCTGGAGGATCAATATGGCCGTTGGCAGCATTGCAAAATTTGGTTCTGCTCCATACATAATAACAGTTTTTCATTTAATATAAATGCCTAAATTTTACAAGAAGTAAATTCAACTCGGCTTCAGCCGAAATTTTTAATTTCTGTCGTCATTTTTAATATGTAGGTAGCAACAATAACGTTTCATAATTAAATAAAATGATAATAAAATAACATGAACATTATCCACTCGATAATATGCACAATAATTACTGTAATAGACCTCAAGTTATGATGCATATATTTTAAAAAATATTGTATAACACATTGCATAATCGCTTTTTAAGCATTCACAACTTGGGGAAACTAATTGCTTATGATTTTTAAGGCCTAACTATGCAATAGTGTCATAATATACTATTAAACACCACTTTTATTTTAGGGGCAAACTTTGTCTTTTCCATTTACGATTTTGAGGGAAATGGTACCGTAGATGCTGTTAACTTGGGAGACATGCTCCGAGCCCTCAACCTTAATCCAACCCTGGTTACTATTGAAAAAGTTGGTGGAACCAAAAAGAAGAGTAAGTGTATTACCTTATTTTTTTGCTATTGGGTTTACATTTTTTTTTACAAAAACTACTCGCTTAAGCCAGTGTGAGATATACAAATGTATATGTGTATATACAAATTCGATTGTTTATGTTTTAAAGAAAAATTAGCAGTTGATTTCCTCTACTATAAGTTTTTTTTCTAAATCTTCTCTAATAGGACGCAACGTGGATATACAAAGTATTTTTTAATATAATTAAAATATAAATAATAAAGAAAACTATAATATTATTTTTGTCAGCAAATAAGCAGTAAAAAACATAAAAATCTGATTTTTAAAAACCAGCTAATTTCGCTGAATAATACCTATACATATAGGCATACGTGGATCGGTTATATATCAATAAAAAACTTCTCTCCTGGCAATGTGCCTCGACGAACATTGAATATTATCTGATGGATAATAGTGCATAATCACATTTCGGGTAATGTGTGCAGATGCTCGTAAGGTAAAAGAAAGAACTATTAAATTTATCTACTCGACCACCTATGGACCGGTTTCGTGGTGTTGCCCCTCTCTCTCTCTCTCTGTACATATAAAATGCTTTATCCTGAATGACTGACGGATCAACGCACAGTCTAAACTGCTGATCGTAGAGTCCTTTGTATGACGTAGTCATCCGATAAGAAAGTATTATCCGGAATTCTGCCCCCAAGGCTGTGAACAACGGGGGCAAAGTTTGTATGGGACAACGTGATTTTTTGGTCCAATCTACTTTAAATTTTGCACAAACATTCTTTAATAGAATGGATGAAAGAAGTGTTTCATATTTTATTGAAACTCATCGCCTAACGGGGTTAAAAAGAAGTAGAAAGTTATTTTGGGGGTGATTTGCATCGAAGTTGATATCCATACTCCTTAGTGCTTTTGATTTAAATTACATTTTATTTCGACACATGTTTAAAAACTTGATGTGATTTTATTTAAAAAACGTTAAACTAACATAAAAGCTTCGTGCAATGCAACACTCTTTAAAATTGGAATGTCAAATATAAAAAAATATTTAAATCGGATTATAATTCGAAATTTCAGTTTTATTTGTTCTTGCATATTTAAATGAAAAACTTACCTTATACCTTGACTGTACAATCTGCGTTTTAACTTCCTCTCGATTTGATACATACCAAAACCCCCCTTTTACCCAAATAAAGTAATATGGCAAAAGTACTCCGCACAACGGAAATTATTGTTTGGAATTAGAGTACTATGGCTCGAAAGTTTCGAAGCCCTAAATAGATTTTTACAAATTATTAGGAATAATTGTCAAATGGGAGGAATTACTGAATTGTAAGCAGGCAATTTTTGGCAGAATTTACCAGTATTTCTCAGAGGAACGCGAGCGGACGAAATTAAAGCGTGCGTAAAGCGGTCTCATTTGTGGCCTTCAGTGAGAAAACTGAGCCTTACCAAAAATATGAGAGTCCATCTTAGGGGAGATGTTACTGCTGAATAGTTCTCAGGCCTGTTGCTTAAAATAGGAAATGGTGATTTCCCGGAACTAAATAATAATATAATTATCCCTACAAAGTTAGGTACGATTGTTTTCCCTGAGCTTATAGCTAAAATTTACCCAAACAATAATAATATTCACGATAAACCTGCAGAATGATTATGCGAGCGTGCCATCCTAACACCAAAAAACGAACAAGCCTCAGTCATAAATGAAATATTTTTGAGATCATTCGAAGGGGTCGAATATCAATATAAATCCGTCGACTCAGTGATAAACACCGATGATGCCATTCCTTATCCGGTCGAGTTCCTGAATTCACTGAAGCCTCCCGGTCTCCCAACTTTTAAACACCACAGGAAAAACAGTATTTTATTTTCTTCTATATTTTCCTTTGTCTGCATTAAAGGTATCTTATAGCTTAAAAAGATAATGTGATAGACACAAATTGGGTTATGTTTGGATTTCCAAAATCTGATCAAAAATAAGCTGACAAAATTACCAAAGGATAGTACAAAAGACTTTTAAATTGGAGTTTCCAAGGTACTCTGACAGTACAGCAAAAGTTAATAATTATGATAAGTTAATGCAATGTTTATTATTTCTTATTGTTATGATTCCAATAAAACTAATTTTTTTTGTTGATCAATTTCAGATGAGAAGAAATTAAAAGTTGAGGAATTCCTGCCAATTTTCAGTCAAATAAAGAAAGACAAAGAACAAGGTAACTTCGACGATTTCCTGGAATGTCTTAAATTGTACGACAAAGAAGAAAACGGCAAAATGATGGCCGCTGAACTCTCCCACACCCTTTTGTCACTTGGTTAGTATAAATACTTTGTGTCCTGAGTTATCTTTACCAATTTTACTCTTTCTACGCTTTAATTGCGCCAATTTTTTTTTAATATTTATCTAAACAAGAGTTAGTGTGTGACCCTCAGTTTTATTGGACAAGAGATATTGTTAGGAAAAAAACGTTCCACAATAAATCGTATGGTAATATGAGGTAGAAAATTATTCTGGTAAGCCGGGGCAAGAGCGAAAACGATGCACTAACGACCGAGATGAACGTTTTATTAAACAATAAGTTTTAACAAAAAGAACTGTCACTAGTTCTGTGATCAGAAACGAACTCGACGCTGTCCACGATGTTACAATTTCTTTTAAAACAGGATTAAACAGTAGAAGACCAGCCTGTCGGCAGGGTGCAATTAGAGGGGCTTGAGGTGTGGGTGGCTTGCTGAACTGAACCTCTTGGAGATGTCGACGTGCTCTCGCTGATAAGGATGGGGGGGAATGGATCTGCTGTCTCAACCTCGTGGAGATGACGCCGTGGTCTCGCTGAGAAGGATGAGGGGGAATTGACCTGCTGTCTTAACCTCGTGGAGATGTCGCCGTGAGTCTCACTGATGATGTTGCCGTCCGCTACGATGTTATGTAAGTTCTCTTTGATAGCTCGGGTCGTCGCTGATTCGATGCTCCTACCTGCTGTAAGTTTGCCGAGGGTTCTTTCTGGGATTTATTGATGTGATTTGTTTTTATTAAATAAAACAACACAATTGCCATTTATATTATATTAAAATTGATACATGGAGCAATTTTGTCTGTTTTAAAATTTGCAGTTGAATAACTTGAATAAAATAACATAATGTACTTACTACATTTTAACACGTGGGGTTTGACCGAGGTGTGTTTCTCTCGGTGGCTCGTAGGGAAGAGAAAGATAGAGAGAGAGTCATGCTCTCTGCTCGGAGATTGGAACAAAAGAGGGCGCGAGGCCGGAAACCCGGTAAAACGTGACTTCGTTTCTTGCACTGAATTCAGCGTTTTTGTTGGTCGACGCATATAACGGTCATTTTTTTGCACACGACACGATGTTTATAGTGGGTTACTAATTGCACGTGGTTAGCGGCTGATTCGTGTTGTCGGCATCAGGGCCGTACTGAATGGGTTTAAAATCAAGGGATTTCTCAGAGAGAAATTGTACAGTTGAAAGTGCAAATTTTCAACACAGCCACTGCACCTAACATTGTTGCCAGATAACATTTTGCTTAAAATCATTACAATTAATTTGTAAATATTTGGAAAAAAGTTTTATTCACAGAGTAGGGTTATACTACAACATACAGATTGTCGTCAACGAGTCTGGCGAAACCAGGAGAAGGGTTTACTCCTAGCAATATATTTGCAAAGATTTTATTCGGTGGTGGCTCTGTTATGTTCTGGGGTGGTATATACTTTGTGGCTTGTTCTTTTTTGTACGAGATCCATGCATTCTAATTACTATTTTCAGGATATTGTAATAGAACATGTATTTCCTTTTGGTCTTTTTTTTAAACCCAATTTCTTGTTTATGCATGACAAAGCTCGACCTAACATAGCTGAGGAGTAATTAGATTATCTTAATCAAGTTGGTATATTAGTTATGCAGTGGCCACCAAAAAGTTCAAAAAGTTGACTTGCAGACGTTACTGGATAGGGTTGTGGCTAAAAGCAAAGAAAAAGGGCATAAATGAAATATCAGCAAAACCAAAGCTATGGTTATTAGCAAAAATGATGAGCTTTTAGCAAACCTAAGTACAGGCTACCAATAGATTCAGCAAGTCTTCAGCTTTAGATATCTGGGATTTTTATTTGACAGTAAGTGGGATAGCACGCAGGAAATAAGGTCCCACATCCAGCAGGCTAGGGCAGAATTTAGCAACGTAAAGAAGGTTTTTACATTTCAAGACTTGTCAATACCCCTACGTATTCGTTTACTACGGTGCTACTTATTTCCAATTTTGTACTATGGAATGGAAGGGTAGACTTAAACAAAGACAATGTGTAACCGAATAGAAGCATTCGAGATGTGGTACTACCGTCGCCTGCTACGAATATCATGGGTAGACAGAGTCCGAAACACCGAGGCAATTTTTTTGAAAATTTGAAATCTCTTGGACGGGTAATTAAAAAAACTCAAAATTTAACAGTAAACATTTTTTGGTAGGTGCTAAAATATATTCAAAAATAAAGAAAATTAAAAAACAAATTTTTTTAAACACTCCTCATTAACATTTAATGGTGCAAAAAAACTTCATTATTTATTAATTTTGAATTTAGGTGAAAGGCTATCAGACCCAGAAACAGAAGAAGTTTTAGCTGATTGTATGGATAAGGAAGATGACGACGGTTTCATCCCTTACGAACGTAAGTTTACTTAATTATCTACATATTAATTCATTGATTTTAAAAAATATGGTATTATTTATTATTGGGTTATTATTTTAGGAGTCAAGAACTTTTTTATTTTACATTCACTAACATTACACTTAATATAGTTTTTTAGGAAACATTTTAAATTTAAATTATAAGAGTGCAAGATTTGAATTTTGCGCCATTTTGACTGTCAATATTTAAAAGGTCGATACAACAACGCATTTCTTTTAAAATGGTAAAAGTTTTGTTTTTTTTATTTGTAAATAATGTTCCAAAATTATTAACTGCGAAAAAAATAATCAAAAAATTCTAAAGTACTACCACTCAAAGTTCAAATTACTCAACAATTCCTGCTAATAGACCATGCAGAACAAAAAAAGTTCATAAATTGGATCATTAAACAACAAAAAGTGAGTGCCAATTTTGCTGATAAAGTAATCTTCAGCAATAAATCCCATTTTTATCTTCGTAAATAGGCAAAACTGCAGCATTTGAGGCTAATAAAATACTCGATTTATTCATGAATCCCCAACGTGTGACTGTTGGGTAAGCAGTGTGGTCTGGAGGATTATTTGAACAATTTTTTTTTTTAATTTGAGGTGGGTACTGCAATAACGGTAAATGGTGAACTCGCATGTCTATATTATAAATAAAAATAAATTATCTTTGTCCTCTATGGAAAAAATTTTGTAAAAGAATATTGATTGTTCCCACTTGATAAATCGATAAATTCGTTTTTATTACGAAAAGTTTTTACAAAATGGGGCAAGTGGAGGTTAAAATATAAAATCTATCAAAAATTACCGATATCTACGAAGGGGATGAAAAGAGAATGGAATATAAAAACTATTAAAAAATGGCCGATATTATTGTCAAATTCATAATTTTTAGAGTGGCTTAGTTTAATAGTGACATTCCCAATTTTGTTAACATTCCTACGAAAGGGGTAGGAAGTGGATAAAATATAAAAACTATTAAAAACGGCTGAGATTACTGTAAAATTCATAGTTTTCGGGGTCGCTAAGTTTAATAGTGATATTTTCGAAGCGGGCAAGTTACCGTTCGGGCAGGACAACGTCTGCCGGGTACATAAAATTCACATCTTGTACTCTTTTCGCAACACCCTTTATTACTTTTGCATGGACATTTTATTTTTTTGCTGCACTATATTTGCATTTCATTTGCAACCACTATTTACATAAATAATTAGTAAAAAATTAAAAGATTGTGTTCATAGGCGTTTGGTAGGGGAGTTGTACAGTTACATTTTTAATGAATGAAAATAAACCGTAAAAATTAATTTTTTTTAATTGTCTATAGTGTTATGAAAAAGAGCTGTTTTTTTTTAAAGTTTTCCTTTAATTTGAGCCCATATGAGCTTAATTTTATGGTGAACCGTACGTATCAATAATTAAATTAGAGTTAAAACTTGTACTTAAAAAAAAATTAACTAGTAACGCCCATGTATCTAGCGTTTCTTTACTGCCAATCGATTTAAAACTTAGCGTACCCATAAAGATAAATTCCTAATGAAAGGGTTACTCCATTGTTAAGAAAAGCGGACTTTGAATACCGAATTTTCTACTTCTTGAGGTTCATTGCGAACATTGCAAAACACCTTTTTGATATTTCTGTTGCAGCCAATACTTAGCGAAGATAACTTTTGGTTGGAATTTGCAAGCTTTCACCTCTTATTTTTTTTAAATTTAAATATATTAGAAATAACCTCCTTCTTTTTCGCAGAGTAGTTTTTTCGGGCAGCCCATTTTTAATTTGTATTTAAAATAAAAAATTACAAGAGAGCAGCACAAACAGCTAAGCTTCTTCTTTTTCTACTGATTTGAGATAATTTGATCAATTAATTCCGGGCTTGCCGTCGAAGCATTTCCTGAGATGTGGACTGCCAGTTGTCTCTTCATCTTTTTGGTGGTCTTCCTGGTGGACGATTTCTGCCGGTTTTCCTTCTAGTGCTATGCGGGGTAGTCTATCTTCGGTCATACTTTTGTCATCGTCATTGTTCTGTTATATATATATATATATATGGTCACTTTTGTGCACTCACACTACACTACATTTTAGTGCAGGATTCTGTAGACGTTCAATTCTACTCCGTCGAATTTCTATCAGTAGTAGTTTATTTCTAAAATTATTAGTGTTTTGTATAACAGGTAGCACAAATGTAGTTTACAAGCACCTGGTAGGCTTAGAATAATGATTTTCATAAAAAACGAATGTGGTTAAAAATATAGGGTGTTTTATTATTATTTGAAAATATTTTAACTACAGAATCCTGAACTCAAAATATGAAGATTCAACCCTGAGTTACAGGGTGTTTTATTTGAAAATTTAAAAATTATTTGTACCCAGTACTTTAAAACTATTCGAAGTATTATTGTCATATTTAGTGAGGAGTGTAAGTACTATACACCCTACTAAATTATGTAAAATGAACGTTTCTGGCTACTACCAGAGGCATACGACAGGGGCAAGTGACTGGTTGATCCCTCGCAAATTCTACGCCACTGGCGGAATTGCAATTTTATTACAATTTTTCGGTTCTTTAATACTTTCTACGTGAATATTGTAATATTTCTCCATGGCGAATAAAGTTATTATTTTTTGAGATATTTCGGGTTCAAAATTAAGCTGCACAATTATTTTAATATCAATTTGTATGAATTATGTCGGTGTTTTGGGTCATTTGATTGCATTTATTACGCGATTGAAACTTTAATCTTTGCTAATAATAAACATAATATTTTTTCTAAGAAATAGATCAAACAATTAAAAACAAATTGTGGTTTTGAAAATGTTAAAATCTAAATAAGAGAACAATTTTATTAAGAAGAAAATATTAAAAAGCAAATAAAGAAAATTTAAAAACCTTTTATAACAAATGTTTAATGTGTTCCCCGTTTACCTTAATAAGTTTATTTATTCTTTCGCTAAACGATCCTCAAGTTTCAAAAAATATGTTTGGCTGATTGACAATAAAATTAGCGGAATTTACAATTTATCTAAATAAAATGAAGAAATGATTCAAATCGCATTTATTTATCTGATTTTGATATTGTAAATGCATCTATTCATTAAAAAAAATTTCGATAAATAAAATTATGTTTTTTGTTAATAAAGATTAAAGTTTCATTCGCGTAATAAATGCAATAAATCACCGACATAATTAATACACATAGAAATGAAAATATTTGTGCGGCTTCATGTTTAACCCGAAATATTTTAAAAAATAATAACTTTATCGCCATGCAGAAAAAGTACAATATTCACGTAGAAAGTATTAGAAAATTAAAAAATTGTGATAAAATTGCAATTCGGCGTAAAATTTGGGAAGGATCAACCAGACACTGGTGCCTGTCGTACGCCTCAGGTAGTAGCCAGAAAAAATCATGTAACATAATTTAGTAGGATGTATAGTACTTACACTCCCCACCAAATATAGCAATAATACTTGGAATAGTTTTAAAGTACTGGGCACAAATAACTTTTAAATTTTCAAATGAAACTCAGACAGGAGACACATTTTATCTATAGTCCGTTCATAATTTGTCGATAGCACAAAATGTGCGTCCAAGTCATAAAACGGCCGTAATAGTCGTAAAATCATAGGCGGAGGTTCCTGAGGTGTTTATTCATGTCCGTACACAATTTGTTGATAGCTCACTGCAAGTTTGACCCTCATTAGGTTTAGTACGTTTTTGATCGCATTTAATTTACGGCTCGTTGGTGTTTCGGCGTCTACGGCAGTAATTAACGTCTCTAATATTTATTTTGCGAATTTTGTGCAGTGCGTGAGTAACTTTTTTTCATATTCCTACAAACATATACGTACCTTTCGTTCCTGCTTGTTTTGTTTGATTGCTTGCGATGGCTTCGTCATCATCATCAACATCATCAAGTTTTACACCGGTACTGTTGCGTACAGTCAGTAAGTCTGTCTATTCACCAAGAGAGAAGACTATTGTTTTGAACGTTCACGATGCTCTGCTTTCTCAGAATCCCACAAACACTGTTCAGAACATAATCAAGAGTTGTGCCCACATGACGGGCGTAGGGAAGTCAACAATATATAGGTTCCTATCAGAAAGAAAAAAACAAGGTATAGCTAACCCAAATACAAACGAATACTGAAAGAGGGGGAGAAAACCTATTGAAATTGATGAATTTGCCAAAAATGGTATTCGAAGGAAAATTCACGAATTTTTTTACAAAAAAGAAATACCCAACTTAAACAATATTTTACAAGAAGTTAGAGACGACCCGGATTTGCCTCATGTCGGACGAACCAAATTGCGGCAAGTTTTAAAAGAATTAAATTTCCGGTGGGAGAAATCAGACCGAAAATCACTTTTGATTGACCGGGAAGAGATAATATGTTGGAGAAGAAAGTATCTAAGATCTATACGAAAATTTCGGGCTGAAGGAAAGCCAATTTACTATCAGGACGAAACGTGGGTAAACGCAGGTCATACTCTCACAAAAATTTGGTCAGATAAAAATATATCAAGCTCCAGGCAAGCCTTTATGGAAGGTTGGTCTACTGGTATTTCCCCACCCTCTGGTAAAGGCAGTAGATTAATAGTTTCTCACATTGGCAGTGAAAAAGTATTTGCTAAGCATGGTTTGTTGGAATTTCAATCCAAAAGCACAAAAGACTATCACGAGGAGATGACAGCTGATGTTTTCGAAGAGTATTTTGAGCATATGATTGAACATATACCACCAAACTCAATTATAGTATTAGATAATGCACCTTATCATTCACGACTAGTAGAAAGACTTCCAACGACTGCGTGGAAGAAACAGGATATCATTGAATGGCTGCGGAATAAGTCCCTGCCTTACAAAGATGGAATGGTTAAAGCAGAACTTTTAAAAATTGCCCGGCAACACAAATCTAAGTTCAAGAAATACGTAGTTGACAAAATGGCGGAAAGACGAAACATCACAGTCCTTAGACTTCCACCCTACCACTGCGAATTAAATCCAATTGAACTCATTTGGGCACAAATGAAAAGCTATGTGGCTAGAAAAAATACGTCATATAAAATACAAGCTGTACGTGAATTGTTATATGAGTCTTTACAACATATTACAGAACAAAATTGGCGAGATGCAGTAAGACATGTAATAGAAGAAAAACAAAAAATGTGGGATCTTGACAATATAATTGATGCGACTGTAGAGACACAACCGCTAATTATTAACCTGCAAGACGACTCGGATTCCGAAGATGATCCTGTTTATTTTGAATTTGAATAGTTTTGTAAGTAATCGTAGTTTATATCATTTAAAAATAGGTATTAATTAAATAAATGTATCTTTTACAAATTGCAAGTAACTTTTTATTTTTAAATAAAATAAAGAAATTTTATTAAAATAAAAATACAATTTACAGTACCTACAGTTTAAGAATATTAATATATTTATTTATTTAAAGTAACGTAATGTTTTAATCATATACTCTACGACACTGGTCAGTCATTTCCACTCAAAATACCTACATAATCGGATTAAAAGTTCTATAGCTGTATTGTATTTATTCAGATACAAGGTGGGTTAGTCGAAAACATCTTAAACTGCCAGTTTTAGGTTGGTTTTTGTTATTATATCATACTACCTGTCCTCTCTGTATTTCAGTTCTCTAATGAGGGTCAAACTTACAGTGAGCTATCAACAAATTGTGTACGGACTATAAGTGATTTGGGTTGAATCTTCAGATTTTGAGTTCAGGATTCTGTAGTTAAAATATTTTTAATTAGTAATGAAACACCCTGTATCATTCAGTAGTATAAGTATTTTTTTGTTAGATTTTAATTATTAATACCGCAAAATTAAATATGATTTTGGCACTTTACAGCATTCCTCAAAAAACTGATGGCGTAAGATGTGTATTTACGTTTTTTTATTTTTAAGTAAGTAGGTATTTTTGCATAGTTCCGCTGCTTAGCAAACGATGGAAATTGGCTTATGCGATTGTTGGTGTATTTTTTGTTTTTGTTTTACGCTATTACGCAGCACATACCGATCTGTAAGCACTCTAACACAACGCAGGATCTGAAATTAATTGCGTTAGCCATAGCCACGAGGGCGGTCACACTAAAGATCCTGCTCTTTCTACCGGTTTAGATCTATTATGGGAACGGGCGATTCCCATCTTGGTCCATCAGGCAGGTATACTGAATAAAAATCGCCCAAGTCTTGAGTTGATCTGTTTTGGAATGGCCCATCTCGGCCCACCTTTATTACAATAATACACTTCAATCAGATTGATTAGATTTTATTAATGTCTACATAAGTATAAATATAAAAGCTAACTATATTACAACAATTTAAACATATTTACATTAAGTTATATACATGAATGATAATATTTAAACATAAAACAACTTTAAAATGTTTTATTTTTTTACTCTTCAATTTTTTAGCAACAAAATTTTGTTTTTCTTTGTTAGGTTAGGTTAGGTTAGATTGGGTTAGGTTAGGTAAGGTTAGGTTAGGTTAGGTTAGGTTGGGTTAGGTTGGGTTAGGTTGGGTTAGGATAAATGTATTACAACTGACCAGTTTTCATTACTCTGCCACCATTGATAAGAATTCAAAGAAATTGATTGCATAGATTAGGGGTTGAAATTTGTCGTGGGTTTCTACCTGGAAGTGGTTTGGGCCGAGATGGGTATTTCCTAAAGTCATTAAAAATTGATCTGTCAGGTACCTTATTAAATGGGCCGGGATAGGCTACGCCCATGGGACCAATAGACCTAAGTTAATGATAAATACTTTTATTTTAACTATTTGATCTCATAAAGCCCACCGATTTTGTGTTGCCAAATTACTTTTCAATACAATGAACATTTGAGTTGGGTATTTTATTGGGAAACGAAAAAAGTCAACCTGATGAAGGGCATTAATATGGTTCTGAATATAATATATTTGTTTGGTCTCACAAGTTTTATAATCAAAAAGAGTGTTTTATCAATTTTTCTCATTTTTTTGTGGGGTCATAACTTACGAACCACACAGTATATTTTTATATTATTTAGTACACACGTTTTCCTGCTTTATACAAGCGACTTGCTTATCAGTCAGGTGAAAAATTCAGGTCCAGATTAACAATAATTAAACATATTTTTGGGTCCTCAAAAAATCACTGTATTTTCGAATTTCCGAATGTAAGAAGAGTCTTTAGCTCATAATTGAACTGTGTGCTTTTTATTTTTACGTATGCTTTTTCTCTACTAAATTTCTAAATTTGCATTGAAAATTTTGGTGAATACTGGGTGGCCAACCGATAACGAATCAGAGCCATTTGCAGGAATCTCGTTAATATTTTGGAAAAACGCTCAGACCTGTCGATTTTTTATTAAAGGGGGACACTCTTTTCCGGTATTTTTGACTCCGCTACTTTGAACCCCAAGCGAGGGTAAGAATAACCCCAAAATTTTTAAATATCATTAAGGGGTCGAATAAGATGTCTTTGAAAGCTTGCATACAAGTTCTATTTCAGAGATGCAGAGATATGGACTGTGATATACATGCATGCTTTGTGGACTATCAGAAAGCTCTTGATAGGGTAAAACATAACAAGTTAATAGAAGTGTTAAAGAAGATAGTTATTGACAACAATGACCTCCGGGTAATAAAAAATTTCCACTGGAATCAAACAGCACAAGTTAAAAACAAAGGTCAGGTGACTGATGAAATAAAAATTCAACGGGGCGTGCGACAAGGGTGTGTGTTGTCACCACTTTTATTTAACATATATTCAGAAGAAATATTTAAGCGCTGTGTGATTTAACAGCAGTAATTCTTATAAATGGTAAACGAATCAACAACATCCGATTTGCCGATGATACAGTTATATTCGCCGACAAACTAGAGGACCTACAAAATATGATGAGCCAGCTTTTAATGCACATATATATATATATATATATATATATATATATATATATATATATATATAAAACCAAATACATAGTGATAGGCAAAAATTCACCACCACCCAGACAGCTTATTATAAATAATACAGTTATTGAAAAGGTAGAGACTACAACATATTTGGAAACTACAATTAACGAAAGTTGGTATCATTCTCTCGAAATACGTTGTCGAATAGAGAGGGCTCATGCTGCATTCCTTAAAATGTCAAAAAAATTTAAATGCCACTTTCTGAACTGAACAACGAAAATACGACTTCTCCGATGCTATGTGCTTCCTGTGCTCCTATATGGAGTTGAGTCATGGACTGTAACAGATGCAACCAGTAAAAGGTTGGAGGTATTTGAGATGTGACTGTATCGACGTATATTAAGAATCCCTTGGAAGCCCATGTTAGAAACAAAAGAGTAGTTGACAAGGAAATGGAGATCATGAGTACAGTCAAATGTTGGAAATTGGAATACTTGGGACACATCATGAGAAACAGCGAAAGATGCGGTCTGTTGCAGCTTATCCCACAGGGAAAGGTGCTTAGAAAGAGGGGACCAGAAGGAGAGACTCATGGCTTAAAAATCTGAGAACTTGGTTTGCAACCTCCACCACGGGTCTATTTAGGGCCGCAGTTGATAAAATAATTATTGCCAGAATTATCGCCAACGTCCGGCAACGGACAGGCACTGGAAGAAGAAGAAGAAGACGATTTGGACGTAACTTAAACTTTTGACTAATTTTTGAAAATGAAAAAAAAAACTTAAAATACTCGAGCGCGTTTGATTTTTATACAGTGGGTTTAACTCGATATCTGAGTCGCCCTAAATGATAATCTGACAATTATATATAGGGGTATTAGTAATCTGACAATTTGAAAAAAGTTTAATATGCCAGTTTTTAAATGAAACAATTTTTTTTTGTTTCTTCTGTTTATTACTGGATGTAATAAAAAAAATGTACATACATATATAGAAAATTCAATCATTGATTAATATAAAAATTAAAGAAAAATAATTTATATTTTATTCTCACTGGATTCGTCTTTGAGGTTGGTTTCTACTTCTTTAACTTCCTTTCATCTCGTGTTTTTGTAAGCAAGAATGGTTCACAATCTCTCATTTATTTTATGATATTATACGAGGGCGGTTTGATAAGTCAGTGACTTTTTGAATAAAACAAATTTTTTTCCGCAAAAAAACATTTTATTTTTCTACATAATCACCTTTTAGCTCGATACATTTAGTCCAGCGTTTTTCTAATTTTTTTATTCCCTCCAAATAATAGGTTTTTTCAAAGCTCTCAAAATACGCGTTTGTTTCGGTAATGACTTCTTCATTCGACTCAAATCTCTTACCGCACAGCCATTTCTTTAGGTTTGGAAACAGAAAATAGTCGCAGGGGGCTAAATCTGAAGAATATGCTGGATGGGGTAGCAGTTCGTATCCCAATTCGTGGATTTTGGCCATCGTGACTAGACAAGTGTGCACACGTGCATTGTCTTGATGGAACAGCACTTTCTTCTTCTTAGCCAAATGCGGCCGTTTTTGCTTCAAATCAACGTCGAATCTGTTCAAAAGTTTTGAATAATATTCGCCGGTGATCGTTTTACCTTTCTTGAGGTAATCGATATAAATGACACCGCGTACATCCCAAAAAACTGTGGTCATGAACTTGTTGGCTGACAGACCCTGTTTCGCGTTCTTTGGTCTACGTTCACCCCGAGCAACCCACTGATTTTATTGTTCCTTGGTCCCTGGCGTGTTGTGATGGATCCATGTTTCATCCACAGTAACAAAACGGCGCAAAAATTCGTCCGGATTACGGCTGAACATCACTAAACACTCTTTTGAAGTGGTCACACGATTGCGCTTATGGTCGAGTGTGAGCAATCGCGGCACCCATCTCGCAGAGAGTTTTTTCATGTCCAAATATTCGTGTAAAATATGATGTACCCGTTCAGTCGAGATACCTACAGCATGAGCCAACTCACGCACTTTCATTCTCCGGTCATCCAATATCATTTCATGGATTTTATCGACGATTTCCGGCGTGATCACTTCTTTTGGGCGACCTGGACGTTCGGCGTCCCTAGTGCTGGTACGACCACAACGGAACTCTGTAAACCACTTCTTAACCATTGAAATTGATGGTGCCGAGTCCCCGTAGTATTTATCAAGTCTTTCCTTAGTTTCAGTGATGGATTTTTTACGTAAAAAGTAATGCTTAATCTAGCCACAATAGACCTACTAAGGGTCGCGGTGGAGGGGCGACCACGCCCCACTCACATAAAACCTAAATGCTTAATCAGCACACGAAATTCACTTTTTTCCATTTTCGTAAAAATTCACGAGGTTGTCTGCTTTGAACGGTTATCAAACACCAACTGCACGACTGCACGCTCAAAATTAGAAAGTTGCCCACTGATAGATTATAGTTGACGGCAGCACTGTTGCATGTGAAGTAACTTCGCGGGAAATTCAAAAAGTCACTGACTTATCAAACTGCCCTCGTAGTATTAAAAAGGAAACGTACGTGAATTCGGAGTATCTCTTAAAATGTCAGGTTTAAGCACCAAAAATTGATTGTAGTAGCAATTCGTTCAGATGCTACATATATACAAAATTACATTCCGTTTTAGGATAATATACAAATAAATAAACTAAAAGAGAAAAAACATAATAAGAGTAAATAAAGTACACTAGATTGAGTTTACAATGATGTTTTAGTTAAATAATTGGCAAGAAAAAATAAAAACTTATTTTAAAGAAATATCGAGTGTCGATATCTACGTTTTAATATCAAACTATCGATATATCGTCCAAAAAAGTATTAGTAATAAATATCGATATTTCTAAATAAAAAAATCAATCCTTTATCAACAGTCCTAGTTTGAGCTACATCGCCCCATGAAAACCGTCAGATTATATGTTTTTCGTAATCCTTAAAGATTACCTTCAAAATGAAAAATAATACTATCGCGCTCGAGTATTTTGAGGTAACGTTTTTTTTACAACTTTGTAACTCACCAGTTTTCTTGTGTCATGCTTAAATTGTCAGATTATTGAAATATACACTTTTCTGGATGTACTTAACATACCTTTTCTTAATCTGACGCGCTGGAGTTTTTCAATGGATCGATTTATTTTACTAATCTGACTCAACGCACCACACTGTATTAAGGGTTGATATATGGTAGGGGCACATTACAGGATGCAACGTTTATCCCCATATAATTTTCTGACGCGCTCGAGTAACTCGCAAACTATTAGCTTTCTATTAATATTTTAAACCACCTTGGCAAGTCTTGATGAAAACAATGTTAAATTCAACCAGGTTTGTTTTAAAACCATTGTTATTTGATTCGATGTGAAGAAAGTCAGGCAAGCATTTGTTTCTTTATCTCGCCAATCCGTTTAAGGCGCCAAATTACGGGATACATTGTCAATATATTTAGTAAAAAATTATAGATGGCTTTAGCAATCGCCATCCAATTCTTTTATCACAGGCTTTGATTGACTATAATGTCTTTAGACAATGATAATTTCATTGGATTTCTATTTAAAAATATTTTTTTTTAATAAATTTAGATTGTATAAAATCAACATATTTTTATGCACTTGGTCGAGTCAAAGTTAAAAACTAGTTAAAAAATATTGTTTATTGTAATGTGTTAATTAAGAACATGCTTTTACTGCTTAAATTACTAATTTAGAATATAGATAATAAATTCAGGTCAGGAATAATAGAAAATTAAAATGTCATGTATTCAAATTGAAATTTCGTGACAAATTGGCAGCTATAAATCAAATTCAATGTCGAATTAATTATTATTTTTATTAGCAACATATACTGTATACAAATAGTGGTACAAATAAATTTTAAAATTAACAAATGTCGTTGAAATCTTATCACTAAGTTGTAACCGTTCAATGAGGCTTTTTCGTGTATGTTCAAGTGTCAAAGGAACTGAAAAATGTGTGTGATCCTCTTTAAATTTTTTACCACAGCCGTCCTAACAGGGTTTTTTGTCACAAAGAAAAAGTGTTTTATTTACATTCATTTAGTAAAAAGTTGTTATTTTTTTTAATATGTTGTTTTAATTAGAAAAAAAATTTACATTTACCAAATATTTTAAATGCATTAGCAATCTATTTTAGAAATATTTCAAATTATTAATCACTATGTTTAAAAAATTAATCATTTTAAAATTCTTTTACTCCATTTTTTTTTAATTTATCTGAAATGTATCAGAATTAAAATGTATACCTTTTTTTTTAAACTATTTTAAAGAAAGAATATGCGAAGGAAGCAACCGATAAGAGGGAAACCTAAAACCAAAAAAAAATTTGTTATTAATGTTACTAATATATTCTTAGCTTTGCTACATACATATAGTCATGCCTTTTTGCCATAGGGTAGGCAGAGACCACTTCCTTCCACTTGCTACGGTTCTTACACACATCTTTTGCCTCCTCTACTTTCATCAGTACTCTCATACATGCTCGTCGGTTGTTGGTACTCTTGACCTGGCCTTTCTTCAAAACAATGTTGATCTGATCGAGATATGTTCGCCGAGGTCGACCTCTACCGACTTGTCCATTCACACTCGCCTTATAAATTTGTCTCGTCAATCTTCCTTCATCAATTCTTTCGACGTGTCAAACCATCTCAGCATTTCTTTATCTATCTTTGTAACCACATCTTTATTCACACCACAGCGTTTTTATATCTCACTATTATTCACTTTACCTAACCGACACTCCGGGTATACTTCTCAGACTACTCATCTCCGCAGCAATAATCTTATTTTCATGCTTCTTTTGCCAAACTCAACATTCACCACCATACATAAGTGTAGAAACCAACGTGCCTTTTTTGACACTTTCTGGCTGTTTATAAAGCTATACAGTGCCCCATTAATTTGGTTTTCTGCCAACACCCTTCGCTCAATGTCACTGTTATACTTTCCATTTCTCGTGAACTTTAAACCCAAGTATACAAGCTCATTTACTTGTTCCACTCTTTCTCCCTTAATCAGAACTTCACAGTTTGTCATGCTTTTTTTTTTCAAAAACTATTACTTTCGTTTTGTTTACATTTATTTTCATATTTGATTTTTAAGACATCATGCATAACATTAACCATCGCCTGCAACTCCTCTTCAGATGACTCTAATATGACTTGATCATCGGCGTAAAGAAGGCATATGATGATCAAATCATTCATTTTCAATGCATACGCACTCTTCTTTAAACAATCGTCTAACTATAAGTTAAACAGCCATGGCAAAGCCACACATCCCTGTCTTACACCTTTTTAGATATTAAACCAGTCCGTGTAAGCTCCGTTTATCCTGATACAAGTAGTGGAATCCTTATAAATTGATTTCAGTGCTCGTATTAAACTACCGCTTACCCCATATATATATACAATGTCGACCACAATATACTCCTCACCACTCTGTCATAGGCTTTTTCCATGTTTATAAAACCGCAGTAGACCTTCTGACTTCTAGCCAAGAATTTTTCGACTATACCTCGTAATGAAAAGACCTGATTTATACATATCCTTTCTTCTAATTCCTGCTTGCGCATATCATCTCAGTTTCATTTTCTTTACACTGTCCGTATTTTGTTAAGGTGATGGCCGTTCCTAACACTCAAGGTGTTCTTCTTACGTACTATCCATTAATAAATGTTTGCGACATGATTCATTTCTTTACGATTTCTGGTCATACTTTCGTTGGTCCTTAGTCTTATTCATTACCTTATATTTATCGGCCAGGATATCTTTATTAGCGGACAAAGTAGTCCAAGTTCTGGTTAATTTAGTGGATTACCGTACCCCACCTCTAACGTGCTTTGTTATACATTTTGTGTACAATCTACTGGCAAAAATAATTTGTCGCAAAGCGATAGACCACTAACTACAATAATCAAAAATAAATGCTTTTTAAACCAGCAAACATTATTTAATAAAATTTTAAGAGTTCATTAGTTTTACGATACTTCGCTAAAGATAACATTCAGTCCAGTTTGGGAATTTTATTATGACTATTGTATTAAAAAATTAAAAATTATATTCCCTAACTACACAAAAGTACCGTGAATCTTACAGATGATCAGTTTGTTAAAACTAGTCTTTAATAAGAGTGTATGATTAGGAGAAGGAAAAAAAATTCACTCGGAAATGATCTGCATAATCTAGAAACTCTAGATGGCCAAAGAGCTGCACGGTTTGTTAGCCAGAATCGCTTAGTCCTTATTGACTCATTCAGAGAAGGGATCACGACAGATATCACTTGAAAGTAAATCTTCATGAAGGGCCAACAGAGAAATCTTCTTCTTTGAAACTGGGTCGTCGATCAAAATCTTCTGCATGACGTCCAATTAATAAACGTGGTGCAAAAGTGGGAATAAGGACCCCTTGTTTGATTTTTTGTACCCTACTTTTTGTGAGGAAAGCTCAACGAATATAATTGTCACCACTGACATAAATAAAAATTAATTATTTCCTTTAACAAATAAATTTCCAACGCCCATTACATTCCTTTAGTGCCAGACGATTGAAAACATAGCGTAGTCAATGTCAGAATTATTCTTTTACAAAACAATGAGCTTGGTATTACTATCAGCAATAACCTTTCCTGAGAAAATCACGTGAGGTCCATTGCCAAAAGTGCATCCCAAAAACTTGGTTTTTTGTTTCGTGCCAAGAGCTATTTCACCTCCAGTCAGCTGCTTATGATCTATAAGGCACAGATCCGACCTGTACTGGAGTACTGTTCCCATATTTGGAGTGCAGCAGCTAAACATATCCTGAAGCTACTGGATTCTGTCCAAAAAAGGGCAATTCGTCTCGTCGGTGATGCCTCGCTTACAAACTCGCTCACTTGTCTGGAACACCGTAGAAAAGTTGGCGATTTGTCTCTATTTTATAGATATTTTCATGCGCGATGCTCTTCTGAAATATCAACAATCGTTCTTCCTTTGGCAGTCTCTTCGAGATTAACCCGTCAAGTTCAGTCTTCACACCCCTTCGCGGTCACTTTGGAGACCTGCAGAACATCACTTTCCAAAGACTCATTCATCCAACGAATTGCGAGGCTTTGGAACTCATTGCCTAGGGAGGTGTTCCCCGAGGCATACAACCTTCAGAAATTTAAGAAGAACACCAACTCCTACCTTCTTTCCCTTGGTTCCCACGATGTTCTCTGAACATTACAGGATATCCCTTTTCGTGGGAACCAGAACATAAAAAAAAAAAAAACGCATATTTGCAGTATGATTATGTGAAAAATATACTGTATTAAAATTTTGCTTAGTACTGCCAACGAAGATAGACTTTTATAGAAGTGTATACCGCATAATGAAGGTGTTAGTAGTGAGTTTGCTTTAGATGGCACGTCGATGCATTTTTCGCAAGCATATACAGTCGCGGATTTAGACTTTGTTCTGGGCCTAAAGCGGCAAAATTTAATAAAACAGCAAATGACAAATTTCCAGACCACCCTGGAGGTACTGTCACTGTGCGTTGAGGTTTTTTATTTATTTATATAACGGATAATGACTTAAATTTTAAGGAGTAAACCTCTAATAAACTGCTGCTCAAAAGTTAAGGAAGTCCATAAATTTGGAGATTGTGTTTTAACAAAATTACGATTTTTGGTCACCAAGTGTTTATATATTATAAATTGAATGTTTTTTTATGCAAGCGTTTGTTTGCCCAATTGCGCAATAAGTTTGCAGTTTTAAACAACAAAAACAAAAATTTGAGATTGTGTACAATTTTAAATTTTTTTAAAAATTAAACTAAATACGTTAATAACGAGTATGCTTTCCTCTTATATCAATTAAAGCCAAACAACGCCTCTGCATACTTTCAATAAGGTCGTTAAAGTAGCCTTAATGGATTTGTGTCCAAAATTGGGTTAAAAGCTATCTAAGTTCTTGCAGTGTATGTGGGAGTGGTTGATGGGAATTCAAGGCTTTTGTAGCTGGTCCCAATCATGCTCGATGAGATTGAGGTCGGGCGATAGAGGGGGCAGTGCCAAATGCGGGATACTATGGAAGTCCAGAGCTCTTACACGGTGCGGTCGATTATTATCGTCTAAAAAGAATACAGTTGGTCCAATAGTAGCATGAAACAAACGTATAACATTGTTAATACCTTGTTGTACGTTAATCTGCGCAGTTATGTTTCCATCAAAAACTAACAATTATATACGCCCAATAAAACAAATGCTCTCCCCAAACAGCAAGTGTGCCACTTTTGAACAGATGAACTTCCTGCACTGTTCTTCGATTTATCGGCACTAGATGAAGAGTCCATACACGAACATGCCGACTATCAGAATATCGTCCATACCCCGACTCATCTGTGAACAATGCGAACCTTCATTCAGCATTTACACGTTCATTAGCCTATGCCAATCGAGCACGCATATGAATTTGTGCTAATGGAACTCTTTTTAAAAGTCGTCGTGAACGTAAGTTAACCTCATTTAATCTTCGACGTTTTGTTTTAATTGAAACCGAGACACCAGAAAGATGCAAAATACGCTGTTGTATCCGACCAGTACTCAGAGGTTCTTTACGGGTATACACAGTCAGATCTTGTGCGGGGGTGGTAACTCTTGGTCGTCCACTTCTTGGTCTTTTTATCACGTATCCAGTTGCTCGATATTAACGGAGAAACCGCAAAATGATACTGGCACTGACTCGGAAAACGTCCGCAACTTCTTTCTGAATAAGACCTGCCTCAATTACCAATAGCCATGTTAGCTTCATCCGCACTAAGTTTACGTCTAGGCATTATTCAAAACAAAATTCTAAATTTCAAATCACAGTTGACTGAATAAAGTGGAAACAATAACTGATGCAAAAGTTTTAAAAATACAAAAAAAAATAACTTGCCTTAAACTTATCAACTTCGAAACAAAAAAACTAGTCGAATAAGCAAGTAAACATTCAATATATTACAGACAAAACCTTAGTGAATAAAATAGTTAATAATTTTTAATATAAACCCAATATTTGTAAACTTTTCTTACTTTTATGGAGCAGTTTAAATATATAATTATAGAGATATTGCAAGCGCTAACGGTATTAACGATAAACCAATTTATCACAAGCACACAAGAGAGTTATCGCAAAAGTAAAATCGACAAATGAAGTTTGTTGGTAAATGTAACCTAGAAATTCTCATTGCCTAAGTTTACTGTTTTGTTTTGATTATTACGTTATTAAGCAGTCTTATGTTGTTTGCTATTTTTAAATGTTGAAAAAAATGGAATTAAAAATTGATGCTTCAATAATAGCAGGTGCAGATGACAATGAAATCAAAGATTTAATTCTCGTTAATATATTAGGAGAAGAAGGAGAAGATATTAAGCACGTTCAAGTAAATTTTAATTTTGACCATTTAACCAACAGCCAATGCAAATATTTATAAGTAGAAATATTAAATTTAAAAAAATCTCTTCCCAGAATTGAAATAAAAATATAAACACAGGTAGGTATATCCGCCAAAAATACAATAAAAAATTGCTCCGTATATATGAGATTCACTATTTTTTAAAAATAAAGTATAAACATACATACATATAGTCACGCCTTTTTTCCCGTAGGAGTAGGCAGAGACCACTTCATTCCGCTTGCTAAGGTTCTTACATACATCTTTTGCTTCCTCTACATTCATCAGTGTTCTCATACATACTCGTCGGCTGTTGGTACTCTTGACCTGGCCTTTCCGATCGAGATGAGTTCGCCGAGGTCAACCTCTACCGACTTTCGTCCATTCACACTCTCCTTATAAATTTGTTTCGTCAATCTTCCTTCATTCATCCTTTCTATATATAAATATATATATATATATATATATATATATATATATAATAATCAATCCTATTTTTATGCTTCTTTTGCCAAACACAACATTTACTACCATACATAAGTGTAGGAACCAACACACATCTATGCACAGCTAGATTTGCCTTTTTTGACACTTTCTGGCTGTTCATAAAGCTATGCAGTGCCCCATTCATCTGTTTTCCTGCCAACACCCTTCGCTCAATGTCACTGTCATACTTTCCATCTCTCGTAAACTTTGAACCCAAGTACACAACTTTATTTACTTGTTCCACTCTTCCTCCCTCAATCGAAACTCCACAGTTGGTCATGATTTCTTCTCTTTTAAAAACCATTACTTTCGTTTTGTTTACATTTATTTTTATCCCTTTGATTTTCAGGGCATCATGCATAACATTAACCATCGCCTGCAACTTCTCTTCAGATGATGCTAATATAACTTGATCATCGGCGTAAAAAGGCATTTGACGATCAAATCATTCAGTTTCAATCCATACGCACTCTCTGTATCCTGAAATATTTCGTTGTATATACTTTTTCTATGCTATTTTTACTTTCAAAAATTTCTGTTTAATGAGTTATCTATATTTTTTATCCCAAATGTCAAAATTTCGTTTCACGTTTAATTCTTTTTCTTTTGGTGCCATATCAGGTTCTTCTGATGTTGGCAATCACAGTGGCGAGCTGTGCTCTGTCTTCTACGATTCTAAAGAGTTGTTCTGCGTTTAGAATTCCGGTCCACTCTCTAAGATTACTTAACCACGAGGCTTGTCTTCTACCGACTCCTCTACGGTCTTCTATCTTTCCCTTCACTATAAGTTGAAGGATACGGTAACGATCACCCCTGAGTATGTGACCCAGATAGAACAGCTTTCGGCATTAAACTGTTATTAGTAAGCGGACGGCGCTTGCTCTATTTAAAACCGCTTCATTTGTGTGCTTGGCTACCCATGGGATTCGAAATATACGTCTATGTAGCCACATTTCAAATGCTTTAAGACGATTAATGGTTGCTGCTTTTAAGGTCCAAATCTCTACCCCTTACAACAATATACACCATCGGTCATTCTCTGGCTTAGCTTTTAATTCAAATCACGTTAATACCTTTCCTTATGTTAACCCAAATAGTGGAAGCCATTATCCACTATTATTGTAGCATTCAATTTGCGCTTGCGTACATGTCAAAATTACCCGTTGCATGTGCCAAAAATGCGCTTGCGATATTCTCTATTACTAAAAGCCAACAAAAAAATAACTATGCGCGTTTAAAATATAATTTTGAAGAAATGATGCAAGCATCATTCTATGCATGTTCTTTTGTTAATCAATTACTACTATTTTCGGTTTTTAAATGTTGAACATACCGATTTACATTGGTAACATTTTAGTACGGTAGGTACTATCTGAAGTTTAAACTGCGAGCTAGGCCCTCAACCAAATGGCGTTTAGTTATATATTGCTGGTTGCAAAAGCTCGAGTCTATCTTCGTTGGTACTGCCTAAAAGATAAATGTTCATTGATGTTTTTAATACTAATTTAAGTATATAATTATTTTTTTAATATTTAATATCGTTTTTATTTTTTTAGTCACCTGAAAAATTGCTGTAAATTTTAAATGGCTTTTCCGAACAACTTTAAAATATAATGAACGCCAGAAGTCAATGATGAGTAACCAACCAACTGTATGGGCACTGCCTTCATCATCTTTATTTAAAAAAAATGCTGGAATACAATGTATTTATTTTTAAATTATTTATTATATTAACTTTAAATTATACGAGCTGTCCTTTATTGTTATGTATTATTGTCATAAATAAATGGTAAGTTGTCACAGTAAAATTTGTTAAGTAACCGATGTTTATAATTTTCCAAAAATTCATTTTTCTTTACTCCTAGGAGGATTTCTTCCTTAATCATAGAAGGATTTAGTTCTGGACTCTACAATATGGTTAAATGTTTATTGTAGGTCTTGGAAGAATTTTGAAACAGATAGGGTTTAAGTTTAAAAATGAAGACAACCGAAAGGCTTTGTGTGAAAAAGCTAGGGTCGTGCACAAAAGAATTGAATTTTTAAGAAATTATACTCACTGTAAACAAGAATGCTCTTCATTTGTTTATCAGGACGTAACTTGTCTTTTTGATAATGATGAAAAAAAAGAATTGGCAGGACGATAACATTAAGTCTATAAAACACACCGACGGTGAAGGAAGAAGACACATTATTGTGCATGCAGGTAAAAAGCATAGTTTTGTTGATGGGGCGGATCTTTTATTTTCGTCAAAATCAAAAGGCGCATTTAAAGAAGTGACTAGAGACTACTCTAGTAAAAAGTACATTTAAGAAATACCATATATAGTGTGTATCAGCAAAATGGAATAAATTCGATAATGTATAAACGCATTTTTTCAACAAAAAATTTTTATATAGGGATTATAACAGCGCTTGAAATAAAACACTATATAATTGCCATTTTTATTATATTGAACTTAATACATGAAGACGCCATTTAGTCTCCCACCGAAACATAATTAATTGTACAATTCCAGGTCTCGTGTATCATTAGAATTTTTTCACTGGTTGTCGACTTAAACTGAATGTAATCCATATTTGGATTCACATGGTACTGTTTAACTGCAGTCATAAAAATTTGAATTAAAATAAAATAATATGATACATTTTAACAAGTGGGGTTTAAACGCGATGTTCTTCGCTCGGTGGTTTGGAGGCGCGAAAGTGCTTTTTGTACACGTTTTGTAGTTGTTTGCTACTGTCACGTGCCTAGCGGCTGATAGCTCCAGTCAAGCTTGTGATTCCGTCTACCCATCGGGTTGGAGATTTTCTAAACCCACATTTTAGATGCATCTATTTTCTTTCTGTCCGCTTGTCTGATCGACCAGGTTTCAGCGCGTATGATGCAATTGGGAAAATTAAAGTAGAGACCAGCCTAATTTTCGTAGCTTTACTAATTGACGTATCCTTCCATATGCGTGTCAGTTTAGTTATGTAGTGCCATTAGCAAAAAAATATGTAAAAAGGTTTAATAAGAGCCCAATGAACTCGGCTGACCATTTACGGAAATCATAAACATCAAGCCGTTGAACTCAATTCAATGTTTAATTAAACGCACGTATTGTTTACATCTCAAGCTTCTATTTTGTATATATTACGGTCGAACTTCTAGCAGGACAGGTGTCATGTTTACGGTCGTCGACTAATGTCACTGTAGGTGCCTGTCGAGTCAGGGTTCAATCGTCGGTCAAGTTCAACGTAATTGTAAATAAACAACAAGAAGTAAAGTTCAATTAAATTAGTCTGGTATTTAGGAAAACGTTCTCCTTTCATTTCAACAAGAGTTTCCCGTAACCTTAAGGTACCTAAGTACTACATGGCATCCAGATATATGACATGGCGATCCTGATATATTACAAGTTGTGGCCGTTCTTGCTATTGCTAGCCGTCGCCCTATTTCGGCTTTGCTACCTCCTGTGTTGGTGATGAGGAAGCCAAGATAAATTAGTTTATCCACTACTTCGAAACCGGCTACCTGTCGAATATGCGGAGAGTTGTTCGTTTTCCGGTCTACTATCATGACTTTGGTTTTACTAATGTTTAGTTTTAAGCCGTACTCTTTGCTAATTTCCCTGTCTTGTCATGATCATTTCCAGCTCGAGTTGATCTGTCGCCAATATGAAAGTATCATCGGCATATCTCTGATAACTTATGCGTCTTCTCCCACTGCAATACCCCCGTACCATTCATTCATCGAGTACTTTGCGCATTACGTACTCACTATATATATTAAATAGGATTGGTGACAGGATACACCCTTGTCTAAACCCTGCTCTAACGTCAAATTTGTTTGAGTAAGTTTGGTCTATTCTGACCCTTGCTGTGCTGTGTTCATAGAGGTTCCGCTTTTTTGATGATCTGGCAAATATTTAGTATTTGTTCGATGTTGCCTTTTCCTGATACAAATCCACTCTGTTCGTCCGATATTTGGGGAAAAAGAAAAGGTTTCAGTCTCCCGTTTATTATGGTGAGCATAATTTTACTGGCGTGGGATATTAATTGATTTATATTAATTGTTCTATAGTTGTTGCATTCTGTAGAATTCCCTTTTTTTAAAAGTGGGATGAATATTGACTCGCGCCATTCTGTTGCCATTTTCGGTGTTCCATACTGCTTCGCACAATGAGTGTATTACGTCTACTCCTTTTTCTCCCATGTACTTGATGATCTCTGATGTTATATTATCCGTGCCAACATCTTTCCGGCTATTTAGTTTTTTAATAGCCTTTATCACTTCTGATTTTAGAATGTTTGGCTCCTTTTCTAGACAGTAGGTTCGTGTACACCTTGGAATTTGTACGGTATCGAAAAACAGTTTCTGGCAGTACTATCTCCAGACTTCCGCGATCCCATCTTTGTCTGTTATGATTTCTTCCCTTTTATTCTTCATTATTTGTGTCCGTGATTTGATTTCCCTGGCTAAATATCGGATTTTATCGAATAATTAATGGGACTCATTATGTTTAGCATGGTGTTCAGCCTCCGTACATATATCCCTAATCTGGTTATTTTTATCATATATGCACGCTCGTTTAATTTAATGATATAGTTGTTTTATATGCCGATTCTTTTGTTCTATATTTTCGTTTGACATCTTTAAAATTCTCCTCTGGTCTATAAGTTGAATGATTGCATCTGACATCCAGTGTTTCCGCCTGATTCTTGCTTGCACTGGAGTACTTCTAAGTGCAGCTTCTGTGATTCATGTTTTAATATCTTTCCATGATTGGTCTTTGTTCTCGAAAATATTTGGTTTTCTATAGGTATTTAGGAGCTCTTGAAATTTTTTTATCTTCGGTGTTATCATTCTTTTGTCGGGTGTCAGCCTAGTTGCTCTATGCAGTTAGATTGTTAGGTTGTCAAGAAGAAGTTTATGGTCAGATCCACAGTCAGAGCCAGAGGTTTTGCTTTAGCGTTTAATTACAAGTTTTCCATCGAGTTCTCATAAGTAAATAATAGATTTGATTCTTACGCAAGCCATTTGGGGATATTCATGTTGGAAGTCGGCGTGGGTGGTGTTTAAACAAAGGGTTTGCAATAGTCAAGCTGTTATTGATGGCAAACTGCAAAAGGCGTTCTTCTCTTTCATTTCTTACCCCAAGTCCGTACTTCCCAACATTATTACGCATTGTATCAATATCCTCGTCCGTGCCGTCTGTGGTGGGCATGTACACCTGAACTAAGTGTATCTTTGCCGGTTTAGCATTTACGGTCATTTATGGCTTGGTATCCTTCTACGTATTTTGCCAGTTTCTTGTTTACTACTATTGCGACTTCGTTTCTACCTGCTTTGTTCTGGCCAGATATATAGATAATATGGTCAGTGGTCTCAAAATGACTCTGATCTTTTCAGTGCGTTTCCAAAATTCCGCATATTCCTATAGTTTCACGCATTAGTTCTCGTTCGAGATTATGTAATTTACTTATCTGTACTAGACCTCTTACGTTCCATGTTGCTATGTTTAGTTTCTTGCATAGCTGTAAACCATTATTTGCTCTATCAGTAGCATTTTTCCCATGTGATGCCTGGTTGCTCACTTTCACATGCCCGGTATCATATTTCTCACCGGTCAGCCCGGACCCGACACTGTGTCGGTCGCTAGCCGGATCGCATGGCACTACAAAATCGCTTTTTTAGCTTGTCATAGTGTTTTAATTGGAAGATCATAAGACGGTTTCCCGTTGCCTGCCTGATTCTATGCCGTTGACCATCTTTATTGGTTCATCCGCCTTTGGGGGCGATTTCTCCCCCCTTCTTCTTTTCGAGAGAAGAAGTTTGTTGCTTATCCCGATAACGGTTCGGTCCCCCACTGCGTTAGTCACCTTACTGGTGTTACCATACTCTACCACGTGGAGATGCAGATTGGGGAGTTTCCCTTCATCGGAATAAAGACCAAGAGGCGTTTCTTTATTTCTCGAATTTCTAGGAATTTCGTGGAGAGAAATTTTACTGTTGAAATCACAATTTTTCAACAGTCAGCATGATCCCCTGATCTGAGGTCATTAGACTTCTTCTTGACTTAGCTGACTGAAAAAGACGAATAACACTTAGATCGGTCACGTCTGCGATGTCAGATTTTTTTTTATATATTAGGTTGTTGTAAGTCAGGACCCAGATAGATGGACCACTCTGGAGACCAAGAGAAACAACAAAAGATGTGGGACGACCGGAAAAAAAATGAATAGATGATGTAAGAACGGTGGCAGGGGTACAATGGATGAGATTAGCCGAGAGATCGCGGGACATAGAAAAACCTGGAAGAGGCCTATATCCGACAATGGATAAACATGGGCTGACGAAGAAGAAGGTTGCTACCAAAACGTTCGCGGCGAGCATTTTGAACATCTTCTACATTAACATTATAGTTTTTTTTATTTTTTAATTTTATCAAGAAATAAACAGTACCTTTTACTTATATGTTTTAAATGAGTCGTAGCGAATTTCTGTAATCAAATGATTTTCTTTTTTTAATGTTAATTTTTGCAATTAATATTTTCGAAACAATTAAAGATGGGTATAGGACATAAAAGACACCTGGTAATATCGTTAGAAACCAGATAGATTACATTTTAGTCAACAGGAGATTTAGAAACTGTTTCACATCAGTCAAATCCTATCCGGGGGCTGATATTGAATCAAATCACACTCCTCTATGGGGAGTTAAAAGAGTGAGACTAAAGAAAACTAAGAAAAAAATAAGACAACTACGATATGACAGCTATACAACAACCCCTAATAAAGCAAAAAGTGAGAGATTACATTAACGAAAAAGTCAGCCAACTGAGAGATAAGAATAACACACAGGAAGAGATGAACAAATTTGAAAAAATAGTAGAAACAACAAAGAAAAAATTCCTAAAACCAGACAAGGATACAAAAAAAAATCATAGATGACCAAAGACATTTTAAACCTAATGGAGAAAAGAAGGACACTCAAGGGAAATACAAAGAAAAAGAATACAAAAGGATCCAAACAATGATCAGGAGAAAAATCAGAGAAGCCAAAGAAAAGAAGCAACAGATACGACAGCTTCAACGTGCATTAAAAGGTAAAAGAGACAACGGGAACTTTCAAGAAGCGACAACTGATGAAGATAACAGACCCAAATGGAAAAATAATCATCAATAAACAAGACATGAAAAGCAGATGGAAATCATACCTGGAGACACTTTTTCATAATCAAATACCGGATGCCAATTCTTTAGCCTCAGAAATATCCACAGGCCCAGAAATATTGAAGCAAAAAGTGGAGATAGCAATAAAACAAACGAAAAACAAAAAAGCAGTTGGACCAGACGATATAGAGGCTGAGTTTCTCAAACTATTAGAAGAATATGGAATAGCCTGGAACACAAACATCTTCAACAAAATCTACAACTCTGGAAATATCACAGAAAAATTACTACAATCGGAAATCGCAGCAATACCCAAAAAACCTGGAGCAAAGAGGTGTAAATAATACCGGACTATTAGCCCGATGAGTCACATGTTAAAGTCATCCACCGAAGAATATATAATAAATGCGAAGAGTTCATAAATGCATTCGGCACCGGAGAAGCACTTTTTGGAATTCAAGTCCTAATTCAAAGATGTAGAGACGTTAATTGTGACGTATACATATTTTTTATTGATTACGAAAAAGCTTTTGATCGAGTTCAACATCAGAAGATGATCAACATTCTAAAGGATGCCGACTTGGACGAAAAAGACCAAAAAATAGTCCCAAATCTAAACTGGAACCAGACAGCATGCATGAAACTTGATGGAGAGCGAACGGAACAGGTGAAAATACTACGAGGGGTTAGACAATGCTGTATCCTGTCACCGCTGATATACAACATATACTCCGGAAGAATTTTCAACGAAGCCTTTAAAGATATAGATGAGGGTATCTTATTAAACGGAGTAAGACTGAACAATATCAGATACGCTGACGATACCATGGTGATGGCAGACAGCTTGGAAGAATTACGAAGGTTAATGGACTGAATCACGCAATACAGCTAACAACATTGTCTTAATATCAACATCCACAAAACAAAACAAATGAGAATTAGCAAAGGGGATTTAAGGGGAGCTCACCTATATATTAACAGTAATCGGATTAAACGAGTGGAACAGTACTGTTACCTGGGAACTATAATAAATAAACAATGGGACAACTCACAAGAAATAAAATGCTGCATAGGGAAGGCGAGAACCGTTTTCAACAAAATGAGCGCCTTCTTTAAAAGCAACAGCCTATCGCTAGAAACAAAAATGAGACACCTGAAATGCTATGTCTTCTCCATATTACTGTATGGAGCAGAGTCCCGGACGCTCACCGAAGCCACCACTAAAGAAATTGAAGCTTTTGAAATGTAGCTGTACAGGAGAATACTCAGAATAAAACGGATAGATCACATAACGAACAAAGAAGTACTCCAAAGAATAAAAAAGAAATGGAAATGTATACTATCAAGTGCAGAAAGCTCGAATACCTAGGTCATTAGAAATCAACACCGATTCTACAGTCTATAATGCAAGGAAAAGTCATAGAAAAAAGAAGGACCCGGCAGAAGAAGAATCTCATGGTTGCGGAATCTGCGAACGTGGTATGAAAAAACCCCAATAGAATTGTTTCGAGCAGCTAAAAACAAAATCATGATTGCCAATATGATTGCCAACATCCGAAACGGATAGGTACTTAAAGAAGAAGATAGAACATTGCATATGAAATATGTCCAAAATTTTCTAAAGAAACCAAAAATTGAATAAAATAAAGGGTGTTGCGTTTAAAATAAGAAAGTTGGTATTGGTCACTGTTACATGACACACCCTGTATAGAAAGTTTTTGTTGAAAAAAATTCGCTTTTAAACATATCATTCGATGTATCCGAGCGTTGTTTTGAACACGCCTCCGTATATTCATTATCGAATTTATTCCATTCGGCTGATACACACTGTATAGACATACCATGTATAAACGCAGCATCGCCTCTCTAGTTGTTGTTGTTAAATTTTTTAGGTTATGGTATAAAAATAAAACTAAATTATTGGCCTTTACTCTTACACTCACGTCAAGACGTTTCGCGCGTAGGGTGAATTAAACCACGCGAAATCGATAAAAATCATTCATAAAGATATTTTACCAGTGCCGAATTTAGGAGAGGGCATCCGAGGCTACAGCTCCAGAGCCTCCACAAAAGAGAGGCCCCCACAATACATATTGTCACGCCTTTTTCCCGTAGGGGTAGGCAGAGACCACTTCCTTTTACTTGCTACGGTTCTTACACACCTTTTGCAAACAACTTTCACAATGAATTATTTATTGAAAAAATGTTTATTTTATTTGGAAAATAATTTGGGACCACTCCTTTGTTACTCTGATACCTTCAGACCTCTGAATCCGGCCCTGTATTTTACCGAGATGTTGCCTTGCCTGTGCTGAGCACTTTTCTTGCACGAAGATTAGAATCGGTCTTAATTTTACTAAATACTAATATTAGTAAATACTGAGCGTTATATTTGCGGAAGCATTTTATTTATAAGCATATATTACAAGCATAGACATAGAATATAATAATATAAATTATCTTAGGTTTACTTTTTCGCTGGTTTTAGTGGTGGATCCAACTCGCACATTCTTCTAAGGAAAGCTGCAAAAAAGGTAAACATTGATCAGTAATTTTATTATCTTTCTTTATCCAAGTGATTAATTAGCTTTGTTACAATCATTTTAGTATCTAAAAAGCGGTTCGTAATCTCATAGTGAAGATCAAGAAAGAGATACCATCTTCTCTGGTGAAGGGTTAAAATTTTGGACCACCAACTGTTTGACGGTATAGGAAATATACGATGCAAATTATTTAGAATTATGTTGACTTTTACTTACTATTTTAATGTAAATGTTTATTGTTTAAAATAAAATTGACAGGATCATATCATCAAAAAAACATACTATCATAAAAATCAACTAACTATCAGAAACATCAACGAGCGATGCTCGAGAGTTCCTTTTTAAAATAATAATGTTCGATTTTAATAATCGCCACAACGGTAACATAATACATAATAAATTTGTACTTGGTGCCTCAGTAGTTTTAATAAATTTAAATTTAAAATTTTATTCAGACCTCTAAAAAAAGCATAACACTGTAAACTAACCTAACTTTTGAAATTTAAATTAATTTATTAAATATTTAAATTCTACGCGCAGGCTAGTTTCAACGAGGTATTACTTTTTATTTCGGTTTATTAAAATAAAGAGATCAAATTTAAAAAAATATTAAAATACTGTATACAGATTAGGCTGATCCAAAAAACTTTTTTTTAAAATTCGCACTGAAATATCTACAGGGTGGTAAAAAAGACGCCTGTGAAAAACAGAGCTCTTTATATTTTTATTTTCCATTTAAATAACACAGCAATTATTTTTTTTTGGAATTTTGTAGTTTACATATCAATAAACGGATTTTTATGAGCAATATATGTTTTTGTAAAAAATTGAACGCTCTACAAAAGATGTATAATATTTTTATAATTTAAATATTTTAATTTTTTTCCTTTAGGTTACTAAGATGCTAATAAATAGTTTAAAATTAAAATTAAAATTTAAAATTCATTAAAAAAATTTTGTACAATTAATATTAATTATAAATATTTTATCTTTTTCCATTTCAGTCAGTTAGTTAATAATATTTAAAGTTCGTTTTCAGTACTTAGACCTTTAGCTAACTTTATTAAATCATCAATTTATTATTCCGTTACACATTTTTGGTAAAATTTAATGTAATAAAATAATTTAGTTTAACGGGTATTAGTGGTCTCAAACAAGGAGATGCGTTATCCCCACAGCTCTTTAACATCGCCTTGGAAGGCATCGTACGAAGGGCAAACATAGAAACGCTTCTATTTGGAAATCAGGGTCCGCGCATTGTAGTAGCTTTCGCTGATGATTTAGATATAGTAGGAAATACAACTATCAACGTTAAAGAAGAGTTCATTAAACTGGAAAATGCTGCAGAGGAGGTTGGCCTACAAATAAACGAAGATAAAACAAAATACATGACTACAACAAGAACAGAACGAAGAGACAGGATAGTACTAAATCCCCTCAGATAACAATATAACTCAAGAGATTAACAACAGAATTCAGGAAGCCAATCGCTGTTGTTTTGCACTACAAAAAATAATTAAATCGAAAAATGTAACCCGCCGTACGAAAGTAACAATTTATCATGCAATTATAAGACCTATAATGACATTTGCATGTGAAGCAAGGACGATGACAAAACAAAATGAGAACCGACTAAAAATCGCAGAACGAAGAATTCTTTGAAGGATATATGGACCAATCAAGGACAACGCCACACAACAATACAGAATTAGAACTAACAGGAAAGTGCAAGAACTATATAACCAACCAGATATAGTAAAAATAATAAAGGCAGAGAGATTGAGATGGGCCGGACATGTGAAGAGACAAGGGACGTGTAGTAAAACTGGTGTGGGAAGAGACCCTGGTAGGAAAGCGGCCGCTGGGAAGGCCAAGGATGCGGTGAAAAGATAATATTGCAGCGGACTTACGGATCCTAAATATCCAATGACCAGAAGAACTTATGATAGACCGCAGCAAGTGGAGGCAAATTGTAATGTCAGCGATGACCCACCCTGGGTTATAATCTACAGAGAGAAAGAGAGAGAGGGTATTGGTAAAACTGTTTGCTGTACAATTAGCAGCTCTTGAGTTGGATTAATTTAGTTTTATAAAAGTATCTTATAACGTTACACACAATTTGCTTTAGAAAGAAAACTTTAACGTAACACAAAATTGTCGCCCAACACTGGGGCATTAGTAAGTTTTTTTACAGTTACACAAAATTGGCAACCAAGTTTTGTAACTTTGGAAAAACACTTTAGTTAGGGTTACACACTGCAGTTTGTTATAATATAACATAAATAAAGAGGTTAACGTGTACGAAAGGTTATTTTTTTAAATATATAGAGTGTCTCACGATGAGCTTAAACTATTTGTGTAGTAAAAACGATATACACCGTAAATAATGGGACACAGAGCAACTACAAATTTTTTGTATAAAAATATTGCGATATAACACATTTTATCTTAGTCCAATTCTTGATATTAAAGAATCAATTTTTTCTACTGCACTATTTTCTGTATTTTCATGTTCCATCATAGAAGAATAAAATAAAAATCATAAATTGCTCATTTTGTTTGAATGTTCAGTTCGTTCGATTAAGTTCATCTGTCCTGGCCAGCTTCAGATTCTGCCTTTTCTTTATAATTGTTTAAGAATGATAAATATTTTCATTATTTTTAATCCTAATCAACATACATACATACAGTCACGCCTTTTTCCCATAGGGGTAGGCAGAGACCACTTCCTTCCACTTGCTACATGTTTTGCTTCCTCTACTTTCATTAGTGCTCTTATACATGCTCGTCGAATGTTGGTACTGTTGACCTAGCCTTTCTTTAAAACAATGTTGATCTGATCAAGATATGTTCTCCGAGGTCGACCTTTACCGAGTTGTGTATTTACACTCGCCTTATAAATTTGTTTCGTCAATCTTCCTTCATCCATTCTTTCTACGTGTCCAAACCATCTAAGCATTCCTTTATCTATCTTAGTAACTACATCTTCTTTTACACCACAGCGTTCTCTTATCCCACTATTCATTACTTTATCCAACCGAGTCACTCCGGCTGTACTTCGCAGACTACTCATCTCCGCAGCATTAATCCCATTTTCATGCTTCTTCTGCCAAACCCAACATTCACTACTATACATAAGTGTAGGAACCAACACACCTCTATGCACCGCCAAACGTGCCTTTTTTGACACTTTCTGGCTATTTAAAAAGCTATGCAGTGCCCCATTTATTTGTTTTCCTGTCAACACCCTTAGCTCAATGTCACTGCCATACTTTCCATCTCTAGTAAACTTTAAACCCAAGTACACAAATTCATTTACTTGTTTCACTCTTTCTCCCTCAATCGAAACTTCACAGTTTGTCATGCTTTCTTCTCTTTCAAAAACCATTACTTTCGTTTTACTTACATTTATTTTCATCCCTTTGATTTTCAGGGCATCATGCATAACATTAACCACCGCCTGCAACTCCTCTTCAGATAACGCTAATATTACTTGATCATTGGCGTAAAGAGGGCATTTGACGATCAAATCATTCATTTTTAATCCATACACACTCTTTCAAATTTTTTAAAGAATCATCTATGTATAAGTTAAACAGCCATGGCGAAGCCACACATCCTTTTCTCACACCTTTTTCGATGTTAAACCAGTCCGTGCAAGCTCCGTGTATCCTGACAGAAGCAGTGGAATCCTCGTAAAGTGATTTCAGTGCTCGTATTAAACTACCACTCACCCCATATATAGACAATGTAGACCACAATTCACTCCTCACCACTCTGTCATAGGCCTTTTCCAAGTCTATAAAAGCGCAATAGACCTTCTGACTTCTAGCCAAGAATTTTTCGACTATACCTCGTAAGGAAAAGACCTGATCCATACATCTCCTTTCTCTTCTAAATCCTGCTTGCACATCCCATATCATCTTCTCAGTTTCATTCGTTACTCTTTTGATCAATATTTTTGCATACAGTTTGCCGACTATGCTGAGTAAACTAATACCTCGGTAGTTCTTACAGTCCTGCTGCGAACCTTTTCCCTTGTAAATCGGCACGATAACGGCCTTGCACCAGTCGTCTGGTACACTACCACTTCTCCAACAAAGGTTAAAAAGGCGGTCCAGTAGACTAGCTACCACGTTTTGTCCAGCCTTCAGCATTTCAACTGTTATCCTGTCGTACCCAGCAGCTTTACCCAATTTCATACTGTTCAACGCTTCCACAATTTCTGTCGTAGTAATTTTACTCATGTCTTCGAATTGGGCCTGTACTTGTGTATCCTCTTTCTTAAATAAACTTTCGAAGTATTCCTTCCATCTCTTTAATACGCATTCCTCTCCTTTTACCATATTACCTTCTTGATTTTTGATTCTTTCCAATTGCGAGGTAGTTTTTTTACCTCTGGCTGTTCTTATGGACTTCCAGAAGAGTTTAATATTGTTTTGGAAATCGTCAGATAACCTTCTATCAAATTCATCTTTATCACTCTCCTTATTTTTTGCCACAACCTCTTTTGCCACACCTTTTAACCTTTTATACTCATTCTTTGCCTTGTTTACATCCTCAATCGTTGCCTTTTGCGTTCTTTGATTGGCTTTTGTAGCTAGCCAATCCAGCCAGACTTTCTTTTTTTTTGACACTGCTTTTTGAACCTCTACGCACGTTTTCTGTAAGTTGCATCCTTTCCTTCTTTTACTTACACCGCATAATACATCATAAGTCGATTGTACAACAGATTTATCAGTACCAGTTTTTTGTCTGAATTCATTTAATTCTATAATAATTTATGAATTCTTGTTCTCAGGATGCCGCCAATGACAAAAAGTGGTTGCTGCATTCCTGGATGTAACCCATACAAAGAGCATAATCGCCATCGTATAAAAAACCCAAAAAAATATCCTGAGATCTTCGAAAATTGGGTAAAGATCATCAACAATAGATGCTTTAAAAGTGTCGAATGCATTTTGCACCAGAGGACTTTGGGCCAAACAAAAGACTAAAAAAATTTTTTCTACCAGGTAATCAATTAATTAATTTATTGATCTTTTTGAACTTATAAAGTTATATGTTGAATTATTTCTTATATATCTATATTTATGCAAAGTGGTATGTACCTTGAAGATTCTAATTTTATGTTTTTTTTAGATAATACTGATTCTTCCAATGATGATTTAGAAACAGCAGTCCCTGGTTGTAGTGGTAGAATTGATTCACATTTTGATACAGATATCAGAGCTGCTACTGTTTCATCTGAACAGCAAATTGATGATACAGATCTTTTTCTTTTTCAGTCAATTTTTGCCCAATGCAGGACATAGGCCTTTTCTAATCTCTTCCATGCGTTTCTGTCTTGAGCTGTTTGTTGCCAATGGGTGCCCGCTGTTCTTTTCACATCATCTAGCCATCTTTTTGGAGGTCTACCTATGCTTTTTCTTGTTTCTCTGGGTCTCCACTGAATTAACTTTTTTGTCCATCTGCTGTCGTTTTGTCTAGCCACATGTCCAGCCCATTGCCACTTAAGGTGTGCGACACGCTCTATGATATCGGTGACTTTGGTTCTCTGTCGAATGGTCTCATTACGTACTCTGTCCCTCAGACTTATCCCAAGCATTCTTCGTTTTACGCTTTTTTCTGTTAATGTGGCGGTTTCTAGACCGTAAGTTGAGACTGACAGTATGCAAGTTTCCTTTCCAAGCTTTACTGTATGTCCAGGGTATATGTACTGATCTATGTTTTCTATTATTTGGCCTTGAATTTCGAAATGTTCTTCTGTTGGACTCATTATTTTAGTTATGCTGACATTTATCTCGAGTCCCACTGTCGACGATATGTGCTTTAGATCTTCTAGCATTGTTCTAAGTTCGTTTATGTCGCAACTAATAAGTACAATGTCATCAGCAAAGCGTAGATGATTTAGATAAGAGCCGTCGATTTTAATTTCTTTTCCCACTGTATCTTTTTAAACATGTTCTCTAGGGCCAGCATAAACAATTTTGGGGAAATTATATCTCCTTGACGTACACCTCGACCTACCGGGATTATTCGTCTTAGTATCCTGATATATTTGGACGGAGAAGGTGGCATTTTCGTATATGTTTTTTATAAGCTGCGAGTACCTGGAACCTATTCTAGCATCATCCATTGATTAAAGAGTCAAAGGCCTTTCTATAGTCTACAAAGGCTAGGGGAAGTTGGATGTTATATTCATTTGCTTTTTTAATGAGTAATTTTAGTGTTTAGAGGTGATCCAAAGTACCGTAGCCTTTTCTAAACCCAGCTTGCTCTACTGGTTGGAATTGGTCGAGCTTTAATGTTAGTCTGTTTGTTACGATTCTCATTAATAATTTATTTAAGTGAGAGAGTAGACTTATCGGGCGATAATTCTCGATGTCGGTGTTATCCCCCTTTTTAAATATTAGTATGACCTCCGCGTTATGCCAGTCTTTTGATATTTTACCTTCATCCAGGCATTTGTTGAATAATAATTTTAGGGGGTGTATTAATGATACAGGCGATAAGATATAACCTTGTGCATTTTGCGTTTAATTTCAATACCTTCAATATTAAACTAACAAAATTTTATTATTTAAAGTCGTCTGTACAAAATGAGGCTAGTGAAGGCATACAATCTCTTGAAGTAACTTCATCGAACTATCAAATTGCTTGGCAATTACAAAGTGATCGTTTCGATAACAAGTCCTTGATTATCTTTACTCAAATCAAAACCATTATCGAATTTTCAGTTATCCTTTGGGAGTTCGCGCGCGGACTCTCACTCCGCAGCTTTATTATTTTTGGAATAATTCTAGAGTGCGCTTGCGTCTGCGGCATAATATATTATTGCTTAGTACAGACATTCGCCGCAATTGGTGCAATTGTTTTGTGTGTGTAGTGACTGATAGTCCGCGTGCGACCTTTCATGTTATTGTTTTTATTCTTATAAATATTAACTTTGGGCATTATTTTATTGTTTTTCGGTATTTCGTGCCGGTTTATTCAAAGGTAAGCAATTTATTTTTTTTGCGAAGGTTTCTCGAAATAACTGGTTTATTTTTTTTAAGATGGCTCTGTGAGAGAAGCAGCAAAGTTTATTGGAAAAATTATTGTCTGAGCGTTTAGCTGAGGATGAAACAGATAAGAGCTCTGATATTGATGATGTTATTCGTATGAGAAGATAATGTAGAAATCCCAGAAATTGTTAGTGACAGCGAGCAGGACATTTCAGAATCAGAGGACAATAATATAACACGGAAAGAGAATCTTATCAAATATTTTCTCGGTGTAAATCCGCCAGTTAAAAATTTTACAAACTAATTTTTTTTTTTTTTTTTTTTTATGTTCTGGTTCCCACGAAAAGGGATATCCTGTAATGTTCAGAGAACATCGTGGGAACCAAGGGAAAGAAGGTAGGAGTTGGTGTTCTTCTTTAATTTCTGGAGGTTGTATGCCTCGGGGAACACCTCCCTAGGCAATGAGTATGAGGCAGTATTAGGCAATTAGATATTTGAGCTCACTTTTTTCCACATAATTTTCTAAATATTATTGTTACATACACCAATTAACACATAGAAGCGAAACAGGAAAATTATTAGAGAGAAAGAGATGCCAAAACCACGAATTAACTTGAAATTAAAGCATGGATTGGTCTTCTGTATTTATCTAATCGTCTCAATCTTGATGAACTTCGAAACAAAAATAGTACTGGTGTAGAACTATTTTGACTATCGATGTCGCAACAAAGATTTCGTTTTTTATTACACCACGTAAGGTTTAACGATTTGACTACGCGTCAAGAATACAAACAATATGATAAGCTGGCTCCAATAAGGGAATTTTTTGATGGTTTCGTCAATATCTGCAAAACTGCATATACTCCTTTTGAATACCTAACCATAGAAAAACTAGAAGATTTTCGCGAAAGATGTAGTTTTCGCCAATATATTCCTAGCAAACTTGCTAGAAATGGTATAAAGGTATTTGCTTTGGTGGACTCAAAGACATTTTATACCGTTAATTTAGAGGTATATGTTAGCAAGCAGTTCGATGGCCCTTTCTCAGTAAGCAACTCACCAAAAGACGTCGTTACCAGACTTTGTGAACCAATACGTGACTCTGGAAGAAACATTACGGTTGAAAATTGGTTTACTAGTATGCAGCTACTTGAAAACCTAAAAAAATATTTTAACCCAAACCTTCTAGGTACAATAAGAAAGAACACAAAAGAGTTACCTCTTGAATTTTCTCGACCAGCAAATCGTCCTGCACAGTCAAGTATGTTTGCTTTTCAACAAAGTGCTACGTTAGTATCATATATACCAAAGAAAGGCAGGAATGTTTTCTAGTATCAGGTATTCATTACGATGACAATCCCAACGAAAAGACAAACAAACCCGAAATAATTATAGCTTACAATGAGACCAAAGGAGGAGTTGACTGTGTTGATAAACAGTGCGCGGCATATGATGTGTCAAGAAATACTCGCAGATACCCGATGGTAATTTTTTATTTGTTGCTCATTGTTGGTGGCATTAACACTTTTGTTGTCAATGCAACAAACAAATCCACTTGGAATATTCGAAGAAGGAAGTTTTTACAGACTTTGGAATTTCAACAAATTAAAGGTTATCTCCAACGTCGGATTACTGAGAATATACCAAATATTATAAAGCAACAAATTAGGCGAGTCTTGGGACTAGAAGCACCTCCTCCTCCCCTGCTAGAGGATACGATACGCGGACGCTGTGCCTTTTGTGACAGGAGGAAATATGGACCAACACGATTTTCTTGTGTAAATTGTAAAAAATTTGTCTGCTTGGAACATTCATTACATGTTTTTCGTGACTGTTCTATTAATGAAGACGAAAGCGAATAACACTTCTGTCAACTCTACAGCGATGACATAGATGCAGTAAATCCTTACACAGAACAGTATACTAGCAACATCCAAGAACCGTGGACCGTGTTCGATAAGAAACTAAAACAATCGATTACCAAATTAAAAAACCGCAAGTCCGCGGGAATAGATGAAATATCCACCGAATTACTGAAGCACGGAGGGAACACACTATCCAAAGAGCAAAACGTTTTCTTTAACAAAATTATAGAATAAAAAAAATACCAAATAAATGGAAAGAAAGCATAACCATTCCAATCTTCAAGAAGGGTAGCAAAAAAGACCCAGCAAACTATCGAGGAATAACGCTATTAAGTTCAGCACTAAAATACTGGCAGAAGATATATCCTTTCATGGCATATGCGAAGAGCAACAAGGCTATCAGGCAAATTGCTGAAAAGGCTATAGAATACAACAAAACAGCATATATGTGTTTTATAGATCTTACAAAAGCATTTTACCGCGTAAGACTCACTGATGTTGATAAACTTCTCAAAAAGAAAAACGTGCACCCAGATATTTCAAGCATTGTTGCGGAGTTAAATACTAACAACTGGACCTAAATACAAGTAGAAGGCAGGAAGATACGCAGACTACCTATGCAAACTGGAACTCACTAGGGGACAAAGAACTTAAAGTAATTTGCTACGCGAACTATGCCGTCCTGGTCTCAGAAGATAAAGACAACCTACAAAGAATTCTTTATCAGTTCGAAAAGACAGCTGCCAAATACAACATGGAGATATCGGTAGCAAAATCAAAAGTGCTAACCATCTCAAAAGAGCCCAGAAGATGTAAATTGGCTATATACAATAAACCAGTACAACAGGTTGTGAGTTTCAAATATCTCGGCATCAACATCACGAGCTGCAGAGACCTCCAAGAAGAAGTAAAGGCTCAAACAACCAAAGCAGCTTTAATATCAGGATTCCTTAGAGATATAATATGGCGAAACAAGTATATGTCCATTAAAGGAAAGTCCGCATATATAAGACCTGTGTGAGACCTGTTATGAAACAAGAGCCGAAAACTCCACAATATGAAGGATTATCCGCACAGCAGAGATGAGGTCTCTAAGATTCATAGCAGGCTACGCACTAAGGGACAAAAAAAGAAACAAAGACAACCGAGAACTTTGCGATGTCCAAGACATAGTTAGATGGTCCCGAAACAGACGTCGCGAATGGAGAGATCATGTTGAACGGATGGACGACAACAGATTGCCGAAGATTGCAAGAAATGGTCTCCCAAGATCCAGCAGGCCACCTGGACGTCCACCCATACGTTGGTATGAAAGCTGGAATTTATCATCCCAGCTACAACTCTAAGAAATTAGAGAACAAGGCAGATGCCTTACAAAAAGGAAGAAGAAGAAGAAGAAGAAAGCGAATAACATTACGACACAATGCTTAATCCTGTCCTTTTACTTTATATTAGTTTATTATTGCTAATAAAGTTATCTGAGACCTTTTTTTTTATTTAAAAAGTTTCTTGTTTTATTGCGGATTCAGAGTCCGCATGTGACGTTTCATGCCCTAGAAGTAAGCGCAACCTCCGAAAGGTTATACAAAGAGAATGCCATTTATGCTTGTAACGAAATATCATACAATTGTGAGTTCTCATTTAAGTGATACTTTTCATTTCCCTCGTATATTGTATCTGTACGAATTTAATTAACGTACGTTAATTGGTGAATATGTTAATAATTGACTGTAATAAGGAAAATTTTTAGTCCGAGAAACACGATTTTTCAGCCAAATATCAGGATTGATTATATTCTGAGGTAAGGGACAAATTCTTATATTGTGGACTTTTTGTCAAATCTGTTGTAAAGTTTGTCTACTTGCCAAGGAAATAATTCTTTTGTTTTGTTGGCTGGCTTAGAATCGTATTTATCACCTTGCGGATATTTTTAAATTTCTGATTTCTTTTGTGCAATTAAACCAATCAATCATCTCGTAAGTGTTTTATTAGTACTGCTTTTATTTATTACTTTCAGATATTTTTACCATGCGGTTTCTTTTATGTAATCGAAATGATTAATTATCCTGTAAATTTTTATTAGTACTTTGATTTTGTAGATGAAATAAAATGTGGTCAAGCATTCTGGCTTAACAGGTAAAACAGATAATACACTTCACTAGGAAACATATGCTGTGGTCTAATGTGCTTTTACGAAATTAACAATATCCTAAAGTCCTGTTTTAGAGATATATTCACCTAGTTCCTACTTGATGAGCAACCTACAACATTAAAACCATCCAGCCATGTCGTTTCCAAAATCTTAATTCAAAATAGGTCACAGATTGTTGACTCCTTTGTTCATGGTTTAAATTTGATTTGTTTTGTCTTTTTTTATAAAATATTGTGTAATTATAATAAGCTAAATAAGTGTCTGGAGGAGGGCCGCATCCCAGAAGCATGGAGAAACGCCGTGGTCAAAATCTCATTTAAAAAAGGAGACTGTAGCAATATCTAAAATTACAGGCCCATCAGCCTCCTATCTAGCTTGTACAAATTACTTAGCAAGATCCTAAAAAGACGCCTGAGTGGAAAACTAGACTTTTAACCCATAAAACAAGTGGGATTCAGAAAAGGCTATAGCACCACCGACCATATCCAGACTGTGCGGATACTGATGAAGAAATGTAGGGAATACAATAATCCTCTTCACCTTGAGTTCGTCGACTATTAAAAGGCATTTAACTTGGTAGAAGAATGGGCAGTACTAAATGAATTGGATAAGGCTAGGGTCGACTTATGATATTCCACTTTTATCAAGAACTGTTACGAGAATGCCACTTTTCACGTAAAAATAACAGAAGACCTCAAAACAGAAAAATTTTCATAAAAAAAGGAGTTAGACAAGAAGACTCAATATCCCTAAAACTTTTCACCTTGGCTTTGGAAGGGGTCTTCAAGACCTTGGACTGGGAGTTAAAAGGATTAACATTGACAGAAGGTACTTGAGCCATCTACATTTTGTAGACGACATTGTCATGTTTAGCAGTAATCATGAGGAGCTCACCAACATGTTTAAGGAGCTAAAAGAAGCATTACAAACAGTGGGGCTTCAGATAAACTTAGGTAAGACCAAGATCATGATTCCTTATAACACCAGGTCATTCTAGACAAAATTAATATTGAAACAGTAGATGAATAAGTGTACCTAGGCTATAAAATAAAGTTAGGGAGTAAAAACCTAATGATGGAGATTGCAAGAAGAATGCGCCTCACCTGAGCAAAGTATGGTAACCTCTCTAACATCCTAAAAAATCCTAGAACTCCAATTAATCTAAAGCGGAAGGTGTTCGTGAGCTGCTTTTTACCGGTCATGACGTATGGTTTTGAGACTATGACCTTTACACAAAAAAGTGCCAATTGTAAAATAATACACCGTCACTTTTATCCATAATCCCAACATAGACGTCATGAAAACGGTAGCAAGGAATAAGTAGAGATGGGCTGGAAATGTGGCGAGTGACGATGGCAAGTGGACCAAGGCCATCCTCCAATGGCGACCTAGGGAAACAAAACTATATGACAATATAACAAAAAACCAACGATCCTTATAAAGTTTACAAATATCTATCAGTTGAGACATGAGATACTATAATTATATGTATACATAATCTCTTCTAAATTTGATACAACCACTCGTAGAGAGTGGGAATGGGTCAATTTTAGAGTGCGCACTTTCCTCTTTACGATTGATATGAATACATTTCTAAGGCATATATGTGAAGATCTTGAAAAATATAATAAATATAAATAAATATATTTTGAAAGACTTGGTAAAATTAGGTCAATATTAAAAAAAAATCACAATCAAAGGGGCACACACATGTCTTCTTCTTAGGACGCCGTCTCCCTCCAAAGGTTGGCGATCCAACTGGCTATAATGGTGCGTGAAATTGCACCTCTGAAAATCTCTATAGATGTCCGTCCGAACCATCAACGCAGATCCTTTAAACCTAAATGTTATTTCTGGGGGACACAATAACATCTATACTTGTGACGAATTTTTTAAGTTATCTATCCATTGTCACGTGCCTATTTTTTCCCATCTACCGTTTCATTATTAATTGTGTCTCTTATAGTCTGGTGTTCGTAAATAGTTTTGCATACCGTATTTTGTTCGTTGTAAATAGTGTTGCATACTTAGTGGGGATAGGATTTAATTATTAATGTCTGTGTCGTGTTTGTTAATTGGAGTGGGAGTCTTTGTATTAGATTTCGCCTTGATTTTTGGCCTCGATGGTCGTGTGATGTCAGCTATATTATTGTTTGGTTTGCTTCTCTGTGTGGATGGGCTGGCTATCAACACGGACGAGCGAGATTATGAGTGAGGGACATAGATTTGCAAAGGTTGGCTGACGTGGGTTCCTTGTCATTTTTCTAATATCCGGCCTGGGAGTGAGGAGTGGACATGATTCGTTTGGTGTCAGTGGTGAAAGTCAGGTGAGAGTTTTTGGGAAGGATTTGATATTAACACGTGAGCAGAACTTCTACGGTTCTTTCTTTCATATCTGGCTGTATTTGGGCCATCTTAATTGGATTTTAAATAAAAACCATTTAATTTTTAACTTGAACATTCTGTCGGGCCTTTGTGGGGGATATTTTGGTTATTGGGGTCGAGTTAAAATGACCGCGTGCGGGATTTGATGGAGGAAAGCCATTGTTAAGTACCAGGTGCAGTTCCATAATTCAAACCGGCTACAGGAGTAGGCCACAGGATTCGTGAATTCGTGTATCCACAGGTTACAAGTGATTTATTTTAGAATATTTAAACGACGTGATTTGTTTTTGACACCGCGATTAAGTTTTGTTTTAATTTATTAATATGGTACACTGTTGAAAACTATTTATTGCATTGGATAATATGCCGAGTCTGAACTTTGATTAAAGTAATATTCTCAATAGTTCTTTGTGTCCAAGTAAAAACGTTTATACATACTTATTTGTAAATATCCTACAATATTGCTATTTTGAAGGACAGCCATCGTAAAAAGAATTATTTTTAAAATAAGATCGATTGTTTTAACAGTGTAAATCTTTATGTAAATGAAAAAGAAAAAAAAATGTAATTAAATTATTAGCCGTTCGTGAACGTTGATGAAGTATTGGTAAAAAGTTGACTTGTATATGTTTCTTTTTGTAACCTGATAAGGTTTTTCATTCTTACCTTTATTTTAATTATTTTAATGGAATCGTAAACTTTGGATTTTTGATTTATTGTTGTTTCATAAAGTTGTAAATTTTGAAGTTTCGATTTATTGTTGGCTGTTAATTTTGATTATATGTGTTATAATTTTGTTATTGAGCTGTGTATTTTAATTTATTGTGTGAGTAAAGTTTTCAATATATTTTTGCTATAATTTTATTTATCTAGTTCACCATAATTGTTTGTTGTTTATCGTGTGGCTCTGCTAGTGCCTACTAGACCTAGGGGTTTCCGGCTTGTACCGTCTAAGTCAGTGGCGCGGCTCATTTTTATATTTTTTTTCTTCTACCCTCTACGGCTGAGCTCGGGCATAATTTGCCAGTAGAGAGACCACTGGCAGAGTACTCTTTAGAGAACAAAAAAGACGTGGCACCATCTAATTAAAGAAAAAAAATTACGCATCAAGATTTTTGGTAGTAAGTTGTCAAATTTTTCATTGATCGCATTTTTTGATCAGATCACAATAACTATGAAACCCTTGAGGGTTTTAATTTTTAAAAAAAAGTGTATCAACTGTCTTGGACCAGGACATTTTGCACCCAACTGTACATTTTTTCGTTGTAAACAATAAAATCGCAAACACAATTCGCTGATTCGTATTTAGAATAATGAAAATACCAAATCCATTAAATAACTGCAGATAGTTTAAGCTCGTTGTGACATACACTGTATTATAAAAAAAAAGCCTTGTTGGAACGACCCGCAAGTGAAGTGTCTCAAAGATACGGGGAACCACTCGAGTTAGTTCAATTTTATTAGTTAACAAAGTGAATATTTTAATTTACTTACGTATGTAAGGAATTTCACCATCGTCGTTTTCTTCATCTAGACAAGTTTCGAATAATTCATCGGCTTGTGTATCTGTTAGTTTTTCACCTAAAAATTCATTAAATTAATAAAATTAATAAATAAAAATTTTTTTTTCACAACGGGCCAAAAGGCCTAAGTGGGTTTCCTCCGAACTGCCGTTAGTTTAACATATCTGTTTCAGACGATCAGTTCTAACTTATATCAACGTCCAATCTAAATACTTTCGGAATGTCTAAATAGTTAGTATTCATATTTTGTGCCAAGATTTTGACAGCAAAACAAAAGTAATGGTTTTTGAGAAAGAAGAAAGCATGACAAACTGTGAAGTACTGATTAAGGAAAAAAGAGTGGAACAAGTAAATGAGTTTGTATACTTGGGTTTAAAGTTTACGAGAGATGGAAAGTATAACAGTGACATTGAGCGAAGGGTGTCGGCAGGAAAACAAATAAATGGGGCACTGCATAGCTTTATGAACAGCCAGAAAGTGTCAAAAAAGGCACGTCTGGCTGTGCATAGAGAAGTGTTGGTTCCTACATTTATGCTTGGTTGTAAATGTTGGTTTTAGCAGAAGATCGATAGATCGTGTTAAACACAAAGCACTTATGGATATACTGAAGAAGACAGAATTAGACGATAAAGACATCAGATGCATGGAGAATTTATACAGGCACCAGACAGCATACATCAGAACACAAAACATTACTACAGAAGATATTAAAATAAGAAGAGGTGTGTGGCAAGGATGTATTCTGTCTCAACTGTTATTTAATCTATACTTCGAAACCATAATTGGGGAAACCTTTAAAGAACAAGAAATAAGAATAAAAGTAAACGGTGCGCCAATATCCAATCTCAGATATGCAGACGATGCTGTATTGATTGCTAACAATGCTGAAGAACTTCAGAAAATTTGTAATCGACTAAGCCACGTAAGTGAAGAATTCGGATTAAATATTATCACAAATAAAACTTAATTCATGATAATAAGCAGAAACAAAAATTCATATAACAACGCTTCAATCATAATCCAAAATCGACAACTTGAAAGAGTATCGCAATACAGATACTTGGGGTGTTGGCTGCACTCAGATTGGAACTCTGATGAGGAAATACGAAGCAAAATAGAAATGGCAAGTAGTGCATTTATAAAATACGGAAAGGAATTTAAATGCAAAGGTCTAACCTGTCACTACGCATGCGTTATGTAAGATGTTATGTATGGTCAATACTATTATATAGGGTGAAGGCTTGGACGCTAAAGGTAAACACTATCAATAAAATAAAAGCGTGCAAAACTACAGACCTACAGACGTCTTCTTAAAATTTCTTGGACTGATAAGGTGACGAACAATGACGTTTTACAAAGAATGCATAAAGAAAGAGAATTATTTACCTTAATAAAGAAGAGAAAAACTACATACTTTGGCCATATTTTTAGAAATGAATAATATAATATACTACAATTGATTTTGGAGGGCAAAACTAAGGAAAAGAGAGGAATGGGACGAAAACAAATGTCATGGGCTCGAAATATCAAAAAATGAACCGAAATTTAATCAATTGGAGAACTTGTCGACACTGCAAGAGACAGAAATAAATTTGGAAATGTGGTCGCCAACATCTGTTAATAGATACGCAGTCGAAGAAAATGATGGTTTGGACACGTAAAAAGGATGAATAAAGGAAGATTAACGAAACAAATTTATAAGGTGAGTGTGAAGTCGGTAGAGGTCGACTTAACGAACATATTTCGATCAGATCAATATTATTTTAAAAAAAGGCCAGGTCAAGAGTACCAACAACCGACGAGAATGTATGAGAGCACTGATAAAAGTAGAAGAAGTGAAAGATGTGTTCAAGAACCGACGCAAGTAGACAGAACTGGTCTCTGCCTACCACTACGGGAAAAAGGCGTGACTATATGAGGGTATGTATGGATTTTAAAAAAAAAGATATTAAATAGAAACATTTAAACAATTTAATAATATCTAAATGTAAAACTGCAAAATATTTGACGTAACATTAGGCTAGGGTAGGGGGGTGGGTCACACAAATGTGACCAACTGTGTAATTTATGGAGAACCCTTAGTATCCAAGAGATATAAAAGTACAGGTGTTTTAATATTAATACTGAGAAGGAGAACAGTAAATATTTTATAAATGGCAGTTTTTGTTTAAAATGGCATCAAGAGGTTGCTTGTACCCAACAGATGCAGTCTGCTACGTGTTTGTAGAACTCATCAAAAGAAGAGTGAAAATGTTATCTATGAAAACGCCCGCTAAAATATGCAAGATCTTGCGCAATTATTTCATTTAAAAAAACTGCAAGATAACTCTTGAAGGTTAGTTGCTTTCTACACATAATTTAAACGATTTAGTGCAAATTAAATATATATAACAATAAAAATTGATCATTATTATTATCATTAGTTTTATAAAAAATCTCTACTAGGATATTTTTATTGATAATGGGTTTCTAAGTCAGTTTTACTCAATTTCTATGTTTTTATTGCTTTTGGAACATCCGGGATACTAAGGTACATCATCACAGAAGAGATTGGCGATAGCGATAGGTAATAACAATATCAAGTGGGATAGATTTATAAATAGCCAGAAAGTGTCAAAAAAGGCACGTCTGGCTTTTTTTTTTTTATGTTCTGGTTCCCACGAAAAGGGATATCCTGTAATGTTCAGAGAACATCGTGGGAACCAAGGGAAAGAAGGTAGGAGTTGGTGTTCTTCTTAAATTTCTGGAGGTTGTATGCCTCGGGGAACACATCCCTAGGCAATGAGTTCCAAAGCCTCGCAATTCGTTGGATGAATGAGTCTTTGGAAAGTGATGTTCTGAAGGTCTCCAAAGTGACCACGAAGGGGTGTGAAGACTGAACTTGACGGGTTAATCTCGAAGAGACTGCCAAAGGAGGAACGATTGTTGATATTTCAGAAGAGCATCGCCCATGAAAATATCTATAAAATAGAGACAAATCGCCAACTTTTCTACGGTGTTCCAGACAAGTGAGCGAGTTTGTAAGCGAGGCATCACCGACGAGACGAATTGCCCTTTTTTGGACAGAATCCAGTAGCTTCAGGATATGTTTAGGTGCTGCACTCCAAATATGGGAACAGTACTCCAGTACAGGTCGGATCTGTGCCTTATAGATCATAAGCAGCTGACTGGAGGTGAAATAGCTCTTGGCACGAAACAAAAAACCAAGTTTTTGGGATGCACTTTTGGCAATGGACCTCACGTGATTTTCTCAGGAAAGGTTATTGCTGATAGTAATACCAAGCATCGATATGGATGACTTCAGTGGTATGGTTACTCCTGACAAAGTTATGTTAGGCACAGTGAGATCGGCTTTCCTAGAGAAAAGACATGCTTGTGTTTTGTTTGCATTGAATTCTACCAAGTTATTGGATCCCCATTCGAGAATTGTTGCTAAGTCCATATTTATATTGTTAACATTTCTTCCGCGTTCATTTCTGGTTTCACGGGCTGATATAGGGGCCCTGGAAGAGAAAGCGGTATGGAGGGTACTATCATCGGCAAAGCTGTGTACGGGACATGAAGTTGCTTTCAATAGGTCGTTGATGTGAAGTAAAAATAGTGTTGGTGCTAGAATGGATCCTTGCGGAACACCAGCATTTATGAGTAGAGTGTCAGATGAAACTCCATCGACCACTACATGGAGAGACCTGTTTAAGAGAAAACTAGCAAGCAGAGAACACAACTGAGGGGGCAAGCCATAAGATGGAAGCTTGGCGAGGAGTCCCTGGTGCCAAACTCGATCGAACGCCTTGGAGATAAAGGTGTGCATAAAAGTGTGTTGGTTCCTACACTTATGTATGGTAGTGAATTTTGGGTTTGGCAGAAGAAGCATAAAAATAGGATTAACGCTGCGAAGATAAGTAGTCTGAGAAGTATAGCCGGGGTGACTCGGTTGGATAAAGTAAAGAATAGTAAGTGGGCGCTTTTACCGGGATAAAATGAACTGTGTAAGAGAAATATGAAATATGTTTGGGTGCTTCTTCGAGAAAGCAATTTGCAGTATTGCTGGAAATTTAGAAAATCTACCCATTTCGAAAATATTCTGACTGATTTTGACTATCGTTGTATCTTTGCAGATTAAGTGTATGGTTAGGTTCTACAGATATTTCCATGGCAGATGCTCCAGAGAAATAAAAACTCTTGTACCACCATTGGCCACATTCGGCCAAAGAACTCGGCACGCTGATCAGTCTCACCCATTTACTCTCAAGCTTGACACTACAAGGACCAATCTTCATCAAGAATCCTTCTTTTACAGGGCTGCTACGGAATGGAATAAGCTTCCAAAATCAGTTTTTTCAGAGAACTATGACCTGCAACTTTTTAAAAAGCGTGTCCACAATCATTTCCTTTCTATAATCCCTTCCCCTTCTAATAGTCGCAGTGCGGGCCGTCCGCGGCCCACACGATAGGTCTACCCTTTTTGCGACTATTTTCATAAAAAAAAAGGTATCATGTGAGTGGAAGCGTGGTCGCCCCCCCACCGCGACCCCAAGTAGGTCTATTGTGGCTCACCCCTATAGGTTACAGTTCACTGCACAATCCAGCCCTTCTTACGAAGTTCATGGTTGTATAGGGTAAGATTTTTTTAAAATCGGTACGTTCTAGGTTGGTGTAACCAAATATGTAAAAACCTTATTCTTTTTAGGCCAGGGCATGAATATAGTATATGTTCAGCAAGTTCGTCTTCCAAGCAGCAAAACCGATAGTCCGTTTGTTGGTTCAGACCTATCTTTCTAAGGTGGTATCTTAGACTTAGACAGCAAAAACGAAATTTTCATGGGTTGTGGTCAAAAAATCAAAGTTTGTGATAAATATAGCCTTTTTTATGCATTTTAAAAGTAAGCAAATGAAATATTACGTTTAGAATTCAGGAACAAAAATTTCGTTACGTAGTGTATCAGACATCCTGTTAGATAAACAAAAAATTTAATATGTACCTAAGGTTAACAGCGAATGAGCCAATTCACCAGCCAACATGAATCCGTTCTCATTTTTATCGTACAATTTTAAACATTCAATAAAATCTTCGTAACATCCAAAATCTTTAACTTGTTTTTTTAATCCAGAATATATGGTTATAAGTTCATCCACAGTTAATTCTTTTACACCTAAAAAAAAATTAATATTTTTCTTAAAACTTTCCAGTAGTACAATATAAAAAAATAATATAAGCGTTTGTTTGCTAACACAGATCTTAAAAAAAGTAAAATTTTGAACAGAATATTTTAAATAATTTGCATGGAATGGTTAGTTATAGTATAGCGGCGATCCATTAATTGTATGGAATTTAGTTAATTTTAACTGTGTATTTTAGCGAATTTTTGTAAACAAATTATTTTATTTTTTTAATGTTAATTTTTGCAATAAATCTAAACACACTTATAGTCTGGGAGGTAGCGTCAAATTTCACCGGACCATTTTACTGAGGCTGAATTTTTTAGTAAAGGCTTTTGTTATGTTTTTGAGAGGAAATTTCAATGTTAGCTGGTCCAGATCCGTGACTTAAGATTGTGAGAGGCTGGGGATCTCACGAGAAAATAACAATTTTCGTAGTATTTTACAGAAGGTCATATGTTGCAGATAGCTGAATGATTGAATTATAATCGTAAAAAAACATGTTAGCTGCATAATTTCTGTGATTTAACTTGTTAGCTGCGCGTATAAAAATGTAGGACAAATTTTAAAAATTGGACCATTTTACCAAGGCTGAAAACTGATTTTTTTCTATCTGATGAAGATTAATAGTGCATTTATCCTTATTATAAAGTAAAAAAAAAAAGGCTGGTGAAAATGATAAGACATGAATTAATATAATTCTCAAACTGATTACTATTTAATACATAATTTTCAGCCTCGTTAAAATGGTCCGATTTTCAAGATTTTTCCTGTATATTTATACGCGCAGCTAACAAGTTAAATCACAGAAATCATGCAGCTAACATGTTTTTTCCCGATTATACTTCAATCATTTAGCTATCTGCAAATTATGACTTTCAGTAAATTACCCCGAAAATTATTATTTTCTCGCGAGATCAGCAGCCTTCCACCATCTTAAGTCACGGAGTCGCGTCAGCTAACATATTTTTTCTTTACTTTTTGTGAGAAAACTTAAGTATAAAAGAATGGATATTCTCAGTAAAATCACCCGTGAAAATTTGACGCTACCTTTCGGACTATTATGTTTCCGAAACTGTTAAAGATGGGTATAGTACATTGCACAAAAAATATGTTTCACTTCTAAGAATACCAATTGATGTGTCCGAGAGTTTTTTCCAACACGGCCCTGTTTACTCATTATTGAGTCTATTCCATTTGAATGATACACTATATATAGGGTGATTTATCCTTCTTCCTATAGTGCATCTCGTATCGGAGATTTGCTATTATCACAGCAATCCGGACCTTGTTGACTGCAGCTCTGAACAGTTGATCATTGCTACAATTAAAACAATCGCTTAAGCTCTTTAGCCAGGACACACGGCGTCTGCCAATGTTCTGCCTTTCACTAATCTTTTCTTGGACCATCAGTTGTAAAAGTGTGTATTTCTGTCCTCTCATTATAAGACCCAGATATTGGAGCTTTCTCCTTATGGTGTTAACTATCTCGCATTTCTTCCGCATCCGGTCCAGCACTTATTCACATAGTCACGATTTTTTTCACTTGCTACGGTTCTTGACACATATTTTTTGCTTCCTTTACTTTCATCAGTGCTCTTATACCTACTCGTCGGTTGTTGGCACTCTTGACCTGGCCCTTCTTCAAACCAATATTCGCGGAGGTTGACCTCTACCGACTTGTTTATTCACGCTCGCCTTCTAATTTGGTTTCGTCAATCTTCTTTCATCCATTATTTCTACGTGTCCAAACCATCTAAGCATTTGTTTATCTATCTTTGTAACCACATTTTCTTTTACATCACAGCGTTCCCTTATCTCACTATTCTTCACTTTATCCAACCGAGTCACTTAGGCTACACTTCTCAGACTACTCATCTCTGCAGCATTAATCCTATTTTCATGCTTTTTCTGCCAAACCCAACATTTACTACCATACATAAGTGTAGGAACCAACACTCCTCTATGTACAGCCAGACGTGCCTTTTTTGACACTTTCTGACTTTTCATAAAGCTATGCAGTGCCCCATTCATTTGTTTTCCTGCCAAAACCCTTCGCTCAATGTCACTGTCATACTTTCCATGTCTCGTAAACTTTGAACCCAAGTATACAAATTCATTTACTTGTTTCACTCTTTCTCCATTAATTAGAACCTCACAGTTTGTCATGCTTTCTTCTCTTCCAAATACCATTACTTTTGTTTTGCTTACATTTTTTTCATCCCCTTGATTTTCAGGGCATCATGCATAACATTAACCATCGCCTGCAACTCCTCTTTAGATGACGGTAATATGACTTGATCATTTGACCATAAAATCATTATTTTAAATCAATACGCACTCTTTTCAAATCTTTTAAACAATTATTTATGTATAAGTTAAACAGCTATGGTGAAGCCACACATCCCTGTCTCACACCCTTTTCGATGTTAAACCATTCCGTGCTCCGATTAACCAGACACAAGCAGTGGAATCCTCGTAAAGTGATTTAGTGCTCGTATTAAACTACCACTCACCCCATACATAGACAATGTCAACCACAATTCACTCCTCACCACTCTGTCATAGGCCTTTTCCAATTCTATAAAAGCGCAATAGACCTTCTGACTTCTAGCCAAGAAATTTTCGACTATACCTCGTAATGAAAAGACCTGATCCATACATCTCCTTTCTCTTTTAAATCATGCTTGCACATCCTATATCATCTCCTCAGTTTCACCTGTCACTCTTTTAATAAATATCTTTACAGACAGTTTGCCGACCATGCTGAGTAAGCTAATACCTTGGTAGTTCTTACAGTCCTGATGTGAACCTTTTTTCTCGTAAAGTGGCACGATAACTACCTTGCACTTCAGCATTAGTAATTCTATCGATCCTAGGAATCCACTACATCCACGGTAGCACCACACTTTAAATGACTGCAGTTTGTCCATGTGGTTTTTGTTGAGGGTCCAAGCCTAAACTTCATACAAAGCGCGGAAAAAACGTAACAACGAAGCATCCTTATCCTAAGTTCCATGTTTATGGTGTTTGTCAGGTTCACATGGTTCAGATTATGTGGGAACTTTGTAACCACCATTAACTTGGTTTTCTTAAAATAATTTTTGGCCCGTATTTATAACATCGCTCATTTAATTTTTCCAAAAGGTGCTGCGTGTCTTTAAGATTGCTAGATAACAAGACGATGTCATCAGCATATCTTATATTATTAATCACTTTTCCACTTATAACAATTTTTACTGACTCATTTTCTAAGATTTCCCTAAAAATAGCTACGCTTTATAGGTTAAAAGAAACGGCGATAGAATGCAACCTTGTCTGACATCACGATGATTCTTTATTTCTTCAGTTAATTGGTTTTCTACTATTGTATTAGCTTTTTGGCCCCAATATAGATTACTAATTATTCTAACATCTTCCAAGTCAATGTTTTTACTGACGAGCAGCCAATGTAATTTGTCATGTTTCACTTTGTCAAAGGTTTTCTCGAAATCAATGTATTACGCATACACCTCTTGGTTTATATCAAGACAGCGCTGAAAAAGATCGTTAGTCCCGAAAAGCGCCTTTCGTGTTCCAAGCCCTTCGCGGAATCCAAATTGTGTGTTGCTTATGTAATCCCGGAGTCTTCTGTCAATTTTTTTGTGTATGGTCTTCAAAAACAACTTTAAAGTGTGGTGATTTAGAAGAATGTTCAATTTTTAAATTGTAGATTCTAGACCTTAAAATGTGATGATTATGTATTAATATGTGACAATATCAAATTAAAAAACAAAAATAAAAAATTTTAAAGTAAATATTTAAAATGTCCATTTACTTTATTACACTTTAAAATCCGCTTTCGCAAAGATCTCATTAATATCAAATAACCCTTGTCTATTATTTTTAATCACATTCGTAGCTTCTTCTTTTTTCCGTCTCAATTCCGAAAGAGAATTAATTTTTTTTCTTTGAAAACTAATGCCTTCATTTTCAACAAAATTGAAAAATCCAAAGGATTAAAATTAGTACCTCTCGGTGGCCAAGCAAACTCATTTCAACGATCAATCCGTCGATGCGGAAACTGTTCCTTTATTATTGACGAACTTGTAAGTGGTTCATTTAGATTGGTTGACAGTTCAAAAGGACTCATTAAATAATCACAAATTACTTAAAGTAAACCTCAAACTCGTGCTAACAATATGTTTTTCTCTTAGCTTGTGGATTTTCAAAATCTCACAAATGATTATTTTTCCAATTAAATATTCCTTGTCTGGTAAATGTTCTCTTATCAGTAAAAAGAATTGTATCCAGAAAATCTGGGTCAATAAATTATTTATCTTGCAATAATTGGGCACATTTTAGACGCGTAGGTTAATCTTGAGGTAATAAATTCTGAACAGTAATGTAATGACGCAGTTTAACTACGCACAGATACGATACCTGACGAAAAATCAAAGGATTTATTGATTTATGTATGGTAATTTAAATGGGTTTGATTGCATTGTTGCCACTATCTGCCACTATCTCCCTTAACTTTTGCATCTGTCCATCCGTGATCTGTGGTAATGATATGGATGCAGTTTTTCTCTCTTCAATAAGACTTAATCGGCGAGTACTAATATCTGAATTCTCTACAACACGAAATAATATATGTTCTTCTTCGTGGACAGTAATAGCTGTAGCAGTGATAGATGTAGCTTTGTGTTGACTTTTGGGGCTTAAAGACCCCGTTTTACCTAGAGGGTTATAAATATTTCGAAACAATTTGTAGTTGGGTTGCCTTCGATTTGAGTATAATAGTAAATATCTTTGAGCCGCAGCTGTTCCACTATAATTTGATTGAGCAAAAACACAAATCATATCACGCATTTCATTGTTGGAAAAATCGTTATATCTAGGCATTATTTGATAAATACTAAATTACTAAATTACTCTTATTAATATCAAATAATATTAAGTTATTATTAAGTTTTATTCATACACAAACTGTCTAAGTCAGCGTTTCTCAAACTGTGGGGCGCGCCCCCTAAGGGGGGCGCAGTACAGATTAAAAATAAAATGGTAATGATAAAATGCTACAGATAGATTTTTAAAAAATCTTTATTGAAATTTTACTTACTTAATGATGACAAAGAAACATTCTAAGGACTAATGGCTAACATGAGCTTGTTTTAAGGCGCACAACTTCTCTAAATTTGGTTCTATGTTAGAGATGGCCACTCTGAGTTCATTTTCTACTTGAAGTTTATTTCTGTATTTAGATTTCACGACAGCAAGTGCAGAAAATTCAGTTTCACAAAGGTAGGACGTTGGAAAAGGCAACAGAATTCTAAGCGCTTTGGCTTTTATAACGGAGTAGTCGTTCGGAAGTTCAGTCCAGAAGTTTGTTAAAGATTTGTTAACAAAGTTTGATTTTTGTAAGGGATTTGTTGAAATACCTATCAGTTGTTCTTTTTCTTGCAGTGATAGTCCGACAGGTCTATTTTCGAATGGATTTAAAACCCAGCTCCAGTCTGACAACTTGATATCTTTCTCTGCAAAGAAGTATCGCTTGAAATTCTTAGTTAAGTTTTCTAAATGGCTTCCTATGGTTTTTATCATCACAGCTTTATGAATATCTTCCAATGGGGAATCTTGCACAAAATCGCAAAATGTGGGAAACATTTCCAAACTGTTTTCTTTCAATTTGTTATGCCATAACTGCAATTTCTTACAAAAAGCATCAATCTTTTGACTTAAATCAAATATATTTACGTCTTTTCCTTGCAGCTGAAGATTAAGTATATTAAGTTTTTCAAAAATATCTACTAAATAAGAAAGCTTCAGTAAAAATAATTTGTCGAAAAAATCTGTTGAATGCTTGTGACCTTCCTCGCTTAAAAATATCGCTATTTCCCTTCTTAATTCAAAGACACGCTTAACCGTCTTACCTCGTGACAACCATCTGGATGAGGAATAAAACAACAAAGATTGATGCTCAGCTCCCATATCTTCACACAGAACAGAGAACATCCTTGTTTTTAGTGATCTGGTTTTTATAAAGTTAACAACTTTAATAACTACTGTCAAAATCATGTTTAGTCCAGGGCTTAGCGATTTTGATGCTAACGCTTCCCGATGTATCATGCAGTGCGTCCAGATAATTTCTGAGGATTCCTTTTTTACTAGTGCTTGTAAACTGTTGTATTTACCAGACATGGCTTGAGCTCCATCGGTGCAAATCGCAACACAATTTTTCCATTGCAAATTTATTTTAGTAATAGAATCATTTGTAATCTTGAACAACTCGGTGGCTGTAGTTCTTCCTTCAATCTGTTTACAAAACAATAAATCTTCACATATTTTAGAACATTGACAGAATCTAATGTAGCAAATCAAATGGGAATGATTACTAGAGTCAGTTGCTTCGTCAACTTGTATAGCAAACAAGTTTCCAGTAAGCTCAGATTCAAGCTGCTGCTGCATATCAACTGATATATCGTTAATTCGTCGACAGATTGTATCATTTGACAGAGGAATATTGTTAAGTTGTGAAGTAAAATTTTCACCAAACATTATTTCTACAATGTCTTTGCAAGCGGGTAAAATAAGTTGCTCTGCAATAGTGTGCGGTTTTTTGCATTTAGCTACTTTGTATGCCACTTTATATGATGCCAAGAGAGCCTTCTCATTTACTGCCAGTACTCTATGGAATCTGGATTTTTGTTTTTTAAACAATCTGAGTTTCTCTACAAAAAAAAATCTCGCGGTTTATTGACATATTCTCTGTGCAGCGTTTTTAGATGCCTCTGTAATTTATTTGGTTTCATGCTATCTGCAGCCAATACTTTTAAACAGATAACGCATTGTGGTTTTTCTTCGCCACCTACTTCAAGGCTAGTAAAGCCCAAATTTAGGTATGATGGGTCATATTTTCTTGTTTTAGATTTCGGACGATTTCCACCTGAACCTGTCGATGTACAAGCCCCGTCATCCTCAAGTTTTCGTTTTAAAAATTTATCCATACTACATCTACTTATACACTCACACTTCACAATAATGCTTGCTTAGTGTTAAAACACCTTCACTGAGAGACTGAGAATACCGTATGTGCGCTTCTGTATTTATAGTCGCGTTCAGACAGTTCGAGAAAGATCAGGAAGCTTGAATACGTGGCACGAACGCCGCGAACTTTCCGACAGCATCTTTGGCGCTCTCGACGAGACAATGTTGCCTATTTTAGTCCAAATTTCTAGGTCTACGGATTGGGGGGCGCAACATTTTTTAAATTAAAACAGGGGGGCGTGAATAACAAAAGTTTGAGAACCGCTAGTCTAAGTTTAACACAAGCATTGTAAAAACGAACAATAAACCAAGGCTAAAATCGAGAATGTGATTAAAAATAATAGACAAGGGTTATTTAATATTTCTATTTTTTTATAAAATTAAAATTAATTGAACTTTTCAGAAGCAAATAACCCGATAACCGATCGAGTTACATAAATAAAACAACAGTAATTTTTTTGTAGAATTTACCTCCGATGATCAAGTCATATTAGCGTTATCTGAAGAGGAGTTGCAGGCGATGGTTAATGTTATGCATGATTCCCTGAAAATCAAAGGGATGAAAATAAATGTGAGCAAAACGAAAGTAATGTTTTTTGAAAGAAAAGAAAGCATGACAAACTGTGGGGTTTCGATTGAGGGAGAAAGAGTGGAACAAGTTAATGAATTTGTGTACTTGGGTTCAAAATTTACTAGAGATGGAAAGTATGACAGTGATATTGAGCAAAGAGTGTTGGCAGGAAAACAAATGAATGGGGCACTGCATAGCTTTATGAATAGCCAGAAAGTGTCAAAAAAGGCACGTCTGGCGGTGCATAGAGGTGTGTTGGTTCCTATACTTATGTATGGTAGTGAATGTTGGATTTGGCAGAAGAAGCATGAAAATAGGATTAATGCTGCGGAAATGAGTAGTCTGAGAAGTATAGCCGGAGTGACTCGGTTGGATAAAGTTAAGAATAGTGAGATAAGAAAACGCTGTGGTGTAAAAGAAGATGTGGTCACAAAGATAGATAAAGGAATGCTTAGATGGTTTGGACACGTAGAAAGGATGGATGAAGGAAGATTGACGAAACAAATTTATAAGGCGAGTGTGAATGGGCAAATCGGTAGAGGTCGACCTCGGAGAACATATCTCGATCAGATCAACATTGTTTTGAAGAAAGGCCAGGTCAAGAGTACCAACAACCGAAGAGCATGTATGAGAGCACTGATGAAAGTAGAGGAAGCAAAAGATGTGTGTACGAACCGTAGCAAGTTACTTATAGTTCAGCCGTTTAGCTTTGATTTACTAAACACAACCAAGTGTAACTAGCTCCCTCTATCAGCAATGATAAATTAGAGTCTAAATTGGGCATCTTTATGCCAAAAAACTTAAAATTACCAATTTTTAAATAGAAATTGTGAAAACATGAAAAATTATAGCGAAAATAAACATCCATATTTCAACTTTAGACACTCGGAAACTAGCAATATTTGTATAGGGCATGTTGGGCAGAATTGTCATATTTTAAGGTCTAGAATCTACAATTCAGAGATGGAATATACTTAATGAATCACGCTGTATAAAAATGGATGTTTGTATATATGTGTGCATGTTATCGTTTTACTCCAACTTCGTTAAACCGATCACTATGAAAAATGGCAAGTACCTATGTGTATTTTTTGTGGAGAAGGTTTTTGCGCTATATTTTTTGTTGCAGCTCCCCACCAGGTGGCGCTGTAGCATATCAACTTCTGCACCGCTCAACCAATCACCTTGAAAATTGGCATGTATAAGTATTTTTTTGTTGAGCATTCGTTTTCGTTATCCAGTTTATGCAGCTCCGCACTAGGTAGTGCTGCAGTATATCATCTTCTATATTGGTTAACCGATCACTACGGAAATTATGTAGTATCCTGCTATCCTGCTATCTCGCTGAACGCGGAAAATGTATTTACTGTATTGATTGAATGATTAAAAATTGGCATGTATGGGTATTTTTTCGGGGTCGTGAAGTTCGATATTCCCAAACCAGGCAAGCACACCTTATTACTTTATTATAATAAAGTGGTACGTTACTCTTTTTTCATGAGTTTATAAAGTGTGTGCTTTCTTTAGTTCAAAAACTTAATTTAATATTAGTATTAGGAAAAAAATTATTCTTCATAAAATATGCATGCCTTTAAACCAAAACTGAAAATATCAGTGCTCTCCGGAAGTCTGGGTGCGACCCGAGAGGTCCACATGACTAACTTTCCAGTGAAAAGAATGAAAAAATACCGTATGTTTTGTTGTTATAATTATTATTATTAAAATTATTATAAAAAACGTTTTTTTATTGTTTATAAAAAATTATAATTGTCATTAACAATATGCTGTTTATGTCAACCGTATTGTTTCAAAAAATTTCTTATCATTTCATAAACGGGAGCTATTTTCAATTGTTTATAACAATTGAAATTTTTTTTAATTATTTTGATCAATAATTATTTGTTAGTAACAATATTCAATTGTAATAAACAATGCTTGATTACTACTAACAATAATTTTTCACTGTTATAGCGTCTTTAATGCTATTCTCTCAATACTGATACAAGTTTAAAATTCTCCAATTCCCATTTTTGTATTCTAAAACTATCTCTGTTTATGAAATATTGTCATTATATTTTTATACAAATATTCCTAACATGCAATATTATATGTTTTTAATACAATCGCATATTTGACTGTATTTCAAATTTGATCAACTTTAAAATATTTTGATTTTGTCAAATATAAAAGTATTTTCTTCTACTTAAGTTGGAATCATACGGAAAACTTTTTTATTAATATCATATATACAGTATGCCCACGATTTACTCAGTTAACTAATGCCTTGGTAGTTCTTAAAGTCGCACTGCAAACCTTGTCCCTTGTAAAGCAGAACGATAACGGCATTGCACCAGTCTTCTGGTAAGCTACCGCTCCTCCAGCGAAAGTTAAATAGGCGGTACTAGCTACTAGTCCAGTCTTCAGCTGCCCAACGATTCTCTGTCGTACTAATTTCACTGTCATTGCAACTTTCACTCATGTCTTTGAATAGGGCCTGCGCTTGTTTATCCTCTTTCTTAACTAAACTTTTAAAGTATTCCTTCCATCCTGACATTGTACGCACATTTTCTTTAACTTACATTCTTTTGACACATTCGAAGTCATTCATTCACACATCAATCCGTCTTGGCTCACACATTTAAAGTCAATATATTCATTCATTCTAGCATGAAGTATTACACCAAGGTCCTGGCAACCTCTGCTGGTAACTCCTAAACAGTTGAGAGTATAGTGTATACAGTCCATTTATATTGGTTTCGTATTTTTTTCGATTGGTCTTATTCACACAAAGAATATCAACATTAATTTAAGGAAATTTTTTTATACGTTATGAAAAGAGTTTACATGGTCTAAAACACGAAATAAAATATTCAGATATTTTTATTATTATTATTAATCCGGTTTATAGCGTCTTTCGCCTTCCGGTTCCCAGTTGCCAGCCTCTTCGGTCAGTCCAATCTCCTGGGGCTAGATTTCTTTCGGACATCGCTTTCTGAATGCCCCCGTATCCATGTTGGTTTTGGTCTACTTCTTTTCCTTCGTTCTGTTGGGGTCCATTTAAGCACTAGTTTGGGTAGCCTTTCATCTGTCATACGTTCAACATGGCCGTACCATATAAGTTGTATTCTTTGGATTTCATCTATTATAGTTGTGTCGGTCTTTACAATTTGTCGAATTCGGTCATTTGTAACCCTATCGAGACGTGATATGCCAGCAGATCTTCGCCAGAAATCCATCTCCAGGGCTAGCAATCGGCGCTCTAATGTTTTATTAAGTTGCCACGTTTCACAGCCATATAGAACAGTACTTTGAAAGATAGTATTATATATCATATGTTTTTTTTCCCTAGATATATTTTTTGCCCACAACAGCGAGTTTAGGCATCCTATAACTTTCTTTCCTTTTAATATCCGTTGTTCTATTTCCTCCTCAGTACGACCTTTACATGTGATTTTTGTACCCAAATAGGTGTATTCCTTACATATTTCTATTTTTTCATTGTCCAGATCCAGATCTGTTGTTTCTGCCCCAATACACAAATATTTCGTCTTACGCATATTAACCGTTAATCCCCATTCTTCGTATTCTCTAAGAAGTCGTTTTCCCATAAACTCCAGGTCTTCTTTATCTTGGGCCGCGACGACCTGATCATCCGCGAAGTGCAGATTATACAGAGTAGTGTCATCATTTAACTGTATCCCCATTCCATGGCACGCTCGTCTCCACTTCTTTAACACTTCGTTTAAATATATGTTAAATAGTGTGGGGGATAAACTACAACCTTATCTTAGACCCTTAGTGACGGTGAAACTTTCAGATAGATTATTTCCTAACCTAATTTTGGATGTTAATTGCTGATATAACTGTTTAATAGCTATTATTACAGTGTTATTGATCGTTGATTTCTCTAAGACTTGCCATAGTTTTGTTATCGGGACAGTATCGTACGCTTTTGTAAGGTCTACAAAAAGTAAATGGACTTCCCTATTAGTTGCCACTCTTTTCTCACTCATTTGAACAATGCTAAAAATATGGTCCATGCATGAGCGGCCGGCTCGAAACCCTGCTTGTTGTTCGATTTCGTTTGCTTCGTATTCTTGTTCTAGTAAGTTTTTTAAGATTCTCCCATATAGTCGGCTTAGGGTGCTTGTTACCGAGATACATCTGTAGTTAGAACAGTCATCCTTTCTGCCTTTTTTGTTGATTGGTGTTATCCAGGCTTCTCTCCAGCTTAACGGAATTGGTTCCCCATTTAAATATCGTGTAAAGAGTTCTTTGAGGAATAGAATTAACGTTCGTGTTCCATTTTTCAATAGCTCTGCAGGTATGTTCTCTGGTCCACTAGCTTTTTTATTTTTCATGAAGGTTACGGCTTTCTGTATTATATTTTCATTTAAATGAATCTACTGACCCTGGACTTGGTAAACTTTTGGAGAAGTAGTTAAATATTGTTTTCTGTTCTCTTTAAGTTCTTTGGAATAGTGTTCTTTCCATTTATCTATCTGAATTATTTGAATATTAGTTTTATTAACTGAATTAGTTTTTAGCGATCTGATTAGTTTCCACGCTTCGGAAGATTTAGTCCCACCAAGGTAAGAGTTAACTTCCCTACATTTTGTTTCCCATGTCTCGTTCTTGTTGCCTTGTGTCATTCGTTTAAATAATGCCTGTTCTCTCTTGTAGTTTATTTTATCATTAATATCTTTAGTAGTTAGCCATTTCTTGTACGCCGTTTGTTTTTTGTTCTTCTGACTCTCTAAGCTATTATTCCATGTGATGTTTTTGTTATGTTTGGGTGTTGTTTCCTCTATTCCGAGAGCTTCTTGTGCTGCAGAGCGTAAGGCTTCTATAATATGTTCGTACAGATGATCAGTATCTAGCGTCAAATATTCCGGTTTTAGCTTCTGGTTTAGTCTGTTATTTAGATATTAATTTTTTAAATCGTATGAAAAGTTAGTCAAAAAAATTGGATAAGTAAAAAAATTTGCAAAAAATAAAAAAATCCGATTTTGTATACTAAATAGATGTAATTGTATATCTGGGCATGCGAAATTTTTTTGAAAACCATTTTCCGAAAACACGTTTAATTATTACAATTCAAAAACATTACAAAATATGAACAATATTTTGTAAAGTCTTGATCAAATCATCATTACATGTTTCATTGAATGAGAAACATATATTGTGCACCCTCTGATCCAATGATTTATGATTTTTTTTGGCAGCTCCTCTCCAGAAATGGATTTCGCAATTAGTTTTGTCAAGCATTGTTTCTTCTTGATATTATTTAGGAAAGTCCAAACGAACGATTTTTAAGCGTCAATGAGTGATAAAAATTTTCTATGCCATGATTCAGCGGCGTTGTTGGTCAACTGCGATTGCTAAAGAACACTTTCAAAGCAGCTCCAAAGAGAGTAACCAAACGTGGGTTCAGCTCTAGCTCTTCTTAAGTTATCCGACCCATGCGTATCCACAATCATTATTCAATTCTTTATTTACTTCCGTGGACAGATGTTTTTTCACTAACAAGTCGAAGACTCTGGAGATAAATAAGCATTTTGGTTTTTGAATTCAAACTAGCGTCACTGTCCGCTTTGACTGCTAACCCATATTTTTGCATATGCCTTTATCTACTTTGACTGAAGTGGTAATAGCATCCGTGATGTGATGCATTCGGGAAGACTTCTTTAATCGAATTGATAAGTGCTTTTTCAAAGTCAGTTATAATTGTTCTGACAGAAAATACATTACCAGATACAATTACACATTGTTTTATCCAGTTAAGTATTCGTATTCGTTACTTGTCGCTTATTAGGTAGCAAAGCATAGATATATATATATATATATATATATATATACTTTAATAATATTATTGTTAAAATTTTGCGTATATATATATATATATATATATATATATATATACGCAAAATTTTAACAATAATATTATTAAAGTTTTTTAAAAATTTTGCAGATTACAATACTTCTTCGCAGAAGCTATTTACCGGGTGGTGCTTGTTAGAAAGTATAAATGTCGTGACTAGCGCTTTTTGCGTAGTACTTCGTGTATACTTGGTAGGAGTCGAAGCTGTTCATGTGTCCAGTCGAGGTAGACCTGCCCTACGCCCTATGCTGATGAGGGGCAACACACCCCGAAACTGGTCCATAGGTGGTCACTTCGAAAATATAAATCTAATAGTTCCTTTTCTTACTTAACAAGCATCCGCATATTGTTACCCGAAATGGGGTATTATACACGATTATGTATCAGATGTAATTCAATGCCTGTCGCGGCATATAGCAAAAAGAGTGGTTGTTTTTTGATACATAATCGACCCACATGAACTAATAATATAGGTGACATACAGCGAAATTAGCTGATTTTAAAAAAATCAGTTATACATTTTTCATATATATGTAAGCAAAACGAAAGTAATAGTTTCTAAAAGAGAAGAAAGCATGACAAACTGTGGAGTTTCGATTGAGAGAGAAATAGTGGAACAAGTAAATGAATTTGTGTACTTGGGTTCAAAGTTTACGAGAGATGAAAATTATGACCAGTGACATTGAGCGAAGGGTGTTGACAGGAAACAAATAAATGGGACACTGCATATTTTTATGAATAGCCAAAAAGTGTCAAAAATGTATAGAGGTGTGTTGGTTCCTACACTTATGTATGGTAGTGAATGTTGGGTTTGGCAGAAGAAGCATGAAAATAGGATTAATGCTGCGGAGATGTGTTGTAAAAGAAGATGTGGTTACAAAGATAGATAAAGGAATGCTTAGATGGTTTGGACACGTAGAAAGGATGAATGAAGGAAGATTGACGAAACAAATTTATAAGGCGAGTGAAAATGGGCAAGTCGGTAAAGGTCGACCTCGGAGAACATATCTTAATCAGATCAACATTGTTTTTTAGAAAGTCCAGGTCAAGAGTACCAACAACCGACGAGCATGTATGAGAGCACTGATGAAAGTAGAGGAAGCAAAAGATGTGTGTAAGAACCACAGCAAGTGGAAGGAAGTGGTCTATGCCTACCCCTATGGGAAAAACGCGTGACTTTATGTATGTATGTGTATATATATTTATATAACAGGTACTGTCACTCCCTTACTTATTTCGCAGTAAACAGTGACCAATTGGTAAAATTGGTACTGTTTTAAAGGTTCCATCCATTAGCCATATTTTCGATTTATAAACCCATGTCATATTTTGATTTGTACCAAATATTATGATTCTTTGTGAATCTTGCGAACCTGAATCAAAAAGTACAAAATTATTACCTTTTTTCGTCGTTTTATACTTTTCAGGTAAATTCAAAGACATAGTGTTCAAAGGTTGTGCAGGTGCACTGTTTTCTCGAGTTCTTATGTTACGTATAGTCCTCTTCATGGCTGAAATTGATGGAATATTTACCAAGGCTAAAACACTAGCATTTCCGATAAAATCAGTAATTATATTTTGTGGCGTCGCTGTTGATGTACGTGATATATTGCGAATATCACTGAGAATGGTTTCTACTTGACAAGTTTTTCAGGTTTACCTGGATAGTTGTTATTTCCAGAAACAGTTTTGGCAATATTCTCGTTCCCAGTACTTTTCAGCCGTCTCTTACAGCCCTTGTTAAAATCTTTACATTTCCAATAAGCGCAACCCTTAGCCACTTTGTCTTTAAAATAGAAATAACCATTTAAGTATGCCTTACTTTTTCCGCGAGGCGTTTCGACTAATGTGAGAACTCTGTTTTCGTTAATTTCGATATCTACGTGTCAAACACCTGACAGACTGTTGAACTTTAGTGACAATTATTGCGTTGAACAAAGCTTGATATTGTTACCATTTTTTGAGTTCGTCTCTGTCGACCTTGCCTTGAAATAGCGGCGCCGACCAAATTTAGGGTGAATATTTAATGAGCTTAAAAGACACTAAATAATTAGAGAAATTAATGGATCTTAATTCGAACATTTGCGAATTTCTAGAACGATGATTTAGAGATATTTAAACAGAAACAGATTTTTCAGTTTTAAGTTTTTATGAGTTTTGAAATTCAATTAGTTGTTAAAGTTGTATTTAATTGATTTGTAAAAGTAAAGTTTATTGTAAAAGTATTGGAATAAAAATTGTTTTGTTACTGGATCGAGAGTTTAAAATTAACGCACCCAAGAAAGAAGTAATTTCGTAACAATATACAGAGTTCCTTATCATAAATAGAATATTTTTTTATGGGTAAAGGGAAAAATCATGGAGTGGGCGTCATCTATTATTGATCGTATGAACCTCTCGAGGTGTGAACAACAAACCAACCTATATTTGTCTATATGGGTGAAAAGTGAACTTTATATATAATTTTAAGCAATTTAAGCATTACAAGTGTTATATTTGAACAATATTTTGTAAAGACTTGGTGTTAATAAACCACAAAATCTAAAAATGCAAAGAATTAAAAAAGGCGGCAAGATAAAATCGTGAAAAATATGCTCTGTTCCACAATGCTCTACTTATGGCAATTCGATTATATCTTTACATACATTTCCTTTAAATCCTAAGGCAGCTCAAAAATGGGTCTTAGGCATAAACTTTTAAGAATTTTTTCATTAAGACCGCCAGTTCCACAATGCACTACTTATGGCAATTCGATTATATCTTTACATACATTTCCTTTAAATCCTAAGGCAGCTCAAAAATGGGTCTTAGGCATAAACTTTTAGGAATTTTTTCATTAAGACCGCCAGTTCCACAATGCTCTACTTATGGCAATTCGATTATATCTTTACATACATTTCCTTTAAATCCTTAGGCAGCTCAAAAATGGGTCTTAGGCATAAACTTTTAAGAATCTTTTCATTAAGACCGCCAGTTCCACAATGCTCTACTTATGGCAATTCGATTATATCTTTACATACATTTCCTTTAAATCCTAAGGCAGCTCAAAAATGGGTCTTAGGCATAAACTTTTAAGAATTTTTTCATTAAGACCGCCAGTTCCACAATGCTTTACTTATGGCAATTCGATTATATCTTTACATACATTTCCTTTAAATCCTAAGGCAGCTCAAAAATGGGTCTTAGACATAAACTTTTAAGAATTTTTTCATTAAGACCGCCAGTTCCACAATGCTCTACTTATGGCAATTCGATTATATCTTTACATACATTTCCTTTAAATCCTAAGGCAGCTCAAAAATGGGTCTTAGGCATAAACTTTTAAGAATCTGTTCATTAAGACCGCCAGTTCCACAATGCTCTACTTATGGCAATTCGATTATATTTTTACATACATTTCCTTTAAATCAAAAGGCAGCTCAAAAATGGGTCTTAGGCATAAACTTTTAAGAATTTTTTCATTAAGACCGCCAGTTCCACACTGCTCTACTTATGGCAATTCGATTATATCTTTACATACATTTCCTTTAAATCCTAAGGCAGCTCAAAAATGGGTCTTAGGCATAAACTTTTAAGAATTTTTTCATTAAGACCGCCAGTTCCACACTGCTCTACTTATGGCAATTCGATTATATCTTTACATACATTTCCTTTAAATCCTAAGGCAGCTCAAAAATGGGTCTTAGGCATAAACTTTTAAGAATTTTTTCATTAAGACCGCCAGTTCCACAATGCTCTACTTATGGCAATTCGATTATATCTTTACATACATTTCCTTTAAGTCCTAAGGCAGCTCAAAAATGGGTCTTAGGCATAAACTTTTAAGAATCTTTTCATTAAGACCGCCAGTTCCATATAATATGATGTGATCAGCCTTAAAGATCTCTTTACCTTCCTTAATTGAACCAACACGTTCACATACATAGTACATACATACATATAGTCACGCCTTTTTCCCGTAGGGCTAGGCAGAGACCACTTACTTCCACATGATACGGTTCTTACACATATATTTTGCTTCCTCTACTTTTATCAGTGCTCTCATACATGCTCGCCGGTTGTTGGTACTCTTGACCTGGCCTTTCTTTAAAACAATGTTAATCTGATCGAGATATGTTCGCCGAGGTCGACCACTACCGACTTGACTATTCACACTCGCCTTATAAATTTGTTTTGTTAATCTTCCTTTATCCATTCTTTCTACGTGTCCAAACCATCTAAGCATTCATAAATTTGTTTTGTTAATCTTCCTTTATCCATTCTTTCTACGTGTCCAAACCATCTAAGCATTCATAAATTTGTTTTGTTAATCTTCCTTTATCCATTCTTTCTACGTGTCCAAACCATCTAAGCATTCCTTTGTCTATCTTTGTAACCACATCTTCTTTTACACTACAGCGTTCTCTTATCTCACTATTCTTAACTTTATCCAACCGAGTCACTCTGGCTATACTTCTCCGCAGCTTTAATCCTATTTTCATGCTTCTTCTGCCAAACATTTACTACCACCAAAAGTGTAGGAACCAACACACCTCTATGCACAGCCAGACGTGCCTTTTTGGCTGTTTATAAAGCTATACAGTGCCCCATTCATTCGTTTTCCTGCCAACACCCTTCGCTCAATATCACTGTCATACTTTCCATCTCTCGTAAACTTTGAACCCAAGTACATAAATTAATTACTTGTTTTAGGTCAAGAGTACCAACAACCGACGAGCATGTATGAGAGCACTAATGAATGTAAAGTAAGCAAAAGATGTGTGTAAAAACCGTAGCGTAAGTGTAAGGAAGTAGTATCTGCCTACTATGAGAAAAAAGGGTGACTTTATGTATGTATGTTTCACTATATCTCCCTCAATCGAAACTTCACAGTTTGTCATGCTTTCTTCTCTTTCAAAAACCATTACTTTCGTAATAATACATAATACATAACACATAATACAATATCCGAAATTAATATTTCGACTTTTATAGGCATTTCAACAAGAATTTCAGTGACAATAGAACTGAAAAAGTTCGAAAACAAACCAAAATTGATACCTGGACACAACATGGTCTTTACTGGCATTTAACAAGAATCCAGCGACAATAAAACTGAAACGTCGAAAACAAACCCCAAATCCAGCTTTAATCCGACAGTTTAACACAAAAAATCAACCCAAATCTCTCAGATAACTACAATTAATAAAAACTTTGGGTTTACAAGTGATTAAATAACAGATTATTTGTTGTTCGCACTTCGATCCGACATTTTGTCATTCACAGCACCATCTCGAGTTACGTGATTTTTCCCTATTGCATATTTCTTTTTGCAAACACATTTTGAGGCATCGCCATAAATAATGTAGGTAGGTAGTTTGTTTTGGTTAGATAGCTAAGTAGAAACATCAAAAAACAGCTTTTCGAAATAAATGTTTTTAAAAAAGAATCATTTCGAAATTTTGTTTTCAGAAAAAATAACTTTCGAAATTAATGATTTACCGAAAATTATTTTTCGAAAAATAGTTTTTGAAAAAATAGTTTTCGAAAAAAGTTCCGCGAACCATATATCTGCAACCACTTTTTAATTTTTAACAACTCTTGATTTTATTAAAAATAAAAGTTTAAATTTTTTTCACTAACCTCGTTAACGATTACAAAAAATTGATATTTGATTACTTTATTTTCTGTATTATAGAATAACTTTTTTCCTAAAACTAATAACAAATCTATATGATATTAATTTAAGTGGATACACTGTATAATTAAAAAAGAGTATTTAAAAAAAAATACCTCTAAGATATTAAAAACTATCTTCTTGGTGACATGAAAATATAAATCCTTTCAAAAAATATTTAATTAAATTCCTTTTTAACTCTCGGAGAGATATACAATCTGCCTAAAGAAGCGTTTGGTTTGATTTTTATCAACCAATAATGGAAAATATGCCCTATTTTTATTTGTTAACTTCGTTGTTTTTTCGACAAAACATTTTAACTTATTAATTTATTTTCCTGAAGGTGGAGCAAAACCAAAACGTGATTAAAAATTTTGAACGTCGTCTACTTACCTTCTTTTTCTGTCATTCCAACACTTTTGAGTTGTTCTTGGCTGGGATTTAAATTCATGCAATAGATGAATTGTCCTAAATAAAATGCGTCCAACTTATTATCTCGTCCATATACTTCCAGAATAAAATCAATATCTGAAAAAGTTTGTAAATTAAAATACAATTATTCTTAATACATTTTTTTTTTAAAACTTAAAATTTACCATATTATTTTTTACTTTACTATAATAATTTATTTTGCAGATAACATTAAACATAGCAAAAACACAAAAGAAATTAAAATGCTAATTACAAATAGCTCCTTAAATGTATTTACAGAAACTGTTCAAAGTGTGCTCCATTATTTTGTATGAAAACTTCTTCTTAGTCATATCTTCATTGCTGAAGAGTTGTGACATTATGTCTATGAGCATTGATGGGTCGATTGTATCCATTGCTGTCGGTCTTCCGCTACTCTTAAATTTTCTGCAAGTTTTGCCCTGTAATCTCTTTAATTTGGTCCATTCATCGTGGTGGAGATCTTCCTCTTGACCTTTTACCTTTCACTTTGCCCTGCACGATAAGTCTTTCTAGATTGTTTTGATCTCGTCTGGTGATGTGTCCGAAGTAACCCAGAATGCGACGTCTGCAACTGGTGAATAATTGATAGTTGATTCCTAATTCGCTAACTACTGACGCATTGGTCCAGTGTGCAGTCCAGGGTATGCGAAACATCCTCCGCCAGCACCACATTTCAAATGCATCTATTCGTTGCCTGTCGCTCGACTTTATTGTCCAGGATTCAGAACCATATGAAAATATCGAAAACACTAGGGTGTTAACCAGGGCTCTTTTAGTGTTTCTGGTTATGCAACCGTCTTTCCATATCTTGGATAAGTTTGACATTGCTGTCCTCGCTAATATTATCCGTCTTCTTATTTCTGTTTCGCACCCTCCCTTGCTGTTTATTAGCGATCCTAAATAGATGAATTCCTCTACTACTTCAATTCTATTTTGCAGATTTCTCAACTGTATGGTGTTACTCCTATCAATGATCATTAGCTTGATCTTGTCTAAATTTATTTCGAGACCTAGGGCTCGGTTTTCATTTGCGACCAGCCTTCTTGTAATCTATAAAGCATTGAACTCGCGGGCTTTCTCGATTAATTGGCGGATGTTGAATATTTGGTCCCTAGTCCCTCTACTCTTAACGAAGCCTGCTTGTTCTGGAGGGATCTGGCTCTCTAAGTAGTTCTGCAGCCGTCTATCTATTATTTTAAGCAGGATTTTGCTGGCATGTGAAATTAGAGATATCGTTCGATAATTTTCACATTTTTTGGTAGATCCATTTTTGTGAATAGGAATGAATGCAGACGTTGTCCAGTCTTTAGGCCAGTGACTACTTTGCCAGATATTATTATATATATCATGTAAGATTTTACTCCTAGTGCTTTTATAAATTCAGCAGGGACTCCGTCTGTTCCCAAGGATTTATTTAGCTTTAGGTTTTTTATGGCTTCCTTAATTTCAAACATAAGAATGTTGGGCTCCATTTCAAATTGTATATTTTCTTTCTGTTGTTCGACCGGTATTTTGGTTTCTTCGGTGTATAATTTCTAGCAATATTGTCACTTTTTTATCTTCCCATACGATGTTTCCATCTTTGTCCTCAATTGTGGAAGTCTTTGGTTTGAATCTGCGTGTTATTTCCCATACTTTTTTACAAGTCTCTGGTGTCATGGGTGCGTTGATGTTCTTCTATATCCCTGCATATTTTTTAATGTAGTTGTTTTTGTCCTGTCTGCATTGTCTCCGTATCTTTTTACTTAGTCTCTTGTATAGGTCACAGTCTTCTTTCGGTAAAGTACCCTTCCTTTTCATTTCTTTTCGTTTGTTAATTGTTTATATGGTCGCTTGTGTGATCCAGGGTTTGTTTGGCCGATTTATGGGGTTATTTGTTTAATAAAGGCGACCTACTGTCATCCTAATAGTATTTTTTAATGCTTCCCATCCTTGGTATGGGTCTTGTTTACTCATTATGTCCTGTTTTTTGGCCTCCAGATTGCTTTGTATTTCTTTTTGAAATTGCCGTTTGACTGTTTCCGTCGTGCTAATCCTGTTACGTTGACGGTAGATCCTTTTCAGGCGGAGCCTGAACTTTATTGTTGATAAATTATGATCTTATCCGCAGACAGCTTCAGGATACGTCTTACAGTTAATGATAGAAGACTTCCAATTAGATCTGACCATAATGTAGTCGATTTGATTCTTGCATCTATCTCCTGGTGATATTCATGTAAATAGTGAAAATAATGTGTTTGCAATAGTGATATTTTGTTCTTGGCAGAATTGAAGCAAACGTTTACTTCGTTCGTTTTTTGTCCCTAAGCCGAACGGGCCAATTATTCCTTTAAGTTGTTTATCTATATTTTTGTGTTGTAGAAAATAATATAAACTATTTTTAAATTTTCTTTGCAAAGTTTTGCTATTAATTCGTCTACACTCTTCAGTTATTCTAAGCATTAGTTTTTCAATGTCTTAAGGAGGAGTTTTGTAAACTTAAATAGCCCCACAGAAAATAATCAAGTGGTGTTAGATGTGAAAATATTGCCTGTCATTCTATAAAACCCCTTCTGCTAATCCAATGTCTTGGAAATCGTTTGTCTAGCCATTGTTTTACAGCCAGTGCGTTATGTAGTGTAGCTCCGTCCTGCTAAAGGTATATATTCTGTTCATCTAGCATCATATTTTCTTGTTCATTAACTTGTCTTTTTAGTGACTGATTCATTAGTGGATCAATTTCCTTTCTAATAATTGTAGGTACAATTCTCCCATTAGGTTTTGGTCAATAACTTTGCTGGAAACTGAGTATTATTATGTCAAAACAAGTGAGGATTTTCGTCATTCCAGTACCTACAATTATCTTTGTTAACAAAGCCATTTAATTGAAACGTTAATTCATTACTGAAACAAATATTTTTAACCAAATTTGCGACTCTACACTGATACCAACATAATAAACGACATAAAGGCCAGGAGACTACAGTGGGCAGGACACGTTAAAAGAATGCCGGATGATAGAATAGTAAAACTGGTGTGGGAGGAGGTCCCGGGGGGAAAACGCTCATTAGGTCGACCCCGCCTCAGGTGGAGAGATAATATTGCAAAGGACCTAAAAGCCATGAATATCGAAGATGGACCCGATCGGATGCTAGATAGAAAAAGATGGAGACGTGTGGTTGAGTCGGCAAAAACCCACCCAGGGTTGTGAAGCCATTGATGATGATGATGATGAAATTTGCGACTTCTTGTATTTCTTGTATTGTTTTACAAAATTCAATTCTGTGATCATAGTCGTCTTTACTTAGCTGATAATGAATTTGTATTTTATAACGAAAAAACTTATGCAATTTTAACACTTTGTATATGGAACCAACAGAAATATTTGTGTAAGTTTTGATACTCTGGGAATGGAAAAGGTAGAATCCATAGGAAAATGACTCAGTACTTTAATTTGTGCAGCTTCGTCAAGAACTCTGGAATTATTATTTTTTTTTATTACAAACGGATTAAGTTTCTCCAAATTTCTATACTAACTCTATGATGGTTTGGTGACCTATATTTCTATCTGGATGTCTTTCATTAAAAACTCGAGCGCACTTGTTTTAATGACCGTAAATAAATTTTATTTCTATTCATTCCTGCAGATAATACACCATTTCAAAATAACTCAAGATGCTACAGCTACAAATAATGGCTAATTTAACGTCGCGAATAACTTACTAAATATACTATTAATATTTTTAAAGCAAGGAAACAAAATGTCAAATAGATGACATGTATTCAGAAGTAAGTAAATTGATCCCTAATAAGTAATTCACCTATTCAACAGTGGCGTAGATCAATTTTGTAATGGTCTCATGTTGTTTCACAAAATTTGTTGTTATCATTAAAATAAATCGATAGAGAAAATTGTTGTTCTTAGGTTTTCATTTGATGTATCACAAGGTATCACATTTTAAAGTTGGGGTGGGGGATGTTAAAGGGGTGCCATATGGAAATAGAAGATAACATTTTTAAACCTCCCACTTGATTTAAAATTTGACGTGTTTTTTGTTTTTGTTTCATTGACGCAAAATCATGTTATCAAGTTATTTTGATTTAAAATAAAAGCATACATACATATTTTAAAAGGTTGTGAACCCAGAGTCTCGTTTGTAAAAAAAAAGGCATAAAAGTATTGTTTATTGGAAATAATTTAAGAAAACAAATCATGAACACAATCACACAGAATTTGCCACTTTTATCCAGTGAAAATTTTCGAATTGAAAATTCAAAGTATTCGCTCTATCAGATGTAAAGGGGGTTAAAAACATTATTGAAACCGGAATCACAAAGGAAGTGGAAGAGAACTTTCTCAAAACTCTACTTGAAAAGAAAACTACTCTACCTAAAATTTAATAGTAAAGATAGTTTGGAAGAACATTTCGTCAAATTCAAAATGTTAGTTCGAGAATTTAAAGCATCGGGTCAAAAATCGATGAAAGTAATAAAAAAATTTATATACTTCTGACAATGCCAGAAAAATTATAAAATGCTTTTTTTACGGCTATTAAAACAATATCTATAAATATAACACTCGAATTTGTCAAAACCAGATTATTTAATGCAGAATTGAAATTTAAGAGTAATGCAAATTAAACACAACCTTCCACTGAGCACTCATTCAGAGCTAATTTTTTATTTTATTGTTACGGATGTTGTCAGAAAGGTCATAAAAAGAATAATTATTCAAGAAATAGGACTAAAAACCAAGATCAGCTGATCCTGAAAAATATTTAGAAAGTAAAAATTTTGACTTTAACTTATGGACGCAGGAAACAAACTATGCTAAAGAAAACGCTGACGAAGAGGAAAAGATATATCGTTCGTAGCATTTAATGTTCAAGTACAACAAATGTTAGACAAGCAAGAAGTAACATTTATAATATACTCTGGAGCAATTGATCATCTGGTAACCAGAGAATTGAAACCATTTATGATAGAAGTTTAATACCTGGAAAAGGAAATTATAATAAATATTGCAGGTGTAAAGTCAATAAGAGCAAAGAAGAAAAGTTTGCTTTAACTTTTTTATGAAGAAATAAAGAAAAACTTAATAAAGCTTTAATGGTACCCAAACAGACACATAATCCATTGTCGGTTGGAAAACTCATTAGTTCTGGCAAACAGGTCAATTTTGACAAAACCGGAGTAAAAATAATAAAAAAGAATGGAGAATACTTCGAAACTGTGGTACATTTATAGACAGGGTGTTTTAAAAAAAGGTGACCCCGTCTCTAGGATAGTTAAAAAACTGAAAAATAATTGGAATTTGCTTTGTGAAAAATTTTCGTAACGCCATCCGTATTCATCCGTTAAAGAAAAAAACATGATAAACATTTATTACGAATTTGCCAAAACTACTGGAAACTTTGTAATGAAAGTTTATACGAATATGTTTTAGGAGCTGATATGTCCCATGAATTTGTTTTTATATCTGAATCTTATAGAGGGCTTTAGTTACACGGTTCGTACCAAGTAGTATTGAACATAATTTTTTTAAGGTTAGATTTATTAATCAAAATTTTAAGTAAAATTAACATCATTTAATTTTACACCAAAAAGGTACTCCTGGTAAAACTCGATACTGTGTACCGTGTTCAGAATGTTTTGATTTAAAAATTATGAAGTAATAAACGATGCTGGTATAAAGTAATGATAAAGATATTAATTATTATTAATTAATATACATTATGAGAATTAAAATGTTTTTTGTCGCAGTAATAAGACCTCATCGATAAAACGGATACATGTTAAAAAATTGAGATTGGGGGCTTTTCTTTCTTGTAACGTTTCACAAAAATCCATTTTAATCGGTATACTCTGATTTTCTTCAAGTTTGCCATGGAAAACTGACATTTATTGATAATTATGACAATAAGCCAACAATAATTAGATTTTTGAAACCTTGTTATTTGTAAAGTTAGATATTGTTAATCAAAATGTACTCAAATGTTGAATACACCGACATGTTATTAACCTTAGGCGAGTGTATAGGAAACTCTAGTGCAGCTGTTACGCGTTATGCAGAAAATATTCCTAGAAGAAACTTACCAAGTAAAAATACATTTAGAGCCATTGAACGACGTTGTCGAAAAACTGGGAATATGAGACCAAAAAAAAAATTCTGGTGGGCCAAGAACAACAAGAACCATTAATACAGAAAATATTATTTTAAATTTAGTTGATCAAGTTCCAACAGTTAGCGTAAGAAATATGGCAAGACAAACAAATACGTATTCTTCAAGTACTTTAAAGATACCTAACGATCAGCAGCTACATCCTTATCATTACAGACAAGTCCAAGAGCTCTTGCCAGACGATCTACTGGTTAAAGTGGATTTTTGTCAAACATTACAAGAAAGGACAGCCCTCAATCCCAATTTTAACATGTATTCGTTTTATCGATGAGGTCTCATTTACGCGACAAAACATTTTTAATTCACATAATGCATACTAATTAATAATAATATTAATTAATAACTTTAATATTACTTTATACCAGCATCGGTTATTACTTCATAATTTACAAATCAAAATATTCCGAAAATGGTACACAGTATCGCGTTTTACCAAGAGCATCGTTTTGGTTTAAAATTAAATGATGTTTAAGTTCACTTAAAATTTTGATTAATAAATCTAACCTTAAAAAAGTTATGTTCAATAATACTTGGTATGAACCGTGTAACTCTATGAGAGTCAGATATAAAAACAATTTCATGGGATGTATCAGCTTTTAAAACATATTCGTGTAAAATTTCATAACAACGTTTTCGGCAAAATCGTAATATATGTGTATACATTTTTTTTCTTCAACGCCCTTTATCTTAAATACTAATGGCGTTACGAAAACTTTTTACAAAGCAAACCCCAATTATTTTTCAGTTTTTTACCTACCCTAGAGACGGGGTCACTTTTTCTTGAAACACCCTGTATAATGAATTTTTATCTGGAAAATAATCAGAGTATGTAAGCAACTAATGATTTATGGCATAAAAAAATACATGCTATTATAGTTAACTTGCCACTTATTATTTTCAATATAACCTCGGACTGCTACTGTCAACTGACTTATGGAAAGTACACACTAGTCAAGTTTACAACCGATTTCGCTACAAAACAAAGTGTATGGATTTCTGACAACTGAGTTATGGCCCATCTCGTATCAAGCAAATTTAATCCAAACGATCCCTAATTCTGCAGGTTAAAACAAACCTATGAACGCGATAAATTTACAAAACGTACTGAATTGTTAAACAGTTTAAATAAATTGCAATTTAAATAATTTATTATTTATTAAACAGTGCTAATTGTGTGGACCAAAAGTCAGGAAACGGACAATTATCTCGTAAATTGCTAGTCCAAATTGTACAAAATGTGGGATAAGCCTATTTTGACATACGGAGATTTCAGATTTGATATTTGCAATGTTGTCAGTTTTGCCGTTTTTCTTATATTATTAGTTACTTTGGTTTTTTAAATACATCACCCTGTATATTTAGTCATTATTGGCATCTCCTCTTTAATACAAGTTCAGCCATATGTAACACTTATGATTCTAGAAGGTCTTAAATAAATAATACAGAAGTGTGGCAACGCCTAATTGTTTCAATAATTTTTTTAATACGTCTTGTTCGTTCTCTATAGAGTACTCTGCCAGCGGTCTCTCTACTGGCAAATTATGCCCGAGCTCAGCCGTAGAGGGTAAAAGAAAAAAAATATATAAAAGTGAGCCGCGCCACCGACTTAGACGGTTCAAGCCGGGAACCCCTAGGTCTTATAGGCACTAGCAGAGCCACACGATAAACAACTGAGATAATGGTGAACTAAATAAATGAAATTATAGCTAAAATATATTAGATACTTTACTCCTACAATAAATCAAAGTACACAGTTCAATAATAAAATTATAACAAATATAGTCAAATTAACAGCTATGGTAAATTTTTTTCGCTAAAACAAACCAAAAATTTAAAATTTACAATTTTATAAAATAACCAAAACAAAAGTAAGAGTAACAGACTTTACCAAGTTACCAAAAAAAACGTATATAAGTCAACTCTTTAATAATACTAAATCCAACGTTCACATAAGGCTGCTAATTTACTCATGTTTTTACCATTTACATAAAGATTTACACTGTTAAAACAATCGAGTTTATTTAAAAATATATTTACAATGGTTATCTTTTAAAATATCAATATTGTAGGATATTAACAAATAAGTATGAAGAAAATATTTTTACTTGGACATAAAGAATTATTGAGAAGATTATTTTAATCAAAGTTTAGTTTTGGCATATTATCTAATGCAATAAATAGTTTTTAATAATGTATTATATTAATAAATTAAAACAAAACTTAATTGTGGTGTCAAAAATAAGTCACGTCGTTAAATATTCAAAAATAAATCACTTGTAACCTTTGGGTAAACGCATATTGTAGATCAAATATAAAAAAAAATAATTTTAATCTTGAACACCTTAATACGGAGTTCCTGCTAAAAACACCAAGCAAGTCTTTATAACACTGCAATTTATCGTCAATATGGATAATACGAATGCACTACTCCTGTGGCCGGTTTGGTTATGGAACGGCACCTGCTAATTAACAATGGCTTCCCTCAATTAAATCCCGCATGCGGTCATTTTAACTCGACACCAAAATCCAAAATATCAATAACGGAGGTAAGATAGAATGGTCAAGTTAAAAATTAAATGGTTTTTTTTCAAAATCCAATTAAGATGGCCCAAATACAGCCAGATATGAAAGGAAAACCGTAGAGGTTTTGCACACTTGTTAATATCACCCCGCCCCAAAAATTCTCACCACACGACTCCCAAGACTCTCACCACACGACTCAGACTACTTCCCAAGCCGGATATCAAGAAATGACACGGAATTGACGTCAACCAAGAATATTCGCAAGTCTATGTTCCACACTAAGAATCGCGTTCGTCCGTGTTGATAGCTAGCCTCATCTACACAGAAATGTTAACCAAACAATAATATAATCTATAATACACAATAATCGAGGCTAAAAACTAAAGCATAATCTAATAATGAAAATACCTTACTCAATCTTCAGTGATCAACAAAAATGCCATAGCCATTAACAATTGAATCTTATCACAATAAGGTATGCAACACTATTTACAACGAATGATATATTTAAGTTACAACAAAATACGGTACGCGACACTATTTACGAGTACTTGAGGAATATAAAATTATCAGAGATATAATTATAATGGAACTGTAGAAGGGAAAAAAAAGGCACGTTACACATACTATTTTCAACTACTTTTAAACGTAATAATTGAAAGATGACATTTTTAACATAATGATTTTGTACAATTCGGACTAGCAATTTACGTGATAATTGTCCGTTACCAGACTTTTGGTCCACTCTGTATAACAATTTTTCTTTTTCATCATACCATTGCATTAATTTTCGAACCATATCAATGGTGAACGAAAAAACAAAATGTAGCATTGTTGATTTAAAGTTAAAACCTCAATTATAATTCTTTCGGGGTGGTTTGCACATATACACATATACACATTTCTCGTAAGGGCCGACACAAGTAGTGCAATCCTCAGCGATTTTAGCGCTTGTTTCAAATTATCGCCCACCGCATACATAAACACTGTCGAACACAATTAAATCCTCGCCACTCTGTCATAGGCCTTTTCAAAGTCTACGAAAGTGCAGTAGACTTTTTCACTGCAAAAGGCTTAAGTTCCTGGAAGAGGCCTTTTTAAATCCCTCCTATGTTGAGAACTTAGCTCCCTGGAAACTGATAAACTTTGTACGAAGTCTCGGGATTCCAGATCTCGAATAAATTAAAGGTTATGCACAAGAGATCTAATAAGTCGAGGTGCTTGGGAGGCTGCATAGCCTTCACGACCCCCCTACAATCTACCTATTGGCGTGACGTTTTGTTTTGTATGTTTTAATTTTAAATTTTATTTTTTTTTATGTTTTTTCGGTTATTTTTTTTTAATTATTTTCACAATATAAAACACCCCCTTTCTTGATTTCGCGCTTTTCCAGGTGGGCGCGCCAGCCATGTCGAGAATCGCTGCTATACAGTTGCCTTCTTCCTTATTAACAACTGTTTTAAATGGCACGTTATTTTAAAATTTATAAAATTCTTCTTTATGTTGTTAGGTTAATTGGTAGATTTTTTTTACTTACTCTCAAGTTCTGCCGCTTTCAAATCTGCCGCCTAAAACAAAAATCACAATTAAAATGAGAAATAACAAATTTTTACAATACAGCTATTTAAATGCCATTGAGGTTTTTCTGTTTGTTTTCTAATCTTTATTTTATCTAAAGAGGTAAAAAGTCAGCCCAGGCACTTCGTTAATTTTTTTCTATTCTCAATCTGCGTTTATAATCTGGATAAAAAATAAACAAATTTTTTTTTGTGACAACGAATAACAAATGAATATTTAAAAAATTTACCACTAAAAGAACCATTTTTAAAAATTCATGAATAGATACAAAGATGAGGTTACATTAATAATTTATTTTTTTTAAAACTTTAAAACTTCATCCTAAACCAGTCCACAGAATAATTATAATTATAGAAAAAGCTTTAGAAGAAAAACTAATATGCTAATATGCTTGAAATTTTTTTTATTAATTTTTATATTTTAACACATTCTTACCCCTTTCGTAGGGATGCTAAAAGGTAATTAATTTTTTAGTATTTGTTGCCAAATACTGCATAAAGTTTGATTAAAATTGCTCCAGGTGTTTCAGAGCTATGCTGGAATATACATACACATACATATAGTATTTCAAATCTTGTTTAAAGAAGATTATTTTACCAGGACACTGCGATATTCCGGTAATAAGCGCTTTATTCTATATTGAGTAATACCGAAAAATTTAGCAAAACATATCAACCGCCTCTTTTTATATGGTACGGGTAGCCCAGCTTATTTTTGAATATCAAAGTCGCTAATACGCATTCATCAAATCATCGGTCGACTTATCTAGCTCGCAGGTGTTCTCTTGAAAAGTAGTTAGTCATATCTTTGGACGTTTTAAAACATTAGCGCGGGCTGGTTTTCAATAATTTCTCAGGAGGTTTTTATTGTTTGCGTTTTATTTTGTTTGTGATATTTGTGAAATTGCTTTTTGGTGACCGTTTGAGGTAAATGATTAGTAATTAAACGAGGCGTTGTGATTAAACACGATAAAAACGAAAACGTATCGTCATGAAAAACAAGTCCCAACATTAGAAATTATATCTAACAAATTGCAGAATTTTAACGATTTTAAAAATAAATCATTAGGAGCACTTTTAATAGAATTTTAATAGAATGTGGTTTTAAGTAAAAAAAGTTAAATAGTTGAATGTGTATTATGGAATCGCCTTGTATTGTGATACTTCGTCAAAAATATTTAAGACTGGTCTTAAGTTACTGAAAAAGTAATAGAAATATAGTTTATATAGATGAAACGTGGTTCGACACTCACGATGTCGTTTAATAAATAATTAAATAATTTTTGAAAATATATCTTATTTAAAAATAAAAATGATACGCCACTAATCGGTTTCTTTTAAAGATTTTATCGCTTTTAATGAGATGTTTTTTATATATTTTTAAACTGACTTTGGAAGAACTATACATATTTATATCTTTTTCTATAAAATGTTAAAATAAAACAAATTATTATCCAAAACTAAAAACATAAAATCATACCCAGTAAAAAAATATTTTAAAATAAATCATAAAACGAAAACTCTGAAATAAAGAAGAAAAATCAGATGTATGACAAGAAATTGTATTAAGTTTCATTCTATATTGCTGTTTACAAGTGGGTTCCCATAAATCAAAAGCATTTTACTTTTACCCATGTCCCCGAATGGAGCCTGCACTTGTGTATCCTCTTTCTCAAATAAACTTTCAAATTATTTCTTTCATCTCTTTAGAACTCATTTTATTTCTCTTACCATACTACCATTTTGGATTTTTATTTTTTCCAGTTGCGAGGTCGCATTTTTGCCTTTGGCTGTTCTTATGGACTTCCAGAAGAATTTAAAGTTGTACCAGAAGTCGTCATATAACCTTTTATTAAATTAGTCTTTATTATTCTTCTTCTTTTTTACCACAACTTTTTTTACTTCACCTTCCACTCATTCCTTGCCACACATATTCTTTAACCTGCATCATTTGCTTCTTTTACTTACACCACATAATTTAATAGCAACATCCACGATTTTTCCATTTTTTTTACCTACCTCTTAAAAATTCTTAACTAGGATCTAGTTATTGGTTTCTGCACAAAATGCCGCCACCGCTTAAAGAGACCATTTATTTGGCTCATTACCAGAAAGTTGCACATAACAATGCCTGCACTACGGTATGCCCGAGTGTCCATTACTTTTTTTAATCTTTCATCAACGATCACAAAATCAATCTTACTCCTCTGGCATCCTTTTTGTCTTGTGTACAAGTTGTTTTTTTATGGTTAAACATTGTGTTTGTTCCCACAAGATTCCACTCTAAACATACTTCAAGCAGACTTTCTCGGTTTTTATTCACTCTTTCATCACCGTTCATTCCCAAAAACACTGTTATATCCATCATGCTTTATTCCTATCAAACCATTAAAATCGCCTAGCACTAAGTACTATTCTTTCATTCCGATGACCCTTATTCAGAATATTTTTCACATTATCCCAAACTCCTGTTTCTCTTTTTGGGCTTTCAAATACTGGTTTCACTGTGAATCTTGTGGGGCATAAATCCCTAGTAAAAAATGCGTGTAAGACCAACTTTCAGCTTTACCCAGAGTTGTCTTGGGTTTACACTTTTAAAGTCATTTATTTTAGCAAAAAGTATCACACCAACGCCTTGACAACCACGGCTGGTTTCCGGAACTCCTGACCAGTAGGCTGTATAGGGTCAATGCGTAGCGGTGTCTCATCCTTTTTAGTTCTTTAGTTTCTTTTTTCAGCGTTGTTAATTTATCGTTTCCTTTTCTCTTAATATCTTGTCTTCCTTCTTCTTCAGCTTCTCCATTTTTTTCTTCTCCTTTTCTTGTTCTTTATGATTGATACGTGTTGAAAATTCCGTATTTTTCAACTGTAAAATGTTCTTCAATCCATTCCTTGATTTAAAAACCTCATTATCACAGCCGATAGACGCGTGCTATAGGCAACTAATAATTCACTTGGTTTCCTTAGATTAGACGCTTGCTATAGGCAACCAATTATACATAAAAGTCACAAACAAAACCAATAGAAAAGCTGACATCAGCGCTTGTATTACTAAACTATTACTATTTTGACCACTTCCGTTTTGGTGACTTCATCCTTCGTCTTCGCAGAGAAAACAAGCAATTTAGCTTTACAACACCACGTGGTAAAAATTTAAATCAATATAATTAAAAAAAATTAATTAATTTAAAATCCTGTAGCCAGTGAAAATATCCTAAATGGACAGGAAGTTTTTAACTGTTAACTCATTGCATAAATCTTACAATAGATTATTAAAAAAAGGGTCGTTGTTTAATTTACTGTATAAACAAAATTCACGGCGGTAAAGCCAGGAAAACCTACAGTAGATAGAAATATACGAGCCATCCAACTAGCTATCGAACATTAAACATCTTGTCGAAGCACGGCGAGATTAAGCAAAGGCAGGAACCGACATCATCCTACAACTTTTTCATCCATCTTCTAGAAACCTTCCCGTTTTCTTGCCGGCGCGACGACAATACGCTTTCACGCGTAAACTACTTAACAGATCATTATGAAATTTAGTACACATATTTTCAAGAGTATAGTAAAGGACATAGGACACTTTTTATACGTCGGTTCAATATTCAATTGAGTACAGCATCCCTAAAACTAACACATGATTAAATGACAAATAGACGTCAAAATTAAAAGGTACCTTCAGAATTTAAAATTTTATGACCTTTTCAAATTAGGTACTCAAGAATGCTGTCAAATTAAATTCAAGATGGCCGCTGGAGTTTTTTTTTTTATGTTCTGGTTCCCACGAAAAGGGATATCCTGTAATGTTCAGAGAACATCGTGGGAACCAAGGGAAAGAAGGTAGGAGTTGGTGTTCTTCTTAAATTTTTGGAGGTTGTATGCCTCGGGGAACACCTCCCTAGGCAATGAGCTCCAAAGCCTCGCAATTCGTTGGATGAATGAGTCTTTGGAAAGTGATGTTCTGCAGGTCTCCAAAGTGACCACGAAGGGGTGTGAAGACTGAACTTGACGGGTTAATCTCGAAGATACTGCCAAAGGAGGAACGATTGTTGATATTTCAGAAGAGCATCGCCCATGAAAATATCTGTAAAATAGAGACAAATCGCCAACTTTTCTACGGTTTTCCAGACAAGTGAGCGAGTTTGTAAGCGAGGCATCACCGACGAGACGAATTGCCTTTTTTTGGACAGAATCCAGTAGCTTCAGGATATGTTTAGGTGCTGCACTCCAAATATGGGAACAGTACTCCAGTACAGGTCGGATCTGTACCTTATAGATCATAAGCAGCTGACTGGAGGTGAAATAGCTCTTGACACGAAACAAAAAACCAAGTTTTTGGGATGCACTTTTGGCAATGGACCTCACGTGATTTTCTCAGGAAAGGTTATTGCTGATAGTAGAGAAAAGACATGCTTGTGTTTTGTTTGCATTGAATTCTACCAAGTTATTGGATCCCCATTCGAGAATTGTTGCTAAGTCCATATTTATATTGTTAGTACACACAAACCTGATGTTATTGTATTGGTGTTTGTTATTTTCTTTTGATTATTTATTTGTGCTGATTTGGATTATCGTGAAGCAAAAAGGTAGGTGACATAGGTAGTATGTTTATGAGAGTTTTTTGAAATATGATCGCAGTATAAAACCTGTTCAGGCACATCTGGTTATTGGCGGTGATCTGGTGGAACAAGTATCTACATACAAGTATCTGGGGAGTATAGTGAATGATCAATGCGACCCGAAGAGAGAAGTTAGAAGCCGCATCGAACAGGCTAGAAAGACATTTATAAGTATGAGACAATTTTTCGTAAGGTCAGATCTGAGTCTAGTGCTCCGGGTGCGCATGGTCAGGTGTTACATCTTCTCGGTTCTCCTGTACGGATGCGAGAGTTGGACTCTCGACACATCATTAGAAAAGAAAATAGACGCCTTTGAAATGTATATCTACCGCCGCATATTAAGAATATCATGGGTCCAAAGAGTTACAAATGTAGAAGTTCTTAATCGAATGAGTAAACAAAAAGAACTCATGCTTAACATCAAGGAAAGAAAAACACGCTATATAGGACACATAATGAGGGGTGAAAAATACGAACTCCTTCGACTGATTATAGAAGGTAAAATCCAGGGCAAGAGATCTATCGGCAGGCGCCAGAATTCCTGGCTAAAAGACATTCGTAGATGGTTTGATTGTTCATCGATCGATATATTCCGCATGGCTGTATCTAGAACGACGTTAGCTATTTGGATCGCCAACCTTCGAAAGGAGACGGCGTCATAAGAAGAAGATAAGGGGTCTAAGTTTGTTTTTTTAGGATGTCTTTCTGTTGTGTTGTTGGATGTGGAAGTCGGAAACAACGAGACAATCTGGGATTTTTCAGAATTCCAGGTGAATTAAACTTCAAACATAGACCATTAGATAATGAACTTTCAAGAAAACGACGAAAAAATTGGATCAAAATGATCCACAGAAAGGATTTCTCTGAAAAAAATCTCAAATATGCTCGAGTTTGCAGCAAACATTTTATCACTGGTAAGTAGATATGTTTTAAAACAACATACACTTGAAACATTAGCTACTCTTTTAGGAAAACCCTCAGAATTGTTAGATGTTGAAAACCCGTCTATTTCCAGAGTGTAAGGATCAATGCAATCTATGGCTTTGATTTTTGCTTTATACCTCTGGACAGTATCAGGGCTTTCCATGGTTAATAAATGATCAAATTCCCTTGCAGAAGCCATGGTAATTTAATAAATTGTCACACAAAACCAATAAACGATAACACACTACCAAAACAAACTAAAACTTCACTGAACACTAGTGGAACATCAACCAACGCCTTCAAATGCTTGGAGTGCAATGGCAAGAAATGATTTGTATGTACTCCAGCGGCCATTTTTAAAGGGAGGAGATCACGTGTTCTAGACAACCTTATTGTAAAGAATTTTGGTGTTTCTCTTTCTGAGATTAGGATTATTGTTTTTTGACAGGCATATACATTTTTATAATTAATGTATGTCATATCATTTATACCGGCAGTCTATTTTCTCTTTTTTTATTTGCATTTATTTGTCATCTTTAAGTAAGAGGAAAAAATCACGTAACGCGAGATGGCGCTGTCAATGACAAAATGTTAAATCTAGGTGTGAACAACAAATATTCTGTCGTTTGATCACTTGTAAAGCCAAAGTTTTTATTAAAGGGAATTTAAGTTATCTCAGAGATTTCAGTTAATTTTTTGTGTTAAACTATTATTAAAGGTGGATTTAAGGTTTGTTATTGACGTTTTAGTTTTATTGTCGCTGGATTCTTATTAAATGCTAGTAAAGAGCAGGTGTGTCCAGGTATCAATTTTGGTTTGTTTTCAAACTTCGGTCACTTCTTAATAATGGAATGTTGATACTTTAACACTGGAAGGTTCTGGTTAGGAACAGATCCATCTCTTAGAAGCTTTCTCTGTGTTATTAAAGTCACTATAAATAATCGTAAATAAAACGATAGATCTTGGACAACAGTATCAAACTTACCACTGGAAATATCATCTTTTACAAAGTGCTTGCTGCAAACAAACATAAACTTGAGATTGGTTTTCCTTTCTTAAATATCATCTTTCATTTCTGAGCTGCCTTAGGATTTAAAGGAAATTTATGCAAAGATATAATCAAATTGCCATAAGTAGAACATTGTGGAACAGAGCATATTTTTCGCGATTTTATCTTGTCAACTTTTTTTAATCCTTTGCACTTTTAGTTTGGTTTATTAACACCAATTCTTCACAAAATATCGTTCAAATATAAAATTTCAAATGCTTAATTTACTTAAAACAATATATAAAGTTCATTTTTATCCATATAAACAAATGGAAGTTAGTTTGTTGTTCACACCTCGAGAAGTTCATACAATCAACAATAGATGTCGCCTACTCCGTAATTTTTCCTTATAGTTAATATGTTTTTATTTTTGACGTTAGGTGTCTACATCTGTTTATTTACTGACTTCTTACTCTTTTTCAGTTTTTTGCATAATTTTCTTTTACTAAATGCCTCGCAAGCCTAAAACTAACATATAAATAAATGACAAATAGACGTCAAAGTTTTAAGGTACGTTTAAAATTCAAAATTTTATGACTTTTTCAAATATGTTTGAAAATTGTATAAAGTGTGATTTTAATTAATGTGATTAAATTTTGAAAATTTGTGAAAGGGTAGATTGGGTTAGGGAGGATTGATCTTTTTTTAGTTTTTTGCTTAATTGTCTTTAACGAAATGCCTCGCAAGCCTAAATCCAACCTGTCAAGAATTCATCACAGGCCCGAACGGCAAAAATTGCTCGATCAGAAGAATCATCCGTTCATGCAGAATTAAGACGAAAACAATAAAAGCTCTTCTGAAGAGGAATTAATTTATTAAACGTTGATACTTTTAACTTTTTAAAATATTAGTTATTTAAACTATTTATTTTTTGTAGCAAGATATTTTAATAAAGCACTCTTTCAGTTTTTTAAACTGGGTTGAATTTTGGAATTTTTAAATTCTGATGATACCAGTCAAGCAATAAAAAAAATCTTATCTTATCTTATTTTGGGTCTTTTCTTGTAACCATATTTCTTGTAAATTATACAAATAACATTTTTTTCTATATCCATCGTAAAATGAAAAATATATATATGCAAAAGTCAGAGATGAGTCGATTTCTTTGCACGTATGGAGAGGGGAATATTTCTTAAATCCCGATCAATATGCCTACCAAACATGCAAATCTACCGATTTAGCACTAAATAACCTAGTATGAAAAATCAGCCGTTCCATTAAGCACAAGAAAATCATGTTGGCAGCTGTTCTAGATATAAAAGAAGCTTTTAGTCATGTCCTACCACAGTCACTTTCTACGTCAATTAGAAATAGAGGAATCGGCAGTCAAATCTGCAACTGGATCAAAAGGATAATTAAAATCATCACCTTATGAAGAATCGATCAGGTTCAGGACGCCGAAAGGATGTCCACTCTCCCCCCTAATTTGGTCACCACTAGTCGACTCTCTGCTAAACATTAGAAAGAAATTTAAAATTACGATTTCTAACGTCCTCCAAGAAGCCCTCAATACAGTATACATATGGTGCGAGAGGAAACAGATGTCTGTTAAACCCCGAAAACTGTAATAATTTCATTTACAAAAAGGAATAAACCAGATAAGTTTCAACAGCCTGTTCTATACGAAGAGGGCATTCCATTTACGGTGGACATGATATACCTAGGAGTAGTTCTGGATAAAAGACTTTCTTGAAACGCCCACTTAGAAAAACGATAAACAAAACCAGATCGTCTCTCTGTAACCTCAGAAAAGTATTTATCAAACAATAATAAATTCAATGGTCACGTATGGCTCAGTAGTCTAGTGGACTAATAGGTTGAAACAGACAGCTAGAACAAAACTTGCTGGCTTCCAGCGGTTAGCATGCCTGGCCATAACTGGAGCTATGTCCACCACACCAACGACAGCGATGGAATCTCTCTCACCTAAATATTTTCTTAGAGAGGAAGACCAGGATAGTTTCCTATAGATTCCTGTCTCTGAAATGGCGTATTAAAAGAGTACTGTGTGAAACAAAAAAACCACCAAATCATCGAGATGGTTTCTGACATGATAGCCATAAGAATACACGTAGAAAAGTATTTTAAAATCCTCTTTTCAAAGAAAAATGGGTGGAAGAGGAAAGCAATCCACTTAAAAATTACAAATGGAGTTGTGTTTTCAAAAGAAAACCAAAGAATGAAATATTAGTCTTGGTAGGAATGATGTAGGCTAAAGTCTTCGCTATCGGATTGTGTACAAGAGAGCTAACTTACAGACCTTTAGTAAACAAAAACATTAGTATCCATTCAGACAGCCAGGGTTCTTTAAAAGCACTAAGCTCCAACAAAATAAACTCTAAGCTATAGAATTGCATCGAATTCCTGGAATGCCTTTGTGCAAGCAACAGAGTGACTCTACTGTGGGTACCTGGGCAGCAGGGGGTGAAGAGCAACGATAAAGCCGACAACCTCGCAAAACAGGAAGCCGAATCTGCGTTTACAGGTCCAGCACCAGTCTTTGTAGTCACCACAAGTATTCTCAAAACTATTATTTCGGACTAGGCGAAGATAAAATGACTCACGCACTGGTCTGATCTCTCAGGGTTGACACATTCGAAGGCGTTTTTACCTAAACCCTCGAAAACACAACCAAGTTCCCGAAATGTAGTAGAAATGACCTGTGAATTCTGACGGGACTACTTACAGGACATTGCCGTCTAAGACACCACCTCGGAAGGGTCTGAACCAACATACGGACTGTCGGTTTTGCTGCGTGAAAGACGAAATAGCTGAAAACATACTATGTTCATGCCCTTGTTTAGGAAGAATAGGGTTTATTATATTTGGTTTAACCAACTTAGAACCTACCGATTCTAAGAAAATCTTAACTCAAACCCCCATGAGCTTCGTGAGAAGAACTGGATTATCCGGTAAACTGTAACTTTTAGAGGTAAACCACTATAGCATTAAGAGTCGCAGTGGAGGGGCGACCTTACTACGCCCCATTCAAATGATATCTAACCTTATCTATTGTATCGAACGCCTAGCTAAAATCTAGTAAGACTAATAATGTACATTTTTTTTCGTCTATTCATTTTATTACACCATCTATAATATGCAGAAGAGTGGTTGTTGAACTATGTCTTTTTCGAAATCAATATTGAACAGAAGACAACAAAGAAAAGTTTCAAAGATGATTTTTAAGTTAAAGCTCTATATCCCTCTTTTTTTAACAATACAGACAAAATACTTATTCTTCTTTAATCATTTAATTCCATTGGACTCTGTCTTTTAGGCAGAGCTTTCGCAATGAATTTTTTTCAGACAGTTCGGTACACATTCTTGGTTAAACATAAACGTATGATGTGGGTAATATAGGGTACGATATAAGAGCAACACAGCTTTATTAGCTTAATACTCAACCCATTACATCCTTTGTGGTACTTTAAGTAGTTCCTACCTAGTAGATAAAAATTTCAAAAAAAATTATTTACAATATGATATGGTTATAAATTGTGTTTAATTTAAAAATATTAAGGTCATTTCGTTTTTATATATTATTATTAATATTGAATCGATTTTATAGTGTCGATTTAATTAGTGAAAATGCAATTTTTATTTCTATCATGTTTAAAATTTTAGGGTTAGATGTTTCAAAATCACAAGAATCAATAAATTTATACATCTCGAGGTCTGTTCAAGGTAATTATATGTCCAACAAAAACTTTATGCTGCTTTGCTTTTTTGGGAAACCCTACGACTCACCCTGTACAATATCTTTAAATCTAATAATTTGTCATATTCAAAATAATTTTTGATTTTATGTATGAGCGTCTTGTTTTACAATATTTATAGACAGTAAGGCCTTTAAAATTGTAGAAAATAAAAACTTTTGGCAACATCTTTAGTTTGAATAGTAAGTCTTTTGTTTTTATTTTTCACGTTTTTATGTAATTGGTGTATTTTCGTAAAATTTAAATTATAAATCATATTAAAGTTCAAACATTTTAAACTGATTTTGTAATATGTAATATTTCTTTGAGTAACTAAAAACAAAATTACTTATTTCTGTAAAAATATACATGCCACATGATATATAAAATATCTTTAGATATCAAATAGTGTAAAAATAAGACAGAAAAATAATAAAACGCAGTAAAAGTTAATGATTTAGGAAATAATGAAAACTCAAAAATCTCCCAAAGCGCCACACATCCTCTATTCGGGCATCAACCTCCGGTATCGAGACTCAAATCAAGGAAAAGCTTGCTGCATACTACCACCGAACTCACCGAGCAACCAAGAATGGCCAGAGTCAGAAACTGGAAAGCCAAGACGACTCACCTGCTCAAATGCATTGAAACATCCGAAAACCTATTCGTTGGTCACAATGAATAGTGGTGGTATGGAAATATATATATATATAAATATATATATATATATATATATATATATATATATATATATATATATATATATATATATATATATAACAGAACAATGCGGCGTACAGGACATACTAATATGGGGAAGACAAAAAATAAGAGAATAGTATAACGATGACAAAAGTATGACCGAAGATAGACTACCCCGCACTCTTAACCTGAAAGGGTATAAAACGGGGAACAAAGACGTCAAATTCCTATACTATGCCAATAATGCTGTTCTGATTGCAAAAAACGAAGATGACCTACAGAGATTACTATTCAAATTTAGCACAACGACAAAAAGTCTAAAAATGAAGATATCTGCAGCAAAGACGAAATGCATGACCACTTTAAAAACACCTATCAGATGTAAACTGGTTGTGGATGATAAAATTATATAACAGGAGATGAAATTTAAATACCTAGGCGTGGAAATATCAGGATACGGTGACATCGAGGCGGAGGTAAGAAACCAAGCGGCAAAAGCAGCACGAACCTCAGCTTACCTGAATGATACAATCCTCCGAAACAAATATATCGGAATCCAGACCAAATCCCGAATCAACAAGGCGGTCATCCGACCTTTATTAACATACACAGCGGAAACTAGACCAGATACATCGAACACAAAGAGAATATTAGAGACCACCGAAATGAAAATAGTGCGCAGGATCGCTCGAAAAACACTTTTTGACAAAGAGAGAAGCGAAAACATTAGAAGAACATGTAAAATAGATAATGTAAATAAATGGATACTGGGAAGAAAGAGAGAGTGGAACGAACACATAGTCCGGATAAATGACGACAGAATGGTCAAAATAACTAGAGACAAGTCGCCCTTAGGGCGCCAAAGCGTTTGAATACCCCGCAAGAGATGGAGCGACAACCTTTCTAATAATTGAACGGCAGAGGATACGAAGAAGAACAAGCAAATTGTTTACATTAAAGAAGGAAGAAGAAGAAGAATTGTTACAGATTTTGGTCCAAGTTGTAGGTAAGTTACCTTTTTGTCTTAAATCTGGTGGTGAGAGTGTAGATTTGACTGTACCGGATATTATTCTTATACTGTCGTTAAGCTAGGTGCGGTTAGTGTGGCGGCTGTTTAACCAGACTTGCACACACTGTATTTCATATGTCCAATGTTACATAATAGATGCTTTTATTTTGACTACTATATTTAAGAAACCAGATATGACTGTTTGTTTTACTAAATTGGGTGTGTTATCTGCCGGTTATAAGATGCTTGATTTTTTTTAAACCCAAGATATCTCATAAACGACAAGAGCTTAACTACAGGGTGTTCTATAAAAAAATTAAATTATGCTTCTTTGCTTTTTTAGCTCTAAATATTTTCTAAATTAAGCACAGTTAATGACCATATTATATGGCAACTAAAGTTTTTCGACTTTTTTAATAAAATAGGTTAGTACTTACTTTATCTATTTATTTTTTTATTTATTATTTATTTATTTTTTTATTTATTTATTTATTTATTTATTTATTTATTTATTTATTTATTTTTTTATTTATTTATTTATTTATTTATTTATTTATTTATTTATTTATTTATTTATTTATTTATTTATTTATTTATTTATTTATTTATTTATTTATTTATTTATTTACAGACTAGCTTTCGCCCGCGACTTCGTCCGCTTGGAAGTCGAAAATGGTTCTAATAGGACCCGTTAGGCGATGAGTTTTAATAAAATATGAAACACATCTTCCATCAATTCTGTTTTTTGATCTTTTTTTATCGGATGCCTACCTCATACAAAGAACACACCCTCCAAGTTTCAGGTCTCTACGATCAGCGGTTTAGGCTGTGCGTGTCAGTCAGTTATTCAGGACGAAGCATTTTATATGTTTAGATTACCATTTTTACAATAATTTCACAGTTTAATATAATTTGATAGATTTAACATTAAAATTTAAATGGTTAGACAGAAAATAGTAAAATAAGTACACTTAATGTGAAATATATAATTTAGCAGTTCATATCGTTCTCTTTAGTAACATCGTTTGAGAGCAATTAATAATTTGTGTTAGAAAACATTGAAGATATTTAATCCAAGATTCTTTTTCTTCGCGTGCCTTCTCCGCGGCGGAGATTGGCAATCATCATAGCTATTCTGACTTTGGAGGCGGCAGCTCTAAACATTTCGTTTCATGTGCATCCATACCATTCCCCCAAATTGCGTAGCCATGATATTCTTCTTCTTCCTACACACCTCTTGCACTGGATTTTTCATTGTATAATTGCTTTAAGCATGGTGTATCGTTTCCCACGTGTAATGTGTCCCAGAAATCGTAGTTTTCTGGTTTTAATGGTTTTTATAATTTCCATTCCTTTGTTTATTCTTCTTATGACTTCGTTGTTTGTTACGTGTTCTGTCCATGATTTCTTCAGGATTCTTCTACACATCCACAACTCAAATGATTCCAGTTTCTTAATGGTTGCCGAGTTCAACGTCCATGCTTCCATACCGTAGAGTAATGTCGAGAGAATATAACACCTTGCCAGTCAAACTCTTAGGTTTAAATTAAGATCCCTTGGGCAGAGTATTTTTCTCATCCTGTTAAAGTTTGTTCGTGATTTCTCTACTCGCACTTTGACTTCTTTAGAGCAATCCAAGATAACAATGTTTATTACCTTGTCTCATTAATCGTGCTAATGAATTGTTAAAACCATAGTTTGTGTTATGTAAAGTTACTTTGAATAGATTAGTTATACGAGTGGTTCTTGATGGTATTCTGAAGTTTAATAGTTCCAATAATATAGGGCATGAAATGTCATTATTAATTAGATAAATAATTTAAGTAGATCACTTCTTATTCTTCGGCTGTAAAGAGTTGAAATGTTCAAATATGTTAGAATAGTATTTAGTTTCCAAATTGTAGATTCAATTTGTAGGCCACATGTCTTAAAAATCTATTCTGAACACTTTCAATGAAATTAATATGTACTTGATAGTGGCGAGACCATAATCTAGATCCATACTGAAGTATAGAACACACTTATGAGTTGTAAAGAATCATCAAGTCAATTGATCTCTCTCGAGTTACGTAAAATGAAGGCTATAATTTGGTTTGCTTTGCTTATAGTTTATGTTTGAAATGTACGTTCATTAAGAATCAAACTGAAATTCTAAGTATTTTATAATGTCGACTCGTTTTATGGTTGATCCATATATTTCATATTGGAAATTTAAAGCAGCATTTGATTTTGTGAACGATATAATGAAACATTTATTAAAATTAAGTTTTAATCATTGACTTAACCTGTACAGTTTCACTGCAATTCGATAAAATACATTCCCAATTAATTTTTTTTAAACCACGACTGCTCATTTTGGCGAATGATTCGTTGACCACGAGATCTGTCGATCAAAAATAGAACTGCGACTTACGTTCCAAGAATGATCCTATTATTCGACGTTTTTCGCTTTAGTACCTTTATTGAAACGAGATTTTTTATACGACCTAACAACTAGGAATCATTTTTTCTTTGGAATAAATCATATTATATAAATCTTGTAAGTTTTATGCGCAAATACGATCTTGTAAGATTTATTCCCAAATGCGATTATTTTAAGAGCCTAAAATGATTTGCATAAAAATAAGTTGCAGATTGGAATTAAAATATTTATACCAAAAAAAAATTATTATCCATAATTTATTACAAAAAAAAATTATTACTCTTAAAATGATTGTATAAACGTTATTTTTTTAAATAACTATTGCAAAATATTATTAAAATAACTCACCATTTTTTTCACACACCCCGAAAACTCTCCAAAATGTTCTTCGATAAGTTACGCACGAGTGAGATCTCCCGCAAATATCTTCGGGTTTTATATAGCGTGTAAAAGTCTAATTTAAAATCCATCTCATCGAACATCGCTAGCATGTCTAACCCTATTGGTCGAATTAAAACACGGTCTAGAAAAAATGTGCTGGTTAATTTAAAAGCCTCTGCAGTGCCTTAATTAATGAAGCTTTGCCAAATCGACAGGTACAGCGATTAAAATAGGAATATTGTTTGATCCAGAGTAGCGCGTCAGAGAAAACGCAATCGAAAATATCAATAAAACGACTTTTGCAATTGAATCGGTCACGTTAAAAAACCCATAAGTTCCACTTAGAATTTTTTAGGAAACAAATAAGAAATGTGTAATTCACAATTAAAGGAATTTTTTAGGTATTTTCGGGTTTAAAAAGTTAGCGGGGAAAGACAAAACACGAATTAATTATAAATCAGATTTTATAATATATACATACATCCAAACATATAATCACGCGTTTTTCCCTAAGGGGTAGGCAGAGACCACTTCCTTTCACTTCCGCTACGGTTCTTACACACATCTTTTGCTTTCTCTACTTTCATCAGTGCTCTCGTACATGCTCGTCGGTTGTTCGTACTCTTGAGCTGGCCTTTCTTTAAAACAATGTTGATCTGATCGAGATATACGTTCGCCGAGGTCGACCTCTATTGACTTGTCCATTCACACTCGCCTTATAAACTTGTTTCGTCAATCTTCCTTCATCCATCCTTTCTATGTGTCCAAACCATCTAAGCATTCCTTTATCCATCTTTGTAACCACATCTTCTTTTACACCACATCGTTCTCTTATCTCACTATTCTTTACTTTATCCAACCGAGTCACTCAGGTTATATTTCTCAGACTACTCATCTTCGCAGCGTTAATCCTATTTTCATGCTTCTTGTGCAAAACCCAACATTTACTACCATACATAAGTGTAGGAACCAACACTCCTCTATGCACAGCCAGACTTGCCTTTTTGACACTTTCTGGCTGTTCATAAAAATATGCAGTGCCCATTCATTTGTTTTCCTGCCAACAGCTTTTGCTCAATGTCACTGCCATACTTTCCATATTTCGTAAACTTTGAACCCAAGTATACAAACTTATTTACTTGTTCCACTCTTTCTCCCTTAATCAGAACTTTAAAGTTTGTCATGCTTTCTTCTCTTTCAAAAACCATTAATTTCGTTTTCTTACATTTATTTTTATCCCTTTGATTTGCAGGGTATCATGCATAACATTACCCATCGCCTGCAACTCCCCTTCAGATAACGCTAATATGACTTGATCATCGGCGTAAAGAAGGCATTAGACGATCAAATCATTAATTTGTCATCCATACGCACTCTTTTTTAAATTTTTTAAACAATCGTCTATGTATAAGTTAAACAGCCATGGCGAAGCCAAACATCCCTGTCTCACACCTTTTTCAATGTTAAACCAGTCCATGTAAGCTCTGTTTATCCTGACACAAGCAGTGGAATCCTCGTAAAGTAATTTCAGTGCTTATATTAAACTACCACTCACACTATACATAGGCAATGTCGACCACAATTCAATCCTTACCACTCTGTCATAGGCCTTTTCCAAGTCTATAAAAGCGCAATAGACCTTCTGACTTCTAGCCAAGAATTTTTGGATTATAACTCTTAATGAAAAGATTTGATCCATACATCTCATTTCTCTTCTAAATCTTGCAAATCCCATATCATCTTCTTAGTTTTATTCGTCACTTTTTTATTTAATATCTTTGCATACAGCTGACTATGCCGAGTAAACTAATACCTCGGTAGTTTTTACAGGCCTGCTGCGCACCTTTTCCCTTGTAAAGCGGCACGATAACGGCCTTGCACCAGTCATCTGGTACGCTATCTCTTCTCCAACAAAGGTTAAAAATGCGGTACATCAGACTAGTTACCACGCTTTGTCCAGCCTTTAGCATTTCAACTGTTATCCTGTTGCACCCAGCAGCTTTACCCAATTTCATACTGTTTCACTCATGTCTCCGAATGGTGCCTGTACTTGTGTATCCTCTTTCTTAAATAAACTTTCGAAGTATTCCTTCCATCTCTTTAAAGTAAAGTATTTTTACCTCTGGCTATTCTTATGGACTTCCAGAAGAGTTTAATATTGTTTTGAAAATTGTCAGATAACCTTCTATCATAAAATTTATAAATTAATCTTTATCACTCTTCTTCTTTCTTGTCACTACCTCTTTTGCTACACCTTTTAACCTTTTATACTCATTCTTTGCCTTGTTTACATCCTCAATCGTTGCCTTTTGCGTTCTTTGATTGGCTTTTGTAGCCAGCCAACATAGCCAGGCTTTTTTTTTCTCTGACACTGCTTTTTAAACCTCTACGCTTATTTTCTTTATTTGCATCCTTTTCTTCTTTTACTCAAGATTGCTTCCTTATATGGCTTTCACAACTCTTTAACCTCACATACTTCATCTTCAAATTTCTTGATCAATTTACTAACGAACTCTTCTGTATACCTTTTTCTTGTGAATTCTTAACTTTTAGACGCTCTAGTACACTACTTAACTTCTGCACACGATGCCGCCACCGCTAAAAGAGACCTCTTATTCGGCTCATTACTAAGAAGTGGTCTGTGTCAATACCTGCACCGCGGTATGCCCAAGTGTCCATAATTTTTTTTTTTAATCTTTTATCTTTTATACTTTTTTGGTATCCTTCTTGTCTTTACAAAACTAAAACTTACAAAACACTTTAAAATTAACTTTTTTTTCTAAAACTAAAAACTTCTGCTACCGCTGTCTTTTTATATACCTACAAATTATTACGCGAAAAAGCAAAAATTCTCTATCATTATTTCCGGCATTATCTCGAAATTGATTGACCATTTTAGATGCCTTTAATCACGCCATAAATCATTCGCTAAATGGGGCCGTTTTGGTACCGCAAAAGAAATAAGCGCCTTTGTGTGAACGATACAGCACCAGGGACATATTTATCGTAACAATATTAAGAAAATATGTCTTTCAGCAACCGTCCAGGTTTTGGTCGCAATTCTCACAATAAACTATGGAAAGCAGCAGCGATAGTGAGTTAGAAAATGTGCCTTACGAAATTTCCAATGCAGCAGCTGCTGCTACAGCACAATTATTGCCTGCAAAATCCCGGTACGAAAACGTTTGTGATTTGTTCATGAATTGGATAGATATGAAGAAATGCAAAACTATTATAAAGGATGTAATTTTGTTTTATTTGGCACAAAAATCTGAAACTGCCAAATCTTTTACCCTATGGAGTACCATTTTAGCGAAGAAAAATGTTAACATAGCCAATTTCCCAAAGGTTATCGCATTTTTAAAAAAGACAGAATGTTGGTTATAAAGCAAAGAAATCAGAAGTCAGCAGCGAGCAGAACAAATTTACAAATTTATTAGGGAAGCAGAAAATTAAACATATCCTATGCTAAAGGTAATTTTACCAAAATATTACGATTTTATGATATAAAGATATCAAATAAATTTGCTTAATTTGCTAATTTAAATGTCATACATTCATATAGTCGAGCCTTTTTCCCGTAGAGGTAGGCAGAGACCCTTCCTTCTACTTGCTACGGTTCTTACACACATCTTTTGCTTTATCTACTTTCATTAGTGCTTTCATACATGCTTGTCAGTTGTTAGTACCTTTGACCTGGCCTTTTTTTAAAAAAATGTTGATCTGATCGAGATCGATGTTCGCCGAGGTCGACCTCTACCGATTTCCGTCCATTCACACTCGCCTTATAAATTTGTTTTGTCAATCTTTTTTCATCCATCCTTTCTACGTGTCCAAACCATCTAAGTATATCTTTATCTATATTTGTAACCACATCTTCTTTTACTCCACAGCGTTCTCTTATCTCCCTATTCTTTAAATTATCCAACCGAGTACATCCTGATAAACTTCTCAGACTACTCATCTCCGCAGCAATAATCTGGATGTTCATAAAGCTATGCAGTGTCCCATTCATTTGTTTTTCTGCCAACACCCTTCGCTTAATGTCACTGTTATACTTTCCATCTCTCATGAACTTCGAACCCAAGTATACAAATTTATTTACTTGTTCCACTCTTTCTCCCTTAATCAAAACTTCACAGTTTGTCATGCTTTCTTCTGTTTTAAAAACCATTACTTTTGTTTTGCTTACATTTATTTTTATCCCTTTGATTTTCAGGGCATCATGCATAACATTAACCATCGCCTGTAACTCCTCTTCAGATGACGCTAATGTGACTTGATTATCGGCGTAAAGAAGGCATTTGACGAACAAATCATTCATTTTAAATTCATACGCACTCTCTTTTAAATTTTTTTAACAATCGTCTATGAATAAGTTTAACAGCCAAGGCGAATTTTGGAAGACTAAAAAGGAAGTAAAAGAAAAATTAAGAGATGTAAAATTAATTGATGATCCTTTTTTGATGGGGAAAAAATCCCTTCTTCAATTAACTTGGATATTTAAGCAAAAAGTATTGCTGGCTAATTCTTTGATAATTTCTAGTTTTTTAAATAACTCGAGGCTTAAATAGTTTTTGTTGTTTATGAAATGTAGGATTTTTGTTCGGGCTAATATTATGATTATTAAATTTCGGGTGATTTCCAAATGCAGATTTTTTAGGCTTTTTCAGATGTTCAAATATACGTGTATTAAGGGGTTCACAAGTTCGACCGATATAGGGGGTAGAACAATCGGAACATTGAAGCTTATACACACCGCTTTTCTTTAATTTATCGATATTGTTTTGAGAATTAACTAGGGAGTTGTTAGAGGACCTAAATAAAAATTTTATACCAGGAATAGTTTTATTTATAAATTTGAAAACATCATTGCATATTTTGAAATCAACAAATGGCAAAGAAAAATATTTAACTGATGCTGAGTTGTCAGGAGGAGTGGTATTAAAGGGATTTGTCCTTGTCCTTGTGGGATTTAAATTTCATAATTAGTTTGTCAAAAGGATGATAGTAATTGTTAACAGATATCTGTTTTATTACATTAATTTCATGGTTGAAATTAACTGGGCTTAAGGAAGTATTAAAAAAATCAACATATTAAGAGAACTTTTGTTGTAATTGAGCAAGTTCTTTTTCTTTACGGCCATTCAATACTCCACATAACACATTATTCGTGAATTACAAAAATAGAAAATGTTCGATTTAGACAGTTAACCTACAAACAAACCATTCAAAGATTATCCGATAAAGACAATCAATGGGAAACAGAAACTTGACCTTTCTGTTCTGACTTTAACAAAAGGCATTTAAATATACCAATCATTTTAAACAAATTGAATCCCTCTAATATTAGCAATTGCTCGAATTTTAATATAAATATCAATATAAATAAGAATTAGAATGTCTTCTGTTCGAATTTTAATCTTCTTCTTCAGCCTTTAGACGTTTACTGCTGAACATATGCCTTCTTCTTTTTTTTCCAGGTCGATCTGTTTCGAGCGGTGTGCATCCAGTTTTTCCTGGCTAGCAGCTGTAGGTCATCCCGCCATCTCGCCTGGGGTCCGCCAACCCTTCTTTTTCTCTCTCTGAGTCTCCACTGCATTATTTTCTTGGTCCATTTTACGTCATCTCGAGCAACATGACCTGCCCATGGCCACCTTAATATTGCAATTCGTTCTATGACATCAAATACTTTAGTGCGTTTGCGAATTTTATCTCTCAGGCTGATACTCAGCATCGCTCGCTCCATTGCTCTCTGGCAGACTCTTAAACGGCTTATGCTGTTGACCGTAAGAGTGGTGGTCTCTAGGCCATAAGTTACAACGGGGAGAATGCACGCATCGTACACTTTTCTCTTGAAGCAGATCGGGACTTTATGGTCTCTGAGGATATGGTCTAGTTTTCCAAAGGCAGCCGATTTGCCTTGTGACTTCCGCTGTTTGGTTCTCCCTGCCCAATTAAATATTATGCCTCAGATATATGTACTGCTCCACGGTTTCCATGTGGTGATTATCTAATGTTATTTGGACATTTTTATGAGAGAGGATTTTGGTCTTCTGGAAGTTCGTTTATCGTCTGCGAAACTTAAATGATTCAGGTAATTTCCGTCTATACACACACCCTTTTGTTCTCACCTCAGGTTTTTGAATATGTCCTCTAGTGCCAGAGTAAAAAGCCTTGGGGAAATCTTCCTTGATGTTAACTTGGAACGTTCCATTTTTATAAATATGATCGATTAACACGTTGACTGCCACGGCAATTTTCAGAATTCCGGTCTAAAAGGCCAATTTCATTTAATCATTTTATATTATTAAAAACTCCAATTATATTACATAGTAATCATCAAAAAGCATAGAAAATGTATTTTTTTAAAAAAAAAGGTCTTACAAATTATCTCGTAGTTGGCTTATGTAACAGAAATCTCTTCGCGGAAGCCAACTACGAGTTAATTCGTACACAGACACGTTTAGACCTGTCGCTTCGCTTAAGCTGAATCAGATATATTGTCACGTGCCTATTTTTTTTCCCTTCTACAGTTCCATTATTAATTGGATCTCTGATAGTCTGGTATTCCTCAGGTGCTCGTAAATAGTTTCGCTTACCGTATTTTGTTGTAATTTAAATTTATCACTCGTTGTAAATAGTGTTGCATACCTTGTAGTGATATGATTCAGTTATTAATGGCTGTGACATTTTTGTTAATCGATGGAGATGGAGTGGGAGTTTTTGTTATTAGATTTTGCCTTGATTTTTAACCTCGATTGTCGTGTGTTGTCAGCTATATTATTGTTTGGTTTGCATTTCTGTGTGGATGGGCTGGCTATCAACACGGACGAGTGCGATTATGAGTTTGGAACATAGATTTGTGAAGATTGTTGGTTGACGCGTGTTCCGTGTCATTTTTGATATCCGGCCTGGGAGTCAGTAGTTTAGTGAGTCGATTGGTGTCAGTCTTCGAAGTCGGGTGGTGGTGAGGGTTTTTGGAACGATTTGATATTAACACGTGAGCAGAACCTCTACGGTTTTTTTTTCATATCTGGCTGTATTTGGGCCATCTTAATTGGATTTTAAAGAAAAACCATTTAATTTTTAACTTGACCATTCTATCTTACCTTTGTTGTTGATATTTTGGATTTTGGTGTCGAGTTAAAATATCCGCATGCGGGATCTGATGGAGGGAAGCCATTGTTAAGTAGCAGGTGCAGATCCATAATCAAATTGGCCACATTTATTTTAGAATATTTAAACGACGTAATTTGTTTTTGACACCACGATTAAGTTTTGTTTTAATTTATTAATATGGTACACTGTTGAAAACTATTTATTGCATTGGATAATATGCCAAGGCTAAACTTTGATTAAAGTAATATTCTCAATAGTTCTTTGTGTCCAAGTAAAAACGTTTTCTTCATACTTATTTGTAAATATCCTACAATATTGCTATTTTGAAGGACAGCCATCGTAAAAAGAAATATTTTTAAATAGCTCGATTGTTTTAACAGTGTAAATCTTTATGTAAATGGAAAAAGAAAAAAAAAGTAAGTAAATTAGCAGCCGTACGTGAACGTTGAGGAAGTATTGTTAAAAAGTTGACTTGTATACGTTTTTTTTGGTAACCTGATAAGGTTTGTTATTCTTACCTTTGTTTTAATTATTTTATGGAATCGTAAACTTTGGATTTTTGATTTATTGTTGTCTGTTAATTTTGATTATATTTGTTATAATTTTGTTATTGAGCTGTGTATTTTAATTTATTGTGTGAGTAAAGTATCCAATATATTTTTGCTATAATTTTATTTATTTGGTTCACCATAATCTTAGTTGTTTATCGTGTGGCTCTGCTAGTGCCTATAAGACCTAGGGGTTTCCGGCTTGAACCGTCTAAGTCGGTGGCGCGGCTCACTTTTATATTTTTATTTTTTTTCTTTTACCCTCTACGGCTGAGCTCGGGCATAATTTGCCAGTAGAGAGACCACTGGCAGAGTACTCTTTAGAGAACGAAAAAGACTTGGCAATATGCGTCCATATTTGTCAGTAGTATATCAGATATTGTCGAGTGCTTCACATTTACGTCTTTCTTGAGTGTGTTGTTTTATAATTATTGTTATAATTAAATTATCAAGAAACAAATATGGATAAGAAAAGACCACTGACTGAAAATGAACTTAAGTACTACGCTAATCGAAGTGATTCAGAATGTGACGAGATTTTCGGCGAGGATGGTAACGACAGTAGCGATTATGAACCTTCTGAAAATTCAAGTGATAGTGACGATGAAGTCGTCTCCGAACCTGAAGATGAAGTTGTTCTCGATCCCGATGATAATGATGATGACTCCCAAGCAACAACATCAAATACGAATGATAATTTGTGGACAGAAATTCAACAAAATCCTGAACTATTTATTTTCCAAGAAAATGTTGATTTGAAATTGGATACGTCAAATTTTACAGTGCAAACGCTGGTGGACTTATTTTTTTCGGAAGAGTTTCTTGCATTACTGGTCGAACAAACTAATTTATATGCTGCGCAAGAAATTGCAAAACGCACAGTAATAAAAAAATCTAACAGGGTATCAAAGTGGACAGACGTCAGTGCTGCAGAGATGAAAGTGTTTATTGTACTTTTGTTACAAATGGGGCCTTGTTCTTTCCCATCAATTAAACATTACTGGAGCACAAGCAAGCTATATAATGTAATGTTTTAGGCGCTCAAATATGAATCGAAATCGATTCCAGTTTAAACTTCGTTATTTTCATTTGGTTGATAACACAATACCATCTGCCGACAGGTTATACAAGGTGAGACAAATTCTAACTCATTTTAACAATATTATGCGTGAAAACTATGTACCAGATAAAAATATTTGTATTGACGAATCCATGATGCTGTGGCGTGGAAGATTGCATTTCCGCCAGTACATAAAAAATAAAAAACACAAATACGGTGTCAAAATGTACGAACTATGTAAGTCCGACGGTCTTGTAATGAAAATCAAAATTTACAGCGGAAAGTCAGAGAAAACTGACCATAATTTAGGTCACACTACTGTTGTTGTGTTACATTTACTCGAGGACTATTTCGATAAGGGATACACGCTTTATATGGACAATTATTATAATTTTGTTACTCTAACTAAATTACTAAATACAAAAAAAACTTACGTGTGTGGAACTCTACGAAATAACAGAAAGGGAAACCCCAGAGATGTGATAGATCGTAAACGCAAAAAAAGAGAGTGTATTTGGCAGAAAAATGGACCTGTTACTGTGTGAAAATGAAAGGACAAACGAGATGTCCTTACCATTTCAAACATGCATGTTGTTGAAATGGTAGAGGTGTCCAATCGCAATGGAAAACTTTCTATGAAACCGAATATAATTCGAGATTACAATAAAGAAATGTCTGGAATTGACCGATCAGATCAAATGCTGTCGTACTACACATCTCTAAGAAAGACTATTAGATGGCCTAAAAAGGTTTCACTACATATTATAGAGATATATATATATACACAATGCGCACAAAATTTTTTAAAAAGTAACTTCTTCTAAAATAAAACTGATAAAGTTTAGAGAAGAATTCGTTGTCGCGTTGATTGGAGAAGAGATTCAACCAGTTTCGAAAAAGATGAGATTGCAAGAGCTTCATTATTTAGAGAGTCTGCCACCTACCGAAAAAAAACAACGTCCGACAAAGCCATGTCGTATATGTACCCAAGCAAAATAACGCCGAAAAACGCGTTATTTTTGTCCGGCCTGTGAAGAAAAGCCAGCCCTTTGTGTGGAAGATTGTTTTAAAAAGTTCCACAAACAATAAAAATATTCTTTTTTTTTCTTGATTCTAAATAAATTTTTTATAATTATATTTTCTGTTTATTTATTAATAAAATATCTGTTCATGTAGCCAGCATTGATTTTTTGTTCTCTTCCCAGAAGCCATCTATCCATATTAGCACTGATATGCTACGAGTTTAATCGTAGCTGCGCGAAAATGGCAAGTAAACACAATACAAGATAACTCGTAGTCGGTGTCCTAGCAAAGAACGCAATCTACGAATTATCTCGTAGTTGGCAGTCAAAGTGTTAAGTTTGAGTATCTAGAATCGATTCTTGCCCTGTTCATGGCATCCAGCACTGCCCATATCTCAATAAAGTCTAAGGCCTTTTGATAGTCAACGAATGCACTAAATATAACGTGCCTCTGCACGTGGCATTCAAATTTTAATATTTAATACAAATAAGAATTAAAATGTTTAAAATTTTGTTCTACAAAGAAATATATTAAAGAAATGTGCCTCATTGATTTATTCTACATAGTTGCCAAAAAAATAGTGTACGCAACACGTCCGAAAACCGTTTTTTTTGGACTCGCAGACTTCCAGGACTCCCCTGCGACTCGTCCTAGAATTTTGTCTACTCGTCCAAAAAGACAGTTTTTTCCGGAATTGCTACGTAGTTTTTTATTAAATTATTTCTAGTAATTGTCTTGAAATGACAGCAAATAGTTTGGTGGGCTCGGAGTTTTTAATGCATTATACGGGAATTGACCTTAAAAAATGTAAATTTTGACATAAAATATTTTGCGTTTTAGACGTTTAAAAAGTTTTAAAATTAGAATGCAAACATTAGACATAAGCTGTAAAAAAATGATTAAAATCTGTCGAAAAGTGGGTTCACGCTGAAACTATCTTAATTGAAATATACGAACTTCTTGTATCCTTGTTAGTTTTAGTCTGTAGTAATTTGTAATAATTATCCATTAAAATTTGCATACACATATGAACCCTTTCCCGGTCAGTGTTGTAACGCACGTTTTTTTGAATAACGATTGTTTCAAAAAACTAAAAATTCTCTTAACGTAACTACACAGTTTTCATCTGGAATTTTACATTGAGCTGTTTTATGAAATATTTCTTGATTTTTAGCTTGCTAAAGCTTTGGCTATTTTATCACCAGTCTTTTTTTAAACAAATCTCCCATTCTTTAAACGCAGTCATTATTAATAAATTATTTACAATCTCTAATATAAAAGTAACCTCTAAAAAACTTTCTTCTTCTTCTTCTTTTTCTCGTAGCGTCACAACCCTTCGTGGTCTTAGCTGCATCTATGACTCGTCTCCACCAATCCCTGTCTAACGCAACCTCCTTCCAGTCCCGTACTCTCAAGACTTTTACATCATGTCCGATATTGTCTTTATCCTACTGGGTTTTCCTTTCATATTCTCTTGATAAGACTTTCATTCGACGATCTCTGTAAGTGTCCGGCCCAAATGAGCTTTTGTGATTTTATTTCGTTTACGAAACTTGGTCTTTTGTACATGTTCTTGAGCTCCTCATTCATTCTTATTCGATATTGACCAGTTTTCTCATCTATTGTAGGCCCAAAGATTTTTCGCAACATCTTTTGTTCAAAGCGTCTTAGCACTAGTTCGTTCTGCTTTGTCATTGTCCATGTTTCCGAACCGTACATAATAATTGGCTTGATTACTGCCGAATATATCCATATTTTTGAGTTCCTAGATATCAGTCGGGACCTACTGCCCTTGTACTGCCCTTTTGTATTCTTGCCTTTATTTCGCTACTGATATCGTTATCCGAGGTTATAACTGCTCCTAGGTACTGAAATTGGTTTACGCATTCGAAATTGTAGGCGTCCATGGTTATGTTTTGGCCTATTTTGTCCCTTCCTGCTCACCGTATGACATGCATATATTTGGTTTTGTCCTCATTGATCATGAGGCCCACTCTCTTGGTCTCCTCTCTATGCTCATGAACATTTATTTTGTTTTAATCGTACTGCTTCCTACCGTGTCAATGTCGTCGGTATATACCAAGATCATTTCTGGGCCCTTATTTGTAAATGCATTATGCAAGTTATTTGATGCTTGCCTATTTATGAGAATCATTAACAACAAGAGGTTAACAAATAAATTTGACCTATATCAACCCCCCGAGCAAGCTGTCTTTTGAGCCGGATTTGGCACAAATGACCATCTACTAATCCTTCATAAGAAAGGAGATATTACAAACTTACAAAACTATCGGCCAATAAGTCTGCTCACGCACATATATAAGTTATTTATGAGAGTCATCACGAAGAGAATAACAACGAAACTCGATTTCTATCAACCCCGTGAACAGGCAGGCATACGAACTGGTTACAACACAAATGACCATCAACAGGTTGCAAAAACACTTATAGATAAATGCGTGGAATATAACAAACCACTCTTCCTCATATTTGTCGACTATGAAAAAGCCTTCGACACAATAAATCAGCAGGAAATGCTAATTGCTCTGACGGAATGCAGAGTTGATCATAGATATACCGATTTAATAAAGAATGTGTGTGAAAAGGCAAAAGCATATGTCAGACTTCTCGAGAATACGCACGATTTCGATTTAAAAAAAGAATGCACCATGGATACGTCATATCACCAAAATTGTTCACGACTCTCCTTGAATATTTGTTTAAAAGAATAGATTTTGGTGAAATGGATATAAACATCAATAGCGAGAAACTACACCACTTAAGATTTGCTAATGACATCCTGTTAATTACAGACAGAGTCGATGAGGCTAAAGAAATGCTATCGAGACTAGATAATGCCTCAAAATCAATTGGACTCAAATTATACACAAACAAGACCCAGTATATGAACAACCTTGTCATAAGTAGAAGTTTTTCTGTAGGTAAAGAGAACAGTAACTATATATATATTTTTTTTTAAGAAAATAATCGCAAAAAGAGTAGACCTATCGTGTGGGCCGCGAACGGCCCGCACTGCGACTATTAGAAGGGGAAGGAATTATAGAAAGGAAATGATTGTGGACACGCTTTTTAAGAAGTTGCAGGTCATAGTTCTCTGGAAAAACTGATTTTGGAAGCTTATTCCATTACTTAGCAGCCCTGTAAAAGAAGGATTCTTGATAAATATTGGTCCTTGTAGTGTCAATCTTGAGAGTAAATGTGTGAGACTGATCAGCGTGCCGAATTCTTCGGCCAATTGTAGCCAATGGTGGTACAAGAGTTTTTATTTCTCTGGAGCATCTGCCATGGAAATATCTGTAGAGCAATGACTGGTCTGCAACTCTTCTTCTATGTTCTAGAGGGTGAAGGGTATCTGTGAGAGTTGAGCTGTTTATCAAGCGAATGGCTCTTTTTTAAATGGAATCTAGAAGACGAAGAGAATGCCTTGGTGCTAAACCCCAAATATGCGAGCAATACTCCAGTAGAGGTCGGATTTGAGCCTTGTACGTCGTCAACAGTTGATGAGGAGTAAAAAACTTTCTGGCTTTCCACAGAAAACCTAGCCTCTGGCTTGCCGACTTTGCGATGTTAGCAACATGGTCATGCAAAGACATATTATTGGACACCGTGACTTCCAAAATCGAGATGGAGGGACTTGGTTCAAGGGTATTTCCGGACATTGTGATGGGATGATTTAAGGAATTCACTTTCTTGGAAAACGTGGTACTTTGTGTTTTTTGGGCGTTGAACTGAACATGATTGTTGGTTCTCCACTCGACGATTGCTTTAAGATCTCTATTGATGGAATTAACCTGTTCCTGCCTGAGTCTATTTGTATCATTCACCGAAAGTGATCGATAGGATGTGAAAGATGAGACAAGTGTGCTATCGTCTGCGAAACTGTAAATGGGGTTCGTGGTGGTTTTCAAGAGGTCGTTGATGTGTAAAAGAAATAAGGTGGGGGACAGGATGGAACCCTGGGGGACCCCGGCATTGGTTTTAAACGCATCAGAAGAAATACCGTCAACTGCCACTTGTAAGGAGCGATCTTGCATGAAGCTCAAGAGCCATTGGCACAGTTTGATTGGGAGACCGTAGGCAAATAATTTACTTAACAATGCCTGGTGTCAAACTCGGTCAAAGGCTTTAGATATATCCAAGGCTTTTGCACGGGATTCACCAAACTTTTCAATAGTGTTTGTCCAGAGTTGAGTGACATAAGCCAGCAAATTTCCAGTAGACCGAAGTTGTCGAAATCCATATTGTCTGTCATAAATTATCTCAAATTTCTCCAGATATTTGATGAGTTCTGTGTTAATCGCTTTTTCCATAACTTTGGATATGACTGAAAACAATGCAATAGGGCGATAGTTCGCAGGAATAGTCTTCTTTCCTTTTTTCGGAATCAGTTGGACTTTAGCGTTTTTCCACATGGACGGAAATACTCCTTTGCTGTATGATAACTTGAAGAGTCTACAGAGAACTGGGGTGAGCTCTTGAGCACAGGTCTTTAGGACAATTGTCGTAATTCCATCTGGTCCTACTGCCTTATTAGAGTCAAGATTTCGTAGGATTTTTCTGATAGTGCGATGGCGGATAGCGACCTCAGGCATTGATGCGTTGGGGGTTGTTTTCCATTGGTATCGAGGGTTGAGTTAGAGCTGAACATTTCGGCCAGCAGATCCGCTTTTCCTTTGGAATATACGGCTGTCGTGCCGTCGGACCTCTCGAGCGGTGGTAAAGAAGAAGTTGTAAAATTCTTATTTATGGCTTTAGTCAAAGACCAGAAGGTCTTTGATCCAGAAGGGGCATTGACAAGTTTGTTGCATATTCTCGTGTCGTAGAATTCTTTGGCAAGATCGATCGTTCTTTTGCAGGCGTTCCTCGCGTAGACAAAGGCTTCTCGGTTGGCAATTGTCGGGACTTCGCACCAGAGTCGATGTGCTTGATTTTTATCACGCACCGCACAGTTGCATTCTTGGTTGAACCAGGGTTTGGGGTTGAAGATCCGTCCATACCTAGCCTTATGATTTCGGTAGGTATATTCTTGGTATCCCTAAAAGCGCTACATGCATGTGAAGATGGTTTTTTGTTCCAGTATTTATTTGTCGGATCATAGAAATTCAAATTAGATATTTTGTTAAGAACTAATGATTTTTTATAATGTTACTTAATGATGTATTTTTCAGTTAGTGTTTTTCTGCGTATGTGTACTGGAGGCTCGAGAGCTTCTATCGTAAGGGGCTCTACTAGTGTGTAGCACATTGCACCCAAACTTAATCTAAGCGATGTGTTTTGTATGACGTCCAGTTTTTTAAGTAGCTTAGTAGACGCAGAGGTATAACATATGCAACCTATAATTGACCTGATGTATGTTCTATAAAACATCAAACATGTTTGGAGATCTGCTCCTCACCATGTCCTTCTAACAAATTTTAGAAAATTGATACCCTTATTACATGTTGTTACGATATTGGGGAAAGGCCCATTTTGTCGAGCTTATCACTCATAGAACTTATGGAATGCTTGATATTTTCGATTGAGTTATGACATGTTTTATCTGAATTATGTATAACAAAATCGTAGGCATACATGATTATACTGAACTCCATGTTAATATGTAGACTGCGTGTAAATATATTGAAAAATAATGGCGAAAGGACTGATCCTTGCGGCTATCCGGTAGATACATACATACATACATAAAGTCACGCCTTTTTCCCATAGGGGTAGGCAGAGACCACTTCCTTTCACTTGCTACGGTTCGTACACACATCTTTTGCTTCCTCTACTTTCATCAGTGCTCTCATACATGCTCTTCGGTTGTTGGTACTCTTGACCTGGCCTTTCTTCAAGACAATGTTGATCTGATCGAGATAGTGTAGGAACCAACATTCCTCTTTGCACCGCCAGACGTGCCCTTTTTGACACTTTCTGGCTATTCATAAAGCTATGCAGTGCCTCATTCATTTGTTTTTCAGCCAACACCTTTCGCTCAATGTCACTGTCATACTTTCCATCTCTAGTAAATTTTGAACCCAAGTACACAAATTCATTAACTTGTTCCACTCTTTCTCCCTCAATCGAAACCCCACAGTTTGTCATGCTTTCTTCTCTTTCAAAAACCATTACTTTCGTTTTTCTCACATTTATTTTCATCCCTTTGATTTTCAGGGAATCATCCATTAACCATCGCCTGCAACTCCTCTTCAGATAACGCTAATATGACTTGATCATCGGCGTAAAGAAGGCATTTGACGATCAAATCATTCATTTTTAATCCATACGCACTCTCTTTCAAATCTTTTAAACAATTGTCTATGTATAAGTTAAACAGCCATGGCGAAGCCACACATCCCTGTCTCACACCTTTTTCGATGTTAAACCAGTCCGTGCAAGCTCCGTTTATCCTGACACAAGCAGTGGAATCCTTGTAAAGTGATTTCAGTGCTCGTATCAAACTACCACTCACCCTATACATAGACAATGTAGACCACAATTCACTCCTCACCACTCTGTCATAGGCCTTTTCCAAGTCTATAAAAGCGCAATGAACTTTCTGACTTCTAGCCAAGAATTTTTCGACTATACCTCGTAAGGAAAAGACCTGATCCATACATCTCCTTCCTCTTCTAAATCCTGCTTGCACATCCCATATCATCCGGTAGATACGTTTCAAAGCTCTAGAAGGATATTATTTGTTGATCTTACATATATTTTTTCTGTTAAAAAATAGACGGCATGTATAATTAATTATGCTAGGGGGAATATTTATACTTAGTTATTTATCTGAATACACTGAATTTCTATTAGACGCCTTCGAAGAAAAATCACAAGTGGATAGTATATATACAGACTTCTCGAAAGCGTTTAATAGAGTCAGCCATAACGTACTGATACAAAAATTGCTGGCAATGAATATGAATATCTCAGTAGTAACATGGTTGCAGAGTTTCCTCACCGATCGTTTTTAATGTGTACGCATCAATGATAATCTCTCATCTGCATTTCCTGTACTTTCTGGAGTTCCCCAAGGATCCCACTGTGGGCCTCTACTCTTTAACATCTTTGTTAATGACCTAAATAATTATATCGTTCATTCTCATTTCCTTCTCTATACCGATGACCTAAAAATCTTCCGTGAAATCAATAACTCAACAGACACTCTCATCTTACAAACTGATTTAGATAATTTCATTCATTGGACATCTCTGAACATGTTGTATGTCAACATTGAAAAGTGTTTCTATATTACTTTTTCCCGACGAAATTTTCAAGTGAACCAATTTAATACAGAAAGAGAATGCCAAAGACCTGGGCATATTAGTTGACTCCTCCTTAAATTTTAGATCACACATTAATAATATGGTGAATACAGCTCTCAAAACTTTTGGCTTTATTACTCGAAATAGCTACAACTTTTCTCCTGGAACTTTTACGAAACTTTATTGCATATTAGTTCGACCAGTTCTGGAATATGGATCCATTGTTTGGTCACCAAATTATACCGTTTATAGCAATTCAATAAAAAGGGTTCAAAATAAATTTTTGAGAATTTATTCATATCGTAAAAATCAATATACAGAGCACAATACTGAGGCAGACTTGCCCTCAGATCTCCATCTATGTAGCCTTAGTAACCGCAGAAGAATTTTGGATCAGATGTTTCTCTTTAAAATAGTCGATGGAAGTTTGATTGTCCACAATTACTGAGCCAGTTAAATCTGAATGCTATATCAAGAACACGTAATCCTCCTTTGTTCAGAATTCCATTCCATACAACTAACTATGGAATGAACAGTCCTTTGACCAGATTGCAAAGAGACCACAATGATATACAAGATACGGTTGATCTATTTTCACAAACACAGGCAAACCTTAAGAAGACACCTCATTGTATTTTGTAATCTTCTGCAGTCTACTATATGTTTTGATCTCGTTTTATTCTTATTCTTTTTGTCCTGTCACATGGCTTTGCGATGTTTTATTTTTATTTTTAATATTACCATTTTTAGTATATATGTATTATAATAAGTATTTTTTATTATTTTATTATTATTTTATTATTATATAATAATAAGTAATTGGAGTTATCCGTTGAAATAAATAAATAAATCTCTTAATAATGATATGTCTACACAATCATAGCTTCCTTTAACATCCAGCAAAGCTGCTTCCATGTAGTGATTCTTTGTAAAACATATTTGTGTATCCGTGACTAATTGCATAATAGCATCAGTGGTACCATACCCCCTTTTCAATCCAAATTGGCTGAAGGGTAGAAGGTTATTTACCAATAGGTAGGATTCTAATTTAAATTTAATTATCATCTCGATGGTTTTATAAATACAAGATATAAGAGCAATAGGACAATATGAATCTGCAAGATACGGTTGTTTGCCTTGTTTAAGAATTGGGACTACTATGGAATTTTTCCATTTAGCTATATTACCTAGATGTAACCATACATCATTGTATACTTTGACTAGGAATATTTTAGCATTAAAGGGTAGGTGATAAATCGTATCATATGTGTGGTGACCATGTGACCCGTGTGGGGTTGCTAGGGGATAGGGGAACGCTCACCAGATATGGTGGGTACCGGGGAAATAAAATACCCGGGGCGGACCAAAACTAGCAAAAAAGCAGATCACGTCTGACTCATAATGGGCGGTGATCAACAACGTCTGACCCAGAATGGGCGGCTGAGAATCAGGGTCCTCCAAATGGGGGGTTGTGGCGTTAGGCTCTAGCAACCTATCACACATAAAAAAACAAGGGTTAAATGAACGAAGGGCAGAATGAAAAACAAAGATAAGAAAGTAATTCCCCGGGTGGAAATCCACACCTCTATTAGAGGGAGCCCTATCGGATACGGGGGGGGGGGCAATTCTGCAACTGGTTTACGCAACCCAGTCTTAAATTTCAGCCAACAAGGAAAAACACCTAGAAAAATACGTAAAACGGAAAGGAAACTCGTCATTGGTACCTGGAATGTCCAGGGATGGAGGACAAAAGACAGAGAAATTATAGAGGAGTTTCGAAAGATGAACATGGACGTACTCGTAATTAGTGAAACTAAGAAAAAAGGAACTGGGACAGAAAACATAGGGGATATATTTCACTGCTGGAGTGGAGTCAGAAAGGAGGAAAGAGCAAAAGCAGGCGTCGGAATATTGATAAAGAAGAAATGGCAAAAAAATATAGACACATGGAAACCGATAGACGAACGAATGATAGAAGTCAGATTAAATATATACGGACGAGTCATAACCATATTAGGAGTATACGGCCCAACTGAAGATAGCCAAGTGATAGAAAAGGAAGATTTTATGGATAAACTACATTCAAAAATACAAAAAATAAAAAACTCAGAAGAACTTATTCTTGCGGGGGACCTAAATGGAAGAGTAGGACGGAGAAATGACGACACTACAGTAGGAAGATTTGGAGAAGAACTTATAAATGATAATGGAGAGCGATTGATAGAGATATGCGAAATGAACGATCTAAAGATAACAAATGGGTTTTTTAAACATAAGGATATCCATAAATATACTTGGATCCAAGAAACCAGGAACCTAAGGTCGATTATTGACTATATTATTACAAAGAAAAACAGCACAATCAAAATTAAGGATGTTAGAGTCCAAAGAGGGGCAGAATGTGGCTCGGACCATAGATTAGTAAGAGCAAAAATGTCATTTCCCTTTATACACACATCGGAAAACCGACAACATAAAAATACAGTAAAACCGGAAAAAAGATTTAAATTAGATAGACTTCAAGATGAATCAATCAAAAACCTGTATCAATGGCGCCTAGACCAAAAAATGGAAGAGTTTAGATATGACAGCATCCATAAAGCTACGAACATATTAAGATGTGTATGAAAGAAGTTGCCAGGAAGCTCTAGGAGAAGAAGAGACACATAAGACATATAGAGAAGATGTCAGTGATGACACAAGGCAAAGTATAAAGGAAAAGAAGGACCATTACTTAAAATACCTCAGTACCAAAAATCCCGAAGACCTAAGAAAATATAAAGAAAAGAATAGGGAGGTAAAAAGAAAAATGCAACAAGAAAAAAACATAAGATGGGAACATACATGTGAAAATATAGAACAGTATATAGGGGGCACAAGGAGCTCAGAATCTTGGCGAGTACTTAAAGCACTTAGAAGAAACAACAGAGAAAAAGTTCGAATATCATATATCAAAGAACAGGAGTGGGAACGATATTACAAAGATCTACTCACGAAGACTAGGCCCCAATTTATGAGAAATGAAGAAATATCAGCAGATGAAAACAAACAAATTACTCTAACATTACCGGAAGTCAAACGTGCTATAAAATCTATGAAGAACAGGAAATCTAGCGGTCCAGGAAGAATACCACCGGAATTAATTAAATACGGAACTGAGAAGTTGGGGCGAATGATACACGCAATGTTCCTCCGAGCACTAAATGGAGAAGAACTACCAGATGAATGGACGGAAGTCTACATAACGTCTATCCATAAAAAAGGAGGGAAAAAAAAGTGCGAAAACTACAGGGGAATCAGCGTAATAGCTTCGATGGGCCGACTATTTGGAAAAGTCGTCAAACAAAAATTAGAAGAACAGATACAAGGAAAAGTTGATGAAGATCAGGCAGGATTTACGGCTGAAAGATCATGTATGGACCATATATATACAATTCAACAACTCATAGAGAAAAAAATGGCCAAGAACAGAGAGGTACATTTTGCATTTGTGGATATCCGAAAGGCCTATGATTCTGTCCCTCGGTCTAAAATCTGGGAAGCCATGATAGAAATGGGTATAACGCAGAGAATTATCAGAAAAGTCCAAAATATGTACAAAAAAAATACCGTAAGGATTAAAGAAGGAAATAAACTATCAAATGCCTTCAAAACAACTAAGGGTCTCCTCCAAGGATGCTCAACATCACCCACACTATTCAAAATATTTCTACAACAGACACTAAGACCATGGAAGAGAAAATGTGCAGGAATGGGAATACCAATTAGAAATGATCATCTGTATACTCTAAGCTTTGCCGATGATCAAGTAATCATAGCTCAAGATGAGGAGGATTTAGGTTTTATGATGCGGAAACTAGAGGAGGAATATGGGAAAAATGGAGTGGAAATCAACCTCGAAAAGACCCAATATATGTCAACGGCACAAGACAGGATATATCACCTAGAAATAGATGATAACCGACAGATCTCAGGAACAGACAAATTTAAGTACCTAGGGTTTATAATATCAAAAAGTGGAACAACAGAGGAAAAAATAAAAAATAGACTAGGTCAAACTAGGGCATGTATTAATCAATTAAACCCAATATTATGGGACCGCCACATAACCAAGACTTATAAAACGAGAATATTCAATTCAATAGTTCGCAGCATAATGACTTATGGAGCTGAAATGTGGGTGATCAACAAAAAAAACAAAGGGAAGATTGTAGCCACAGAAATGGACTTTTGGAGAAGGAGTTGTGGAGTGAACAGATTAGATCGAATAAGAAATGAGGAGATCAGGAGAAGAATGGAGGTAAAAAAAGACATACTAGAACACATAGAGGAAAAGAAACTAACGTGGTACGGACATGTTAGAAGAACTCCGGAGGATCGCTGGATACACCGGGTAACTGAGTGGAGTCTATTAGGCAGACGAAAGAGAGGTCGACCAAGGCGATCATGGAGAGACGAAGTGGATGAGGCAATGGAATTAAGAAACCTGCAGGACGGAGACTGGCAGGACAAGGACAACTGGAGACAAGGGCTGAAAGCAGGAAGGCAACGACAGCTGTAGATATCCTGGATTATATATATATATATATATATATATATATATATATATATATATATATATATATATATATATATATATATATATATATATATATATATATATATATATATATACGTGTGTGGTGACCAACGGTGTTGTATTGCACTGAAACACTTTTCACGAAATAACACTTTTATTTCTATAATTATTATTATATTATTAACAAGAATCGAGTACAATATGTATAACGTCTTTCTCGAATTCCAGTCGTTAACTGAACTGCGTGCCGTTTATACGGAGTGTCTGCTGGTCTCCACATCCCTTCTTCTTTTACCAGTTTCAGCGGTTGTAATTTGGGTGCTTGAACCGGCGATTAATTTGAATAATATTATTCGTCCTGGCGGCTATGTTCCTTGAGCGTACCAAATGACATCGATGATGTAGCTTGAATAGAATCAGTTAACGTCGCTCCTGATGGAAGTAGGCTTTCTGGCAGCTTCTTTATGTGTGAAATATGTTTTTAATGGTTTTTCCATTTCCAAAAAGGGTAAGTTCATTTCCATTTCTCTGCAATACCTCGTATTCTACGTTGTTTAATGTAGGGATTAACTTATGTGTGAAAATGGTGTTTTTAACTACGACCCAAACTCCTGGTTTGATATCATCCATCTTAGCTCCTCTTGACCCGTCTTCCTTTCTTTTTACATGATCCTTCTGTACTAGGTCACGGTCATATGCTTTATCGTCGAACCTCTCCGTGGTAAGCACAGTTCTTATGCAATACTATGTTTCATATATCAATATTCAATATGTTACCTAATGGGGCTATTAAAAAGGTCATTGGTACAGATAATTGAGTCACTCACGTTATTAAACTCTATCGGTAGTGGGTGGCGCAATTTTTTGAGTAAATTCTTCAACCCAATTATGATTATTGTAGCATGATATATTTTTGATATGTTTTGAGATTCTTTGCATTTTTTTTTTGCTTGTTGCCATAACTCATTGCATGATGTGTTTTTGTTTAATTTATTGCAGTAATTGACCCAACGTTTTTTTTCTTTGTATTAGAAATATCTTTTTGTTTTTGTCATTTCTTTTTTGACCAGTAAATAGTTGTCGGATGTACAACTGTTTTTGTAGATATTTAGTGCTTGTTTTCTTTGGTTAACCAATTGGTCACATTCATTACCCGACCAAGGTGGAGAAGGCGGATGTTTACTATGGTTGAAGGGTTTATTGACTGGAATAGACGATTGTGCTGAGTGTTCAATACCTGCTAAAAAGAATTGAAATTTTTTATTCGGGTCATCAAACCCTTTTGGTAAGTTACTAAAGAATGTATCAGATAAAGAATGGTATACATTCCAATTAGCTTTTCCAGTGTTCCATTTAGTTTTGGGTTTTGGGTTAATCGCTTGTTAATCCAAGCCCATTGAAGAGTCAGAAAGATTTTACGAGGAACTTCAGAACACCGTAGACAAAATAAATAACAACCATGAAATCATAATTTTCGGAGATCTTAACGCTCGAATAGGAGATGAGGTACTTCCAGGCGTCAAGCAGAAATATAATGAACCGGTTATCAATGAAAACGGAGAGCTACTAATCGATTTCTGCGCCAGAAACGAGCTGAGAATTAATAACACCTACTTTCCGCACAAGGCACAACACAAGTACACATTCAACAACACTAGAGGTCAAAAATCAATGATTGACTACATTATTACCAACAGAATCATCGAACCGATTCAAGTACTCGACGTAAGGGCACTAACTTCAGCCAATATAGGAACGGATCACAATCTCGTATTATGTAAACTTCTAATTGAACAACCCAGTAGAATCAAAAAGTCGCCCGTATACATTGAAAAATACAACACAGAATCACTGGAATCGGACAGCACGTGTAAACTGTATGAAAACAGGCTAACAGATAAAATAAACGAGCTGGACCTCAACGAATGCGATGTGGAAACCTGTTGGAATAAAATTAGAAAGCCATTCTTCAGGCCGCTGACGAATCCATAGGAAAAAGGAAAGTAAATACAAACGCGACAAACTGTACTAAACCTTGGTTTTGCCAAGAAGTAAAAGAACTCGCAGAACTAAAAAGAAGAAGCTACCTAGCATACAAAGGATCCCCAACCCAACAACAACATGCGGAATACATACAAACAAGGAATAGAGTCAACTCACGAATTAAAGCTATCAAAAGGGAACACTGGATTAAATTCACGAGCGACATGGACCACGACATATATGGCGCCCAAAGGAAGGTGTGGAAGATGTTGAAGAAGAGAAAGAAACCGGTAAACGAATTCGTCCAAAGTAAAAAAGTCTCTATAGAAAAGTGGGAAGAATACTTCGAAAGACTGTACAGCGCTGATGAAACACGTGAAATTGAATATCAAACGGCGGCCAGCGCAACGGTTTCAAGGGCGGAAGTAAAAGAAAAACTAAGGAAAGCTAAAAACAGAAAAGTACCAGGTACGGATAATATACCGAACGAACTTCTGAAACACGGTGGCCCTAAGCTCATAATAACACTCACAGCTCTGTTTAATAAAATCCTGAGCACAGGAGAAATACCAAATGAGTGGCACACGAGCATAACAATTCCCATTTTCAAGAAAGGACAATAAACATCCCCCGATAACTACAGAGGAATAACCCTATTGTGCACAACAATGAAACTGTTCACAGGCCTGATAAAGGACAAACTGGAGAATCACATAACCAATAGAGAAGAACAACAGGGATTTAGAAAGGGAAGATCGACAACTGACGCCATATTTACCACCAAACAAATAAAGGAAAAGGCAATAGAATATAATACACCGGCATTCATCTGTTACATCGACCTAACTAAAGCATTCGACAAGGTCAAACTAGGCGATGTCATCAATATCCTAACCGAAAAAGAAACACCAGTTAACATAGTAAAGGTAATCTGCAACCTCAACACCGCCAACTCCACTCAAGTTAAATCAGGGCAACATATCACGAAAAGCATTCTAACAACAGGAGGAATCAGACAGGGAGACAGCCTCAGTCCACTCTTATTTAATCTTCTTACGGACAAAATTATAGAAGAAGTAGCGAACTTAAATATGGGATACAGAATGAGTAACAAACGTATCAGCATGGTATGCTATGCCGACGACGCAGCAATTTTCGCAGAAAACGGGAACGACCTACAAAGACAGCTATTCAAGTTCCACCAAGTGTGCCGACAGCTTAATATGACCATATCGGTCGAGAAAACAAAAAGCATGACAATCACCAGGGAACCACTCAGATGCAAGCTCGTAATTGAAGATAAGCCCATAGAACAGGTAATGCAATTTAAGTACCTCGGGATGAATATGTCTAGCGGCCACGACCCAACAAAAGATCTAAGGGACAAAGTCAATAAAGCATCAGCAACATCAGGCTGCCTAAGAGAGATTGTCTGGGCCAACGGGTACATGCGGAAGGACAGTAAGATTAAAATATACAAAACATGCGTAAGACCCATAATGACGTACGCGATAGAAACAAGAGAAGACACGAACAAAACAATGAGCATGCTGCGCGTAGCCGAGATGAGGGTGCTGAGAACAATAGCTGGCAAAACCAGAAGAGACCACGTAAGAAACACTGATATAAGAGAACAATGCGGCGTACAGGATATCGTAAGATGGGGAAGGCAGAGAAGAAGGCAATGGTATAACCACGTCAAGAGGATGGACGAAGATAGATTACCCCGCATAGCTCTCGAGGGAATACCAGTAGGAAGCCGACCGCCCGGTAGACCACCGAAGAGATGGAGAGACAGCTGGCAGTCCACATCTCAAGAATTAATACAACGGCAAGCCCGGAATTAACAGATCATATGATCTCAACCAAGTAGAAAAAGAAGAAGAAGAAGCTTGTGCGATATGAAAACCAATTTTTATGTAAATTAAGAAGTGATCTGAACCAAGTGTGTCGGGGACTACCTGCTAGTTGATCCTGTTTGCAATGTCGGGGGACGCCAATATTTTAGTTGGAGACTCGTCATTTAGAATTACAAAGTCAGTTTGATTCAGTGCATTAAGAATGTTACATCCAGAGAGGTTTACTTTGTATGATTCCCATAGATCATAGTGTCCATTAAAGTCACCTGCTATAAAATTTACACTCTCAAAAAGATAGATGAAATTATGTACAGACAATCTCACATCTGGTGGGCAATACACAGAAGCAAAAGCAATACTGAGATTGTTATACCAAAATTTTGCTGTCTAGATACCGTCCGCAATATTATTTAGAGATATTCTTTAAACCGTATGTTTTTTTAATGAAAAACACCTGTAATTCCGTCAAATCTGTCTTTTCGAATTATTGAGTAGCCTGAAAAGCTATAAGGGGTGTTTTTCTTAAACCAGGTTTCGCATACTATTGCGATATCTATATTGAATTCCGATAATGTTTTACGTAAACTATGTTATTTTTCTACAGCGGAGCGTAACACAATTTGATTGAGTAGCTGTTATTTTCTTTATATCGGTAATGCTGATAGATGTAAGTTCATCAGAAGAATTTACTTCACTTATAATTTTTTTAAATGAATCAAGTTGGGGAAGATGCCTTACGTTATTTCTGTGACTGACTGGACTGAGAGGGGGGTTTTATCTGGTTTTTCTAATTAATTTGGAGTAACTTGTTGTGGTGTTTGACGATTTCTTTTCTTGGGGATATTTTTGTTTTGCTATGGGAAGTGCTGGAAAATTCTTGTTCATTAAAAACATTAAGTGCTTGAAACCTGTTATTTGTTTTTAACGCACCTGGGTACATTTAATTGCATATTAAATTAAACGCCGGTATAAATGATGTAATAAAATATATTCATTAAGAAAATGTATATGCCCGGAAAAAACACACATACATATAGTCACGCCTTTTTCCCGTAGGGGTAGGTAGAGACCACTTCCCTCCACTTGCTACGGCTCTTACACACATCCCTTGCTTTCTCCACTTTCATCAGTGCTCTCATACATGCTCGTCGGTTGTTGGTACTCTTGACCTGGCCTTTCTTCAAAACAATGTTGATCTGATCGAGATATGTTCGCTGAGATCGACCTCTACCGACTCGTCCATTCACACTCAACTAATAAATTTGTTTCGTCAATCTTCCTTCATTCATCCTTTTTACGTGTCCAAACCATCCAAGTATTTCTTTATCTATCTTTGTAACCACATCTTCTATTACACCACATCGTTTTCTTATCTCACTATTCTTTACTGTATCCGCCGAGTCACTCCGGATATACATCTTAGACTACTCATCTCCACAGCATTAATCCTATTTTCATGCTTCTTTTGCCAAACCCAATATTAACTACCATACATAAGTGTGTCACTGTCATACTTTTCATCTCTCGTAAATTTTAAACCCAGGTATACAAACTCATTTACTTGTTCCACTCTTTTAAAAACCATTACTTTTGTTCTGCTTACATTTATTTTTATTCCTTTGATTTTTAGGGCAGCATGCATAACATTAACTATCGCCTGCAGCTCCTCTTCAGATGACGCTAATATGACTTGATCATCAGCGTAAAGAAGGCATTTGACGATCAAATCATTCATTTTCAATCCATACGCACTTTTTTTCAAATCTTTTAAACAATCGTTTATGTATAAATTAAACAGCCATGAAGAAGCCACACATCCCCGTGTTACACCTTTTTCAATGTTAAACCATTCCATGTAAGCTTCGTTTTTCCTGACACAAGCAGTGGAATCCTCGTATAGTGATTCCAGTGCTCGTATTAAACTACCGCTCACCCCATACTTAGATAATGTTTACCACAATTCACTCCTCACCACTCTGTCATAGGCTATTTCTAAGTCTATGAAAGCACAATAAATCTTCTGACTTCTAGCCAAGAATTTTTCGACCACAATTCGTAATAAAAAGACCGGATCCATACATCTCCTTCCTCTTCTAAATCCTGCTTGCACATCCCATATTATCTTCTTAGTTTCATTTGTCATTTTTTTATCAATACCTTAGCATACAGTTTGCCGACTATGCTGAGCAAACTAATACCTCGGTAGTTCTTACAAACCTGCTGCGAACCTTTTCCTCTGTAAAACGGCACGTTAACAGCCCTGCACCAGTCGTCTGGTACGCTACCATTTCTCCAACAAAGGTTAAAAAGCCGGTACAGCAGGTTAGTTAGCACGCTTTGTCCAGCCTTCAGCATTTCAACTGTTATCCTGTCGTACCCTGCAGCTTTACCCAATTTCATACTGTTCAACACTTCCACTATCTGTGGTACTAATTTCACTTTCATTACAACTTTCACTCATGTCTCCAAATGGAGCCTGTACTTGTATATCCTCTCTCTCAAATAAACTTTTGAAGTATTCCTTCATCTCTTTATTTCCTATCCTTTTACCATACTATCATCTTGGTTTCGGATTTTTTTCCAGTTGCGAGGTAGTATTTTTACCTCTGGCTGTTCTAATGGACTTCCAGTTTAATATTATTTTAAAAATCGTCAGATAACCTTTTATCAAATTCATTTTTATCACTTAACTTCTTCCTTGCCACAACCTCTTTTTCCACACCTTTTAATCTTTTATACTCATTTTTTGCCTTGTTTACATCCTTAATCGTTACCTTTTGCGTTCTTCGATTGGCTTTTGTAGCAAGCCAATCCAGCCAGGCTTTCTTTTTCTCTGACACTGATTTTTAAACTTCTTCGCAGATTTTCTGTAGCTTGCATCCTTTCCTTCTTTTACTTACACCATGCACTTTAATAGCAATATCCACGATTCCTTCCTTAAATGGCTTTTACAATTCTTTCACCTCACATGCTTCATCTAAACTGTCAAATTTCTCGATCAATTTTTTACGGAACATCTCTTTTATACCTTCTTTTTGCAAATTTTCAACTTTTATACGCTCTAGAACACTACTTGATTCCTGCACACGATGGCGCCACCGCTGAAAGAAACCTCTTATTCGGCATATTACTAAAAAGTAGTCTGTGTCAATACCTGCAGCACGGTATGCCCGAGTTGATAAGAAAATAAAAAGATGTAGATACCTTACCTAAAAAATAGAAACATTACCTATTGCAAAAACAATAATCTTATTCTGAGAAAGGAAGACTTAAACCCAAAAATTCTTAACAATTTGAAATTGTAAATTCTAAACATACTTTTAAATGTTGACGTCTATTTGTTATTTAATCATAGGTTAGTTTTAGGGATGCTATTAACATTTTAACCTTCATGTTTTGATGTTTTTGACGCCAAGTGCGATTGCATTTACTATAACCTATGTGTTTACTTGGAGAAGTTTTTTTTTACTGAAAATAGTCGTAAAAACGGTAGACATATCGTGTGGGCCGCGGACGGCCCGCACTGTGACTATTAGAAGAGGATGGGATTATAGAAAGGAGATGATTGGTCCTTGTAGTGTCAATCTTGAGAGTAAATGAGTGAGACTGATCAGCGTGCCGAGTTCTTCGGCCGAATGTTGTCAGTGGTGGTATTAGAGTTTTTATTTCTCTGAAGCATCTTCCATGGAAATATCTGTAGAGCAATGACTGGTCTGCAACTCTTCTTCTATGTTCTAGAGGGTGAAAGGTATCTGTGAGAGTTGAGCTGTTTATCAACCGAATAGCCCTTTTCGGAACGGAATCTAAAAGACGAAGATAATGCCTTGGTGCTGAATCCCAAATGTGCGAGCAATACTCCAGTATAGGTCGGATTTGAGACTTGTACATGTACGTCGTCAACAATTGATCAGGAGTAAAAAACTTTCTAGCCTTTCACAGAAAACCTAGCCTCTGGCTTGCTGACTTTGCGATATTAGCAACATAGTCATGCCAAGATATATTATTAGACACTGTGACTTCCAAAATCGAGGTGGAGTGACTTGATTTAAGGGTATTTCCGGAGATTGAGATGAAATGATTTAAGGAATTCACTTTCTTGGAAAACGTGGCGCTTTGTGTTTTCTAGGCGTTGGTATTCAATTTACTAAAAATTTCGATATTCGAACGTTATTAAATTTAATATTTTTTATTGAAAGGAACTGCAACTCCAAATAGTCGATGCATCGTGAGGGTAAAGCTGTTCTTGCAGCAAACCACATTATTGTTTGTGGTGTTAAAGAGAAAAAAGGATGATAAGTGGATAATCAGATCTTATTGTTTGCAGACCAGTACCATTAAAAGTAATCCTTATGAAATCAGTGGATGACATGACTTCAATAATAATTATAAATTTATTTACTTTTGACTTCAATAAAAATAACCAACAAGAGAACTTGCCTATCTTCTTTTAATGATAGGCAATATGGCTTCCGCCATCAGAGATCAACTGGTGACCTGCTCGCATACGTCTCACATATATGGCAGCTATCTATTGAAAAGTATGGAGAAGCTTTAGCTGTGGCATTAGATATCTTCAAGGCGTTCGATCGAGTTTGGCACCAGGGACTCCTCGCCAAGCTTCCATCTTATGGCTTGCCCCCTCAGCTGTGTTCTCTGCTTGCTAGTTTTCTCTCAAACAGGTCTCTCCATGTAGTGGTCGATGGAGTTTCATCTGACACTCTACTCATAAATGCTGGTGTTCCGCAAGGATCCATTCTAGCACCAACACTATTTTTACTTCACATCAACGACCTATTAAAAGCAACTTCATGTCCCGTACACAGCTTTGCCGATGATAGTACCCTCCATACCGCTTTCTCTTCCAGGGCCCCTATATCAGCCCGTGAAACCAGAAATGAACGAGGAAGAAATGTTAACAATATAAATATGGACTTAGCAACAATTCTCGAATGGGGATCCAATAATTTGGTAGAATTCAATGCAAACAAAACACAAGCATGTCTTTTCTCTAGAAAAGCCGATCTCACTGTGCCTAACATAACTTTGTCAGGAGTAACCATACCACTGAAGTCATCCATATCGATGCTTGGTATTACTATCAGCAATAAACTTTCCTGAGAAAATCACGTGAGGTCCATTGCCAAAAGTGCATCCCAAAAACTTGGTTTTTTGTTTCGTGCCAAGAGCTATTTCACCTCCAGTCAGCTGCTTATGATCTATAAGGCACAGATCCGACCTGTACTGGAGTACTGTTCCCATATTTGGAGTGCAGCACCTAAACATATCCTGAAGCTACTGGATTCTGTCCAAAAAAGGGCAATTCGTCTCGTCGGTGATGCCTCCCTTACAAACTCGCTCACTTGTCTGGAACACCGTAAAAAAGTTGGCGATTTGTCTCTATTTTATCGATTTTTTCATGGGCGATGCTCTTCTGAAATATCAACAATCGTTCCTCCTTTGGCAGTCTCTTCAAGATTAACCCGTCAAGTTCAGTCTTCACACCCCTTCGTGGTCACTTTGGAGACCTGCAGAACATCACTTTCCAAAGACTCATTCATCCAACGAATTGCGAGGCTTTGGAACTCATTGCCTAGGGAGGTGTTCCCCGAGGCATACAACCTCCAGAAATTTAAGAAGAACACCAACTCCTACCTTCTTTCCCTTGGTTCCCACGATGTTCTCTGAACATTACAGGATATCCCTTTTCGTGGGAACCAGAACATAAAAAAAAAAAAAGTTTTTTATATCTTTTATTTTCCTCTTTTATCTTCAGACTTTTGAACTTTGTTATAATGCTGGACACAGGTAAGTTTTTACTTGGTATAGGAGTGTTTTTCAGGTAAAGTTTTTAATAGCCCCTTTACAAATTGATAGGTAATTCTATTAACCACTAAAATATAGAAAACAAAATACTTACGATCACTAGGAGTTATGAAATCTTTCTCAACGAAATGTTTAGAAGTAACTCTCATATTTTTGATAACTTTATTTTATATTTTCAGTTTGATCTCCCGCAGTTTCTTTCTATCAACCATAGTCACAATTCTCGATTCTCTTATATGCTCAACTTTTTGACCCTTATTTAAGAAATAATGAAAAGTCGAGTTGGGGTTTTTTTATACACTGACTTACATCCAGGTACACAACAATTTGCTCTGCTGGTCATTTTCACTATTAACAAATTATTAGTCACTATTAAACAACCATAATATTCGCACAAATGCAAGCTTCAGGGTGTATAAATACAAAGCAATCATACTTGCTCATCACGTGATATTGATGCGAGTTTATTCCGTCAGATGGCGTATTGCTTAGCATTAAAAGACAATACTCAATTGGATATTGAACAGACCACCGGTATTTACTTTTTTTTATAAAAAATATGTTTACAAAATTTCATAAAGATCGGTTGATTACTTTACGCCTGAAAGCGTAAAAAACAAACAAACGCAAATTAGCATTTATAGGATTAGGATTAATAAAATTTTGTGTATTAGGATTCCTACTTACATAAAGATTATTATTATTATTATTATAATAAGCAAAAATCCACCACCACCCAGGCAGCTTATTATAAATAATACAGTTATTGAAAAGGTAGAGACTACACCATATTTGGGAACTACAATTAACGAGAGTTGGGATCATTTTCTCGAAATACGTTGTCGAATAGAGAGGGCTCGTGCTGCATTTCTTAAAATTTTAAAATTGTTTAAATGCCACTTTCTGAACTTAACAACTAAAATACGACTTCTCCGATGCTATGTGTTTCCTGTGCTCCTTTATGAAGTTGAGTCATGGACTGTAACAGATGCAGCAAGTAAAAGGTTGGACGCATTTGAGATGTGGCTGTATCGACGTATACTAAGAACCCCTTGGAGCCCATGCTACAAACAAAAGAGTACTAGACATTTTAAACAAGGAAATGGAGATTATAAGTACAGTCGAAAGTCGAAAATTGAAATACTTAGGACACATCATGAGAAACAGCAAAAGATACGGTCTGTTGCAGCCTATCCTACAGGGAAAGGTACTTGGAAAGAGGGGACCAGGCAGAAGAAGGATCCCATGGTCTAAAAACCTGAGAACTTGGTTTGCAACCTTCACCACGGGTCTATTTAGGGCCGCAGTTGATAAAATAATTATTGCCAGAATGATCGCCAACGTTCGGTAACGGACAGGCACTGGAAGAAGAAGATTATTATTATTATTGTTTTTTTACAATAAATTTAAGAACAATAACATTTTTAAATGGACAATGAATAAAGAGATGTTTTAAATGATGTATCACAATCCAGGATGTCATTACATAATTTTAAATTGACGTTTTTTTGGATTTTTTATAATTTTGCACAACAATTGAAATAATGAATTGTTATTTGGCTGTTTCATACTGTATACGTCGCATATTACATTGATAATTATCTTTTATAACACATAAACCGTCGTACCCCTTCGCCCACCCCAGTATCTGCGTGTGTTTAATTAGCTTACTTTTCGACGTTCCTGACCGCTGACATTTTGAAAAACAAATATTTTAAACTTACCTCGTATAAATATTTTTACCCTGTACGATTACAACGTCAAATTGCATTTCATCATCGCATGTAGTCGATTAGGAGCGTTAAGGATGATGCGTAAGAAAGGAAAAAGCTCTTTTACATCCAGCTTCCGTCAGGCATGCGCGATGCGTCGTAGAAAAATTGTTCGATCGAATCCTGCCTCCTAGATCTATCTCTACAACGCAGTCAAAAACAAAAATTATCGAATATTGCCGCTCGTAACCGTTTCAACACGAACGGACCTTGCTTGTTATTGCGTCGCCAACGAAAAATTATTTTTAACAATAATAACAAAATAAACGCGTCTGTCGTTTGATTAATTTGTCGCTAGATTTTCGCGATAGATTTGGAGACGTTGTAGCAGTGGTTTTGTGAACTGTGCAAAAAATAAAAAAAAACAAAAACAAAATGACGGATATGTGCGCGAATCAGCTGGTGGTTGATGACAAAAAACAATTTAACGGCAATCATCCTACAGGTAACGATTATTCATTTATTTTCGATTTTATTTAATGAAAACAGGATTTTCTGATATGTTAACAATTAAAATTGTGTTTATTGTGTTTATTTTTTATCATTGATTTATGTGCTAAAGTTAATAATAAAATTAAGAAATATTTACACATAATAAAAAAAATTTATTTATACAGTGTGTACATAAAGTAACGTAACTTGCTATTATTTCAATTTCTGTTCGGTTTACAAAAAAAAATGTTGAATAAAAGTTTTTGTCAAATAATTCAGGCCATCTGCATAAGTCGATTAAAAGTATACAGGGTGCACTGTTACTATAAAATAACTTGGCATAATTTTTTAAATAGTACATACTTTTAGTTTTTAATGATCTAATAAATTACAAATACAACTGTCAAGACAGCATAATTCTGCCTTTAATAGTTCTGAAGTTAGGTACAGTGGTTTGAAACTAAAATTATAAAAAAATTGTCAAAAAAATAGCAGGTTTTTTTAGCATTATATGTTTTTAAATTTCAGAAATTAGTCCAGTAAAAAATACTGTGAAATCGGGTTTTTGGAGATATAGCTGCAACTTTATGGAAATAATTATAAAATGCGTATAAAATTGTACGTAAAGTAAAAAAGAAGTTAATCCCCCGGAAGGGGGTGAAAAAATTAAAAACTACCCCGAAATACGATTTTTGGATACTATTTTGAAAATATATAAAAAAAGTTGTAGAGCATAAAATTTTATTAGGCTTACCTCTCTTATACAACATATCAATAGTTAAAAAAAAGCTATAGTACACCAACATTTTTTAATTATTACAAGCCAATTCTCAAATGTTTTCGGCGTCAAGCCATCATAAGGAGAAATTTGTTTTATATTTGTTTAATAAAGACTAAACATGAAGAAGACATGACTATAGCTCAACAATTAACATTTCAAGATGAGCAAAAACTATAGAATTGTAACTAAACTACATCATTTAAAAGACATGTACATTTTAAAACTTTTTTAAAAACATGGAAACATTAAAATTAAAATCAAGTTGAGGGAGTTAAGGGTTTTGTAATAATTAAAAAAAAAAAAATTTGGTGTACTATAGCCTTTTTTTAACTATTGATATCTTTATATCACAAAAACTATAGAATTGTAACTAAACTACATCATTTAAAAGACATGTACATTTTAAAACTTTTTTAAAAACATGGAAACATTAAAATTAAAATCAAGTTGAGGGAGTTAAGGGTTTTGTAATAATTAAAAAAAAAAAATTTGGTGTACTATAGCCTTTTTTTAACTATTGATATCTTTATATCACAAAAACTATAGAATTGTAACTAAACTACATCATTTAAAAGACATGTACATTTTAAAACTTTTTTAAAAACATGGAAACATTAAAATTAAAATCAAGTTGAGGGAGTTAAGGGTTTTGTAATAATTAAAAAAAAAAAATTTGGTGTACTATAGCCTTTTTTTAACTATTGATATCTTTATATCACAAAAACTATAGAATTGTAACTAAACTACATCATTTAAAAGACATGTACATTTTAAAACTTTTTTAAAAACATGGAAACATTAAAATTAAAATCAAGTTGAGGGAGTTAAGGGTTTTGTAATAATTAAAAAAAAAAAATTTGGTGTACTATAGCCTTTTTTTAACTATTGATATCTTGTATATCACAGTACACACAACCCCCTTTTCTGTTTACCTCTCTTAGACCATTTTTTCCCTAAAAACACTCTTTTACCACTACGACGGATCAGAGCAATATAATAAAGAAAATTCAATAAGAAAAATGAAAATTGGGCTTATTTTTTTATTTTCTTAAAAAAGTTACAAACAGCAATCGTAAAAAAAATTATTTTTTTTCATCCCTTTTAGAAAAGGTTATTTCCTACAGGTAAATATCTATAAATATAAATCTAACGCAAAATTAAAAAAATTAAAAATTCATATGAAAAATATTTTTTTTTTAAATAACCCGTTTTAAGTGAATAATCGAGCAAAAACCACTTGACTTTTAATAGATAGGGATAAAAAAAATAAAAATTTTTTTTACGATTGTTTGTAACTTTTTTTGGAAAATAAAAAAAAATTTAAAAGAGCCCAATTTTTAAATTTTTTATTGAAATTTCTTTTTAACTTTAAACCGTCGTAGGGGTGAAAGGGTGCGTTTTAGGGGGAAAATGGTATAGAGAGGTAGGCCTAAAATTTAATGCTCTACAACTTTTATCTTAAATTTTTTTGATATTTTTAAAATATAACCCAAAAAACGTATTTCGGGGTAGTTTTTATTTTTTTTTCACTCCCTTTCCGGGAGTAAGGAACTTTTTAACTACACCCACAGTTTTGTACATATTACAACAAACCGAGAAGATATTCTAAAAGTGGTTGAGGACTTCTACCGCCTATTATATAAAAGTCAAGATGAAATAAATTTAGAAGCAGAACCTTGGTCATGAGATAAAAATCTCGAGAGACAATCAAACATGTGAAATAAGAAGAAGAATTACGCTCTCTTGTGCTGCATTTGGCAAAATGAGGAAAGTGTTTAAGAGCAATCTCCCAATGTGTCTGAAGCGAAAGGCCTATAATCAGTGCGTTCTACCGGTTATGATCTACGGAGCCGAAACTTTGACTCTGACAGCCACATCCGCTAAGAAGCTTAGAGTAGCCCAGCGTAGAATGGAAAGATCGATGCTTGGTGTGTCACTCCGTGACCCTATAAGAAATAAAGACCTAAGGGCGAGAACAGGAGTCACGGATGTTATCTATCAGGTGGCAAAACTCAAATGGAACTGGGCTGGACATGTGGCCCGCATGACAGATGGACGATGGACAAAAAGGCTGCTCGAGTGGAGACCAAGGGCTGACAAGAGAAACAGGGGAAGACCTCCCACGCGATGGACGGACGATATCAGAAGAATGACTACAAACTGGATGCAGAGCGCTCAAGACAGAAGACAGTGGGCAGAAATGAGGGAGGCCTATATCCTGCAGTGGATGCGACAGGCTGATTGATGATGATGATGATGATGACAGTTTTGTACGCATTTTTCTGATTATTTTCATATAGTTTTAGCCATATCTGCCAAAAACCCGATTTCACAGTCTTTTTGACTGGACATTTTATTAATTGTATTTTTTAAGTGTATTTTTTTTTATTTTTAACGACACTTTTTTGTATTCAAACAAAACATTCATATCCATTAACAAATACACATACAAAAGACTACTAATAGTAAAGAATTATGTTCATGCTGACAAAAATAAAGTATTTACGTCTTAAGACACAATAATTTTTTACTTCTCTGTTTTTCGAATAAATATTAGCATTTTTAATTATTCCTGTAGCGAAAAATTATGTCTAGCAATAAAATATTTGTCACATTTTTTAACGTTTTATTAACTCTAATATATTTACTGACTTAAAAATGAATAGTTTTAAGTTTTTATGGATATAATGGTCCCAATTTTTGTTTGTTAACTACCTCAATGTTTATTTTTGATGTGTAACATCTTTGCTCTCGCTTTCTTGCAATTTTTGGGAGTGATTTCGTGAAATGGGACGGAAGTGTGTAACGGTGTAACAGGAAGTCGCAAAAGCACGCACTATTTGATTTGACGAATGAGCGCGCGGTGGTAGAGTTGGTCGCCAGATAACCGTCAACCAATTTTCTGAGAGGTCGGTACTGTCAGCCATCAGCTGTGCACAAGTTACAGTGTTTTGTATAAATTTTGCTGTTATATGCGTAAAATATATAAATAAATATTTACTGTCGATAATAAATGCAGATCATTGATAAAAAATTCAAGTTAGTGTAGTGATACATTCTGTATTATATTCATATTTATTCTAATGTTATTGTTCAAAATTGTCAAAAACTATTGTCATGTATATGTCAAGTTCCTGTGCCTAATAAACCTTGATTTGGGAGGAATTCATTACAATTTATTAAGCACAAATCATAGAAATCATGGATAAATTCCTAAAGCCAGAAAGATTTGACTCCGACCCAAATAAGCCTCATGCCGATCAAGAATGGGAATACTGGCTAACAACTTTTGATAACTTCATTTCTTCTATGAAGAATGTAACAGCTAATGATAAACTGAAACTTCTCATTGCACACGTAAGCCATTCCACGTATGAATATATTAATCATTGCGATACATACGAAAATGCAGTACAGACTTTAAAATCAGTATTTGTTAGACAGAAGAATGAAATCTTCGCTAGGCATTGTTTGTCTGTCCGTAAACAACAAAATACAAAATCTGTGAATCAATATATATAAGTCTTAAAACTACTAAGTAAAACTTGTAATTTCAAAGCAACTACAGCAGACCAGAATAGAGACGAAAATATACGTATTGCATTTATAAATGGTGTACGTGCAACAGAAGAAGCTTGGCGGGCGACTAGCCACTAAAATAAGAAATATTCGGCTGAATATACTTTACATTCGTAAACTTCTTCCTTCGATTGTACTTGAGACTCACTATTACTGATAATTTCGTCGTCGCCGATCGGATCGTTATTCGAATGTTTTCGTTGTGCGCAGATTTTGTGATCTCTCGCCCGCCAAGCTACTTTTGTTGCACTATACATACATACATAAAGTAACGCCTTTTTCCCATAGGGGTAGGCAGAGACCACTTCCTTCCACTTGTTACGGTTCGTACACACATCTTTTGCTTCCTCTACTTTCATCAGTGCTCTCATACATGCTCTTCGGTTGTTGGTACTCTTGACCTGGCCTTTCTTCAAAACAATGTTGATCTGATCGAGATATGTTCTCCGAGGTCGACCTCTACCGATTTGCCCATTCACACTCGCCTTATAAATTTGTTTCGTCAATCTTCCTTCATCCATTCTTTCTACGTGTCCAAACCATCTAAGCATTCCTTTATCTATCTTTGTGACCACATCTTCTTTTACACCACAGCGTTTTCTTATCTCCTTATTCTTAACTTTATCCAACCGAGTCACTTCGGCTATACTTCTCAGACTACTCATCTCCGCAGCATTAATCCTATTTTCATGCTTCTTCTGCCAAACCCAACATTCACTACCATACATAAGTGTAGGAACCAACACACCTCTATGCACCGCCAGACGTGCCTTTTTTGACACTTTCTGGCTATTCATAAAGCTATGCAGTGCTCCATTAATTTGTTTTCCAGCCATTACCTTTCGCTCAATGTCACTGTCATACTTTCCATCTCTTGTAAATTTTGAACCCAAGTACACAAATTCATTAACTTGTTCCACTCTTTCTCCCTCAATCGAAACCCCACAGTTTGTCGTGCTTTCTTCTCTTTCAAAAACCATTACTTTCGTTTTTCTCACATTTATTTTCATCCCTTTGATTTTCAGGGAATCATGCATAACATTAACCATCGCCTGCAACTCCTCTTCAGATAACGCTAATATGACTTGATCATAGGCGTAAAGAACTATACAATCACAACAAATCCTACAGCGGCTTTGAAGAAGCTGAAACACAAGCCCAATCTTTAGAATCAGCACAAAAATACTCTGAAGCATATATTACGTCATCAAACTTTCTTTGTGAAATACAGGATGAAAAAAAATCAAGCGGAACCGCGGATGACCAACCTATTACCTCATCAACTGGATGTAAATGCAATTTTTGTGGTAATAAGCGACATTCTAGAAAAATATGTCCAGCACGAGAAGTAACCTGCCGCAATTACATTAAAAAGGGTCACTTTTCGAAAGTCTGTCTAAGTAAGAATAATTCTGGAAATAGTTTTACTTCTCTTACTTAACATACCAACCTCTTAGCAGCTGCACCACAATGTCTAACCAAGTCTTCCACAAAGATTAAGATCAATAATCGTCTTGCTGATGCCCTTATTGATACCGGAAGTTCCGAAACGTACATAAATAAAAATTTTGTTCAGGATCAAAATATCTATGTACATCCAAGCAAAGGTCAGATCTCAATGGCCTCTACTAATCTCTATTTGAAAATTAAAGAACACTGCTTTGTAAATATCGAGCTATTGGGTCACAAGTATGAGAATTTCAAGATCTCCATTTTGTCATAACTGTGCGCTGATGTTATCATTGGACACGACATACTAACACAACACTCAAAGATTGAACTCAATTTTGGTGGTTCGAGAACCCCTTTAGCAATATGTAGCTTAGCAATAGCAAGAATAGAACCAGTATTTTTTTTCATAATTTATCACCAAACTGTAAACCCATTACAACTAAATCAAGAAAACACACAGAAGAAGACGCTAAGTTTATATCTACCAAAGTAGGAAAGCTTTTAGAAGAAGGAATTATAAAAGAAAGTTGTTCACCCTGGAGAGTACAAGCTCTTGTTTCTAAATCTGAAAATCATAAAAAAGGAATGGTAATAGATTATTCACAAACAATAAATCGATTCACTTATCTAGATGCATACCTTTTACCGAATATTGAAGACGTAGTATCCGCTGTTCTTAATTCCGAATATTTAGCACTATCGATCTTCGTAGTGCGTATCATCAACTACCTATAAAAAAGAATGACAAAAAATATACTGCCTTTAAAGCTGATGGTCGTTTATTTCAATTTATAAGAGTTTCATTTGGCGTCACTAATAGAGTTGCGTGTTTCCAAAGAGTTGTTGATGAAATAATCAAAAATGAAAAGCTGAAAGGAGTATTTGCCTACTTAGATGATATAACAGTATGTGGAAAAACTAACACGATGAGAATTTGAATCAGTTTTTGTCTGCAACACAAAAGTACAGTTTAACAATTAATGAAACAAAAAGCATTTTTTTCTCACCTAGTATACCTTTTGTTGTGGAAACTGATGCATCAGATCATGCTATAGTTGCCTGTCTTAGTCAATTGGAAAGACCAGATGCTTTCTTTTCAAAAACGTTATTAACCAGTGAACAGCGACATTCAGCAGTTAGAAAGAAGCATACGCAATTGTAGAATCTCTTAAGAAATGGTGATACTACCTAATTGGAAAAAAATTTACGTAAATAACTGACCAGAAATCTGTTTTCTTCATGTTTGACATGCAGCATACAAGTAAAATCAACAAATCTGTGATGAAACTTTTTATCCACAGTCAGCAGAAGAACAGCTTAATGCTTCGACTAAAAGTAGCAGTCCAGAAATGCAATGTAATAATGAAACTCAAACAATTGTTCCAGAAGAACATTTTTCAATGAAACCAACTTTCACAACTCAAACGGCAGAAATTCAAAATTCTATGAATTATCAAGTAACTGGGAATCAAACAGAAAACAAAATATAGCTGAAGACAGAACCTATAGATGTTGTCGTCTACCTAAATACTTGGAAGACTATGTTTTGAAATAATACAGGGGGAAAATGTAGTGATACATTCTGTATTACATTCATATTTAGTCTAATGTTATTGTTTGAAATTGTCAAAAACTATTATCATGTTTGTCATGTATATATCGAGTTCTTGTGCTTAATAAACCTTGATTTGGAAGGAATTCATTACAATTAGTAATTATTCGAATAAAATATTTCAGTATTTAGCTTTATTAAATTTTGAGGTTAATTTTCGTCACTCTTAGTGTTAATTAAATAAAATACAATTTTCATTAAAAAGAATTATTGTTTGTTATGAAAAATCATTTCAAATAATACCTGACCTATTTTTTTCAGAATATGATTTTAAAATTGCTTATTACTAAGGCGGGATGTCAAATGTTACATAACATAATCATGCGACTACTGTAAGGCTTGCTCGTTTTTATTATTTTTATATCTACAACAGTCTCAAGAATGTTGTACAGCCAGCACACCCTTGTTGGCACAAAGTGGGATAATTTTATCCCTTAATCAAATAAGATTTTTATCTTTCTCAAATTCCGCTTTAAGAAATTCTTAATAACTCCTGTTTCAATTAACGAAAGTTTATAAACTGTATAATGTTTACAACATTAAAGGCAAAAGCGTTACTTATACTAAAAGTAAAAATGGAAATATTAGACAGGTCTACATGTTTTATTTGTTGGACAGCTGAGGGTCATTTCCGAAGTCAGCCCGAGCCCAAAAACTCTCAAGTATATATTTTAAAAAAAATAAGCAATTAAAAAAAAGTATGCTCCAATGGGTTAGTAAAAATGCTTATGACTTTGTTGGAATATATTTCAAAGCTTGCAACTTAATAAGAAAAAATCATAGGTAACCGCTAAATAGTTTATTTTAAAGGATAAGAGTAGTTTTAAATGAGGCAGCACAAAAAATTATGTGCATCCTGTACATGATCTCTAAAATAGCCAAAGGACGCATTGTTTAAATACATTTTTTTACAAATATGTCAAAATCATGACATGATGGCCCAATTTGGATTTCACGCAGCACATTCGTTCGGAAATGACCCTCTTCTGCATAACAACAACAAGACCTGTGTTATAATTATGGCTATCATCATGGTGATTCTTGCTTTGGTTACGGTTGCTCGGAACAATTCTATTGAAGTACAGTGATACCACTCTCTCAAGTTCTTTAGCCATGAAGTGCGTCTTCTTCCCACACTTCGTTTATCCCTTGTATTATTAGCTGTAATATGCGGTATCTTTCTCCGCGCATAACATGACCCAGATAAGCAAGTTTTTCTGTTTTTATTGTGTTTAATATTTCAGTCTCTTTACCTACTCGCCTCAATATCTCTGCGTTTGTCACCCGTTCTGTCCAAGAAACCCTGAGTATCCATCTCTAGACCCACATTTCGAAAGCTTGGAGTCCATTTAAATCATCTTTGTTCGTTGTCCACGACTCCATTTCATAGCGAAGTATTGAAAAAACATAACATTTGGCTAGTCTGATCTTAAGGTTGACACTCAGATTTCTAGTTTAGAATATTTTCCTCATGTTTGTAAACGCAGCTCTAGCCTGACCTATTCTGCATCTTATTTCTCGCAAGTGTCCTCCAGTCTCGTTCAACATAATACCCATTTATTTGTACTCTCTCACTCTCCTCATTGCGAATATAAAGACTTCCCTGGAAATGTGCTTTGCTGATGATCATGTGTTTTGTCTTCTTGATATTAAGTGTAAGACTGGCTTTCTCACTGTTGTTGACGATTTTATCCATCATTCCGCGCTACTCTGGGCTATAACCAGGGTATCGTCGGAAAAACGGATATTGTTTATGAGTTCACCGTTTACCCTTATTCCCGCTGTTTCTCCAGATATTGCCTCTTGCATGATTTTCTCCGAGTAGAGATTAAAGAGTAAAGGAGAGAGAACACATCCCTGTCTTACTCCTCTTTCAATCTTTATTTCGTTTGACATCTCCTCGCTCTCTATAAAAACAGCTCTTTGATTGTAATGTAGATAGCTAATTATTCGCATGTCGTTGAAGTCTATATGTTTTTCACTTAGTATGTCGTGTCTTACATAACCGAATGCTTTATTGTAATCCAAAAAACAGACAAATAGATCTTGGTTCACATTTAGGCACCTCTGTATCAGAACATTTAGGGCAAATAATGCTTCTCGTGTCCCCATTGCATATCTGAATCCAAATTGACTTTCACTGATGTTTTTTTCGAGCTTGTTATATACACGTTTAAGAATTATTTTTAAAAAAATCTTTAAAATGTGACACATGAGACTTATGGTTCTATGATCGCTGCATTCTTTTGCATTTGGCCTTTTCGGGATGGCTACAAATGTTGACATAAGCCATTCTTTTGAGATTATGCCTGTTTTGTATATGGAATTAAGTATATTTGTTATGGGCCAGATGTAGTTTTGATCTATTAGTTTAAAAATTTCTGCTGGGATCTGATCCGGTGCTGGTGATTTGTTGTTTTTCATGTTCTTTATGGCGTTTTGACTTCGTCGTTAGTTATATCAGGACTTATTTCACCTGTTTGTTCCAGATTTTGTTGCCTAGTGTCTGCAAAAAGTTGCTCTATATATTCTTTCCACCGTTTTAGTTTGCCTGTTATGTCTGCAATAATATTTCCATTCTTGTCTCTTAACGTAGTTACTTGTTTTTGTTGTTGTTTGCCTGATAATTCTTTTACCTTTTTATGGACATTAAAGGTATTATGTTTTTCTTGAAGTTCTTTAATTTCAGTGCACTTTTCCCTATACCACGCTTCCTTAGCCAATCTAATCTTGTTTCCAATTAGTTTGTGTGTTTCTTTATATTTATTCAGCTGTTCTCCCTTTAATTTTCGTCTTTCTTCCATTAAGTTTAATATTTCTTTGGTCATCCACTGTTTCTCTGTAGATTGTCTTATTTGGTGAGTACTACTGGATGGCTTGTTTCTATTATTGCCGTATTCAGTTTTAGCCATTTCTCATTTATGTCTTCGTTTTGTATATTTGTGCCTATATCTTCCATGTTTTTGATTATTTTTGTGGTAAGTTTTTTTCTAAGCATGGGGTCTTTTAATTGTGTGACATCTATTTTGTGTTTTCTAATTCGTCCCCGCTTTTCCAGCCAACGGCTGGACCAATTTTGATGAAATTTTCAGCCAATCTTTAGAATATCCCGGCAAATGATAGTGTGAAGTTTAGTAGCAACCCCGCATTGTCAACCCCGAAACGTGAACTTTTTAAAAAAAAAATTCCATAGCCAACAAATGGACCGATTTTGATGAAATTATCAGCCAATCTTTAGATTAGCCCGGCGAATGATCGTGTGAAGTTTGGTAGCAACCCCGCATTTTCAATATGAACAATAATTTAACTTAATTAATTGATTATTATGATTATGATTTATGGTTTTTTTTATACTTAAATTGAAACGATACAGAATAGATTAACATAGCTACTGCGCACAGATGTTACCGCAAAACTGTAAAACATTCAACGGGTCTTTTCTAATACGTCCTCGCATTTTCAAAATTCTTCACCAGGTACTATTGTGCTATTCTGCTGCAGAATAAATTATAAAAGTTTATTCAAATCACACACTAATTTTTTCAAAATAAAATACACAAAAATTTAGAATAACTTGAGAGTAACCCGAAATAGGCAAATATAAAACTTTTATTTACTTACTTACTTACTAAAATAAATTAATAAGTAAAGTGTTTTCCTCAATTATTTTCAACAGCACGTCTTTGCATGAAAAGAATAAAGTTATCTATTTTTTGTTGAGGTATTTATCCATGGTCTTTACAAAGTTTCAAACAATTGTTGACGGTTCTGAAAAATTTTCCACTCCAAAACATTTTGTTCCATACATGCTCTATTAGATTTAGGTCTGGTGATTGCGCAGGCCGTGGCAATAATTCGTTACTACCAATTATTATTAAGAGAGCTGTTGCCGCAACATCTAGTCGTGTATTATCATGCATCGGTACGAAATTTCCTCCAATAGCTGCATTTAGAGATACCAAATGGCAAAAATGTTTGCAGATCGATTTTATCTCTGATGCTTATTCCGCTCCAAACCATAACTGTAATTCATCCATCAGATTGAACTTACTGATTGAATAATCGTGCTCTTCACACTTTTACACGTCTTGAGAGTCAGGATATGTATAAAATTTTGACTCGTCCGAAAAACAAATATGGTTTAATTGGAGATTTTTCAAAAATACGTGTTTCTTAGCCCCAAGCTAGCCCCAGCGTGATTGCCTCCCGTCAAAGACTGACGTCTCGACGATTTTAGATCTTCGATGATTACATAGTATATTGAGTTTGGCAAAAAAGGTATTTATGATCTAGGATATGTGTAGAATTTAGTTCTTCTAACTTAATTTGCAAATACTTTTAACATTGAGGATTAATTGGAACCATATGGAAAACTTTTTTATTATTGGTTTTATGAAAAAATGTATCCCTGTTTAAAAGTTGTTCATACTTCAAAACTTAAAATGCCACCATAAGATATCAATTTTTTAAAGGCATATACGAGGTTTGTCAAAAAATAGAAATATTACTCAAGAGAAAAGTACCTTTATTTTTTACAATACAGAAAAATGTTATAAAGTAAAGTTATTTTGAATAAAAAGTTATAATAAAATATGCAATTACAGCCATTTAGCATAAAAATTCAGGTTTGGTGATTATGTATGTTTTACATTATGAATTATTTATAGCTATAAATTTCACTACTGAATTTATAATCTCTTATTCTTTAAAAATATGATAACCTTTTCATTTGTTAATATTTTTGAACAACATTGCAATTTTAGTAAATAATCATAAAACCTGAATGTTTATGCTAAATGGCTGTAATTGCATTTTTGAATATAACTTTTAATTTAAAATAACTTTACTATATAACATTATTGTAAAAAATAAAGGTACTTTACTATTAAGTAAAATTTCTATTTTTTGACAAACCTCGTACATTCCTTAGAAAAAATTAATGTCTTGTGGTGGCATTTCAAATTTTAAACCATGCAAAACTTTTTATTAAGAATAAATTCTTTTCATAAAACCAATAATAAAAAAGTTTTCCATATGGTTCCAACTAAATTAGACACACTGTACTTTATCACACATAATTTGGAGAAATAATTAATTTTATTATAAAATTTAATACCGTTTCATTCATCCCGACAAGCAGAATTAAAAACGTGACAACGCTGCAGCGCTAGTCTGTACAGCCCATAAAAATTTTAGTGTCGTTTTGTACCCCTAAAACACCCCAAACTTTTCTATGCGTTACAATTAAATTAGTATTGAAACATAATTGGTTTACTAATTTATTTTTGAAATTTTTTTGGTTCTTTGCAATTTTTTGAAAAGCCATTTTTTATCCAGATGCGGCCTCTTTTTTATTATCCTTCAAAAACTCTTTAGTTGGCTGTTCAACACTTGTGGTTTCTACGGATAAATAACAAAGAGTTGCTTTAACAATTACATATTGTTTATTAAAGCTTTCGATAATTGTGCATTTTAAGAGTGTTAGAAAAAATTAAACTTTCTGTTCCAATGGTTTACACGTTTGCAGAAGTAGCAGGTTTGCATTTAATTCTCGGTAAGTTTGGCCAAGCTAAATCAAGGTTTCAGATAATTGACTGTAATTATGGTAATCACTGGTGAATACCAATAGAATTATGCAGCAGCGGAAAAATATTCCAATCGGAATACCTTAGACACACGATTTTTTTTCTCCATTAATCGTTTTTTAAGGGAGACGGGTACTTTGTGACCGCAACTTGCTGGTAATAGTGGTCATCCAAAAATGAATACAAAGGATGAGGAGATTTTAGAATTAGTCGAAGAAAAAACCCTGAAAGCAATACAAGGGTAATGAATTTCTCAATTAGATGTGGTCACGTGATAGTTTGGAGTAGATTAAAGGAACAGCAGCTTCATCCTTATCACTTAACAACCTTTAAGAATTACTAGATGAAGATTATCCTAAAAGAATTGGATTTTGCGACTGGTTGTTAACGGAAAACGAAAGTATTCAATTTTGGATGTTTTTATCTTTAATAGTAGTTCTTTATCCTTCCCCATCTTTATCAATACGTGTTGATTAGTTACATGAGCGGTCCATGGTTTCCTCAAAATTCGTCTATACAGCCACATCTCGAAAGAATCGATTTTTTTACATGCAGCGTCCGTGAGAGTCCAGGATTCCATCCCATATAACAATACAGGAAAAACATAACACCTCAATAATCTTATTTTAAAGGGCATAGATAAATCATGACATCTGAAGAGTCTAGCCATTTTCTGAAATGCGGCTCTTGCTTTTTCTATCCTGCACCTAATTTCCAGCTTGTGATCCCAGTCTTCATTAATAGTTGTTCCAAGATAGCTATATGTCTTTACTCTTTCTATTCGTTGATCTTGTACGATGAGTCCTTTCGTTTGGATTTTATTTTTGGAAATTATCATGCATTTTGTTTTCCCCGTATTTCTGACTGGTTTCGTAACTCTGACAAATATCTCCCGAAGTTCTTTCAAACTGCTTGCAAAAACCACCGTATCGTCTGCGTATCTTATGTTATTGATACATTCTCCATTTACTTTGATTCCGGCATCAATATCTTCCAAAGCCTCTTTGAAAATTCTCTCTAAATACACGTTGAACAGCAGAGGCGACAATACACATCCTTGTCTGACCCCACGTTTAATTTTGATTTCATCCGAATCTCCTGCTTGGGTATGTATAAAGGCAGTTTGATTCCAATACAGGTTATTAATAATCCTCATATCGCAACCCCAATATCTGTTAATATTTCCATAAGCTTGTCATGCTTTACTGTGTCGAATGCCTTTTGATAGTCAATGAAACAGGCATAGCCATCGCAATTTACATCCCTGCATCTCTGAATGAGCACTTGTATACTGAAGAGGGCCTCTCTTGTTCCTAGGTTATTTCGGAATCCAAATTGTGTACGGCTGATTTGTTCTTCACACAGCCTAACAACTCTTTGATGTATAATTTTTAGGAACAGCTTCAGGAGATGGCTCATCAAGCTAATCGTACGGAAATCGTCGCAAGACACAGAGTTCGTTCTTTTAGGTAAAGAAATGAATGTTGACTTTAACCATGTCTTTGGTATTATCCCACCTCACCAAAGTACTTTTAAAGTCAATATTTGGGCAGGCATTATAAATAATAATTTAATGGGACCAATATTTCTTCTAAATAATTTAAATGGTGCAAACTACTTGCAGTTCTTACAAAATGATTTACCAGAGTATTTGGAAGAGGTAAATTTATAAGTAAGTCAAAATATGTGGTATTTTTAATCAAGTTATTTTTGACCCCAAAATATGTGGTTCAATTTAGGACCTACTTTTTTTTGTTACACCCTGTAAAATGAGCCTACTTAATATTTAAATAAAAATTAATATCCTTATCTGCAACAAAAGGAAGTTTATTATACATATTATTTTAAACTTCCTTGCGTTGCAAAGATAGGTACTTAATTAAAATCCTGATTAACCTTTTAAATTTTTATTCCGACACAAGTTCTTTTGTAAAGACTTAAAAATTATGTGTAGGTTGTCCACTTGCATTGGCTGGTCATCAATTAAATAAAATTAAATTTCTCGAGGCCAGTTATGCAATAAACATTATTTATTTATAACTTTGTGAGAACTGACTGTACTGGTTCTACGCGATTTTATTTTATTTTAAAGAAATCGTCGCGACTTGAATCGTTCTGGAAAGTGTGTGCTAGCCGATTATTATTTTTTTATGTTTAACGTATTCGTTATAACAGAACAATATGAAAAAATCGTTAAAAAACATTTATTAGTTCAATACTATTTTAAAAAGTACTGATTGATCAAACAGTTGATGTTATTTATATCTAGCCATCCATTAAATATTTCGTAAACGATGAGTTCATCGTCTATATTACCGTCTTTACGTCTACAATGCTTTGCAAGATTTAAAAGAGAGTTTTATTTGCACGCAAGGAGTTTGCATGCCATCGAATCAATGACTGATAAAAAATTATTGTTTTACCCTTGTATACAAAAAGTAAATCTTTTTATCGTGAAATTGGTATCTGATTCTCTTGAAAATATATCTTATCAATTTACCTAAATTTACGTAAATTAGTCATAAATTTGTAACATCTAAAAATAAATCTTGTGTAACATACGTAGACGCATTTTAACACTTGTTAAGAATATAGTATAATTTGCTGATAATATTCATATAATATCATATTAACTAATTCCACTTGTCATTTCGGATTTCTCATAACCCAAACTCTTTTGAGACGTCTAAAATTTAACTTTAGAAAGCTGACTCACGATTATTGCTGTACGTCGACCATTTTCAACAAGTAAAAATTAAAAAAAACTCAACAGATCTTATAGACTTATTTTATGAACTTCTGCAACGGTTGGGCAGATTTTTAATAGCAGAAGACCGGTTGTAAACTTCCCAGTGGAAGTTTTAGTAATGGGTCCGATTTTGCGAATCCCGAATTTTAACATATTTCCACATTTCAAGGTCTCCAGAGTCGAATACAATAGTTTTTTAAGTGGACGTCTGTGAGTGTGTATGTACGTATGTTTGTATGTTCGTATCTTTGTATGTTCGTACGTGCGTTCGGAATTATTTTTCTTCTTAACCCTGCAGTAGTGGCGCCAAGTCTCTCAGACCCGAGTGTTTTAATTTCATGCGTAAAAGAGGGGGGTTTAGAGCCAGCCGGTTCATGCGGTCAGTACCTTCCTATCGCTTAATATGTTATTGATCGTGCATGAAATCTCGTCTCAAAAATTCTTTACGTTGGCTACGTACGACTTTTGGGCCTGTCAGACTTGGCGCCACACAAAGTTGGTTTTATTAGTTATTATGTTTTGAATAGTATTTGAGTTTTTGGGCAGGTAAGTCGAGCGATATATATGCTTCACACAAGTAATGATTTTTGTGACTTAACTCTTTGATTTATTAGAAATTATGATCTAATATTTTCCAGAAAAATGAGTTACGAGAAAGAGCAAGCCCGGTTGCTTCAGCTTCTCGACGAAGTTGTTACTGATACAGAAGAACCATTTGACGATGAAGAGTCTGAGGAAAAAGAAGACATTATTGAAGAACGTTTGTCTGACTCTGACACTGAACAGGAAGGGAAAAGCGAAACAGAAGATGAGCCACCTGCGAAAATTCCTCGAGTTTCTAGTTTTATTGGGAAAGATGGATCCATTTGGAAAAAGAAAACACCTAGCCAAAAGGTGAGAACAAGGAACCAAACAAGTTTGATTCGAAGGTTGTTTCTAAAACAACTAGCCATCGAACTCGTAGATGAACATCTCAAGCGTCGTGCCACGATGAAAAATATCCCTCCAGAAGTTCGCCAAAGACGTCAAGAGCTAGCTGGCACATCAGAAGAGGTCCCAAGAGGCAATCCAGAAACGCCAAATGTTAAAAAACGTTGTCATCTTTGCAAGAAAGATAGTAAAACACGTTACTTTTGCAAAATTTGTAAAAAATTTATCTGTTTATTTCATGCGGAATTTCTGTGCCCGAGTTGCGTACCAAATCCTGAAAACTGATAAAACAGTTAAATAATAACTTAGTCTCTAAGATAAAATAGATTTAGTTTTTGATTTAAAAATATTTGTGACAAAAAATTCTTAATTTTTGTATCTAGGACATTTTTTTGCACTTTTCTTGCTATTTCTATCTGTAGTTGTTTTTTTAATATAATACGTTTCTCTGGCATTTTTTATTAATGACACATAATGTATAAAAAAAATTAAGTCCAAAAAAATATAAAATAATATACCCATTTTTTGTTACACAACTTTAAAAAGTGGGTCTGTCAGACTTGGCGCTACTACTCATGCTAAAAATATAGGCGCCACCACTGCAGGGTTAATTAACTCTAGAACAAAAAATGATATTGACGTGAGACCAATTGCATTCGACGCATAATTACGCAACTTAGAACTGATTAGATTTTCAGCAAAATCATTCGAGCTGTTTTTTATGGAGAATAAAAAAACTGAAAAAAATGATAAACTTTCGATATTATTTTTCGTCTCGATTATCTCAAGAACAAAAAAATGATATCGACGCAGGACCAATGGCATTTGACGCATAATTATGCAACTTAGAACTGATTAGATTTTTAGCAAAATCGGGCCGACTGTTTTTTATGGAGAAACAAAAAAATGAAAAAAATGGTAAACTACCTAAATTTTGTAATTTACAAATTTTACTATTTATAATACAGAATCTTTAGATCTTTTGAACAATATGATTATTGCATGATAGAAATATTTGTATGAAAAATATGATGACAATATTTCATAATAGATAGTTTTAGAAAACAAAAAAAAGAATTGGGGAATTTTAAACTTGTGTCAGTATTGAGAGAGCATTGAAGACGCTATAACTTTGAAAAATTATTGTTAGTAATAATCAAGCATTGTTTATAACAATTAAATATTGTTATCAACAAATGATTATTGATCATAATAATTATATATAATTAAAATTGAAAATAGCTCCCGCTTATAAAATGATAAGAAAAAGTTTGAAAGAATACGGTTGACATAATCAGAATATTGTTAATGACAATTATAATTTGTTATAAACAATTTGAAATCGTTTTTTATAATAATTTTAATATTTAAAACAACAAAACATATGGTATTTTCTCATTCTTTTCACTGGGTAGTTAGTCGTGTGGACCTCTCGCTAGTCCTTGTGATGTATCAAATGAAAACCCAAGGAAAATGCAAAACAGCCATATAAACAAACAACAATTTATTCTATCGATTTATTTTGCAGATAATATTAAACATAGCGAAACTAAAATGTATTTAAAGTAATTGGTCAAAGTATGCTCCGTTATTTTGTAGGCAATAATGCTATTTTTAAATTCTTCTCAAACTCTTAGCAAAGTTTCGCTAGTAATTCGTCTACATTCTTTAGTTTTTATTTTTCGAGGTGGATAAAATCCTTTATGAAGAGGTTATGCGTCCGAAAGCTCAAGGTCTACTGTGAGATTCCACTGAGTGTATCAGGTCTACTCACTAAAAACTCCACCCCTATTTGGGTCCATCTGGCTATTGCCTCCGGCAACACTTGGGCCTGTTGGCTCATTGTATCTTGCCCATGTGGTTTTGTATTATTGTACAATGAAGACTCGACCCGCAGATCTCGCGGCAAGTACCCGGAAACAGCAAAACACACACTGCGCTGCCGCGAGGTACCGTACCGCAAAAGGCAGTCAATCACCGGGACCTAGAACCACGCTGCACCCAATCAAGTACCTTCTACCTTGTACTAGTTTGTACAAGTTCTATACTGGGTAGGAACAATACAGCCGCCCACAAAATCGCCCGTCCTCCCCAGTGCCCCGCAGCAGCACACTACGCACTCCACCGCCCCCAGATCCCAGCCGCACAACCCGCAGGCCAGACCTCCATTAAACAACCCCATAGTGGTTCTTAGCTGATTCCTGTTCATCGGTAACAGTTCTGCCTTTTTTTTGTGGCACGGTCCTTTGATGTATTATTTTCCGTGTTTGTTTCTCGGTATGCTTTTCCAGTAGTTTTTGTGTTTTTCGAACCTGTTCTTGCAAGTTCGTCTGCTTCATAATTTCCTGCAACTCCCTGGCGTCGTGGAACCCATATCAGTTTAACGTGATTACGGTCTACCAGCGTACTCAGTTCTACTTTGAAGTCCACGAGTATGGGGGAAGGTGTGGTCCGCCCCTGAGGTGCCCCTTACACAGGACTAAGGCTGTCTAGTACAGGATTTCGCCTGGTTTCCTGCATGCTCCGTTAACTACGGTGCTCCCCCACCGCCATGCATCCATCAGCACGAGTCGCATGACACTTTGGATTGGAAGTATTTTAGTCGCCTTTTACGACAGGCAGGCCATACCTGTGATCTATTCTATTTTCCCCGTATCCCCAGGGGAAACACATCTAGCATTATATTTCCCTTATTATTAACTTTTCTTTCTAGTAACTGAGTAAAAAGGGGATCAATTTTATTTTTTAAAAATTGTAGGTACAATTCTTCCATTAGGTTTTGGTCTTCGCTGGAAACTGAGTATTATCCTGTCGAACAACTTGAGGATTTTCGTCATCACAGTACCTTCAGTTATGTTTGTTAACAAAGCCATTTAAGTAAAACGTTGATTCATCACTGAAACAAATATTTTTTACCAAATTTGCGTCGTTTTGTATTTTTTTGGGTAATTGTTTTACAAAATTTAATTCTGCGGTCATAGCCGTCTTCACTAAACTAATGATGAATTTGTATACATAAGGGAAAAATGCAATTTTAACACCTTGTGTGCGGAACCGACTGAAATATTTGAAAGTTTTGATACATTTGGAATAAAATAGGTAGGATCTATAGCAAAATGACCCAGTACTGCAATTTGTGCAGTTTTGTCGAGAACTCTGAGATTATTATTTCTTTCATTACAAACGGATCCAGTTTTTTCAAATGTCAGTACCTAATAACTCTATGACGGTTTGGTGGCCTATTCAGGATGCCTTTCATTAAAAACTCGAGCTGTTTCTCGAGCGCACTTGCTTTGATGACCGTAAAAAATATTATTTCTATACTAAGGTTATTAAATTTATCCCCAGTTGGACATTTACCTATCCAGCAATGGCGTAGGTCGTATTTGTTATCGTCTCATGTTATTTCACAAAATTTGTTGTTATCTGCAAATCAAATCGATGGAATAAATTGTTGTTTATACGGCTTATTTGCATTTTTCTTGAATTTTTATTTGATGTATCATAAAGTAGGGGTTGCTATTTGACATTTTGAAGAAGAGGTGGGGGATGTTAAAGGGGTGCCACTTAAAAACAGTAGAATATCAATTTTAAACCTCATCTTTGATCTAAAATTCGATGTGTTTTTTGTTTTTCTTACATTTACGCAAAATCAAATGTTTTTTGAACTGGCTGGTATGATTCTAAATACAAAAACGCTAAAAATGATACAATTTTTGCCTAAAATTACTTTACATTTTTGTAAATTTTTTTAAACGTTTGCATTAATTATTAGTTTATAATAATTGAAAATGGTCAAAACAAAAATGATGTCACTTTTTAAATAAAAATGTTAGTTTGCATACTTGTTGAATAAATTATCATGTTATTAAATTTTATACAAATATAAGTAGTAGTGGAAACATGGATTTAAATCGTGATCAATTTCAGAAGAATATTTGTAAATTTTTGAGAAATTTGTAAAATTACGGAAAGAAATTTTTGCATCTGTAATGCAGAAGAACCTTTTTCCATTTACAATTAACAAATTACTAACAAATTGAGTAACTGAACAATTTGGTAATTTAATTTAACTTATTGACTATTAGGATTTAACCATGCTTTATCTCCTGCACATTTTTATAAAATAAATCTAAAAACTGATCCACATTGTCAGTGTGGAGAAATAGGAACGACAGAACATGTCATTTTAGGATGTCAGTTAATAAATTCAAAATTTGAATTATTTTATAATTTAATTTATCAAGTTTTAGATATCACTAAACCTTATAATTTAGTTGAACTTTTAGCTAAAAAAAATGCTAAATATTTTGAATTGCTTTATAAACATATTGTATCATTAAAATTAAAATTATAGATAAGTAGAAAATATTAATAAAAATAAAAAAAAATACAAACAAGGTGTATATATATATATATATATATATATATATGCAAAATTTAAAGAAAACTATAATATTATTATAGTAGACTATAAACATTTTTCGACAGCGTCAATAGATGGGAAAAATGTATAACTGATTTTTAAAAAATAAGCTAAATCTGCTGTACGTCACCTATATTATAGGTTCATTTGGGTCGATTATGTATCAAAAAACAATATACTTTTTAACAAGCACCACCCGGTGAATAGCTTATGCGAAGAAGTATTGTAATTTGCAAAATTTATAGAAAACTATAATATTATATATTAATATTTAGTTCTTTATGGCCAATGTTTAACCACTCAATACAAAAACAAAATTCAAAAAGTTCAGAACTCCTGCCTCAGATTAATTTTTGGTATTCGTCGGAGACAAAGAATCTCATATAAACTTCAGGAAATTGGATGGTTGAACATGGAAAAAAGAAGGGTATTTCACGCAGTTTGTCTATTCCATAAAATTATTGTAACAAAAAAGCCTTCCTATTTACATAGAAAAATTACATATCGTACTGACATTCACAATTTGAATATTAGAAATAAAAATTTGCTCGCAGTGCCTAAATTCAAAACAGAAGTATTTAGACGGTCTTTTAGATACCAAATTTGTCAAAGGTATAATTCTGTTCCCACCTCACTTAAACAATTAAATTCCATTAAATTCAAAAATAAATATAAAGAGTATTTGTTTGACTGTAATTAAAGTAAATTATTAAAATCTTGTAGAAAATAGGTAAACTACATTTTTATGTTAAGTATTCGTATTCAAATTATAAACGATAATTATGTAACGATCACAGGTTTTGTTTTGTTTTCCTTCTTATTTTGACTAACAGGGTTAAGTGGAAGAATATTTTCTGTGATGCATAGCATTGCAGACAATGAACTTCGCCTTTTATTTCTTGATAACTTATTGCATATATATCAATTATGTTTTATGTTTATTTAATGAAATAATAAAGACGATATTATTATTATAAACATATATATATATATATATATATATATATATATATATATATATATATATATATATATATTGGATATTTTAAATAGCTTAGTTCTAGATATTGTTAATATAGAGAATATGTATCACAAAATGTACAATATTATGCTTTAAAGAGAATATCATCTGTCAAAATAATGTATTACACGTGGTTCGACTAGTGGCTCAGTTCGCGCAGTTAAAAAAAAAGATATTTATTCTGAATTTGACGGTCTGACATTTCCTTTTGCCAATCTGTGAAGGATTTAAGATGGTACCAATAATATCATTGTATTATCGTGTTATCAGATAAGAAGTCAACGATTGCATGGAGTAAGTTCTTTTCAGGTAGATAAAACTAGTAAAAACATTTTATTTGCCATAAAATATGAAATATTAACTGTAACACAATGTTTTAATACAGAACAAAATCACACGTTATATATTGCCCTATGTATACCACACGATGCCAATTTATTTGCACGTTTTTTTATTTACTTAATTTATGCAGCATCGACTAATTGTTGCGGGAATTTTTCTGTTGGCAAAACCATCAGGCTAACTCTGGTAATTAAATTAAATTATTTAGTTGTAAAAGCTGGTACTACGTTATTTGTAAATACATAAATATGATTTTTGAAAAACCAGATAATTTTACTAAATGATACATACACAATATACATATAGGTATACGGTGGGTCAACTGTATATCAGAAAACAACTACTTTCCTGGCAATATGCATCGACAAACATTGAATTATATCTGATAGATAATCGTACATAATCCCATTTCGGGTGATATGCAGATACTTGTTAACTTGACCATTCTATCTTACCTTTGTTGTTGATATTTTGGATTTTGGTGTCGAGTTAAAATAGCCGCATGCGGGATCTATTGGAGGGAAGCCTTTGTTAAGCAGCAGGTGCAGTTCCATAATCACACCGGCCACAGGAGTAGGCCACAGGAGTAGTGAACTCGTATACCCAAAGGTTACAAGTGATTTATTTTTGAATATTTAAACGACGTGATTTGTTTTTGACACCACGATTAAGTTTTGTTTTAATTTATTAATATGGTACACTGTTGAAAACTATTTATTGCATTGGATAATATGCCAAGGCTAAACTTTGATTAAAGTAATATTCTCAATAGTTCTTTGTGTCCAAGTAAATATATTTTCTTCATACTTATTTGTAAATATCCTACAATTTTGATATTTTAAAGGACAACCATTGTTAAAATATTTTTAAATAAGCTCGATTGTTTTAACAGTGTAAATCTTTATGTAAACGGTAAAAACGTGAGTAAATTAGCAGCCGTATGTGAACGTTTGATTAAGCATTATTAAAAAGTTGACTTGTATACGTTTTTTTTGGTAACTTGATAATGTTTGTTACTCTTACCTTTGTTTTGGTTATTTTATGGAATCGTAAACTTTGGATTTTTGATTTATCGTTGTCTTATAAAGTTGTCAATTTTGTGTTTTCGATTTATTGTTAACTGTTGATTTTGATTATATCTGTTATAAGTTTATTATTGAACTGTGTGCCTGGATTTATTGTTAGCTGTTAATTTTGGCTATATTTGTTATAATTTTGTTATTGAGCTGTGTATTTTATTATTTATTTATTTATTTAATTTTAATTTATTGGAGGAGTAAAGTATCCAATATATTTTTGCTATAATTTTATTTATTTGGTTCACCATAATCTTAGTTGTTTATCGTGTGGCTCTGCTAGTGCTTATAAGACCTAGGGGTTTCCGGCTTGAATAGTGAGATAAGAGAACGATGTGGTGTAAAAGAAGATGTGATAACAAAGATAGATAAAGGAATGCTTAGATGGTTTGGACACGTAGAAAATATGGATGAAGGAAGATTGACGAAACAAATTTATAAGGCGAGTGTGATTGAACAAGTCGGTAAAGATCGACCTCGGAGAACAAATCTCGATCAGATCAACATTGTTTTGAAGAAAGGCCAGGTCAAGAGTACCAACAACCGACGAGCGTGTATGAGAGCACTGATGAAAGTAGAGGAAGCAAAAGATGTTTGTAAGAAGCGTAGCAAGTGGAAGGAAGTGGTCTCTGCCTACCCCTATGGGAAAAATTCGTAGTTAAATATTGAACCCGGTTCACTTAATTAGCGATTTAAACTTCCATTGAATAACCGGCACTAAAAGTGACACAAGCCTTGAAAAACAAACAATAAACTACGGCGAAGTTTATAAATGTAAAATGCATCGACAATGACACAAGCCTACTTGGAAAAAAACGAAAAATTAAAGCACGGCTAAATTCGCGAATGTGATTAAAAATAATAGACAAGGGTTATTTGATCTTTGCGAAAGCGTATTATAAAGTAAATGGTGGACATTTTAAGGATTTACTTTGAACTTTTTTATTTTTTAATTATTATTGTTACATATTAAGAAAATAAAATTTTTGATAAAATTATAATTAATTAAACTTTTTATTTAGAAGTAAATAACTCGATAACCGAATAAGTTACATGAACGCTTTTTAATATTTTTTTAATTTTACTCATAGTTCAGCCGAAAAGTAAAATTTGCTTTAATTTACTATACACAACCAAGTGTAACTAGCGCTTTTTATTAGCAATGCTAAATTAGAGTTCAAATTATCAATACTCATGCCAAAAAACGTTATATTGCCAATTTTAAAAAAGAAATTGTGAAATCATGAAAAATTATTGTGAAATTATGTAGAAGATACGATTTGTTGTATAGTAGTTAGATACTTGATAAACGTATTCAAATAAAAAACTAGTTGCACCCATTATCAATTTATTTATTTTTATAATTTCCTACAAAATATATTTTAGCACCCATATTTTATTGGTAATGATAATATATAAATTTCTCCAAAAAATAAATAAATAAATTTAGGTTCACAGTATTTTTAAAACTAGCTATGTTAGTTTTAAATATAATTATTTATTTGCTAAAGTCTGCAAGACATTTATTGTTTGATACATATTATTTATAACCAAAAAAAAATTGTAAGATCTATTTATATAAATCGGGCATCCAAATAAATCAGCTGCTCCTATTTTGATAACTGCGCACATCGTTGCCAAACTTACTAAGCCGGTGATAATAATTTAGTTTTGCTTTCCACACTGAGTAGTTTTGCACTATAAAAAATTTCGACGCCCTTCACGACGTTCGTCCGTAAGCGAACGCCTGCTACGAATAATTTTACTAAACCAAGCAATGTAAGGAATTGTATAGGATTGCGGTGCAATGCCGAGCCGCCCTGAATGAGCTAGCAACTAAGTTTAGAGTTCACATTATTTGGGTACCCGGACACACTAACATACCAGGTAACTGTTAGGCGAACGAGCTAGAAAGAGAGGGCACCACCCTCCCAGCAGCATCTGTCTTATCTCAGCAAGGAGTACCGATTGCAAACTGCTGGCTACTCCTGCACAGCAAAGTAGTCTAAAAAGCCAACTTGAGGTGGCGAAATAAACTCACATGCTCATCATCGAAACATATTTGGCCTAAACTAGATCTACGTCGAAATAATGATGTTTCAGCTCTATCCAGATAGCGGCCATAACAGCGCATGGAAATGGCAAAGCTACGACACGACTTCTGTAGAAGCTGTCACGATGAAAAAGAGGAGGAAACAATGGTACATATTCTCTGCCACTGCCCTGCCCCATGCAGAAAACGGCTTTCTATACTAGGGTAGCCGAACTTTAATGACTTATCTGATCTCAACTCAGTTAGCATTAAAGACCTTACTTTCTTTGTCAGTCGTACTCTCAAAGCTAAGAGGTCGTGATTCCATGATTTAAAATTTGTGTTGTTGATAATCTGCTTCCAAAGTGTTCTATCTTCTGTCTCTAATAGTTGTTTGTAAGGGTCTTCCCATAATTTTCTTTATCTGGTCTACCCATCTGGTGGAAGAGCGACCCCTTGTCCTCTGGCCTACTATTTTTCCTTGTATCCTCAAATTTTCCATGTTGTCTCCTTGTCTTCTGTTTATATGCCCATAGTATTGGAGAATTCGTCGTCGGCATATTGTTGACAGTCGTTCTTTTATGCCCATTTCTTGAATAACTGATACATTTGTCCTCCGTGCTGTCCAAGGGATGCACAAGAGTCTTCTCCAGCAACAGAGCTCAAAGGAGTTAATTATTTTCCTGTCTGTTTCTTTGATCGTCCAGATTTCTACACCATACATGAATATTGAGAATATTAGTGTTTGTACAAGTTTTATCTTTGTGTTTCGCGATATTTGTTTGTCTTCCCATATTATTTTTAGATTGGTCATCGCTGTTCGTCCCATTTGTATGCGTCGTCTAATTTCAAGTTTGCAGTTTCCCTGGTTATTTATCAAGGCTCCTAAATATGTTAGGCTGTCGGTTCTTTCGATGTCTGCTAAGTCGTTTCCATCTTGTAACTGTTGCGCTCGGCTTTCTTCTGTTAATCGTTGTAGTAATTTTACCATTTCCTGTTCGTCGCCTGCTATTAGCATGGTATCGTCAGCGTACCTGGGGTTGTGAATTCTCTTGCCTCCGATGGAAATTCCTCCGTGCCAGTTTTCTGTTGTTCTACACATAATGATTTCGCCGTAAATATTGAATAGCCTCGGCGATAATATACAGCTTTGTCGGACACCTTTTGCACATTTGAAGGGCCTGGAAGTTTCGTGTCCAGTTCTTACGTCATTTTCGTTTTCCTCATATAATGTTTTTATGATGTTTGTTAGGTATTTTGGTACACCCATTTCTTTGAGCACTTTCCACAGGAACTTCCATCTTACGCAATCGAAGGCCTTGCTGTAGTCAATAAAGCACATGACCATAGGTATATTAAATTCTCTTGTTTTTTTTATTAATTGCACTGTGTTAAATATTTGGTCCCCTGTTCCTCTCCCTTGGACGACGCCCGATTGTTCTACGGGAATTTGCCTGTCAAGATAGTTCTTAAGCCGTTGGTCTATTATGTATAGTAACACCTTGCTAGCATGAGAGATTAGGTTAGGTTAGCGCTATGGTTCTGTAGTTCTCGCACATGCGCGTTGTTCCTTTTTTGTGTAATGGGACAAACGTCGATTTTAACCAGTCTTTGGGCCATTTTCCTGCTTTCCACACTTTATTGCAAATGTAGAGGGGGAAGGCACAGCCGTCCATCACGGTATCACAACAGGCCAAAAGGCATAAGTGGGTTCTCTCCGAACTACCGTTTAACCCAACCTAAGAACTAAGGGTGGTCGGAGGGGCTGACCGCCCCAGATGCCCTTTTTGTAAAAGTATTTTGCAGTCTCACGGAAAATATGAACAAAACGAACGCGACTGCCTCAAAATGAATCACTGAATATGCCAGTTTATTATTTTTTTTATAAAAAAATTTCATAGTTTAAGGAACAATATAAGAGCATTCGCAAATTAGTTACTGAACCCAGAATACAAGTGTCAGTTCGAAGAAGAGCACTGTGGTATCGATGTGGATGAGATGGAAATAGAGAGGGAGATGTTACGCAATTTCGTTGCTTTAGCTGATGCTAAAGCTCAAGACAATGCCATGAAAGGATTTCTCAAGCTTTTAGAATTTTTTCAGCAATGCAATTATGGTATTTGCTTATTTTATATCGTAATTATGCTTCGAATTTTGTTAACTATAGCTATCAGTGTTGCTTCATGCGAGCGTAGCTTTTCAAAGCTAAAATTAATAAAAAATTGCTTGATTACTTGAGGTCTACCATAACCTCCATAAGATTGAGTGATTTGGCTATTTTGTCAATAAAATAAAGTGTGACGGACGAAATTAACTTTAACGAAGTTATAAATGATTGTGCTGCGCGTAAGGCCCGAAAAGTTGAATTTTAGAATTATACTAGACGTTATTTTTATAGTGTAATAGGTTTTGAACACCGACGTACTATATTACATGGTTATAAAATAAATATTTTTTGCTCAGTTCTTTCAAATGATTACTTTTTTTCTCACCAACATCATTATTTTTATGACGTCAAAGGGGCGGCAAATTCTGATTCCGCCCCGGGCAATATTGGCCCACGCTACGCCACTGAGACCGATTTGTTGGATGTTAGCTGCTACAGTTGGCTCTTTGCTTAAAGACTTGAAGAAAACCACAGCTTACTAATCTGAATACTAAGAGATGTTTAGGGCATCAATCCATGTCCTTATTAACAATCTGAAGAGTTATCTTAAATTTAGTCACTTAATCTGGGATTTAGTTGTGTCAGGACTTAATTCTGCCGGTACTTAGTTACGTAGGTACGTGGTTTGGTAATTTGGTATTTTTGGGTACTTCCGTATCTTAAATGGTATTCTTGTCTTTATAGTACTCTTGTCTTTAAAGTCAGTCACTAAAAAAAGAATCTAAATACCAAAACTTACAAACAAACAAAACTATATATCTCGGAATTAACTGTACCAGCTTTGATTGATTATTATTATTAAAATTATTACAAAAAACGATTTCAAATTGTTTATAACAAATTATAATTGTCATTAACAATATTTTGTTTATGTCAACCGTATTCTTTCAAACTTTTTTTTATCATCTCATAAGCGGAAGCTTAAATTTTTTTTAATTATTATGGTCAATAATTATTTGTTAGTAACAATATTCAATTGTTATAAACAATGCTTGATTATTACTAACAATAATTTTCACTGTTATAGCGTTTTCAATGCTATTCTCTTAATACTGACACAAGTTTAAAATTTTCCAATTCCTATTTTTGTTTTCTAAAACTATCTTCTTTTATGAAATATTGTCATCATATTTTTCATACAAATATTTCTAACATGTAATAATCAATTATTCAAAAGATCTTAAATTCTGTATTAAAAATAGTATAATTTATAAATTGCAAAATTTAGGTATTTTACCATTTTTTTCAGTTTTTTGATTCTACATAAAAACATTTAATCAGTTCTAAGTTGCGTTATTATGCGTCGAATGCAATTGGCTCTTTATCGATATCATTTTTTGTTCCCGAGATAATCGAAACGAAAAACAATTCCTAACGCACATACGAACATACGCACATACACACACACAGAGACGTCCACTTAAAAACTATTGTATTCGAACTATTGCATGTCAAAATTCGGGATTCGCAAAATCGGACCCATTACTATAACTTCCCACTGGGCAGTTAAAAAACCAAAAGCTCACAGTCAATTCCGGATTACAGCAACGGAAAAAAAACACTCAAATGAAATTAAATTTTTTCATAACTTCTTCAAAGAACCTAATAAATATAAAGGATTTAACTATAGTATCTTTCTTTGAGAAAGTTTCACAATAAAAATAACTTACCTATTATAATTTTAAATTAACCATCGATTATTTCGAAATTATAATAATCACTGACTAAAACCAAACTTGTACTAATTTTAAAATCATATTGATCAAAATATAGTAATTTATATTCTTCGATACCGACAATCAGCATGTCGGTAATTTGCTAAAAACCCAACTATGGTTACCAGTGACGGTTTTAAGATTAAAATATTATAATATGATTATAATTATAAATCAATATTATATTGGAAAAGATGATAGAATTCTTGATGTATACCGGTATGGATGATAAAGATCTAAGGATAATGCGAAACCTTTACTATAATCAATCAGCTACTATTAAAATTAATATGGAAGAGAAAACCTTTTCTTCTTCTTCTACCTGTTAGAGATCCAGATGATCTGTTGATTCCGGACTTGCCTCTGTGATATTTTCTGAGATGTGGACAGCCAGCTGTCTTTCCATCTCTTTGGTGGTCTTCCGGGTGGACGGGTCCCTGCTGGTTTTCCCTCTAGTACAATGCGTGGTAGTCTATCGTCGATCATTCTCTTCACGTGGTTATACCATTCTCTTCTCATCTGCCTTCCCCATTTACCACATCCTGTACGTCGCATTGTGCTCTAATGTCAGTGTTTCTTACGTGATCTCTTCTTGTTTTCCCGGCTATTGTTCTCAGTACTGACCTTTCGGCGACTTGTCTTGTTGGTATTCTCTCTCGCTTCTATACCATATGTCATTATTGGCCTGACGCACGTCTTATATATTTTTATTTTACTGTTCTTTCGCATATTAGGATTAGCCCATACAGTTTTCCTTAGATATCCTGATATTATGGCTGATTTGTTAATTTGGTTTTTCAGGTCCTTTACCGGGTCGTGAGCGCTGGACATATCTATGCCCAGGTATCTAAATTGCATGACCTGCTCTATGGGTTTATCATCTATTACCAGCTTGCATCTTATTGGCTCCCTAGCAATGGTCATAGCTTTCGTTTTACCTATGGATATATTCATATTGAGTTGCTGACTGATCTGGTAGAACTTAAATAACTGTGTCTGTAGGTCATTCTCACTTTCTGCGAATATTGCAGCGTCGTCGGCGTGGCAGACCATGCTGATAGCCCTATTGTTCATTCTGTATCCCGAATTCATGGATGTTACTTCTATGATTTTGTCCATCAGGAGGTTAAATAAAAATGGACTAAGGCTGTCTCCTTGTCTAATTTCTCCTGGAGTGGGGATGCTAGATGTAATAAGGAAGAGAAAACCAACACAGTAAATATTCTTTGAGGAGTTAGGCAGTGCTTTATCCTGTCACCACTCATCTTTAATCTTTACTCGAAAGAAATCATTAAAGAGAAATTTTGCTGAATGAAGAACGAATGAACAACATAACACTGACAACATGAACAACTTACAAGAACCAATAAACAAAATAAAAGACGTCAGCAGTAACTGAGGCTTAGAAATTAGCATACCAAATTCATGGTAATCAGTTGAGAAACTGGTGGAAGATACAACTTAACGATCAACAACACACCAATAGACAGAGTAACACAGTTCACCTATCTGGGAACAATGATCAATGATAATTAGGACCACTCACAGGAGATCAGGTGTAGAATAGAGAAAGCAAGGGCCGCCTTCAACCAAATGGCTAAACTGTTTAAAAGTCACAACCTCAACATCGACATCAAAATCAGACGCTATATTTTCTTGATTCTTTTCTATGGTATGGAGTTATAGACATTAACCGAGGCAACAAAAAGAAGGCTTAAGCCTTCAAAATGTAGCTTCACAGGAGGATGCTGAGAATATTATGGGTGGACAGAGTGTCCAACAAGGCAGTGATAAAAAAAATGAAGAAAGTACTTGGAAGTAATGAACACCATCAGGAGAAGAAAACTTGAGTACCTCGGACATATTATGGGGAACGAAAGCAAATATCACCATTTAAAGTCCGTTCTCCAAGTGAAGGTTTTTGGCAGAAGACCACCAGGAAGAAGGAGAATATCATGGCTTAAAAACTTAAAAACATGGTTCTCAAAAACTATTACCGAACTATCTAAAGCAGCCGTGAACTAAGTCATCATATCCAGGATGATCGCCTATATTCGGAACGAATAGGCATTTAAAAAAGAAGAATATCGGGAAAAAAAAAATTCCCGTAACATACTGGTTCTGCTCAATAAAGTAGGGTGCGCCCTGCCCGCTAAGAATAAAGAAATTAAAATTAGTTAATTAGAAAATTATTGTTGATAATAATTATTCAATTTATTAGCATAAATTCATAACGAATGCGAGCGCAACGCACGGGGGAACTTTGGAAGTCTCGTGACTCAAAAAACATAAAAGTTTTGGTAAATTTTGCCCATGTTGTCCTTATGGACGGCGCGGCCCTGATAATTAGAATAACATTAACAATAACATTAACAATAAAGTACCTTAATCGGCAGTTTTTGTAGTAATGTTTCCAAATGATTTTATCTTTTAGTTTTTTTGAACGTTAGCAATCGATTCGTAAATTTTCGTTTTATTGTCTCTTTTCCACTTGTCATAAAATTCTTTTTTAAAGCCATAATCATAAAAGATGTTTTGAGCTGATTTATTCGTTGTTATTGTCAATTCAAAATGATAAAAATCCAACGGAGAAACTCATTCTCCTCGTATTATTAAATAGGACAATGATATTTATCTACTGCCAATTATTTTCAGGTAAAAATTTATTTTTAAATCTATTTATAAATTTAACCAGTCATCGACGTCAAATTATGTGCTTACACTCTTGGCCAAAACTCAAATGCGACCCCAGGAAGTGTATTTATAAAAAACTGTTGTTTGGTAATATGGCACAACGACGTTTTCAATCTCACGTTATACGAATTTATTAATAAAATGTGTTAAAAAAATCCAATTAAGGTTTATCATTACAGCTACAAAATCTAGAAACATTTTCTTTATGTTACAAAATGACTAGCATTTCAGCATTATATCCGTTGTTACGCAGGGTAGTGTCCTTGAGCCACTGCTTGTAAAATATAGGGGAGCACTACTGCCAACGCTAGCGCTTTCTGGTGTTTTATTATTGGAATTAAATGGATTAAACAATGTAGTAAATAATGAGATATTTCTTTAACAAAAACATGAATTAAATAAGGGAGTTTTATGTATGTACGGCTTAACACCCCAAGTGGGGTTGCGCTGCTTCATAAAAGCTTTTTAGATCATATTTTTAGGACTGATAAGACTCTGTATTGTAACTTTTCTTTCTTCAGCATTCACTATCCCTATTTTTCTTAAATCCTCTTTAGCTTTTTGCAACCATGCTGATCTTGGTCTACCCCGTCTTAAATCATTATTAAATTTTTAAGATATTGCACTTTAAATTAATTAAGACTTTTTTTGCAAAGACGGTGTAAATATCGAACAAAAAATCATGGATGATTACATGCCTGTATACTTCATCTAAATGGCTTTCTAATGATATGCCACACATGGTGCTTTCCCTATTTTAAACTAAGGGGTTGGGTAAGTGGAAGGGAATGGGTTGACAAATGACAGATAAAGGTATCGTAAAAATGTTTCTACTTTGGAACAAAAATCAACGTGTTTCGAAATTTCTTTAAATTCCAATGAATACTGCCAAATATCGGAATGGACTGTTTTCTGTGGCCCTCTCCGTAGATAAATACATATTTATAAATCGGGTCTGGTTTTTATATTCAAAAGAGGCTCTACCACTGCAGGGTTAAAGATAATCTGAAATTTTTTAAGATACTTTGTACCAAAAAAATACACGTGATTTTGAGTATAAAGGGGGGTTAGTCTAAAACCTCACAACGTAACAGGAATGTGGCGGGTTAAAAAGTTGTTAAAAAACATTATTTATCCCATTTTTGCCGTAGAAGAAGGCAAAGACCAGAGCTCTCTTACATGCTCGTCGGTTGTTGGTACTCTTGACCTGGCCTTTCTTCAAAACAATGTCGATCTGATCGAGATACGTTCGCCAAGTCGACCTCAACCGACATGCCCATTCACACTCACCTTATAAATATGTTTCATCAATCTTCTTTCATCTATCCTCTCTAAGTGTTCAAACCATCTAAGCATTCCTTTATCTATCTTTGTTGCCACATCTTTTTTCACACCACACCAACGTGTTCCCTTATCTTAGTATTCTTTACTTTATCCATTAGAGTCACTCCGGCTCTTTTCTATAGCTACAACAGCTATAACACAAGTCAACAATTTTTTTTTTGAGTTTCCATTTAAATGGATAAAATTTTTAGATTTTATACGTTGAATAATAACTAAAATGTTTATTAGTAATTGTTGGTTTTCAAAAAGTGGTTCCAAAAACTGGTTTAGATTTGTTAAGATCTCAAATAGTTCAGTAACAACCCGTATCTCTGACTGGTTTCGGCAACTCTGACCAATATCTCCCGAAGTTTCTTCAAACTGTCTGCAAAAACCACCGTATATTATTATATATATTTTTTTTAAGAAAATAGTCGCAAAAAAGGTAGACCTATCGTGTGGGCTGCGGACGGCCCGCACTGCGACTATTAGAAAAGGAAGAGATTATAGAAAGGAAATGATTGTGGACACGCTTTTTAAAAAGTTGTAGGTCATAGTTATCTGGAAAAATTGATTTTGGAAGCTTATTCCATTCCGTAGCAGCCCTGTAAAAGAAGGATTCTTAATGAAGATTGGTCCTAGTAGTGTCAATCTTGAGAGTAAATGGGTGAGACTGATCAGCGTGCCAAGTTCTTCGGCCGAATGTGGCCAATAGTGGTACAAGAGTTTTTATTTTTCTGGAGCATCTGCCATGGAAATATCTGTAGAGCAATGACTGGTCTGCAACTCTTCTTCTATGTTCTAGAGGGTGAAGGGTATCTGTGAGAGTTGAGCTGTTTATCAAGCGAATGGCTCTTTTCGGAATGGAATCTAGAAGACGAAGAGAATACTGAGCCCCAAATGTGCGAGTAATACTCCAGTAGAGGTCGGATTTGAGCCTTGTACGTCGTCAACAGTTGATCAGGAGTAAAAAACTTTCTGGCTTTCCACAGAAAACCTAGCCTCTGGCTTGCCGACTTTGCGATGTTAGCAACATGGTCATGCCAAGACATATTATTGGACACCGTGACTCCCAAAATCAAGATGGAGGGACTTGGTTCAAGGGTATTTCCGGACATTGTAATGGGTTGGTTTGAGGAATTCACTTTCCTGGAAAACGTGGCACTTTGTGTTTTTTGGGCGTTAAACTGAACAAGATTGTTGGTTCCCCACTCGACGATTGTTTTAAGATCTCTATTGATGAAATCAACCTATTCCTGTCTGAGTCTATTTGTATCATTCACCGAAAGTGATCGATAGGATATGAAAGTTGAGACAAGTGTGCTATCGTCTGCGAAACTGTAATTGGGGTTCGTGGTGGTTTACAAGTGGTTGTGTAAAAGAAATAAGGTGGGGGACAGGATGGAACCCTGGGGACCCCGGCATTAGTCCTTGCAATAATAAATGTAGTTGGTAACATTTCGTTTTAGCAGAATGGTGCATCACCACACTTTAGCGTTGCTGTTCAAAATTACTTAAATGAACTTTTCAAAGACAGGATTGAAAGAGGTGGCACAATGGAGTGGCCAGCGAGATCTCCCGATTTATTGCCATTAGACTATTTGATCTGGGGATATTGTGTGCAGTACAAAAACTGATAATCGGGATGAATTTAAAAATAGAATATCGATAACAGCCCGTCAAATAACAAATCAGCAATTGCGTAATATCATATCAGCTTTTTATAATAGACTTGGATACTGTCAAATAGAAGAAGGACAACAATTGAAAAATCTAATTAAATAAGATTAATAAGTTCCTGTTAATTATGTTGGTATCTAATAAAAACGTTCCCGCAAATTATTTTTCTTAATAACTGCAGAATAAATTAATAAGGTTGGAATTATGCAGTCTTGGCGGTTGTGTTTGTTATTAAAGAGATAATCAAAACTGAAAATATAAACAGAATCTACTATTTAAAAAATTATGTCAATAAGTTATTTTGTAGTAACGGTGCACCCTGTATACTTCCAATAGACTTATGCAGATGGCCTGAATTATTCTAAAAAAAACTTTTATTCAACATTTTTTTTTGTAAACCCAACAGAAATCAAAATATTAGTTACTTTATGTACACAGTATATACAATGTGTCCCAGATTTGCTTCTCTATACATGGATTTCGGCTCCTATTATACCTACTTTTATTTTTCTTCTTCTTAGTCATATCTTCATTACTGAAGAGTTGTGACATTATGTCTACGAGCATTGATGGGTCGATTGTCTCCACTGCTGTCGGTCTTCCGCTATTCTTAAATTTGTCTGCAAGGTTTGCCCTATAATCTCTTTAATTTGGTCTATCCATCGTGATGGAGATCTTCCTCTTGACCTTTTACCTTCCACTCTGCCCTGCACGATAAGTCTTTCTAGATTGTTTTGATTTCGTCTGGTGATGTGTCCAAAGTAACCCAGAATGCGACCTCGACAACTGGTGGATAATCGAAGCATATGCGAAGCATCCCCCGCCAGCACCACATTTTAAATGCATCTATTCGTTGCCTGTCGCTCGACTTTATTGTCCAGAATTCGGAACCATATAAAAATATCGAAAACACTAAGGTGTTAACCAGGGCTCTTTTAGTGTTTCTGGTTATGCAACCGTCTTTTCATATCTTAGATAAGTTTGAAATTGCTGTCTTCCATAATACTATCCGTCTTCCTATTTCTGTCTCGCACCCTCCCTTGCTGTTTATTACCGATCCTAAATAGATGAATTCCTCTGATACTCAGATTTCTTAACTGTATGGTGTTACTCCTATCAATGATCATTAGCTTGATCTTGTCTAAATTTATTTCGAGACCTAGGGCATTTCTTTTATTACATTCCAAAGATTACTCCATCGAATATCGAACCTACAGCAAAGGTTAAATGGGGAAAGCCTCAGAGGAATCTTAGTGCATTCGATAACCGTCTTCAGATTCATGATCGGTTAATTGGTTTTGAAAATATCGGACATTTTTGACAATTGGTGACTGTCTTTCGTATAACCCTTGCAAATGTATTTCCGTTAATATTTTTAAATGTGTCCAAAACTCTTTGTCTCAGAATTTTTATGATCGCGGGAGAATCATACAACTCATTCTTTGTGTAACAATAGAGATAGAAATCCAAGGGCGAAAGGTCAGTGGATCTAGGAGGCCAAGATATTGGACCATTCAAAAAAATAACTTTCTGACTTGAATGGTGTTGTGAGCCGGATATCCATCCTGTTGACACTAGGTTATTCTAAACTCATCTTCGGTTAGAGTAGCTCGTAAAGCCGGCACAATCTGGTTTTGCAAAAGCTCTAGAAGCCTCTGTCCGTTTAGGTTGTAATCAAACAAAAATGGTTTCATAACTCGATTTTTTGAAATTATTAATAATTTATAATAGGTGCCCAAATAAGAAAGGTTAGTTAGATTGAACTATCAATGACCACACACCAAACGTTACTTCCAAATCTGGTCTATAGACATCTCTGTACAGCTTCGTAAGGGTTTTCAACAGCAATGATTAGTGTTGTGCTCATTAAAAATTTGACAATTTGTAAATCTCTCATCGGACCACAAGACATGATTATAAATTTGGAATTTTCATTACACTTCCTAGTATACCACTTACAGAAGCGCAAAATCAGTGTCCTTAAGTTCTTGAACTATTGTGGGTTTGTATGGATGGTACTTGATCCTATTAAACACACCGTTGATTTTGACACACCAATTTCCCGTTATACAGTTCTTACCGATGCACTAGGGTTTTCGTTGACAGATTCCATTCAGAAAAGGGCCATTCGGTTGACAGGCCTTTCGTTGACAGATTTCATTTAGAAAAGGGCCCCATTCGGTTAATAAACAGCTTAACTTTCACAGATACCCTTTACCCTCTAGAACATTGAAGAAGAGTTGCAGACCAGTCATTACTCTACAGATATTTCGATGGCAAAAGCTCCAGAGAAATAAAAACTCTTGTACCACCATTGGCCACATTCGGCCGAAGAACTCGGCACGCTAATCAGTCTCATCTATTTACTCTCAAGATTGACACTACAAGGACCAATCTCCATCAAGAATCCTTCTTTTACAGGGCTGCTACGGAATGGAACAAGCTTCCAAAATCAGTTTTTCCAGAGATATATGCAACTTTTCAAAAAGCGGGTCCACAATCATTTCCTTTCTAAAATCCCTTCCCCTTCTAATAGTCGTAGCGGGCCGTCTGCGGCCCACACGATAGGTCTACCCTTTTTGCGACTATTTTCATTAAAAAAAAAAAAAAGATTGTAAAATGTTTCTGTCGCGATTTTCATTCACAATATTATATCCGCTTTTAGGTTGTTCAAAGGCCCCAAGGTTGATTAACTAAGATTTTTCTGAATTGGGTTTTATGAGGCTGCCGTCGTTCGGGATACATCTCCAACTACCTTGCTGAGGTAATGTCGGCGTTTCTTCGTGACTGCAAGTACAGCGCTAACATGTCAAACTTTTCTTCATTTCAATAGGGAATACCGGCCATTTTCAACAGTTTTCGACAATTTCTGTGTCAAATTTGTGATTTAAATAAGAGAACTTATTGAAACACAACTTTGATACTTTTAAATTATTTAACGTCAAAGTCAGAGCGTCCTCAGATGAAAAAAATGTGTAACTTATGAAAACCCAACCTTTTGATAAATAAATCATGACCTCTTTAGGAAAAATTAATACCTACTTTTAAGAAGTATCATATTTCGATGATACATCAATTTTAGCCGGAGTGACTCGGTTGGATAAAGTAAAAAATAGTGAGATAATAGAACGCTGTGGTAAAAAAAAAATATGTGGTTACAAAGATAGATAAAGGAATGCTTAGATGGTTTGGTAACGTCGAAAGGATGGATGAAGGAAGATAGACGATAAAAATTTATAAGACGAGTGTGAATGGACAAGTCGGTAGAAGTCGACCTCGGCGAACATATTTCGATCAGATCAACATTGTTTTAAAGAAAGGCCAGGTCAAGAGTCAACCGACGAGCACGTATGAGAGTACTGATGAAAGTAGAGGAAGCAAAAAAAGTGTGTAAGAACCGTAGTAAGTGGAAGAAGTGGTCTCTGCCTTCCTTTTTCTTCTTCTTTCGGTGCCATATCAGGTCTCCCTAACGTTGGCAATTTCATTGGCAAGTTGTTCGCGGTTTTCGGCTAATCTGAATAGTTGTTCGGCAATGCGTATTTCTGTCCAATCACGAATGTTCTTTAGCCATGACATCTGTTTTCTTTCAATTCCTCGGTGGCCTTCGATTTTCCCCTTTAATATAAGTTGAAGCACCATGTATCGGTTTCCTCTGCGAACATGCCCCAGGTATGATATCTTTCTGATCTGTATAGTGACAAATAATTCACGAACCGCATTTGCTTTATTTACCACTGCTTCGTTGGTCTGCCTAGCTGTCCAGGGTATTCGGAGCATTCTTCTATGTAACCACATCTCAAACGCTTCCAGGCGATTGATTGTAGCAGCCTTTATGGTCCAGGTCTCAGCTCCATATAACAACACTGACCAATTATGACATTTTATCATTCTTTGGCGTAATTTTAGGTTTAGGTTGTCGTTAGAATGCTTTCATTTTCAGAAAAGTCGTGCAAGCGGCCTTAACTCTGCACTTAATTTCTTTATCTGTTTCTAGTTGTTCCGTGATATAGCAACCAAATTATTTAAATGGGTAACTCTCTTTACCCCCTACGGGAAAAAGGCGTGACTATATGTATGTATGTGTGTATCAATTTTTATGCATGACAAACTGTGGGGTTTCGATTGAGGGAGAAAGAGTGGAACAAGTTAATGAATTTGTGTACTTGGGTTCAAAATTTACTAGAGATGGAAAGTATGACAGTGACATTGAGTGAAGGGTGTTGGCTGGAAAACAAATGAATGGGGCACTGCATAGCTTTATGAATAGCCAGAAAGTGTCAAAAAAGGCACGTCTGGCGGTGCATAGAGGTGTGTTGGTTCCTACACTTATGTATGGTAGTAAATGTTGGATTTGGCAGAAGAAGCATGAAAATAGGATTAATGCTGCGGAGATGAGTAGTCTGAGAAGTACAGCCGGAGTGACTCGGTTGGATAAAGTTAAGAATAGTGTGATAAGAAAACTCTGTGGTGTAAAAGAAGATGTGGTCACAAAGATAGATAAAGGAATGCTTAGATGGTTTGGACACGTAGAAAGAATGGATGAAGGAAGATTGACGAAACAAATTTATAAGGCGAGTGTGAATGGGCAAATCGGTAGAGGTCGACCTCGGAGAACATATCTCGATCAGATCAACATTGTTTTGAAGAAAGGCCAGATCAAGAGTACCAACAACCGAAGAGCATGTATGAGAGCACTGATGAAAGTAGAGGAAGCAAAAGATGTGTGTACGAACCGTAGCAAGTGGAAGGAAGTGGTCTCTGCCTACCCCTATGTGAAAAAGGCGTGACTTTATGTATGTATGTATGTGAGACATCACTGGACTATAAATTTTACACTCTTTCCAAAAATCGAAAAATCCAATATGGCGGTCATAATTGATTCATGTGACCATATAAATTAGGATCCTAATAATTTCATTGAAGCCGCAGAGGATCACTGCCAAAGCATCATTTGTAGTAAATCTAATGTTATACTTTTTGGCAATAAAAACAAACGATATGAGATTTCTAATAGTGTGCGTATTGTAATAAAGAATGAAGGACTTCAAAACGTAAGGAAAGCCAAAAGTTTAGGTATAAAACTGGTTTCTGATCTGAAGTTTAAAAAATACATAAATTTAATTACTTAACGTGCATACTTTACTCTCAAAACTATATATGACAATACACACTTTTTTCCAATAAATGTTTAATCATATAATAATAATAATAATAATAATAATGGTTTATTTGTCAATAACATACAATACAGCAGTATAAGATAAAAATATACAAATAAACAGAAGTAACCACGAAGTAAAACGAGTTACTTGTGTGTGGTATAAGAAGACAAGATATTTAAAAATATGAAAATAAACTATATGTTACCTACAATATATTAATATGTACAAACTTTACAAATTTACAAATACTATTGATTATAGTTGATTAATTATAATAATAATATAATACTAACTTTATTCACTCAATAAATAAATAAATACAAAAATTTGGATAAGTATACATGGTGGAAGTGAATAAGGAACTCTTGCGATAAGTGCAAGCACTTGTTTCGCGGAGAAATACACATGTGTAGAAAGTGAACTATAAGATATAAAATGTTAGGTGTGAAATATAAAAATACAAAATGTAGAGAAAAAAAAAATGTAAGATACCTATGTATAATATAAAAATATAAAATGTAAAGTGTAAAATGTAGATAATAACAATACAATACAATACAAGGATCGACGAACAATACAATAATACCATACAACGAAAAATTAACAATAATAATGTTAAGAGTTTACAAGAACATGTCTAATAGATACAAAATAGGGTATGCATGTAGAAGCTTCGTAAATAAAACAACACATTTCTAGTTGGAAATTAAAATTAAAAAAATTATGAATCAATACATTTTTCATCACTTAATCGAATAGTCGTAGCATCTCAGTTCTTTGGCTTTGAAGGATGTGCTTTTTCAATGCTCTTTTGAAGCTGTCAAGATTTACTATAGATTTAATTATTTCTGGTATGTTATTGTATCATTTAGGGGCGAAATAAGTATATGAGCATTGAGCAACGACCCTAACCATTAAAGGTATAATAAAGTGATTCCTCTGACGAGTATTATACTGATGAGAGGGAAGCAATGCTGTATGTTTGCTTGCGTGATATTTAATAATGGTGCATAAAAAATACAATTGTCTTATGTCTAACATTTGTGTTTCAGAGTATAGATTATTAGAAGAATATCTATTGTTCTTACAAAATATCAGTTTTAAAAATCGCCTTTGCATAATTTCAATAACATGAATATGAATATTCAGAGCTCCACCCCACACTGCTATTCCATAGCGAATGTGACTTTCCACTAGAGAATAGTACAAAGTTTTCAAGTACTTCAGTGGCAGGATTTCTTTGAGTTTCCTAAATTTGAATAAAATTGTCCTCAGTTTATTAACAGTATATTTAATATGAAGGTCCCATTTTAAATGAATATCAATAACTATCCCCAAATATTTCACTTTACGCTCTTGGTGTATATGGAAAGGTGTTTCAGTAAAGATCGTTAAGAGATCGAATGGAGGCATTCCAACCGAATTACAGCAAAATGGAAGGTAACATGTTTTATCAACATTAACAGTTAACAACTTTTTATTCAACCACTGTTTTATGAGAGGAAATTCCGTTTCAGCTTTAATTTTTAGTGAATTCCAGTTATCGGCTTTTTAAAAGATGGCTGTGTCATCTGCAAAACCGATTATGTTTCCATTGTTGTTTAATGAAAAGATTCCATTGATGTATATATTGAATAAAGTTGGTCCCAGCACAGAACCTTGAGGTACGCCTGTGTAAGTCGTTAGTACTGTCTATATTTAATTATGCAGAAGTACTGTAAATAGGAAGTAAGGCAGGGGTGTGTGTTAACGCCACTGTTATTCAATATTTACTCTGAGGAAATTTTCAGTAAAGCACTTGATGACATGCCGATTGAAAAAAACATCAATGGACATCTGATACCGTCCTTATAGCTGACTCCCTTGAGGATTTACAACAACTGCTAAATAAAGTCATTAATGTGGGAAATAAGAATGGAATATGCCTCAATACCAATAAAACGAAATTTATGGTAATTACCAAGAAAAGTATGGACGCCAACGAAATTATAAGACTGTATGCGAACGATGTGGCATGGGAAAGGGTGGAAAGCCTTACCTACCTTGGATGCTTAGTAAATGATCAATGGGACCGCAGCAAAGAGATTAAACAACGAATAGAAAAAGCAAGAACAATTTTTCAAAAAATGAAAGATGTGCTCTCAAGCAATACTTTAAGTTTACATCTGCGCATGAGAATAGTTAGATGCTATGTATTCTCAGTATTACTGTACGGCGTAGAGACATGGACACACAAATGAAAAGCTATGGTTGGCTAAATATGACCAACAGAAGGATGTTACATGCTGCTGTTTTTTTTTCAAAAAATAATTTTCAATGAACCATCCTCATATTTGCACAGAAAAATTACCTATTGATCCGATATACATAACCTAAATATCCGATTTATCGCCGCCAATTTTTAGACTAGAAATCTTTAGACACAGTTATACCTATCAAATATGTTCAATTTATAATCAGGTTCCTACCATGTTTAAAACTTATAGTTTACAGAGATTTAAGAAGGCCTACAAGAAACATTTGTTTTCAATGCAACTCTGATATTTATGCGATAAAAATAAGATCTTAATGTATATATCTTATCACGCTTTTCTTTTTTGTTTTGTTTTGTTTTGTTTAAGTTTAACATACATACCTAGCGATATATTAGAGCTTAAGTGGAAGAACAGTTTGTAAGTTGATTTTATATCATCTTATAAACTGAACTTTGCCTTCTGCTTTTATGTCAACCTTATATTATATGTATTCTTTGTATTTAAATATGGAAGCAATAAAGTCGTTTTTTATTATTATTATTATAATAAAAATAAAAGTTGAGGAGTAAAAAAAACGATTAATAAATGTCGTACACGCTATCGTATTCGTCTTAAAAAAAGTGTCCGAATAATGTCACATTTTAAGAGCTTTTGGATTTACTGGCGAAAAACGAAATCCGCCATTTTTGGTTTTTCGCCGATATTTCCAAAACCAATTAAATGATCGTAAATCTGAAGCCGGTTATCAAATGCACTAAGCTTTCTCTAAAACTTTCCCTATTTTACCATTCAATAAATCAATCGATCAGCCGCTAAAGTCTGCTGCTGAACATAGGCCTCACTTGTTCGCTTCCACATCTCTCTATCGTGAGCAATATGCATTCAGTTAGTGTGGATACGTCTTAAGTCGTCATGCCATCTGGTAGGAAGATGTCTTGGTCTCTATTCTGTTATTTTCCTAGTCCAACTATCATCGTTCAGCCTTGCCACGTGTCCTGCCCTATTCCACTTCAAGGTAGTTATTTCCTCTAATGCGTCTGTGACTTTTGTTCTAGCTCGCACTTCGGTATTCGGTACTTTGTCCCTCAGAGATTACCCCAACGTTGATCTTTCCATTGCTCTTTGAGTAGTTCTTATCTTGATCGCTGTTTTTTTCGTTAATGTTAAGGTCTCCGCACCACATGTCAGAACAGGCAGTACGCATTGATTGAACACCCTTGCCACGTCTTTTTCGTTCTCTATAGAGTACTCTGCCAGCGGTCTCTCTACTGGCAAATTATGCCCGAGCTCAGCCGTAGAGGGTAGAAGAAAAAAAAAAAAAAAAGTGAGCCGCGCCACCGACTTAGACACGGTTCAAGCCGGAAACCCCTAGGTCTTATAGGCACTAGCAGAGCCACACGATAAACAACTGAGATTATGGTGAACTAAATAAATGAAATTATAGCTAAAATATATTGGATACTTTACTCCTACAATAAATCAAAGTACACAGCTCAATAATAAAATTACAACAAATATAGTCAAAATTAACAGCTAACAATAAATCAAAAATTCAAAATTTACAACTTTATAAAACAACCAAAACAAAAGTAAGAGTAACAGACCTTACCTAAGTTACCAAAAAAAACGTATATAAGTCAACTCTCTTTAAAAATACTAAATCAAACGTTTACAAAAGGCTGCTAATTTACTCATGTTTTTACCATATACATAAATATTTACACTGCCAAAACAATCGAGTTTATTTAAAAATATTTTTACAATGGTTGTCCTTTAAAATATCAATATTGTAGGATATTTACAAATAAGTATGAGAAAATATTTTTACTTGGACATAAAGAATTATTGAGAAGATTATTTTAATCAAAGTTTAGTTTTGGCATATTATCTAATGCAATAAATGGTTTTTAATAATGTAATATATTAATAAATTAAAACAAAACTTAATTGTGGTGTCAAAAATAAGTCACGTCGTTAAATAAACGTAAACGTATATTGTGGATTAAATATAAAAAAAAGAATAACTTTAATCTTGAACACCTTAATACGGAGTTCCTGCTAAAAACACCAAGCAAGTCTTTATAACACTGCAATTTATCGTCGATATGGATGATACGAATGCACTACTCTTATGGCCGGTTTGGTTATGGAACGGCACCTGCTAATTAACAATGGCTTCCCTCAAATAAATCCCGCATGCGGTTATTTTAACTCGACATCAAAATCCAAAATATCAACAACGGAGGTAAGATAGAATGGTCAAGTTAAAAATTAAATGGTTTTTCTTTAAAATCCAATTAAGATGGCCCAAATACAGCCAGATATGAAAGAAAAACCGTAGAGGTTTTACACACTTGCCAATATCACACCGTCCCAAAAATTCTCACCACACCACTGCCAAGACTGTCACCAAACGACTAGCACTCCTTCCCCAAGCCGGATATCAAGAAATGACACGGAACCGACGTCAACCAACAATATTCGCAAGTCCATGCTCCACACCAAGAATCGCGCTCGTCCGTGTTGATAGCCAGCCCCATCCACACAGAATTGCAAACCAAACAATAATATAACCGACAACACACAACAATCGAGGCCAAAAACCAAAGCAAAATCTAATAACGAAAACCCCCACTCAATCTCCAGCGATTAACAAAAATGCCACAGCCATTAACAATCGAATCCTATCACAACAAGGTATGCAACACTATTTACAACGAATGATATATTTAAGTTACAACAAAATACGGTACGCGACACTATTTACAAGTACCTGAGGAATACAAAACTATCAGAGACCCAATTATAATGGAACTGTAGAAGGGAAAAAAAAGGCACGTTACACCCTTCTCTTTAAACATATCGGAAGTGCACTTTTAAAAATATGTCTGAGTCGTCCATAGGCGGCCCATGTTAGCCCTATCGGTCTAGTAAGTTCGCACGTTTGGTTGTCGCGACTTATACGTATTTCGTGACCCAGGTATTTGTAGTTAGTTGCTTCTCGTTGACATATATTCCGCCGCCAATTACTAGGTTTGTCATCACTTGAGTTTTAAAGATATTAATTTTTAGTCCCATCTGTTTAGAGGCAGCGTTTAGTCTTTGTAACATTTCTTGGGCTTTATTTATGCAGTCTGATATCAAGACAATGTCATCCGCAAATCGCAGGTGGCTTAGGTTTTCGCCATTTATGTTTATACCTAGTTCTTCAAAATCTATATGTTTGCACTTATACTGGAGCAAGTTGTTAAATAACTTTGGAGATATGGTGTCACCTTGATGAACCCCTCTTTCGATACGGTGTTGGTATTTTCATGAAGTATGACATGGGCTGTCGAGTTCTTATACATGTGTTTAATCATGGCAATGTATCGGTGGTCTATACGAGCGTCATCTAGGGATTTCAACATTACCTGCTGGTTGATTATGTCGAACGCTTTTTCGTAGTCTACAAACACCAAAACTAACGGTTCGACCGTTTTCTGTAGGTATAATAGGAAGCGAGATCCCTGCATAGAGAAGCGAATCTGGGACACACTATAGAATATAATAATATAGTCCCGAAACTAATGTCGCGCTGTTAAGTGTTTGGTATAGTAAATATTAAAAAAAGAACAAACGATAAATGAAAGAGGCTAACAGTATGATGTCCATAGTTCACATGCATATTCACGCATGCGCTTTTACCAGTAAGCACGTGTATAATAGTAAATTATGTCACTAGCTTAGAATGAAACATTTGATACGAGTGAAATACTCCGAGCACGAGCGATAGCGAGCGTGAGGAACCACGAGTATCGATTTTTTTCATTCTAATCGTGAAACAGACGATTTTTTCTCCACGACCAAAGAATTTAAATAAAAAATACTTTATAGAACCCGAGTTATTTATTAAAACATTATTAATTGGTATTAATATTAATATTTATTTTGTTGGTACAGTTATTAAAATGCAGTACCGGTGCATTTGAAATATTTGTAAAGTTTTTTAAAACAGACTGAATGGATGAGGCAGATGTAATGTTCATGTAACAGGAAGAATTGGGGGGTGAGGGGATTTTTTCTGACAAATTATTTTTATTTATGAAAGAAATTAATTGGTTTGCTATATTTATTTTGTTTTGCTTGAAATTTTTCATGTAGCCTTCTGCTACTTGAGTAGACTTTTAACCTCCATGCCTTTTTAAAGTTATGTCTGCACCTGCATTTACTAATAGTCCAGTCAAATATCAGAAATGAGTCCAGTCAAAAAGACTGTAAAATCGGGTTTTTGGCAGATATGGCTAAAACTATATGGAAATAATCAGAAAAATGCGTAAAAAACTGTGGGTAAAGTAAAAAAGTTCTCAACTCTCGGAAAGGAGGTGAAAAAAATTAAAAACCACCCAGATATACGATTTTTGGGTTATATTTTGAAAATATCAAAAAAGTTTAAAATAAGAGTTGTAGAGCATAAAATTTTAGGCCTACCTCTTTTAAACCATTTTTTCCCTAAAACGCATCATTTCACCACTACGACGGTTTAGAGTAATAAAAAAATAAAAAATATAAAAATTGGACTTTTTTAATTTTTTTTTATTTTTTTAAAAAAGTTACAAACAAAAATCGTAGATGACATTTTTTTTTCATCCCTTCTTTTAAAAGTCAATGGGTGAAAACGGTTTTTGCTCGATATTTCACTTAAAACGGGTTATAAAATAACGGCTATTTAAAATTTTATGCTCTACAACTTTTATTTTAAACTTTTATGATATTTTCAAAATATAACCAAAAAATCGTATTTTGGGGTAGTTTTTAATTTTTTTCACCGCCTTTCCGAGGGTTGATAGCTTTTTTACTTTATCCACAGTTTTGTAGGCATTTTTCTGATTATTTCCATATAGTTTCAGCCATATCTACCAAAAACCCGATTATAGTGACTGTAGTGGCTGAGGTTCGACGGAAACAGTGCCCAGTATCTTGAGGATTATTTAAATTAAGATATGTGGCAATTTGTTTTGGCATAACCCAGCTTATTTATTTCGATTACTTGTTTTGTACATTTATTTTTTTGAAATTTTTTAAAAAAGTTATTAAAAGGGATGTTTGAAGGTCTCAAAGCCTAATATTTTTTTATAATATTATAAAAATATTCAGTAATCATGAACTCTCTTAGTTTTTTTGGTATTTGTGTTGGGAATAACAACTGATAAGGAAGATCCCAAATCTTAATATCTTGAATTTTAATATTATTATACAGTTCATTTTTACGGCAAGCCCCAAAACACCAATGATAAAGGCAACCTAAAAGTTTAAATATCATCAAAATTGATACCTAATTAAAAATATTTATTACCTTTTAATTTTTGAGGAAGTAGGTTTTCTGTTATATTACCGTGATTTGTAATCTCAGGAGGAGTTTTTTCAAATTCTAAATTTTATTCACTTAAATTCTTACTCATTTTTATACAAAACTTTTAAAAAATAACTTTTTCCGCAAATCGCTAGGAAATTTTGACATTCCAGACAAAATTTCTTAAAGAAAAAGTCAAGCGTTCCTAACTGTTAGGAAATATTTATTTCCTTACTGTAAGGAAATGATATTGCAGCTGTTAGTGTTCTACATAAATGATTGAAGACACTTTGTTTTTAAGGAATAAGCTCATTGCATTGCAAAATACATTTTAAAATTAGTTTGTTATATTTACAGTTATTTGACAGTTAGTACAATTATTGAAAATTGGAAGAACATTATTAGAATTATGAGAAACATTTTGGGCAACATGCGAGATGGTAGGTTTATTTTGTTGAATATTTTGTACTGGGAAAATTTATAACCTTATTGTTAAGAGATTCTTCGATATATCCTTCAGCAACTTTTGAGGATTTCCATCCGCCATGCCTCTTTAAACTAGTTATGTCGGTACCAGAGTCAACCAATATTGTTGCAGAAGACCGACGAAAGCAGTGACCAGTATATTCTTTCGAATTTTCCAAGTTCAAATAATTAGCAACTATTTTAGGCATTTTTCTAAATTGACGTATTCCTACTACTTGCCTACAACCCTTTCCGCTTTGATATTTAAAGAAAAATCGGTCACTGTTCATATTTTCTGGTCTTAACGAAACATCTGATTAACTACAAATGATCTTGATTTGTTGGTCTTCGAATCAAATATGCTAAATAAAAGCTTAGATTTTAGGTCTTGTACATCGTGTAGAGTCATTCGGACTAACTCATCCATTCTACAGGCCCCAGAAATACCAAATAATAAAGCCACCTAAAAAATAAATAAATGTTTAATCTAAATAGAAACTAACACCTTGTAAATTACCATAATCATTTTCTTTATCTGGAGCTTCCTGGATAAGTTTTTTCCTTCGTTAAAATCCTAGATTTTTTTGCCCTATAACCTTGAACTTGCCGTTTCACTAAAGAACGAAGTTTTGAATACATAGATATATCTTCAGTGTGTTTAATTGCCAGGGTTGACTTCAACATTGAATAATTGGCCCACAATGTTAAAGATTTCATCTTTAAACAAAGGTTTAGGAAGTATGCCATTACAAAATTTTCCAAAAAAAAACTCATGTTTTTACTTTTGCGGTAGTCCATAAAACGTTTATATGCATATTCGTACTTTTCTCTTAATTTCTTTGACAATAATTCCAATGAAGCCTGTGACAATATTAATACCGTTTAAATTTTTATGATCTAATCTGTTTTATGGCTTCCCATCTTTTATGAATGTGATGTTAGCGTATTTATTAAAAAATACGGAAGTTGTCGCTAAAAGAAACTAGCGCATGAATCGTCCCTGTCAAGGTTATCGTCGTTGATAATCTAGGACGCTCCCCCGAAATGCAATTATCGAATTTAAAACAAATGTTAAACCTATCATCAAACCTACGATTGTTTTACGGCTGGGTATTTACGTAATTTAGACGCACACCTACATTTATTTTTGGTTCGGACAATTAACAATTGAGCATCAATCCGAAACGAAATACCGTCTCAAGGATCGTGTATTGTATTATTGTCGAGAATGTCACTTGATTAAAATAGATATTTTCTTTTACGACTACAAATAATAGTACGCATCAATAAACTAATTTTTTTTTATTTAATTTATTGCCTTTTACAATCTACTCAAACATTTATACAGAGTAATTGTAGATTGTAGATTGTAGATTGCAAGGGGGGTCGTGAAGGCCACACAGCCTCTCAAGCACCTCGACCTATCAGTTTTTTTGTGCATAACCCTTAATCTATTAGAGGCCCGGGATTCCGAGACTTCAAATAAAGTTTAGTTAAGGTATTAGACGTCACTCGGAGATTCTTCAGCCATGAGATTCTTCTTCTTCCTCCCTGTAAAAGTCGGTATCTTTCAGGATTTCTCATAATGTGGCCGAGGTATTTAAGTTTACGTTTCTTTACCTAATATAGATTGTAGATTGTAGGGGGGCGGGGGTCGTGAAGGCTATGCAACCTTTTAAGCACCTCCACCTATAATATCTTTTGTGCATAACCCTTAAACTATTCGAGGCCCGGGATTCCGAGACTTTGACCAAAGTTTATCAGTTTCCTGGGGGCTAAGTTTTTGACATTGAAGGGCTTTGGAAAGGCCCCTTCCAGAAATTTAAGCGTCTTGCAGAAAAGCGCTGGGCATTCGCAAAGCAAATGTTCTGCAGTTTTAGCGAAGTTCTTGCAGTAGCGGCAACTATCACCCTCTGTTTATTATATATTATATTACCCTCTTTTTAAGGTGATAGCTCAGAGGGCAGTGTCTAGTGGGGATCCCCGTCACCAGTGTCAAGTCTTTCTTGTCCAACTCAAAAAGCTGTTTAGCTTTCCTTAGCGAAAAGCTTACTAGCCTTTTTGATTGTCTTTGTCCTGACACTTTATGCCAATGAGATTTCATTTCATCTGTTTCATAGCGTCAAACCTCTTCTTTCAAGTGGTTTTTGGAACATCAGAACAACAGATGGGTTCTGGGCCGGAAAATTGTGTATTTGACCATTCTTTGGCAAAGAAATCTGCTTCTTCGTTGCCTTTAACTCCCTTGTGACCTTGAACCCTCATCAGAGTAACCTGATTGTTCGCTGCCAGTTGTCTCAGGGACTGTTTACAGTCCCAAGTCAGCTTAGACTCACAAGTGTATGACTTCAGAGCTTTTAGTGCTGCTTGGCTATCTGACAATATATAGATTTCTGCCATTCGGGTGTTTCTTTCGATGCACTCCTGGGCACATATCTCTATGGCATGTAATTCTGCTTGAAAGATGGTTGGGGTGTTACCAAGGGGTTTTAAGAGCCTAAAATTTGGCCCTATAACGCCCACTCCAACCCTTTCATTCATCTTGGATCCATCAGTGTACCACACTACAGCATCCCTTTATAGTTGAGGTCCGTTCTCTGTGCAAACTTGGTGGTTGTTTATAACCGCTTTAAACTGCTTTTGAAGTCGTACCTAACTGGCATAATATCTGTCGGCTAATTCTAGGGAAATATTTTCCAAAATCTTCAAATGTCCACTCCGATTTCTTGCTCCAAGATTTATTGTCTGGCTTAATCTGAAGGCACTGATTGCTGCTTTTTGGAATCATTTCTCTACGGCTGCAGTATGGCACGTAAATGTTGCCCCTGTGATTTCCAGACAAGTTAGCTGCTGCACTTTCTGCAGCTTGACTTGTGCCGAAATTTGTTGCATTTTTGGCCACCATATCAATGGAGCATAGGTGACCATTGACTTAATGATCGTTTGGTATAACCAGTAGATCATTTTTGGTTTCACACCCCATATCTTGCCAAAGACTTTGCGGTATGTCCAGCTTATACAGAGTAATTAGTAAATGATGTTTATATATCGCTGATGCCACTGATGGTTCACTGGAACTATCTAGCTAGGTCTTTTGGCCATGTTTTTTGAAGTCTTCTTTGAAGTCTTCTTTCATCGTTTGGTTGGTTGAATAACTCTCTGATGAGCTGATTTCTGTGGTCAGTACTGCGCTTCTTGTATTTGTTGGCATGAAGATTGATTACTTTTTGCATGTATGGGATGCGGAGGTCATTGTGTAATGTTTGATTTGATACGTACCACGGGGCATCAATTATCATTCTTATTGTCTTCGACTGGAAGGTTTAAAGAATTTTTGTATTAGATGACTGACTGCATTCCCATAGTTTGATTCCATACGTCCAGATTGGCTTTAGAATTGCCTTGTGTATAAATATTTTGTTTTCAGTTAAAAGTTTTGATTTTTTGTTTATCAACCAGTACATGCTTTTCAATTTGAGATCTAGGTGACGCCTTTTAGCTTTTATGTGGCTTTTCCATGTTAATTTTTGATCTAGGTGAAGCTCAAGGTATTTTACTTCGTTTTTCAGTGGTATGGGGGTATTGCCTATGCTTACTTGTGGACATACGGTACGTCTTGTGGTAAATGTTATTTGCGTTGATTTGAGGGGGTTTACTTTTATAAACTAATTGCGCCGATTTTTTTATCACCTCAGAATCTGGTAAAGTATAAATAATTTTCTAAATGAATTAGAAGATTGTTAAAGTTTCATTTACCCAACAGTAGATAAATTAATTCTTTTAGGCGATTTTAATATTAATATTGTTAAAATATTTATTCTTGGGTTCGATTATTTTAAACACTTAGTACACAGTACAAACATTAAATAATTTATTCTAATATCTATCTAATATATAAAATGTTAGGGGTAGTCCACCCCTAAATTTTTTTTTTTATTTTTTAGACAAAATTTTTAATTTCTATTTTTTTATGATACAACATACAAAAATACATACAATCCTCAATTTTCACCCTTCTACGATCAACCCTTATTTTTTAATAGCCATTTTAGTAATTTAATCATTTTTCCTCTCCGGTCGAAAACTGATCAATCGTCATTTAATTAGTTATCCCCGCCAGATGTCTACAGGTGTCACTTCTGACCCAGTAAACAGCAGGGAGTAGGGATGAGAACGAAGCCGTCTCCTTTCTTTCTCACTCCCTACACAGTTGTCGGCCATCATTATTGTTTATGCATCAAGTGTAGTAGTAACGTTGACAATTATTATTTTGCTATCTCAGTGTAACTCTCATATTTACTTTTAATCATTCCTATTTTATCAATAATAATTAAATTATCAATTTTAAGTGTATTTTGCACGATTAGTTAAAAAAAAGATTGATAGATTTGAGAACACCATGTTTTTCACACGGACAATTATACGTGGCATTCTCTCGAGTGGGTAAACCATCCAGTTTGTTTGTGTTAGCTAAAGATGGACTAACAAAAAATATTGTTCACGCTATAGCATTAAGAGATTGATATTGTTTAATAGTGTTACTGTCGTAATTGTTTAATTAATGATATATAATTTTAAGGAATAAATTATAATAACTTAAAAATAATGTTTGCCTTTTGTTATTTTTATATTCCCTCATCGTTCACAGCGCTCCATGCTTATTTCACGCATATACCACATTCTTACGTACATACAATATACACATTCTAACATACATACATACTTACAATAAGTAAGCTATTTTTTGTCTACACTAGAAATTACTAGGAAATTATTTATATGGCAAAATAACGTTTGCCGGGTCAGCTAGTAATATATATAAAAGAACTTTTCGAAGATGAACAGCCAGAAGTGGAAATATTTAAAGACAGCACAAGAACAACAGAAGAAGTTCGTAAATCCATCTCTCTAAATAAAGACGGGAAAACTCCTGGTCCTTATGAAATACTAGAAGAACTTTTCAAACTCCTAGACGACAAAAATATTAATAAATAATAATCGCCAACGACCGGTAACGGAGAGGCACTGGAAGAAGAAAAAGATTCTAATATAATGTATGGTTTTTCGGGTTTAATGGCTGTCGCAAGTTAAAGCATATTTCACGAATATACGGCGGTCTATCGGATTATCGTTAGAAATTCGATAACCAGTATTTAATTGTACATTTAAGTAGGACGAAAGTAAATTTTTAAACAAATTTCGTAGGTAACGAATTTTATTTTATAAAAGATTTCTTCTTTTGAAATTAAAAAACAATATTTTTATTTGCAATCAAAATCAAATAAAAACATTTTAGAGTGTGTTAAACGAATTTTTCTAATTTTATATAAATATAAACTACCCTTTAGATGGCCCCCAAATCAATCATCTCTGGGTATGTTAATCGTTTGTCCACTGTAAGTATTTATAATAAAAATTAAGTTGGCTAAACATTTTAGAGGTTGTTAAATGATTTTTTTAATTTTCTGTAAATATAAACTACCTCTTAGACAGCATCCAAATAAATTGTCTCCTGGTATATCATTTTTTTGTTCACTGGAAGTATCTATAACAAAAATTAAGTTGGCTAAACATTTTAGAGAGTGTTAAACGATTTTTTTTAATTTTCTTAAAATATAAACTACCCCTTAGACGGCACCCAAATCAAACTTCTCTTGGTTTATCATTCTTTTGTCCACTGTTGGTATCCATACCAAAAATCAAGTTGGCTAAATATTTATGGGGTGTTAAACGAATTTTTCCAATATTCTATAAATATAAACTACCCCTTGGACGGCCCTCAAATCAATCATCTCATAGTATATTTTTTCGTCCAGAGAAAGTATCGATATCAAATATCAAGTTGAGTAAATATTTTAGGGGGTAAATACTGAGTTTCTTAAACCGCTGACTTTTGTAAACCAACCCATAAATGCAATTTATTGCCTTTACTCATCATTACAAAATAGCCATTTTATCATACCCTGTTTTCTTCATCATTAAAACATTTAATTTAGTTGAATTTTTGAATTTTTAATTTTACCCGATGCCACTGGTCGTTTGGCCGCTAGATAAAAACGGCCGCTGGAAAGTGGCCGGTCACAATGTGCATATTTCTAACCAAAAAACTGATCGAGAGCTACATCAACGATTTCTGTTCACAATAAAGCAAAAAATAAAAATAAAACCTTTAACAAAAGCATAATAATAAACAAAAAAATTTCGGGTTTAAATCTTAGGGGAATTTACTAATGTACCTTTTAACACAGTGCTTGCGTTATGTCGATTCTTGGTGAATAATATGATACCGTCATATAATGGTAAAATGAGCTGTAAAGATAATTCTCAACGTTTCGACATCGCGAGTGGAATGCATCTTCGGGAGATGTAGTTTTGTTGGCTTTTTTAAGGCTGACGGTTTGTGACATTTGTATGTCACGATCGCAGGTTATATAATATATCGGCCAGATAATAGGACAGGAGCGTATTCATCGGCTACAATCTGTAACAATATGTTGAAATATGATTCAAGTAACGTAAAAAAAATCTGCTATTTTAAATTCATTTGGTTTAAGTCAAGATATCGAAACCCCAACAATAATAACAGCAAAGTGCTCTCCACCATGTCAGATCTGATGATCTGATGATTACCCAGAAAAAAACAGTTATGGCAAAAAGATGTTAGATACTGATAGTGAAGAAATATCGAATCATTTACTTGTAAGTTGGGGATTAATAATGTCAGGATTAAAAAATAAGTTAAAATATGTTGAATTTCGTATTTATAAGCAATTTAATAAAATTGACTTCAGGAGAGACCTTTATACAGTGTGTCTGTAAAGTATGGAATAAATTCGATATTTTTTAATTAAAAAGCCTCATTAAAAAAATCCGAAACACGTTTATTTTTAATTTTAATGTTCTGCATTTTACAATATAACTTGGGGTCTAGCGGACAAAATTTAAAAGATATGTACTTAAAAATTAATTTTATTGATTTCTAATGATTAATACAGTGTATTTATAAAGTAACATAACTTACCAATATTTCGTTTTCTGTAACTTATTGACATATTTTTTTAATTCCGCAAAACCGCATAATTCTTACCTTATTTATTCTACAGTTATTAAAAAAAATAATTTACGGGAACGTTTCTATTACCAAAAAAATTCACAGAACAAATAACTTATTAATCTCATTTAATTAGATGTTCAAATTGTCTTCCTTCTTCTATTTGACAGTATCCAAGTCTATTATAAAAAGCTGATATGGTATTACGCAATTGCTGATTTGTTATTTGACGGGCTGTTATCAGTAATAACCCAAGGACATTGATAATTGTTCAAAACACAGATTTCGAAAGCTTGTTGCTTGGAAATAGACCGACGCTGTAGGCGGTCAGAGCTTGAAAGTAATGGGAAAAAATTATTTTTAAATTATTAAATAAAACCCCATGTAACTCATACAGGAGACACAATTTATCTAAGTGAATTGGGTTTAATCTGATTATTTTGAACCCAAGATTCTCCAGTTTAATTATTTTCCATTATAAATGATACACCCTGTACCATTAATTATAACTGATAACTACTTTTTAGTACTGTCGAGAGGGTGTATGTATTTGATTGATGTAGGTCACTACATAAGTTATACAATACAAAGTCCAGTTTATGCCTTTAGTTATTTTGCTAATATACAGGGTGATTGATTAGTGTGATAAAGCTCAGTAGCTCTGTTATCATAAACGATACCAAAAAAATTGTGTATAAAAATTGTAAGTACCTTTAAGTTTCATATTTCAAATTCATTTGCAATGTCCATAACGCGGTGCCAGATCAAAATTATGTTATTTAAATGAAACACCCTGTATTTTACCTGAAAATTAAAATCCTATCTACCACCCTATTATAGTATGTTATACAGGCTATTTAAAAAGTCATAACCAATTCTATGTGAACATCTTAAAAAAGTTCAACGGCCTGTATAATTAAAAAGGTGCATAAGAATAATAATCTATTGTAGCTGAAGTTTTTTAATGATTGTTAAAGTTTATAAACAAACGAATTTGAAAATATTTATTAAATCGAATACAAGGTAAGTCAAAATTTAAGTACAATATGTTCTCAGTAATTTTAAATGGATCACCCTGCATTTTATATTACTGTCGAAGACTACTGTTACATTACTTTTATTTTGACCAACCATTCCCTATTTCGTTATGTAAACGTACCAACTGTTAGTTGGCCATGATTGATTTGTTAAGAAAATTATTGTTTGGTAACTTAGTGGTTTAATAACGAGTACATAAAATAAGGTTTAGAAATAAGGTTTAAAAAAATTACACTCGGGGGAAATAAGAAACAATAAACAGAAAATTAAAAAACAACACTATTACTAAAATAAAGTAGGACTCTATTATTACCAAGTATTAAATGACCACCCAAAACATCTATGCATGCCTGAAAGCGGTCATTAAAAGAGTTACTTACATTACGAAGCATTTGCACAGTAACATTTCAAAATGCATTTCGTATTCTCTTTTTCATTTTACACCTTGTTGTTGTAGGTGTTTTATACACTTCGTTTTTAACATAACCCCAAAAAATGAGTCCATTTTATTGAATTTTGATAACCTGGGGCCATAACCTGGGTGGCCACCACACTGATCTACTTCTTCGAATCCATCTTTTAGGAAACTAATCATTAAGTTCTTCTTGAACTAATGCGTTATGGTGAATCTGAACCACATTTGTTCATGTATACGAAGTGAAGCATCTTCCAATAATATGGGTAACTGATTTACTAAAAAATTTAAATACATCTCTTCATTTAGATGCTCCTTAAAAAAATATGGGCTCACTACATAGTTACTAAAAATACCTTCACACACATTTAGCGACCATCTAGTTTGACTGTGTGTAATTATGTGGTATGAATTAGTTGTCAAATAGTAGTGAAAATTATGCCTGTTAACAACACCATTTTTATGAAATGTAGTTTCATCTCCAAATAGTACAAAGTTAAAAAATCTCTTTGTTGATTAACTTTTTGTAAAGTGCATTCGTAAAATCATTATGTGCAATTGAATGTGGTAAGCGTGCATTATGTTTTTAGAAAGAATTCTTTGAACACAGAAGTAACTAAGTTCTTGTTCTTTTGAAATATTTCTAATACTTGTATGTGGATTTTCGTTAACTGCCACGAGTACATTCATTTCGTTTTTCTCTGTCACAGTAGTTTTTGTTTTTTCTTATTTTTCATAAGTAGTTGTTGAACCGGTGCGGTTAAACCGATCCTTCATGATCTTTTATGATAAAGTACTTACTGATAGTAATGCGTTTTTATTATATTTCCCCAATATCCAGATTATTTTTACCATTTTGCCACGAGTAAAATTCATATTTGCTAGTTTAGAGTATAACACGCCAATTGATTAACAAACAGTAATTGTGAATTGTCAGTTTCTGACAAATCAATCACGGCCAACTAACAATTGATACTTTTAGATACCTAATTATTCCTTAGTATAGAAAAATGAAAATATCCCAAAAAACTAATAACTTTAGGTATAGGGAAATGGTTATAAAAATAAAAGTATGGTAACAGTGATATAAAATACAGGGTGATCCATTTAAAATTACTGAGTAAATCATGTAGGTAGTCAAGTTTTGACTTACCCTGTATTCGATTTAATAAATATTTGCAAATTCGTTCGTGTTTATAAACTTTGAAAATCATTAAAAAACTTTGGCTTTAATAGATTATTATTTTTAATCCCCTTTTTTTATTATACAGGGCGTTGAACTTGTTAAGATTTCCATATTGAATTGGTTATAACTTTTTAAATACCCCGTATAACATACTATAATCCCGTATTGTTTTAATGAGGAGGTAAAACGGAGTTTAATTTAAAGGTAAAATACAGGGTTTTTTATTTAAAAAAAACATAACTTTGATCTGGCACCGTGTTATGAAACATCTTGTAACATTGTAATTAAATTTGAAATGATAACGGAGAGCTACTAAGCTTTTTCTCACTAATCAATCACCCTGTATACGATGGTGTTCTTAAAAGTTTTCGACTTAACAAAGATACCTACAATATAATGTTTCTTAAAATTTAATTTTGTTTTTCCACATAGTCTTCTTGTAAGTCTACTTACTTCTCACAGCGATGCTTCCACTGCTTTGACCCGTCCAAATAGTATTCGGCGTCTTTCTCTGCAAAATAATTATGTATTTGGCAAAAACCTCTGTCCTTTGAGCGCAATTTTTGGGTAAGAAAACAAAAAAAAGTAGCTTGGAGCTTGATCTGGCGAGTAAGAAGGCTAGATTGTAGATTGTAGATTGTAGGAGGGGGGCGTGAAGGCTATGCAACCCCTCAAGCACCTCGACCCATCAGATCTTTTGTGCAAAACCCTTAATCTATTCGGGGCCCGGGATTCCGAGACTTCAAACAAAGTTTATCAGTTTTCTGGGGGCTAAGTTTCTGACATCAATGGGCATTCGCAAAGCAAATGTTCTGCAGTTTCAGCGAAGTTCTCGCAATAGCGGCAATTATCACTCTCCAAGATTTCATTGTGAGGCATTGCTGCCTCCTTAACGACCCTCAGAATTGCAACCTCACAGGGTGTTATATCCCCAATGGTATCTTTCAGCCACTGCACGGTGGCGTTATCGGCACACATTAGGGCTAACCAACCGGGTCTATTGTGGGAGCTATAAAAGTAAGGCTTTATGACAGCCTTTTTTCTCAGCTCGATTATCTTGTACAGAATTGACTCTTTACGGCTTCAATTTGTTCCGTTGTCAGGAGCATCTCCGGATAGTTGGTCGGCAGAATGCCCACTTTTACACCTTCCATCATTTGACTGAAAGTTGGTTTGGTGGGCACTGAGGCACTACTGCCTCTGTCCACCGCTTTCAGTCTTTTGGTCAGTTGACCGTCAAAAGTATTTTCCTCTGACCGGACTCATATTCTGGACTTTGTCATCGGTTTGCTTCCTCAACGGTTCAACCGCTTTTATCTTGGCCTCTTCTGCTGGGAGTCCTTGTATGATAAGGTATTTAAACCTCTTTCTGGCAGCTCCGCTGAGTCTAAATCTTTCCTTCCCTTTCAAGAGGGTTTTTGGGGATTTATCAGTCTCCTCGTCACTGCCGGATTTGAGCAGGTCAGCTTTGGATTTAGGACGTTCAACGTCCTGTGTGATGCTGCCCGTTTCCATAAGAATTTCGTCCTCTATGTTTTTTGGGAAGTTTTCCTCACCCTGGTTTTTTTCCGTTGTATCCATATATGGTCGCACGAAAAGCTAGGGAAAGACGGTCACCTACGACAGAGCCCCGCATGCCGCAAGGAGGCAAGTGAAACCGAGGGGCGCCAGGTACCCCGGAGTTCGCATAATCGCAACTAGTCCACCCACTAGCCATGCAGTCTTCTGCTTATGCTGTTCCACCTTGTACTTGGGGAGATTTTTATTGTAGTTCTCTTCTATTTGGCCAGTTGGTTAAGGCAATCCCCCACGCATCATCAGCTGTTGCTGGTTGTCAGTTCGGTCTATACCAGGCAGGTTCCCACAGAGAGTTTTAGCTCTCCGGCCCATCAGGAATGTTCCAGACATAACATCTAGTTACATTCCCGAAACCTCAAATAACAAGTTCCCTCCTCCACGCTGTATGTCCTGGTATTTCCGTTGGGATGACATTTGGTTAGAAAATAATAGAACCACAAGTGATCCTGCTATTTTCGTATCGAGCGGTAATACGTGGAAGCAATCACCCGATGACTGATTTTAGCCATCGTTCCACGGCTCCAACCTATATGCATGCAATAAATTACAAACCACAAGCTAAGCAGTGAGACAATGGCCAAAAGCAACCAACCTCGCCAAGTAAGGAGGGTGGTCAAGCAGTTTAAACCATAATTCGTGGATTTTCGCCATGGCAACCGCTGAGTTGTAAAATGGCACATTGTCTTGTTGAAACGGAATTTTTTCTAAAAATGTGGCTGGTTTTTCGCAGTTTATGCCTTTATCTTGTCAAGCAATGATGCGTAGTATGCTTCTGTAATGTTTATTGCTTTTTGAAGATAATCAATTAAAATAACCCCACGATAATAACTTTCCTAGTCGAAATAACTGTTTTTGCTTTTTTTTAGGGCTGATGCACCTTTCGAATTTTACTGTTTTGACTGCATTTTTGTTTTGGGCGTACGAGGATAAAAGTCACCTGCAACGTTTAGTATATCGGTGTTGAAGTGTTTCAAACCCTTTTGAAAAAAATTCAGAACTTTGAGTTTTCAGACCTAACCTAACCTAACCACTGCTGACATCACACTTCTCTGCAACCGAATACGCCGCTCCAGTATGGTGTGCATCAACTCACGCAAAGCAAATCGACTTTCCTTTGAATCAAGCAGTTCGCCTTATAACAGGTTGCCTAAAGCCGACGCCACTTTATCGGGTATTGTCTCTCGCTGGGATAGCACCGCTTCACATCAGGAGAGAGGTAGCCGCTGAGGCAAAAAGGGGGCGACAAGAGACCTACCCAAGGCACCCGCTCCATGGCCACCAACCAGCTAGACCCAGACTCCGATCCCTCTTTTTGACCAGGACAGCACCTTTGCAAGTCTCTCAGGAAGCCAGAAGGCTCAAGGCGCTGAGGTCCATGACCCAATCACCAACAAAAAGAGGAGCTGGCACCGGGACATTTCCTCCCATACCCAATCTGGAGAACGCTCAACAGACTTCGCACAGGAGTCTCGAGGTGCAGAGAAAACCTGCAAAAATGGGGAATGCTACCAAAGGACGAAAACCCCCAGTGTTCCTGCGGATAAATCCAGAACCCTCCACACCTGCTAACCTGCACCGACATGGGACAGAGCTGCACAGGAAACAATCTAATTTTATCAAATGACAGGGCCATTAGAGCCGCAAACTTTTGGAAGAACATAGTGTGATTCGGACACGAATAACTAACTAACTATCACTCGTGATTATCAGCAAAGCGGATTTTTATTTTGAGAATAGATGATAATCTCTGTGGTCGAATCTGGAGAAAAAGGGGGTTGTTTAAAAATTTCAAATCCCGCATTGTGAATAGCAGCCATTGCAACACAACTTTTGTCTGCCGGAGCGTTGTCTTGGTTGAAGAGCACACCTCGACTCAATTTTCCTTTTTTATTTTCTCTGATCGCTTTGCATACTTTCGATATTAAATTTGCATAATATTCATCTGTTATGGTACGCCCATCCGGTAAATAATAAACGAAAATAACACCTGGAAAATCCCAAAAAACTGTAGCCATGATCTTATCAGCTGATGGGACAACACAAAATTTTTGAGGAGGCCGCTATTCCATGCTTTGTTTTTTAGATTCATTAAAGTGATGGATCCATGTTTCGTCGACCGTAATTTTTTTTCGCTTAAATCCATCGGGATTTCTGTTAATGATCTCCAAATTTATCTCCGCTGCAACCTGGCGAACACGCTTCTGGTCTGCCGTCAGCATTCGTAAAACCCAACGTGCAGAGATTTTTTTAAGACCCAATTTCTAATGTAAATTTTTTTTAACGCTTTCAACAGAAAACCTTTATGTCTCTGCTATAATCTTGACTGTAATTCTTCTGTCATTTAATACCATGTCATGGATTAAATTCACATTTTCTTTGGTCACCACAGTTTTAGAGGCTCCTGCGACTGTTGTATGTTAACAGGACTCTCTTTTCAGTTTGAAATCTCGTAACTAGTTCTTGATTACCTGGTCCAAAGGGGCAGAGTTAGCCAATACTTGTAAGATGTCCTTATAAGGGGATAACCCCTTTATACAGAGGTACTTAATCGCACCTCTTATCTCAACTTTGTCAATTTTTATAAAATCACGCATACCTCAATGGAAAAAAATTAATATTTAACATACACGAACTGATGCACTAATGCTAAATGGCACACACTAATGTCATTAAAGAAGCTGTTGCCTGACACTTTATTTGCATTTGTCATTCAACGCCAACTATGTTAGGGACAACAATTCGTGAACTATTCTCTTATATGGTGTATCCAAGTTTTATTTACATTAATTAATTTTCGCAATAACTCCGATTAAGAGCGTTGGAAATGTTTATTCTAACACGGTTTTTTCTAACGTGAGCAAACTCGGCACCCAACGCGGGAACAGCTTTATCATGCCTAATTATTAATTTAATATGTGACAAAGACGTTCTTTGGATATATTCATAGCGTATGTCTTTTTGATCTATGACAAGTCGCCTCAGCATTTGAACGAATTTATGATGTTGCACTCTATCAAATGCTTTTTCGTAATAAATGAAACACACTACTACATCTTTTCTCTGATCGTAACAGTTCTGAACCAACGCTTGGGTTGCGACCAATGCCTCTCTCGTACCGAGACCTTTTTTAAATTCGAATTGAAACAGCGCTTTCGCATTTTGGGAAAATTCTGTAGTGAATGACCTTCAAAAACACTTTCAGAGTGTGACTCACCGAGGTGATCAATCTGTAATCTTCACATCTTTAGTGTGACCTTACATGGTAATTTGTTGTACCGATTCAAGCCTTTATAAAATGATAATTTCATTTAATTTGATAAGTTTTATTTGGAAAGGTGGAATTATTGCCCAGTATGACCTCTGGTCTGGTGAGAATGAATTTGAGATTTGAAAACAATAAATTCGTTAAAATATACACCGTTCTTTAAGATTTTAAAAATAAATATCAGTGGTGATTGGTAAAATTTCTGGGAAAGAGAAGAGAATTTAACATAAAGTAAATACTTGTATAGCTGTTACACCTCAGAATTATTCGCATTCCTCGGTTCTGTAGTTTCTGTAGGCTGGAAATTTGATTTGTGTTAAATGTGTACATTATGCATTATCCTGGAATACATAGAATTAATGACACTCTAGTAAAGAAATATGGTTTTTTGTAGATATTTTTCTAGACAGTTGAAATGAACACTGAAAAAGAGTGCATTATCAGGCATAAAACCTAAGTATTTGATTTCATATACAAATGCAATAGTTTTATTAGCTATGAAGAAAGTATATAATCGTTTTTATTTAAGTCATTTTTTAAAACAATAATGATGATTGTTAATTAAAGCAGTGGATTTACCCTAAATAATATTACATCTAGTTAAAGGCAAGTAAGGCATCAGTAAAGTTTTTGCCCATTCCTTTACTTCGATTCATTTTCTCAAGTGAGCAAAAGTATAAGTGACAGGAACCATTAATGCTTCTTTATTAGGAAAGTCATGAAAGAATACAGAACTTGTGTTATTTACTCTACAGAAACATTTGTAAACACAGCAGTTAGTATTGTCTAATATGTAATTCCTAGCTTTCAGTTCATTTTTGTTTTTCTAGCCTAAAAATTTAAAAGGTTGATAATAAGTGCATTCTTATTTCATCAGCTATCTTACTTACCTGAGATATTCAAAAGTCCTCTAACGACAATATTGTTTCTGCAATTTGATAATAAGGTCGTTTTACAACAAAGCAACAAACAGATGTATAAGTTAAACAGCCATACTCTAATAAAGAAACCAAAATGTTTATATCAGTGGTCTGGGTGCGGCCTGAAAGGTCTACACGACTAACTTCCCAGTGAAAAGAATAAAAAAATACCACATAATTTGTTGTTATAATTATTATTATTACTTTTAAAATAAATAAAAAAAATGATTTCAAATTGTTTATAATAAATTATAATTATCATTAACAATATTTTGTTTATGTCAACCATATTCTTTCAAACTTTTTCTTATCATTTCATTAGCGGGAGCTATTTTTAATTGTTTAATACAAAAAATTTTTTTTTAATTATTATGATCAATAATAATTTGATAATAACAATATTCAATTGTTATAAACAAGGCTTGATTATTACTAACAATAATTTTTCACTAATATAGCGTCTTCAATGCTATTCTCTTAATACTGACACTAGTTTAAAAATCTCCAATTTCTATTTTTGTTTTCTAAAACTATTTATTTTTATAAAATAATGTCATCATATTTTGCATACAAATATTCCTTACATGCAATAATCATAATTTTTAAAAGATCTTAAAATTCTGTATTAAAAATAGTATAATTTATAAATTGCAATATTCAGGTAGTTTACCATTCTTTTCAGTTTTTTTATTCTTCATAAAAACAGCTTGCCCGATTTTGCTAAAAATCTAATCAGTTCTAAGTTGCATAATTATGCGTCGAATACAATCGGTCCCACGCCGATATCATTTTTTGTTCTCGAGATAATCGAGACGAAAAATAATTCCGAAAGTTTACCATTTTTTTTAGCTTTTTGATTCTTCATATAAAACAGCTTGCCCGATTTTTCTGAAATCTAACCAGTTCTAAGTTGCATAATTATGCGTCAAATACAATCGGTCCCACGCCTATATCATTTTTTGTTCTCGAGATAATCGAGACGAAAAATAATTCCAAAAGTTTACCATTTTTTTTAGCTTTTTGATTCTCCATATAAAATAGCTTGCCCGATTTTTCTGAAATCTAACCAGTTCTAAGTTGCATAATTATGCGTCGAATACAATCGGTCCCACGCCGATATCATTTTTTGTTCTCGAGATAATCGAGACGAAAAATAATTCCAAACGCACATACGTACATACACACACACAGACGTCCACTTAAAAACTATTGTATTCGACTCTGGGGACATTGAAATGTGGAGATATGTCAAAATTCGGGATTCGCAAAGTCGGACCCATTAGTATAACTTCCACGGGGAAGTTAAAAAAAGTTTTTGAATGTACCCATTATTCGTTAAGGAGACGATGTTGATGAATAAAGTGGAAATTTGCAAAAAATAAACTGTTAATACTAAACAATCATATTATCTTGCTTGCGCGCTAATTATTTCAATATTATTATCAATTATTCTGAGATGTACATGTCGTGCAACGGTTGTTTTTTAATAATCAGAAATTAGTGTCTGTCGGTTTTCTGATGGTGTATGTAGCTGTTATCAATTCGCGATAGCGCCCACATGAAATGTTTAGTATGCACGAAAACATAACAGTAAGATATGTTGAATGGTATTAATGACGTTAATTACCACCAATTACCAGTAGCGGTGTTTTTTTTACAAAAAAAATACATCATGAGAAAATTCCTTGACGATTGGAAAGGTGACATATCAATTGGAGGAAGAAAAATAAGTAACCTGAAGTATGCGGACGACACTATGATTATTGCAGCAGACGAAGAACAACTGATAAATATAATGAACAAATAAGAGAACTATAGTAATTAAAATTGTTTTAAAAATCAACAAAACAAAAACCGAAGTAATGATCATCGATCTAATGACACATCCAATATCAAAAACGTAGCGAGATGTGATGTGGTGGACAAGTTTGTATAATTGGGATCGTTAATAACCAAAGGTGAAGGTTGTTCAGAGGAAATAAAGAGAAGATTGGCAATGGCCAGATCAGCAACAACTAAGCTCATAAAAATATGGAGAGATCAAACCATTACAAAAACAGTGAATGTAATGCTGGCCAAATCCTTGATCTTCCCAAATGATGTTAACTCCGTTAAAATATGGACACTAAAGAAAACAGATCGAAAAAAAATTGAAGGTTTTGAATTATGGGGGTACAGACGAATCCTAACAGTGTCACGGGTGGAACACGGAACAAACGCCTCTGTTCTACAAGAACTAAAAATCAAAAAGCGTCTACTAAACCAAATCCATAGAGTATATCTCAGTTACTTTGGCCACATAGCTAGAAGAACAGGTGAGATGAAAAACCTTGTGGTCAAGGGAAAAGTTAAGGGAAAAAGGACGGTCTCCAATTAGGTGGACCGACAGATTAAAAGAAATGACGGGACACTCAATGCACGAGGCAATACATCTAGCACAAGATAGAAACGCATGGAAACAACAAATTCAAACATATACCTTAAATAGTATCACTACACCCTCCAGATGGTAAAAGGACTGAGAAGAAGAATATAATCCGACAACGGACGATTGCGCGCGGTGGTCAGAAAATTTGTCAGGCAGTAGAGAATATAACCTTCGGTATTATGGGTCAATTGTGCGCGGATTAAACTTCTTAGTGCAATCTGTTTCTTCATGGAAATAAAAACTAAATAAAACGATTATTATTCTTTATTCCATATTTGAGGCAGTAAAAGTTAAAAAATTGGTACTAAACTAAACTGCGCAGGTAAAAGGCGAAAGATTTATTCGCATCGAAGGGAAACCTGAGACAACTGGCAGCGAACAATTAGGTTACTCTTATGTGGGTTTCAGGTCACAAGGGAGTTAAAGTCAACGAAGAAGCAGATTGCTTGCCAAAGAAGGGAAAAATACACAATTTGCCGACCCAGAACCCAGAACTTGAAAGAAAAAGTTTAACGCTGGGAAACAGATGAAATGTAATCTCACTGGCATAAAGTGCCAGGAAAAAGACAAGCGAAAAGGTTAGCAAGCTTTTCGCCAAGGAAAGCTAAACAGCTTATCAAGTTGGACCAGAAAGACTTGAAACTGGTGACGGAGCTACTCACTGGACACTGCCCACTGAGGTATCACCTTAAAAAGATGGGCAAAACAGAGAGTGATAGTTGCTCGCTATTGCGAGAACTTCGCTTAAACTGCAAAACATTTGCTTTGCGAATGCCCAGCGCTTTTCTGCAAGAGGCTTAAGTTTCTGTAAGAGGCCTTCCTTAAGCCCATTTATATCAGTAACTTAACCCCCCGGAAACTGATAAACTTTGCTCGAAGTCTCGAAATCCCGGGCCTCGAATAGATTAAAGGTTATGCACAAAAGATCTGATAGGTCAAGGTGCTTAAGAGGTTGCATAGCCTTCACGACCTCCTCTTCTCTACAATCTACAATCTACAAACTGCGCAGATGTCGGTCGTCAATTCAATTTCAGAAATGATAGATTCGACTCTTAATCGATGAGAAACATGAAAACATTAGCCGAACCTAACCTATCGCAAACAGTTCCTTTTTTAACTAATTGAAACATTTGTTTATTCGAGGCAGAATTTGTGAAATGTCGGTCGAACGCGCTCGCTTCGCAAATGTTCCAAATTATAAATAACGTGTACGTTAAAAACGCATAATAAAACAAATGCTTATACAGTCAGAAAATTGAGAAAAAATATGAAAAAGAATACCTTAACGAGTAAATTTTTATCAGCTGCTTGACTGTGATTACCTTTTAGTTGTAACAGCAACCCTTCTGATTTATCCACCGAAATAGAAGCTGGACATTCCCGTTTCGTGCAGCGATATGAAGCACCTAACACAGTTTCCCCGTCTTTACAAAAAGTATAATTTTCGACTAATAATAATTTTTTTCCGCGCTTACTTAGCATTGTCACCATTACGAAATATTCTAGAGGGGGGGTACCAGAATATAAAATCATAAAACTGGGAAAATCCAGCTATTAGAGGTAGGTACCTACTTAATATCTTGTCTGCGTTCAAACGACCCATCCTTTTTGGGTTCATTTTCTAACCGGTAAAGGTCAAATTGACCGCGGCGCGCTATTGACCTACACCCATGTAATCGTCCAGGGTATTCAATATACTCACACAGAACATCATTAATCTAATTAAAAACGGCATCTAGCTCTAGGTGTGTTTCTTGACCTGTCAAAAGCATACGATTGTCTGGATCATAATATCTTGTTAATTAAATTAGAGAAATATGAATAAGAATAGAATAAGAGAAAATGCTCTGAAATGGTTTCATTCATTTTTAGCAAACAGACAACAGAGAGTCAGTATTACTAAAGACTCGAAAAACTTTAAATCTGATATTATAACAACATCTATAGGTATACCGCAAGGAAGTATAACGGGCCCACTATTGTTCGTTATATTTATGAATGATTTATGCAAATCTAAATTAGTAGAGAATCAATTTATAACTATATATTCTGATAATTCAAGCCTTCTGGCAGGGGGAGACACATATGCGGAGATAATGGCAAACTAAAAACAAAACAAAAACTCATGTACCACCACTGCCCACATTCAACCGAAGAACTCGGCACGCTGATTAGTCTCACCCATTTACTCCCAAGATTGACACTACAAGGACCAATCTCCATCAAGAATCCTTCTTTTGCTACGGAATGGAACAAGCTTCCAAAATCAGTTTTTTCAGAGAACTATGACCTGCAACTTTTCAAAAAGCGGGTCCACAATCATCTCCTTTCTATAATCCATCCCCCCTCTAATAGTCGCACTGCGGGCCGTCCACCGCCCACACAATAGGTTTAGCCTTTTTGCGCCTATTTTCAGTAAAAAAAAAACTTTTAATGTAAGAGAGGACACGTTAGATTCAGCCCCTCCGCACTGGAGATACCCCTTAGATATTTTAAAAAAGCCCTTGGTATCAAGTCATACCCCATTTAAAAGATCTGGTAAATCTCCATTCAATCATTGATACCAGCCTTCCATTGTTATTAAATTATTGTTTAAAATTGGCTCTCTTTCCATATGCCCCACAAAACTAAATCCTGTTGGTGTTATAATCACTATGACTTTTTTAATTGTCAATATTGTTTTTGTTTTTGTCACTGTTACTATGACTTTTTGAATTATCAACATAATACGGGGGCACATGAAAATTTTAAAGAGAGCCAATTTTAAACAACGATTAAATAACAATGAAAGGTTGGTATCAAAGGCAAAACCAGACCTTTTAAATGATGTATGACTTGATACCTAACGCCATTTGAAAAAAATTAAGCGGTATCTCCAGTAGGAAGAAGGTGAATCTGACGTTTATGACATTAGCGCTAAAAAGTGTTCCCCTCAAGTTAAAAGTTGTCGCATTTCTAAAATATTAAGGATGGGCTTTTTCAAATAAACGCAGTGTATGTTACAATCTAATAAGAAGTAAGCATTGCATAAGTTTTTTTAGAACACTTCTGGTAAAACAAGTGTTGTTGTTGTTGTAATTTCGCTATGTTTAATGTTATGTGCAAAATAAATCAATAAAATAAATTGTTGTTTATATAGCTAATTAGCATTTTTCTTGGGTTTCCATTTGATGTATCACAAGGTAGGGGTTATTATATATATTATTATTATTAGAATCGTGCCCGGGTGCAAAGCTCAGGGACACTTAGTTGTCACCATTGTATCCCTATCCCCCCGGCTATCCTTAAGGCGTGTCCCTGTACCCTACCGCATTGCAAAAAGACAGTAGGTTGTTTAGGTTCACCGCTTTAAAGAGCTCTATGTCTAGAATCCCTGCGCCCAACCACTTCTAGCGTTTTACTATTAGGGCTGGGCATTCGCAGAGAAAGTGTCGTGGAGTTTCCTCCATTTCTTCACACCACCTGCACAGGTTACTATGTCCCTGTGTTTTGTGACTGTAACATCTTAGCTCACTGTGTCCAGTGAAAAGTCCTAGGACCATTCGAGCTTGGAGTCTATTTAATTTATTTATCTCCTTGGCCCACTTGTTAATATGTGTTCCAAATAGTTCTTTGGACCATCTGTAGCCCTGGGAATCCGTCCAGGTCGTCCATTTTTGTAAGCAATTTTTATTCTAATTTACACAATAAATTTTATTTTACAAATCACTTAGAAATTCAGAAGTCCATTAGAGTCAATCCAAAAAATTAACATAGAATCTCTTTCTAACGACTCAACAAAGAAACTGTATCAACAAAGAATAATACAAAAGATCAATGAAAATGGAATTACAGATGAAGATACCATAGAGACATCGTGGACCAAACTAAGATCCAACATCATTAATGCAGAGGAGGAAGCATTGGGTAGCAGACAGGTAAAAATTGGCGGAAGTCGAAACACAAAACCGTGGTTTACGGAGGAGATTAGAACGTTAGCGGATGAGAAAAAGAAATCGTATCTAAATCTAAGGAGCGGAACAGCTACACAAGAGGAGTATAGAGTTGTAAGAAATAGAGTTAACACAAAAATAACAGCAATAAAACGGCAATTCTGGGAGGCATACTCAGTGAGCATGGAGCACGACCTCTATGGAGGACAAAAGAAAATTTGGAATATGCTTAGAAATCGTAAAAGGCCAGTGAATGAGTACGTTAACACTACAAAAATATCAACGGAACAGTGGGAGTCCCATTTTCGTATGCTGAACAGCGATTCTGGCCAAGAAACAAAACCAGTAATGGAAGAACAAATCAACAATGCAGACGGTAACCCCATAGAGCAGACCCTATGTACAAGAGACATCAACCTAGCAGTGTCAAAACTAAAAAATCGAAAGTCACCTGGATTAGATAACACAAACAATGAACTTATAAAATATGGTGGACCTACGTTGATGGAACAAATCACATTGCTATTCAACAAAATATATAAAAACAAGAAAATTCCAGTACAATGGAAAGAAAGCATTACAATACCATTGTTTAAGAGAGGTGTCAAAACAGATATGAACAACTATAGGGGAATAAGTCTGTTAAGTACAACATCGAAGCTACTGACAAAGATCATAGCCCAACAGGTGGCACAGACTGGAATTAATGAGGAGCAACAAGGGTTTCGACAAAATAGATCCACCATCGACGGGATTTTTATTCTTAGACAGATAGCTGAAAAAGCAATAGAATACAACAATGTGGCTTACATGTGTTTTATTGATCTAGAACAGGCTTTTGATAGAGTCAGACTGAAGGATGTGCTTGCACTGCTCGAGGAACGAAATTTGGACTCTCATCTTATCGCATTAATTAAAGAATTGAATACCGGAAATTCTACGTTTATAAGAGTTGAACAGAAGCTAACAAAAAGGATAAACATATCAACAGGTATAAGACAAGGAGATAGCCTTAGCCCTATTTTGTTCAACATCGTCATGGATAAAATAATCGACGAAGTCAAAACGGCGGGAAAAGGATACAAGATGGGAGATCAGGAGTTTAAAATAATCTGTTATGCTGATGATGCGGTCATTATATCGCAAGACGAGGACAATTTACAGAGAATGCTATTTAAATTCGAGCAATCTGCACAACAGTATAACATGATCATCTCGCAAGAAAAAACACAATCTCTTACAATATCACGAGATCCCAAAAGATGTAAACTGGCATTATATAACAAGAGCGTGGCACAGGTTATGTCATTTAAATACTTGGGTGCTCAAATAACCAGTAACCGTGATCTTAAGTCGGAAGTCAAGTCGCAAACAATCAAAGCAGCAAGACTATCGGGATTCCTACGAGATGTGATATGGAGGAACAAGCACATGTCTATAGCGAGCAAAACAAGAATCTATAAGACCTGCGTAAGACCGGTAATGACCTACGCTACTGAAACGAGGGCAGAAACAGCAGCAACAAAGAGAATTTTAAGAGCAGCCGAAATGAGAACCCTAAGGACCATAACAGGACATACTTTACTCGACAGGCAGAGGAGCGAAGACATCAGAGCTACCTGCGGCATTCAAGATGTAGTAAGATGGTCCAGAGTCCGAAAGAGAGCTTGGAGGGATCATGTGGACAGAATGCCTGGAAACCGCCTCGTAAGAGCTGCTAAGCACAACAAGCCTGAAGGTAACAGACCACCAGGACGACCGCCCAAGAGGTGGCACTAGAGCTGGACATCAGAATCCCAGTTGCGGCTGCTATGATGGCTAATATATGAGGAAAAACAAGACAAATGTCTTAAGAAAAAGAAGAAGAAGAAGAAGAAGACTTAGAAATTCATAACTGTATAACACTTTATAATTACTTTAAAAATACTTGACTCTAAAACTAAACTCAGATTTAAAAACCTCGATCTATGATTCAGTTTAAATACCTCCAAATTATTGTTCTCGAAAAATCTGCAATAGTCGAAATAATATTTGGACCTTATTTTCGAGAATAATCCAGTGTCTTCTATTACTAGCGGCTCATTATGTATTTATCCCAATTGTGGTCGATGCGCTGTCGCCTAAAGGCAAGGTCGACAGAGACGGACCCAAAAAAGTCGTAACAATATATTGCTCGCTAGATTAATTATTTTCACGAAATAATGGTTGTTTAAGTTTTAAATCTTAAAATTTAACGTGTATTGGTTTTAATTTAAAGAATATATTGGGTATTTTTTAAATAGTCTTGTAACTTGGACCTACTATGTACCTTATACATGTCGACGTACAACAGCTTATTTGGACAGGTTTAGTTGTGTCTTAAATAATACAGTATGAATATTAATTTATAGTACTTAAACTTTAAAACAGGTATTTCCTGCACCTCTTCTGGTAGTGGGAAACCCAAAAATCTATTGATACGCCTATTTACATGACCTGACAAATAAAAATGACGATTACCATATTGAAAAGCAAAGATTCTAGCGCTAGTCCAGTCACCTTAGGCCATATTTTACGAAGTTTTATTCAAGTGGCGCACCCCATGGCCAATATTTGTATAGGTTGTTAATAGAATATAGTCAGGTGTTTCCGGCCACTGCTGGGGTATATTTTAGCAACAAACAATTATTGAAAATTAAAAAATGGATATTTTTGAGATAATTTTTTTGGAACGTGTGCTATCGACAAAAGTTTCCAATAAAATGTGTTCATCATAACGTCCTCTGTAAAAAAAGGGCCTGATAAAAAAGTGCAAAAATTGTTAATTAAGCGGTTAATGGCAAATGAAAATAAAAATTCTACATTTTTTTTTTGCAACCGCAATCAGGTATTTGTCAACATATCAGTTTGAGACTCGTACATAATGTAAAGGAGCCAAACCCCAAGAGAATCATGCAAGATTTATCGATCTGCAAGGCATAGTTTAGCAACAATCTGTGATCATCGAAAAATCTTTGCCTTTCAGTTGAATTTCCCGACGAAGACCCACAGGGTGGAAAAAAATCGAGAAGCTTATCATTATGCATAAGCGATTTGGAACGTGGAACATTATTTTGGAACAGTATAACGCGTTGTAGCGTTATTAAAAAATACTGTTCCAAAATAACGTTCCACGAGTAACGAGTACTTTTATCGCCGCGCACGATATTATTTCCAATACATCGAAATAAATCGATAACTGTGATGGCATAATTGCTCGTAAAGAAAATAATTTTATTACATCCCATTGCCCCGGAAGCGTAGGGATTGCCGAGGAACTCGAATTTTGCAAAAATCTTTATTAAAACTGTATAAAATTAAACAAACGTAAACACATTTATGACTCGGGCGGTAATCAAAATATAGGCAGGCAGGAACAGGTTGATTCCATCAATAGAGATCTTAAAGCAATCGTCGAGTGGGGAACCAACAATCTTGTTCAGTTCAACGCCCAAAAAACACAAAGTGCCACGTTTTCCAAGAAAGTGAATTTCTCAAATCATCCCATCACAATGTCCGGAAATACCCTTGAACCAAGTCCCTCCATCTCGATTTTGGAAGTCACGGTGTCCAATAATATGTCTTGGCATGACCATGTTGCTAACATCGCAAAGTCGGCAAGCCAGAGGCCAGGTTTTCTGTGGAAAGCCAAAAAGTTTTTTACTCTTGATCAACTGTTGACAACTTACAAGGCTCAAATCCGACCTCTACTGGAGTATTGCTCGCACATTTGGGGTTCAGCACCAAGGCATTCTCTTCGTCTTCTAGATTCCATTCATAAAAGAGCCATTCGCTTGATAAACAGCTCAACTCTCACTGATACCCTTCACCCTCTAGAACATAGAAGAAGAGTTGCAGACCAGTCATTGCTCTACAGATATTTCCATGGCAGATGCTCCAGAGAAATAAAAACTCTTGTACCACCATTGGCCACATTCGGCCGAAGAACTCGGCACGCTGATCAGTCTCACCCATTTACTCTCAAGATTGACACTACAAGGACCAATCTTCATCAATAATCCTTCTTTTACAGGGCTGTTACGGAATGGAATAAGCTTCCAAAATCAGTTTTTTCAGAGAACTATGACCTGCAACTTTTTAAAAAGCGTGTCCACAATCATTATCTTTCTATAATCCCTTCCCCTTCTAATAGTCGCAGTGCGGGCCGTCCGCGGCCTACACGATAGGTCTACCCTTTTTGCGACTATTTTCTTAAAAAAAAAATATAATAATATACGGTGGTTTTTGCAGACAGTTTGAAGAAACTTCGAGAGATATTTGTCAGAGTTGCCGAAACCAGTCAGAAATACGGGTTGTTACTGAACACAAAGAAAACAAAATGCATGATAATTTTCAAAAATAAAATCCAAACGAAAGGACTCATCATACAAGATCAACGAATAGAAAGAGTGAAGATATATACCTATCTTGGAACAACTATTAATAAAGAGTGGGACCACACGCTGGAAATTGGGTGCAGAATAGAAAAAGCAAAAGCCGCATTTCAGAAAATGGCTGGACACTTCAGATGTCATGATTTATCTATGCCCTTCAAAGTAAGATTATTGAGGTGTTATGTTTTTCCTGTGTTGTTATATGGGATGGAATTCTGGACTCTCACGGACGCTGCATGTAAAAAAATCGATGCTTTTGAGATGTGACTGTATCGACGAATTTTAAGGATACCATGGACCGCTCATGTAACTAATCAACACGTATTGATAAAGATGGGGAAGGATAAAGAACTACTATTAATGATAAAAACATCCAAAATTAAATACTTTGGACACATAATGAGGAATAGCCAAAGATATGGAATCTTACAGTTGATTTTACAGGGAAAGATAAACGGTATGCGGGGTCCTGGAAGACGAAGAATTTCGTATCTAAAAAATTTACGCACATGGTTCAACTGTACACAACTGTAGGTTTGTTCAAAGCAGCTGCTTACAAGATACATATTGCCATACTGTAAGAAGAAGAAGAAACGTTCATGATTATAGTTGGTATACAATGTTTTGTCTAGTCTTATCTTTTCCTTAGTGCACCACACTTTCAGTTCTTATAAATTTGATTATAATGTTCAGTAAAACAGCATTACTTGGTGTTTGTCTATTGAAATGCTCCGAAAATTGTTTGTGGACGAATGTAATGCTTGGACCAATTTATCTACCTAAACCGCATGAGCGAAAAATGTGCCCATACAAAAATATTTTTTCTTCAGTTGATAACAACTTATGAACTTTCAAACATACTCGTATCAGTACATCTAACCAAAACCAAACGGTAATGTTTATGTAAATAACAGTGTCAATTGTTAGAGATATAAACACAAGTAGGCCTACCGTGTGACGATTGTTTAGAAGATTGGAAAGGGGAGTACATATGGATTGAAAATGAATGATTTGATCATCAAATGCCTCTTTGACGCCGATGATCTGGTCATATTAGCATTATCTGAAGGAAAGTTGCAGGCTATGGTTAATATTATGCATAATGCTTGGTTCCTACGCTTATGTATAGTAGTGAATGTTGGGTTTGGCAGAAGAAGCATAAAAATAGGATTAATGCTGCGGAGATGAGTGGTTTGAGAAGTATAGCCGGAGAGATAAAGGAATGCTTAGATGGTTTGGACACGTAGAGAGGATGGATAAAAGAAGATTTACCTAACAAATTTATAAGGCGAGTGTAAATGGACAAGTCGGTAGATGTCGACCTCGACGAACATATCTCGATCAGATCAACGTTGTTTTGAAGAAAGGCCAGGTCAAGAGTACCAACAACCGACGAGCATGTATGAGAGCAATGATGAAAGTAGAGAAAGCAAAAGATGTGTGTAAGAACCGTAGCAAGTGGAAGGAAGTGGTATGTATGTATAATGCTCTGAAAATCAAAGTGATGAAAATAAACGTAAGTAAAACGAAAGTAATGATTTTTGAAAGAGAAAAAAGCATGACAAACTGCGAAGTGGTGATTGAATGAAAAAGAGTCGAACAAATAAAAGAGTTCGTATACTTGGGTTCAAAGTTTACGAGAGACGAAAAGTATAACTGTGACATTAAGCATAGGGGAAACAAATAAATGGGGCTCTGGATAATTTTGTGATCAGTTAAAACGTGCCAAAATAGGCACGATGGCTGTTCATAGAGGAGTGCTGTTCAGTACACTTATGTATGGTCGTGAATGTTGGATTTGACAGAAGAAGCATGACAAAATAAGATTAATTCTGCGCAGATAAGTAGCCTGATAAGTATGATTTTGATGGATAAAGTAAAGTATAGTGAGATAAGGAAACGCTGTGGTGTGAAGGAAGGTGTAGTTACAAAGATAGATAAAGGAATGTTTAGATGGTTTGGACACATAGAGAGGATGAATGAAAGATGAACAAAAGACAACATGCATGTATATAATCAGGTTTTCTCAAAAAATTATATGTTTGGGAAGTTTGCGTCATTGAAACTGATCGCCCTTTTGTAAGCTTTGAGTAGCCCTCGCAATTGCTGAATATCACTCATTAAGAGACTTTTATTGATATAAGCGTATCATCAACTTACATAGTTAATCCGTTTATGATTTGACCTCACCCAAAAGCAGGACACCGAAAATATATTCGCTATTCCTCACAACTCTGTCATAGGCCTTTTCCAAGTCTATAAAAGCCAAGAATTTTTCGACTATAAGTTGTAATGAAAAGACCTGATCCATAAATCTTCTTCCCCTTTTAAATCCTGCTTGCACATCCCATATCATCTTCTCAGTTTCATTCGTCACTTTTTTAATCAATACCTTTTCATACAGTTTGTCGACTATGCTGAGTAAACTAATACCTCGGTAGTTCTTACAGTCGTGCTGCGAACCTTTTCCATTGTAAAGCGGCACGATAACATCCTTGCACCAGTCGTCTGGTAAGCTACCACTCCTCCAACAAAGGTTAAAAAGGCGGTACAACAGACTAGTTACCATTTCATTCAACTTGTCCATAGAAAATGGTAACTACTCTTTCCTGTTGTAATCGAGATTGTTTTTAAATAAATCTATATTATCTCGACACCGAGAAATTTACGGACACTAGTGTATTTTAATAAACAAAAATTATTTAAGTGCCCTGTATTATTTCTGAAAATAAGGAATAGTTATTCTGTATTATATGTATGTTTTTAATTATTAATCATCACCGGTTAGTGACGGCCTGCGTTAGGTTACTCCTTGTAGAAGATTTATTTGTTCGAAATATTCCAATATAAAATTTACGTGAATTTTTTATATAAAAAAAGAAGTATCCACATCGGGTGCCGCCTATGGCAAAACGAGGAGGTTTCCAATGAAGCCCGATCGATGGAACTTCAGCGCACTAGGTGGCGGTGGTTTTCTTTCTAGCCCACTATAATCCGACCGGCCAGTGTTACACAAAACACAGTGAACCATCCTTCATTCGTTGTTTAGTCTCTGCTAGAGTTTTTTGTGACATTTATTTTGGTAATAAGGTAACAAACCACCAAATGCACTCTTTAGTTATATTGGCACGCTCCATTCACACGATACTAATTTAAACATGGTCGAAATACTCGGACCAGTTAACCATTTTTCAAGCTTTGCCGGTAAAAGTGATTTTATAAATACAAAAAAAATCAATGAAGGGAATGAAAAGTAGATATTTACGCTTTTATTATAACAAAACTAAATAATCTAGCTAATAAATTTATACGAAGAAGATCTTAAACAGTATTGCTTTTATTGCTTTCGCACAACACTTGTATCGTTTGGAAGTTTTCATTTGCGTATACGTTTTTTATTGACAATAAATTTAATTCCAATAATGCTGACCTTAAGATGGCTTAGCGTTATGTCGAAAGTATTATTTTTATTTGTTCAGTACTAACATTTTGGTTTTCCTTTCTTAAACCAAACAATGTGTATAGATCTTTGTTATTATTAGAAAATGTCTACATGTGTTTCCAACGATGATTTTAATTTGTTTGGGGATTTCATAAATATTGCGTTCTTGTTTTTGACTATCTGCAAGATGTAAGAGTTGGATCCACTTGAGACATTTAGGAAAAAGATGTTGATCAGGTGCACAACTCCATTCTGGATGAAGACTTGCAGCAAACTACATGATGGTGTCCCAATAACGACAACAATACCCCCACAGGCTTAGTTTGATTAAGACAATTTGTGTTCTAGTATTTTATTTTTTGATCAAACGCGCACTCATCCGAGGTTTAGTATTATCACCATTTGTCGTTTGGACCCCTTGGTGCACCACCGTATCGCCTAGTACCTTCAAATACTTTTACTCCATTACCACTTTATTATACAGGTTGATTCATAACTATTACGGCATAGGCTAAGTGCGAGTGATTTGGACCGAAATATGACGATAGCACCAAATATGCCTTGATAAAATATTGCTCTGGAAAAAGATAGAAGGCATTAAATTTAAAATTTTGTTTTAATTTTTTGCTAATAATTTTACTGTAAATTTATCAATTGTTATCAAAATTGGCAAAGAGGCATTACTTTAGACAAAAAATATTATTTAATGTATTATTTTACATTTTGTTATAGGGGGCGCCATGTGAATGATTCCTTATGTTGTAATCTACTGGTAAATTTTTTTGACGAAACTTTTCAGTGATTTTAATTAAAAAATATGAGTCTCACATCATTTTTACGTAATAATGGTACTTATGTTTTAACACGATAATTTCATCCGTTTTCGATACAAACGCAATTATTGTTATTTTATTGTTATATTGTTATGTTGTTATATTGTTATGTTATTCTGTCCCCTTATAAAATTATGTTCCTTCTTGTGAATTAATTTCATTGTCATAAACTAAAGACTTCGTACGTCCCCAAACATAAAATCAAGCGTGTTATACTCAGAGATTCTTGGTGGCCATTCAAAATCACTTCCTCTGCCAATTCATTGTTGAGGAAATATGTCACTTTAATGATTTCTAAAACCTTATAGAAAAAAAGGTGAAGCTTTATCTTGCATAAACCACATTTTCCTTCTTACATCTAGTGACTACTACTACTACTACTATGATGGCGCTACAGCCCATATCGAGCCTTGGCCTCTTTAATTCTTCTTCCCCATCCGTCCCGATCCACCGCTGCATGTCTTTAATTTCTTGTACCCATTATTACTTCAGTATCCCATTTTCCCAGCGCAGCTTCGGCTTTCCTACCGGCCTTTTTCCTTCGGGTTTTCCTGTGAGCTCCTCTTTTGGGACCCTGACGTCTGACATTCTTTGGGCATGTCCTGCCCATCTTAGTCGCATCAATTTTATATGCATTGAAACTCTGGGTCCCTCATACAACTGGTATATTTTATGATTCATGCGTGCCCTCTAGAAATCCCCTTCATTTACTGGACCAAGAATTCTTCTTTGTTCGAATCGGTCTAAAAGCTCCGCGTTTTTGGCTGAGAGTGTCCACGTTTCAGCTCCGTATACCAAAACTGTGCGGATCATTGTTTTATAGACTCTAATTTTGGTCTTCCTGTGTACATCTTTTGATTTTAAAATGGGTAGTATTGAGTGGTATGCTTTATTTGCTGCGTTGATCATTTTACTAATTTCTTTGGTTTCTTCGTTGTCATGTGATATGTTTGAGCCGAGGTAGGTAAAGTATTTCAATACTTCAAAATTGTAATTATCAAATGTGATGTTTTGGCCTAATCGATTGCGCTCTTGTGTGCTTTCCATTAGTAGCTTGGTTTTTTGTTGATTAATCAGGAGACCTATTTCCTTTGCTGCATTTTCTATTTCCAAAAAAGTTTCCTTTACGGAGAGTATTGACCTTGCCATTATATGCATGGCTGTTTAACTTATACAAATTATGTTGGTTCGTTCCTATAACAAAATTTCCTCCGTCCACCCCTTCCGAGATATCACCCCTTAAAGGTGGTGAGTAAAATTAAGTTTTAATTTTGGCTGAGGGCGGTCATTTCCAACATTTATTATGAATCGCATTTTATTCCTGCATTTCCATCTTTACTGCTTTCCACTCTCAACACGTAGTTTATTAGTTATTAAAGAATGAAAATCATTATCTTGTATTTTATTTTTTTTCGCAAAGGACTAACCACCGGTATTTTTTTAACATTCCTAAAGGGGGTGAAATAAGCATCCCTTACCTTATTTATAATCAAATATTTTTTTCGAAAATTAGTTTTGTAAAATAAAAATATTATTTAAAATTCCTGTTTATTGCGCTTTTATAGACTTGGAAAAGGCCTATGACAGAGTGGTGAGGAGTGAATTGTGGTCGACATTGTCTATGTATGGGGTAAGCGGTAGTTTAATACGAGCACTGAAATCACTTTACAATGATTCCACTGCTTGTGTGAGACAGGGATGTGTGGCTTCGCCATGGCTGTTTAACTTATACATAGGCGATTGTTTAAAAGATCTGAAAGAGAGTGCGTATGGATTAAAAATGAATGATTTGATTGTCAAATGCCTTCTTTACGCCGATGATCAAGTCATATTAGTGTTATCTGAAGAGGAGTTGCAGGCGATGGTTAATGTTATGCATGATTCCCTGAAAATCAAAGGGATGAAAATAAATGTGAGCAAAACGAAAGTAATGGTTTTTGAAAGAGAAGAAAGCATGACAAACTGTGGGGTTTCGATTGAGGGAGAAAAGTGGAACAAGTTAATAAATTTGTGTACTTGGGTTCAAAATTTACTAGAGATGGAAAGTGTGACAGTGACATTGAGCGAAGGGTGTTGGCAGGAAAACAAATGAATGGGGCACTGCATAGCTTTATGAATAGCCAGAAAGTTTTAAAAAAGGCACGTCTGGCGGTGCATAGAGGTGTGTTGGTTATGTATGGTAGTGAATGTTGGGTTTGGCAGAAGAAGCATGAAAATAGGATTAATGCTGCGGAGATGAGTAGTCTGAGAAGTATAGCCGGAGTGACTCGGTTGGATAAAGTTAAGAATATTGAGATAAGAAAACGCTGTGGTGTAAAAGAAGATGTGGTCACAAAGATAGATAAAGGAATGCTTAGATGGTTTGGACACGTAGAAAGGATAGATAAAGGAAGATTGATGAAACAAATTTATAAGGCGAGTGTGAATGGGCAAATCGGTAGAGGTCGACCTCGGAGAACATATCTCGATCAGATCAACATTGTTTTGAAGAAAGGCCAGGTCAAGAGTACCAACAACCGAAGAGCATGTATGAGAGCACTGATAAAAGTAGAGGAAGCAAAAGATGTGTACGAACCGTAGCAAGTGAAAGGAAGTGGTCTCTGCCTACCCCTATGGGAAAAAGGCGTGACTTTATGTATGTATGTATCTGCATAGCCGATAAGTTGATTTGATCTATTTATTATCGTTGAGGTTACGATTACGCTGGCCTTCCTTTTGACGCTTTTCAATGCCAAATTAAAGAGAGTTGGGGCTAGCCCATCTCCCTGATTCAGTCTTTGGGATACCCTAAAAGATTCGCTAGTTTCGCCGTCCACCTTTACCTGGCATTGAGTGTTACTCTAGGTCAGTCTTATTAGTCTTATGAGTTTTGGTGGTATATTAAAATCCAGTTATAGTGACAGATTATTCAAAAAATCACTTACAATATTTTACAAACAAAACAGATAAGAATTTCCGTTTGAATTTGGAAGCAGAACATATGGCACTAGTAGTTGGTCGATTTGCTAGTATTTTATAAAGACATTTATGGTCCTATCGTCATATTTTCGTCCAAATCAGAAGCCTTTAGCCTATGTCCCAATAGTTATAAATCACGCTGTATACTGAGACAATAAGATACATAAAAATAATTTTTTTGTTTTAAATTGTCAAGGAATATCTTATAATACAGGCACATGTAAACTCTGTTATTTACAAATATACATAAATATTAATAAGCTCTTCGTACTACATCGAGTATCAACAAAGCGAGTCTGACGATAAATTAGCTTAGGTCATGCATATTTAAGTATTAAGAGGGTAACACTAATTGAAGAACATTTTCTGCTTCTTATCGATCCACATAGTTTTTAAAAGTTTCTTGCGTCACAAACCAAATCAGTTTTCAACATTACTAACTTATTGTTAAATTTAGACGTTAGATTGTAATAGGTACAATTTGGAAGCATTATTCACAAACAACCGTTTTAGATTTGTTCGGAGTTGATACTTTGGGGTGTTTTTTATTAACTTGCTTGTTTTAAAAAAAAAATGAAATAATTGAATATCTGGATCGTTGAACAGACGATAAATAACTAAAACGAAAAACCACCACGAACCCCATTTACAGTTTCGCAGACGACAGCACACTTGTCACAACTTTCACATCCTATCGATCACTTTCGGTGAATGATACAAATAGACTCAGGCAGGAACAAGTTGACTCCATCAATAGAGATCTTGAAGCAAACGTCGAGTAAAGAACCAACAATCTTGTTCATTTCAACGCCCAGAAAATAAAAAGCGCCACGTTTTCCAAGAAAGTAATTTCCTTTGAATCAAGCTTCTTCATTTCGATTTTGGTAGGTATAGTCTTATAATATGTCTTGGATGACCATGTTGCTAACATCGCAAAGTCAGCAAGCCAAAGGCTAGGAAAGCTACCAAGTTTTTTACTCCTGATTAACTGTTGATGACGTACAAGGCTCAAATCCGACTTTTACTGAAGTATTGTTCGCACATTTCGGGTTCAGCACCAAGGAATTTTCTTCGTCTTCTAGATTTCATTCAGAAAAGGGCCACTTGGTTGATAAACAGCTTAACACTCACAAATACCCTTTACCTACTAGAACATAAAAGAAGAATTGTAGACCAGATATTACTCTACAGATATTTCCATGGCAGATGCTTCAGAGAAATAAAAACTCTTATACCACCACTGGCCACATTCCCAAAGAACTCGGCACGCTGATCAGTCTCACCCATTTACTCTTAAGATTGACACTACAAGGACCAATCTCCATCAAGAATCCATTTTTAACAGGGCCGCTACGGAATGGAACAAGCTTCCAAAATTAGTTTTTTCAGAGAACTACGACCTGCAACTTTTCAAAAAGCGGGTCCACAATAATATCCTTTCTATAATCCCTCCCCCTTCTAATAGTCGCAGTGCCGCACGATAGGTCTACCCTTTTTGCGACTATTTTCAGTGAAAAAAAATATATAGCAAATTAATAAATTAAAGCTGCTGGGTTATGTTTAGAAGAAAGAGCTGTCTTCATTGATTTGTTATAGAGATAATGTATATTTTTCCCTTATTTACAAATATTTTGTTTACGACATTAAGTGCAAATTTTCCATAAATGCCAGCATATTTGTCATCTTTTTAAGCTGCCGAGCTTCGTCCAGGAGATAACTACTCACCTAATTGGTGGTTTATGTTTGTCAAAGATAATTTTTTCAGTGGTAAGTTTGATATTGTTGTCCAAAGATCTATCATTTTATTTGTGATTATTCATAGTGACTTCAACAACATAGATAAAGCGCGTTTAAAAGATGATTTTTATGATTTTATTATTCCTTATTTATTCCTTAATTGGTGGAACACGTTCACCCACTTAATAAAATATATCCGAAATTAATTTTGACTTTCATAGGCATTGCAACAAAAATTCAGAAATAACAAAACTGAAAAACTTCGAAAACAAACCAAAATTAATAAATGGACACACCCGGCCTTTACTGGCATTCAACAAGAATCCAGCGACAATAAAACTGAAAGGTTGAAAACAAATCTTAAATCCAACTTCAATTCAATAGTTTAACAATAAACTCAAATATATGAGATAACTAAAATTCCCTTCAATAAAAACTGTGGTTTTACAATTGATCAAATGACAGAATATTTGTTGTTCACATTTTGTCGTTGACAGCGACATCTCGCGTTACGTGATTTTTCCCTATTCTATCAGATAATAATATCAAGGGGATCCCAATCATATGAACGCTATTATAGTCCAAAATACTGATGCCAATTATGAATTATTTTTTTTTAGTAAAATACTTTTGGTGGAAATTTGATTGTACAGGTATTTAACCATTTTTTTATTTTAAGTAGTTAACCGCGACTACTATTTCTACGTATAATTTTCATAGTTGCAAATTCCGCATTCCTCATACTAAAGTATGTGGAAATAGAAAGACACCACCATTATGTGTAATATTTAATCTACTTCGTAATCTTGGTTGCTGTCGAGTTACAACTTTGTTGTGAATTTTCTAAATTTATTACAAGGGAACAGTGAAAATTTATCAATTTTTGAAACGCTTGTTTATGCTTTAATTTTATTTGTTAAACGTACTGAATTATTTTAAAGATGGGCAACTACGAGGGGTTGAAAAATCATTATCAAAATAATTTTTTTTCTATTTTGAATATTCAATTTTTCGATAATTTTTTTTGTTCTATAAATCAGTATATATTTTTTAACCGTTAAACATCGTGCTTTAGAATCTTACGAGATTAGTTGGTACCAGAAGCAGGTACCTGACCTAACTGAGAGATGGTGGTTGTTGTTTAAAAAGAATATATGATCCAATACTTTAATTTAAAAGGCATCGGCACATATAAGAAAATATACAGATAGGAAGGTTAGACAATACAAACAAAATTAGAAAGAGATATAGTTTCACAGCAATTTAAAAACCACTTTAAATGCTGTCAAAATTATGAGTTGTGGTGGTTAAGTTAACAGTCGGTGATCTATCGTTAATAAGCTTTTCTAACATATGCTTGATTTCCTTTTATATATATATATATATATATATATATATATATATATATATATATATATATATATATATATATATATATATATGCGAAAAACTTTTGACCCATTCATGAAATCATTGTATTTGGAGATGAAGGGTGTATAAATCACCTTCATCATTTTTTTAGCGGTTCCTTTAGGTGAAAAGGAAGGACCACCGATGATGCGGCATCGGAACTTGTCACTCGTGTTAATGGAATTAACAGAGGAGTGACCCAAACATAATAAAAATAAAAAACAAAGAACTTTAAGGGAAGGAAGCAAAATAAAATAGATTAGATTTCAATTGGTGACCTTTTTATTACTTATAAAGTAGTATTACAACTAACGGTCGAAGGACACAGAAAAATTTTTTAACGACAGCGCGTCACAAGGATTAGCCAGAAAGTCTCTGAAAGGAACCAGTGGGCTTATTGTTGATCCATTTAACGCACACATTACCTTCTCCCTTAATCAGAACTTTACAGTTTGTCATGTTTTCTTCTCTTTCAACCATAGCCTGCAACTCCTTTTCAGATGACGCTAATATGACTTGATTATTGGCGTAAAGAAGGCATTTGACGATTAAATCATTTATTTTTAATCCATATGCACTCTCTTTTAAATCTTTTAAACAATCGTCTATGTTTGAGTTAAACATCCATGGTGAAGCCACACATCCCTGTCTCACACCCTTTTCGATGTTAAACCATTCCGTGTAAGCTCTGTTTATCCTGACACAAGCAGTGGAATCCTCGTAAAGTGATTTCAGCTCGTATTAAACTACCGCTCACCCCATACATAAACAATTTCGACCACAATTTTCTCCTCACCACTCTGTCATAGGCCTTCTCCAAGTCCATAAAAGCGCAATAGACCTTCTAACCTAGTATTTTGACCTCTGGCTGTTCTTATGGACTTTCAGAAGGGTTTAATATTGTTTTGGAAATCGTCAGATTTTGATTCTCCATAAAAAACAGCTTGACCGATTTTGTTGAAAATCTAATAAAAAAACCATAACTTTCGTCTTGCTTATATTTACTTTTATTCTTTTGATTTTTAGGGCATTATGCACAACAGAAGGTATTTAACGATGAAATCATTCTTTCTTAATGCATACGCACTCTCTTTCAAATCTTTTAAACAATCGTCTTTGCATAAGCCATACTCTAAGAAAGAAACCAAAATGTTTATATCAGTGGTCTGGGTGCGACCCGAGAGGTTCACACGACTAACTTCACAGTGGAAATAATGTAAAATACCATATAATTTGTTGTTATAATCATTATTATTACTATTAAAATTAATACAAAAACGATTTCAGATTGTTTATAATAAATTATAATTGTCTTTAACAATATTTTGTTTGTCAACCGTATTCTTACAAACTTTTTCTTTTCATTTCATGAGTGGGAGCTATTTTCAATTGTTTAATACAATAAAAAAAAATTTAATTATTATGATCAATAATCATTTGATAATAACAATATTCAATTGTTATAAACAATGCTTGATTATTACTAACACTAATTTTTCACTGTTATAGCGTCTTCAATGCTATTCTCTCAATACTGACACTAGTTTAAAATCCTCCAATTTCTATGTTTTCTAAAACTATCTATTTTTATAAAATAATGTCATCATATTTTTCATACAAATATTACTTACATGCAATAATCATAATTTTCAAAAGATCTTAAAATTCTGTATTAAAAGTAGTATAATTTATTAATTGCAATATTCAGGTAGTTTACCATTTTTTTTTAATTTTTGATTCTTCATAAAAACAGATTTTTTTTTATGTTCTGGTTCCCACGAAAAGGGATATCCTGTAATGTTCAGAGAACATCGTGGGAACCAAGGGAAAGAAGGTAGGAGTTGGTGTTCTTCTTAAATTTCTGGAGGTTGTATGCCTCGGGGAACACCTCCCTAGGCAATGAGTTCCAAAGCCTCGCAATTCGTTGGATGAATGAGTCTTTGGAAAGTGATGTTCTGCAGGTCTCCAAAGTGACCACGAAGGGGTGTGAAGACTGAACTTGACGGGTTAATCTTGAAGAGACTGCCAAAGGAGGAACGATTGTTGATATTTCAGAAGAGCATCGCCCATGAAAATATCTATAAAATAGAGACAAATCGCCAACTTTTCTACGGTGTTCCAGACAAGTGAGCGAGTTTGTAAGCGAGGCATCATCGACGAGACGAATTGCCCTTTTTTGGACAGAATCCAGTAGCTTCAGGATATGTTTAGGTGCTGCACTCCAAATATGGGAACAGTACTCCAGTACAGGTCGGATCTGTGCCTTATAGATCATAAGCAGCTGACTGGAGGTGAAATAGCTCTTGGCACGAAACAAAAAACCAAGTTTTTGGGATGCACTTTTGGCAATGGACCTCACGTGATTTTCTCAGGAAAGGTTATTGCTGATAGTAATACCAAGCATCGATATGGATGACTTCAGTGGTATGGTAACTCCTGACAAAGTTATGTTAGGCACAGTGAAATCGGCTTTTCTAGAGAAAAGACATGCTTGTGTTTTGTTTGCATTGAATTCTACCAAGTTATTAGATTCCCATTCGAGAATTGTTGCCAAGTCCATATTTATATTGTTAACATTTCTTCCTCGTTCATTTCTGGTTTTACGGGCTGATATAGGGGCCCTGGAAGAGAAAGCGGTATGGAGGGTACTATCATCGGCAAAGCTGTGTACGGGACATGAAGTTGCTTTCAATAGGTCGTTGATGTGAAGTAAAAATAGTGTTGGTGCTAGAATGGATCCTTGCGGAACACCAGCATTTATGAGTAGAGATGAAACTCCATCGACCACTACATGGAGAGACCTGTTTGAGAGAAAACTAGCAAGCAGAGAACACAGCTGAGGGGGAAAGCCATGAGATGGAAGCTTGGCGAGGAGTCCCTGGTGCCAAACTCGATCGAACGCCTTGGAGATATCTAATGCCACAGCTAAAGTTTCTCCATACTTTTCAATAGATAGCTGCCATATATGTGAGACGTATGCGAGCAGGTCACCAGTTGATCTCTGATGGCGGAAGCCATATTGCCTATCATTGATAATTCCTGAGTCTTCCAGATATTTCATGAGCTCGATGTTGATGGCTTTTTCCATGACCTTTGAAATAATAGATAGCAGTGTGATAGGTCTGTAGTTGCTAGGTAGGGTCTTTTTGCCTTTTTTAGGGACTGGCTGTACTCTTGCAATTTTCCAATTGGAAGGAAATACTCCCAAATTGTAAGAGTGGTTGAACAACTTGCAAAGAACAGGTGTTAGTTCGGGGGCACATTTCTTGAGAACAATCGGCGGGATTCCGTCAGATCCACAGGCTTTGTTGGTGTTGAGACCCAGAAAAATCTTTCTAATAGTACGTTGGCGAAAGGTGATCTCTGCCCGATTTTGCTAAAAATCTAAATAGTTTTAAGTTGCGTAATTGTGCGTCGAATACAATTGGTCTCACGTTGATATTATTCTTTGTTCTCGAGATAATCGAGACGAAAAATAATACCGAAAGTTTTAAGTAGCGTAATTATGCGTCGAATGCAATTGGTCCCACTTCAATATCATTTTGTGTTCTCGAGATAATCGAGACGAAAAATAATTCCGAAATTTTACCATTTTTTACAGTTTTTTGATTCTCCATAAAAAACAGCTCGACCGATTTTGCTAAAAATCTAATCAGTTCTAAGTTGCGTAATTATGCGTCGAATGCAATTCATCCCACGTCGATATCATTTTTTTGTTCTCGAGATAATCAAGACCAAAAATAATTCCAAACGCACATACGAACATACTAACATACGCACATACGTACATACACACACACAGACGTCCACTTAAAAACTATTGGAGATGTGGAGATATGTCAAAATTCGGGATTCAAAAAATCGGACCCATTACTATCACGTCCCATTGGGAAGTTAATTATTCCTTTTTGTCACTGTTTTGGAACTTGTAGTTGTTAATTTATTTTTGAGTTACGGCGATATAAAATGTGCAATATTTGTTCGTATTTATTCGAATTTTCTCGTTTTTCTGCCCAAGTATTTTAACGAATAATCCTTCGAACTATTTTCCTTTGGGATTTTACGTTGCCTGTCGGGGTTTCTTTTTTATTCTCCTTTAAAACAGAAGATTTCTCGGAGGAGAAATAACTTCAATAACTTTTGTTTAACTTTCAGTTTTAAGGTTAATAAAAACATTGTAAAAGTAGTCCATTACGTTGCCATTTAATTTTTTGTAATAATAAGCGAAAATAAATATTTACATTGATATAGGTTGTGCTGTTTTTTAAAAAGTTCTCCACAAAGATCGATACACTTTTTCATGCGTTTGAATCATTCTGAAAAGCAATTTTGCCACAGTGAAGTTGGAATCTTCAAAACATGCATTTCTGATGTTGAAAATCGTTTAACACGCAGTTTGTTCCTCACGTTCGAAAACAAAAAGAAATTATTAGCTGGCATATCATTGCTGACCTATCAATTGCAGCGCCGACTCTAGCAGTTTCTCCGCCCCGGGCAAAAATGTAAAATACCGCCCATTTATAAGAAAAATTAAAAAAAATAACCTTAACTTTCCCCACGCTTAGTAGTAAAATAAAACGTAGGCAAAAAAGTTTTGTCTTGACAAATATATTTAAAAATTTCTTAATTAATGATTTTGGCCCTTAATTACAATTAGGTAAAATTCCCACCGGTTAACACTTTTTCTGGGTCTTTACAATATTTTAGTTAGTCGTTTTAAATAATAAATATTGTATCAAAACTAGAAAGTTTGAGATTTAGTCTAGATTTGGTCTTTAATATACGAAAACTCTACTAACTCACCTTTCTAAATAAGTTTTTTGATAAAACTACATACCTTAACCTTTTAATGTTGTTCTCATGTTTAAGGGTATTTAGAGTAAGCGGGTAAATATACTTACTTAAAAGTTCAAAACATATTAAAAGCAAATTTTATTAAAATTTTACCTATTAATTTTCAAATATTCAAATAAATCTTGGTTTATTCATTTTCTTTGTAAACCAGTAAATTTTACAGTCCATTTGCCGCCTCCCAAAGCTGCCGCATCGGGCAGGGGCCTGGCTTGCCCGCGCCTAGCACCGGCTCTGATCAATTGTCAACACATCGTCACAGATTAAAAAAACGTACAGATATGAAGCTCCGCCAATATCCTTTGATGTGTGCGTTTGCCGACTCTATGTCCTCGGACCTATAAATTGGTGTGCATCCATGTTGCCAGTTTAAAAACTAAAATTCTGGGCACAGTATTGCCTTTTCATGGGGCGTATAAATTTGATGTATTAATTGCCATTAGTGTCATAAATGAGAAATATATTTAAAAAATATTGTGTTTTTGCGGTCATACTGCTCTAAAAAATAATATTTTTGACATAAATAAACATTAGTTAAATTACTACTATGACTAATTTAGAAGTAAATTTTTGCTTTCATTGTGTGCTTTTATTTTAAAACCAGCCAGTCCAAATAACTTTTGATTTTGCGTAAATATAAGAAAAACAAAAAAAACAATGAATTTTAAATTAAGTGGAAGGTTTAAAAATGTCATTCTGCTGTTTCCAAGTGGGATCCCTTTAACATCCCCCACTCCTTCTTCAAAATGTCAAATAGCAACCCCTACCTTGTGATACATCAAATAAAAACCCAAGAAAAATGCAAATCAGCCATATAAACAACAATTTATTTTATCGCTTTATTTTGCAGATAACATTAAACAAGGCAAAATTACAACAAAAACTAAAACCAAGTTCATTGCAAACAGCTCCCTAATGTATTTACAGTAACTGTGTGCTCCGTTATTTTGTAGGCAATAATATAACCCATTTTTAAATTTTTTTTAAACTCTTTGCAAAGTTTTGCTAGTACTTCGTCTACATTCTTCAGTTATTCTAAGCTGTAGTTCTTTTATGTCTTCTGAAATAGTTTTGTAAACTAATGTTTTAAAATATCCCCAATAACCCCTAACACACACAAACACACACAAACACACACACACACACGCACACACACACACACGCACACACACGCACACACACACGCACACGCACACGCACACGCACACGCGCGCACACACACACATACACACACACACACACACACACACACACACACACACACACACACACACACACACACACACACACACACACACACACACACACACACACACACACACACACACACACACACACACACACACACACACACACACACACACACACACACACACACACACACACACACACACACACACACACACACACACACACACACACACACACACACACACACACACACACACACACACACACACACACACACACACACACACACACACACACACACACACACACACACACACACACACACACACACACACACACACACACACACACACACACACACACACACACATACACACACACGCACACACATACATACACACACGCACACGCGGAGATATGTCATCGGACCTATTACTATAATTTTCACTGGGAAGTTAATAACTCGAGATACTACAGCTACAAATAATGGCCAATTTAACGTTACGAATAACTAACTAAATAAACTATTATTATTTTTGATACAAAATTACAAAAGATGTCAAGTTGATTGATCCCCAATTGGACATTTACCTATCTAGTAGTGGCGTAGGTCGTTTTTGTTATGGTCCCATATTAATCTACAAAATTTGTTGTCATCAGGAAAATAAATCGATAAAATTAATTGTTGTTTATATGGCTGATTTTTTTTTAATTTTGTTTGATGTATCATAAGGTAGGTGTTGCTTTTTGACATTTTAAAGAGCGGTTGGGAGTGTAAAAGGGGTGGCACTTGGAAACGTCAGAATAAAATTTTTAAACCTCTTCCTTGATTTAAAATTCGACATGTTTTTTGTTTTTCATCAAAAGTTATTTGGACAGGCTGGTTTTAAAATAAAAAACTGTACAATTGTTAACAATAAATGAAGAAAATAAAAATAATCAACAAAATTCTTAATCTAACGTAAATTGAGCGCGCACTACTGTCACCGGACAAAAATCTGACATACTTGCAAACTGAAAAATGATAATAGTAGGTTGTCATATCCTTGTTAAGCTATGTTTGCACACTCAATTTCGTTTGTGTGTTTAATAAATATACGACATGAAAAACTGAATACAGTACTAAATTAATTACTTAATTAAAATGAATAAAAGAGAGTCACCACAATTGAATATGTTAATGTAATATACAGTGTAATCCATGATTAAGGTTAACCATTGTCTAAATGTCACGTGAATATTTATCAAGATAGATTGCTACTAAGAAATTGTTTGGAGCTTTGTTTATGATAATTTACTTCGTTAGGTTCATCAAAGTAAACTTAATACAATGATTTTATGAATGGGTCAAAATTTTGTCGCATACGTATAGGGAAACCAAGCCTATGTAGTGAAAGCTTATCAACCACAGATCACAGACTGTTAACTTATCCACCTTAAGCTCATAATTCTGACAGCTTTTAAAGTGGGTTTTAATTTAGTGTGCAACTGTATCTCTTTCTAATTTTGTTTGTCTTTTCTAACCTTTCTATCTGTATATTTTCAAAGATAGATAAAGGAATGCTTAGATGGTTTGGACACGTAGAAAGGATGGATGAAGGAAGATTGACGAAACAAATTTATAAGGCGAGTGTGAATGGGCAAATCGGTAGAGGTCGACCTCGGAGAACATATCTCGATCAGATCAACATTGTTTTGAAGAAAGACCAGGTCAAGAGTACCAACAACCGAAGAGCATGTATGAGAGCACTGATGAAAGTAGAGGAAGCAAAAGATGTGTGTACGAACCGTAGGAAGTGGAAGGAAGTGGTTTCTGCCTACCCCTATGGGAAAAAGGCGTGACTTTATGTATGTATGTATGTATATTTTCTAATCTGTGCCATTGTTCCATTAATACTTTTTAAACGCAAAAGAGCTTAAAAAATTGTATTCATTAACAATTTTAAAAATTAATCCCGTTTATTACCCGGGATATGCACTGTAGCTAGTTTGTTTTAGTTATTTACCCAATAATCTTATACAAATTAGCTTTATCCATGCCTGTATAACTAAAATAGATGAAACTTGTGTTTATACAGTGGCGTAGATAAAGATTTTTACTAAAATGGTAAATTTTATGTACATTAACAATGTTTTAGGAGTATTTTGTAAAATAAAATGATTTTGTAAGATGGTACCCAAAAACTAATTTTATAATTAATGTGGATTTAAATAAGTAATGTCAAAATACGAATATCTTTGTTACGCTGCTGATTTATTTGGTAAATTTTTGATTAATTAGAAAGCACAATCGATATCACTTTAGTAAATTGGTAAATACTGCAGTAGGTAGTTTTTGGTTTAAAATAGCTCAGTAAACTACAACAACAAATTTTACCATTAATAGATAATGTCACAACAGCCGCTACTAAATGAACCTACAGCTGAAATAATAACTGCAAACGATGGACTAACAAATATGGTAAGACTTTAATTTATCACTTAGATTGTACAAAACGACACCTTTAAAAAAAATAAAAAGAAGATGACAATAGCCAAGCCGAGATTCTTAAATAACCCCATGATGAAATCGCTTTAGCACCAAACACAGTGTTTATGTCAGCATTGTCATGAGGAGCTTTAATGTTTTTGTATCTGTGCAAGAAAATTTGGTTTATTGTTTAAATGTTTCATAAAAAAAGGTCGTAAGCTTCAGAAGTAGTGGATTTAAATCATCGCTTAAAATAAGTTTGAAAATCAATCCAAGATTCTCAAATAACTTAAAGGATAAAATCTTTTTAGCACCAAACATTGAAGTACTTATATTAATGTTAGTATCGTCATGAGTTGCTTCAATTTTTAGTGAAAAAAAATTTGGTTTATTTTCCAAATGTTTCGTGGAGACAAAAGGTCGTAAGTTTTAGAAGTAGTGGATTAAAATCATCGCTTAAAATAAATTTAAAAATCAATCCAAGATTCTTAAATAACCTAAAAGATGGAATCTTTTTAGCACCAAACAATGAAGTATATTAATGTTAGTATCGTCATAAGGTGCTTTAATTTTTAGTGAAAAAAAATTTGGTTTATTGTCTAAATGTATCGTGAAGAAAATAGGTCGTAAGTTTTAGAAGTAGTGGATTAAAATCATCGCTTAAAATAAGTTTGAAAATCAATCCAAGATTCTCAAATAACATAAAGGATAAAATCTTTTTAGCACCAAACATTGAAGTACTTATATTAATGTTAGTATCGTCATGAATTGCTTCAATTTTTAGTGAAAAAAAATTTGGTTTATTTTCCAAATGTTTCGTGGAGACAAAAGGTCGTAAGCTTCAGAAGTAGTGGATTTAAATCATCGCTTAAAATAAGTTTGAAAATCAATCCAAGATTCTCGAATAACATAAAGGATAAAATCTTTTTAGCACCAAACATTGAATTACTTATATTAATGTTAGTATCGTCATGAGTTGCTTCAATTTTTAGTGAAAATAAATTTGGTTTATTTTCCAAATGTTTCGTGGAGACAAAAGGTCGTAAGTCTTAGAAGTAGTGGATTAAAATCATCGCTTAAAATAAGTTTGAAAATCAATCCAAGATTCTCAATTAACTTAAAGGATAAAATCTTTTTAGCACCAAACATTGAAGTACTTATATTTATGTTAGTAGCGTCATGAGTTGCTTCAATTTTTAGTGAAAAAAAATTTGGTTTTTTTTCCAAATGTTTCGTGGAGACAAAAGGTCGTAAGTTTTAGAAGTAGTGGATTAAAATCATCGCTTAAAATAAATTTAAAGATCAATCCAAGATTCTTAAATAACCTAAAAGATGGAATCTTTTTAGCACCAAACAATGAAGTATATTAATGTTAGTATCGTCATAAGGTGCTTTAATTTTTAGTGAAAAAAAATTTGGTTTATTGTCTAAATGTATCGTGAAGAAAATAGGTCGTAAGTTTTAGAAAAATGAATGGCTTTAATTCATCGCTTTAAATAAATTTAAAAACCAATCTAATATTTTGAAGTAACTTCCAAGGAAGGAATCTCTTATGCACCAAACACCGAAGTGTATTAAAGTGGTTCAATTTTTTGTATTTGTGTATGGAAATTATTGTTCAATGTTTCATGGAGCAAATGAGCCGAAGCTTTACAGAAAGCAGTGTCTTTAATTCATTGCTTCGTATAAGTTTAAAAACGGGCTTCTTAAATAGCCCCAAAGATAAAATCTCTTTGGCACAAATCATTGAAGTGGGTTAATGTCAGTATCGTCATAAAGGAATTCATTTTTTTTGTCTGTGTAAAAAAATTTGTTTTGTGGAGAAAAAAGGTCGTAAGCTTTACAGAAAAAAAGTATCTTTAATTTATTACTTCACATATTTGAAAACCAAGCCCAGCTTCTTGAATAGCTCCAATGTTAATTTCTCGAAAAAATATCAAGCATCAAACACTAAATGTAATAATGCCAGCATCGTCAAAAGAGCTTAAATTTTTTTGTATATGTGTAAGTGTAACGACTTTAATATATAGTTGCTATTAAATTACTAATATTATCATAAGGGAATGGAGAAATCAGTTTACAGACCTATCTACCCTTTTTTATATTAACCAAACCAACTGAAAGCTGAAAAGCTTAACCACGTAGGCACCAAGTAATTTTTAAAGAAAATCACTAAAAATAAATTAAACTTTAAAATGATTCAACCGTACTATTTAATTTAATACTTGTTAAACGAAAAAAACGGGCAACGTATTTTGACTTTTAGGCTTTTTTTTTTACCCAGAAACAATTAAAAACGAAAAGTATAAATACAGGTTTATTACAAAAAAATTGTTTACAAATCCTGAAAGTAAAAGACAGTAATAAAAATTAAAAATGAATAAAATTAAAATTACAAAATGCGAAAGGTAAAAAGATGTTTATTGATTTCAAGTATGTAGAGCAAAGTTGTGGGAATCAATGCAAGAACTGGGCTTTCCAAAAAAGCTGATATCCATGGTAAAGATGTGTGCAGAGGATACAATATGCAAGATAAGGGTGAGGCACAGCTACTCTGATTTCTTTGATATCAACAATGGACTTAAACAGGGCGACTCACTTTCACCCTAATTTTTTAACATAGTCCTAGAATATACACTTGGGAAAGCCAAGATTAAAATACCAGTGACTATATTCCATCAGAAAGAACCAACCTACTACTGGCCTTTGCAGATGATGTGGACATAATTGGCAACAGCTGGATTAATCTTAAAGACGCCTTCCTAAGATTTAAAAGGAAAGCACAAACATTAGGCCTCAAAATAAACGAGGGCAAAAAATTGGGCAAAATTTCTCGATTGAAGACTACAATTTCGAGCAGGCAAGACAATGTAAATATCTAGGCACGAACATAAGTGAAAATAATGATATCACAGAGGAAATAAATAACAGGATATAAGTCAAAAACAGATGCCTTTTTGCTCTCCAGGTTTTAATGAAATTAACGGAACTTACCAGAAAAACCAAACTACACATATGCAGTAAAATCATAAAACCTATGAGTTTGCCGAGGTGGAGAGGTTGGAGGCCGACCTTTAGAAACTGGCAATCTATTACCAGAAAAACCACCTAAAGCCGAATCCCATCAAGACTCAGGTTTGCGCCTTCCACCTAAAAAACAAAGAAGCACGGCGTGAGCTCGACATACATTGGCGAGGCGAAAGACTGGAGCACTGTCCGACGCCGAGATAACTGGGCGTTACCCTGGACCGTACTTTGTCCTTCAGACAACACTGCATTAATGCTAAAGGTAAAGTTAGTGCGTGAAATAACATACTGCGAAAACTCACTCAGGTACAGCATGAGGAGCTCAACCAGAAACGTTAAGAAGCTTGGCTCTAGCGCTTTGTGTGTCCACTGCGAAATACGCCGCACCGGTTTGTGCAGCTTCAACTCACGAGAAACATGTTGACGTCGCTATCAACAAGACAGCAAAAATCTTGACAGGCTGCCTAAAACCAACTCCAGTTAATAGTTGTATCCACGGATGCTGAAAGGACGAAGCAGAAAACCAATGCACGCCATCCTATGCACCAACACGAGCCAGCCGGTCGACGTCTAAGATCAAGAAAGAGCTTCATGGCAAGATCACTCATACTCGAAGGGTCCATGGAAAATAGCCGTATCCTGGGTGGACACAATAGCTTAAAACTCGGGAACCCCCAAGAGAAGAAATAGCTCCAAACAAACACTTTTCTTTCGCTGTATGGAAATCACTAAATCGGCTAAGGACAGGAGTGGCAAGGTGCAGGGCAAATATGTTGAAGTGGGAAATGTCTGAGAACTATGATGTGTTGTGTTTAAGTGGCCATCCCCAGGATATGAGCCACCTACTGGTCTACCCACAATCGGAAGAAGGATGCACGCAAGGAGACTTAATCTTATGTAATGACAAGGCTATTGCAGCCGCTATTTTTTGGAAAGATGTCGTATGAGCCGGACACGAAGAGTAAGTATAAAACCTATAGTAATACATGGTTGCGAGACCTGGACACTTACCGCTGCAAAAGAAGATCGACTCAAGATATTCGAAAGACGAGTGCTGAGGAGAATATTTGGTCGAACTAGAAAAGAAACAACAGGAATATACCGTATAAAAACCAACCAAAAACTTAAGAAGTATATGTGGGTGGTAAAATACTAAATGAGATAAAGGCCAAGAGGCTACAGTGGGCGGGTCACGTAAGAAAAATGCTGGATGAAAGAATGGTAAAGCTTGTGTGGGAAACGGCTCCACAAGGAAAACGTCCTATAGGTCGACCTCGGCTTAAATGGACAGAAAACATCGCAAAAGACCTAAGAGCCATAAACTTACAAGATGGACTAGAAATTATGCTGGACAAAGAAAGATGGAAACGAGTGGTGAAGTCGGCGAAAACCCATCAGGGGTTGTAAAGTCATATATGATGAAAGGTGAAAAATGTAGTTCACATAACTGAATGGCGTGTAATATACCTGGATCGCCATGTATTAATTAGGTCCCTTGCTCGGCAGGTAATTTAAAGTTTCGGGAAAACTCTTGTTAAATAAAAGGAGCGTTGAACTTAAAAATACTTTTAATTTAATTTGCACGACTCATCATTACTATTGTTACTGTCGTGAACTTAACCGAGTGCTGACTAAACAAGAGCAGCGACATCGACCAAAGTAAACATAAACACCGAATCATCTGCTAGAAGCTCGACTGTAAAATATATACAAAATAGATAATAAACAATACGTGCGTTTAGATACACGTTCCGAGTGAGTTCAAGGGTTAATATTTGTAATTCCCGTGAACGTTTAACTGGGTTCATTGAGCTCTTATCAAGCATTTTTCATATTTTATTGGCTAATGGCACTACAGGCGAAAAATCTACATAAGTAACTGCATGGCGAAAATCCGCATAACTAAATGGCGAAAAATCCACGTAACGGAGCGACAAAAACTTAACCGCTTGCATATCCAAAACTCCGAAAGGCTGGGACGGCACTAATCCCATGTCTTCTTCTTCTAGGTGCCATGACCGTTTAACGATCGTTGGCGATCATTCTGGCTATCATGTTTGCAATCATTATTTTGTTTGTAGCCGCTCGGAAAAGTTGCGTAGTGGTGAGACCAAACCACTGTCTGAGATTTTTGAGTCAGAAAATTCTTCATCTGCCGTCATCTTTCCATTAATTCCATTAAATAAAAGGAGCGTTGAACTTAAAAATACTTTTAATTTAATTTGCACGACTCATCATTACTATTGTTACTGTCGTGAACTTAACCGAGTGCTGACTAAACAAGAGCAGCGACATCGACCAAAGTAAACATAAACACCGAATCATCTGCTAGAAGCTCGACTGTAAAATATATACAAAATAGATAATAAACAATACGTGCGTTTAGATACACGTTCCGAGTGAGTTCAAGGGTTAATATTTGTAATTCCCGTGAACGTTTAACTGGGTTCATTGAGCTCTTATCAAGCATTTTTCATATTTTATTGGCTAATGGCACTACAGGCGAAAAATCTACATAAGTAACTGCATGGCGAAAATCCGCATAACTAAATGGCGAAAAATCCACGTAACGGAGCGACAAAAACTTAACCGCTTGCATATCCAAAACTCCAAAAGGCTGAGACGGCACTAATCCCATGTCTTCTTCTTCTAGGTGCCATGACCGTTTAACGATCGTTGGCGATCATTCTGGCTATCATGTTTGCAATCATTATTTTGTTTGTAGCCGCTCGGAAAAGTTGCGTAGTGGTGAGACCAAACCACTGTCTGAGATTTTTGAGTCAGAAAATTCTTCATCTGCCGTCATCTTTCCATTAATCTTACCCTGTATTATAAGATATAGAATGTCATACTTTTCTGGGTGTCTCATGATATGTCCGAAATATTCAAGTTTTCGTTGTTTTACAATTTTGACCACTTCTGTATCTTTATGCATTCTTCTAAGAACCTCCTTGTTTGTGATCTTTTCCACCCAACTTACTCTTAGCATCCTCCTGTACAACCACATCTCGAAAGCTCGTAGACGTTTGAGCATGTCTTCTGTTAGTGTCCAGCTCTCGACTCCATACAAAAGAACTGGAAAGACATATGCTCTAATCATCCTCATTCGCAGGGCAATCGATAGATCGTGACTGGCACAAAATTTAGACAAGTTTAGACACTAGGAACTTGATTATGAACTCATTTGCTTATTAGTATGTATTTGGATTTTGTCGTGTTTATTTTTAAACCAAAAACTTCGCAAGCTTCAGTCACCCTATTAATAAGCCTCTGTAGGTCATCGATGGACTGCGCGAGTATTACGGTGTCATCCGCGTATCTTATGTTGTTGAGAATTTGTCCATTTATCACAACTCCCAAATCCATATCTCCTAGGGCCTGCCCAAATAATTCTTCGGAGTATAAATTAAAAAAGAGTGGAGACAATATACATCCCTGTCTCACACCTTTCTTCACTTCAACATCTTCCGTCAGGTGTCCGTTAATTCTGATATTGGCATGTCTATACGGCGAAAATCAAGACATAAAAAATATCGTAGACAGCCAGCCAACCAACTAGAAGTTCGTCCAGACCAAAAAATAGACAGTTAACCAAGTCCAGTGAAAGAGACCAAATGGAAAATCAAAACGAGGAGAAGAGAAAGAAGAAAGTTCGATAATTCTAAAAATATTCAAGACAGTAACCACAAGGCCCTTGGAGTAAAAGATTTTATCAACGTTATATCGAACCAAAAAACTTGCCGTTAATGCCGTATTACAATAAAAAAAAATTTTAACCGATTAATAAAATTCACATTATTTCCACAAAAAATAACATACAACATATTACTTTGAAAATAACACAATAAAATCAATGTAATTCTTAAAAAAATAATAGTGATTTAACAATCCAAAATTATTTTCTCTTCCCAATTATATTGCAATTTATACTTCAAATCCATGATAGTATTATTCTCGACTTTTCTGAAGACAGAAAAGTTTAGAAAACTTAACTACATACATACATTCCAATAACATCGCAAGTGTCCACACATACATACATACATATAGTCACGCCTTTTTCCCGTAGGAATAGGCAAAGACCACTTCATTCCACTTGCTACGGTTCTTACACACATCTTTTGCTTCCTTTACTTTCATCAGTGCTCTCATACATGCTCGTCGGTTGTTGATACTCTTAACTTGGCCTTTTTTTAAAACAATGTTAATCTGATCGAGATATGTTCGCCGAGGTCGACCTCTACCAACTTGTCCATTCACACTCGCATTATAAATCTGTTACTCTTTCTTCATCCATACTCCTTACGTGTCCAAACCATCTAAGCATTTCTTTATTTTCTTTGTAACCACACAGCGTTCTCTTATCTCACTATTCTTTAATTTATCCAACCGAGTCACTCCGGCTATACTTCTCAGACTACTCATCTCCGCAGAATTAATCCTATTTTTATGCTTCTTTTTCCAAACCTAACATTTAGTATCATACATAAGTGTAGGAACCAACACACCTCTATGCACAGCCAGACGTGCCTTTTTTGACACTTTCTGACTGCGTTATAGGTCTTTCTAGTTATTTATCATTAAATAAATTATACACTTCCATACATGGCGATCTGTCTCCATACCCAATCATTATAAGTATTTCAATTCTATGCTTCACACTTAAGTTCATTTCTACTTCAAATTAAAATATTTTAATTCTATGCTTTACACTTAAGTTCATTTCTACTGCAAATTAATTCCAAGTCGGAAAATTCTTGGCTAGAAGTCAGAAGGTCTATTGCGCTTTTATAGACTTGAAAAAGGCCTATGACAGAGTGGTGAGGAGTGAACTGTGGTCAACATTATCTAAGTATGGGGTGAGCGGTAGTTTAATACGAGCACTGAAATCACTTTATGAAAATTCCTCTGCTTGTGTCAGGATAAACGGTGCTTGCACGGACTGGTTTAACATTAAAAAAGGTGTGAGACAGGGATGTGTGGCTTCGCCATGGCTGTTTAACTTATACATAGACGATTGTTTAAAAGATTCGAAAAAAAGTGCCTATGGATTGAAAATGAATGATTTGATCGTCAATTGCCTTCTTTACGCCGATGATCAAGTCATATTAGCGTCATCTGAAGAGGTGTTGCAGGCGATGGTTAATGTTAAGCATGATGCCCTTTACATCAAAGGGATGAAAATAAATGTAAGCAAAACAAAAGTAATCGTTTTTGAAAGAGAAGATAGCATGACAAACTATGAAGTTCTGATTAAGGGAGAAAGAGTGAAACAAGTAAATGAGTTTGTATACCTGGGTTCAAAGTTTACTAGAGATGAAAAGTATGACAGTGACATTAATCAAAGGGTTTTGGCAGAAAAACAAATTAATGGGGCACAGCATATCTTTATGAACACCCAGAAAATGTCAAAAAAGGCACGTCTGGCTGTGCATAGAGGTGTGTTGGTTCCTACACTTATCAGTATGGTAGTAAATATTGGGTTTGGCAATTGATGAGAAATAATTTATTTTCTGAGCGCATATCTTTCAAATTATGTCCGCTAGACCCCAAGTATCATACCTTTTTAAGATCAGCTCATTTTTATTGATTTAAAAATGTCACATAATACATTATGTTGTATTTAAAAAAATTGCCGATCACATCATCACCTTGATGTGTATAATAAATTGTAAAAGGTAGAAAATTAAAATTTTAAATTGACATGTTTTAGATTTTTTTTTAAAGGCTTTTAGTTTAGGAAATATCGAATTTATTCCATACTTTACGGAAACATAGTATATTAAAAAAGAAAAAAATATATTATTTTACGTGCATAATAATTCAGTTGAATATTTTAGTTTATTGCAAATAAGAAAAATCAATTCAAACAATATAGATACAGTAAATAAATAGTATTAAAATAAATTGAATATTCATTAAGTCCTGATGAAAACTAAGTAAAAAGTACTGTAATGAAAATATAAATAATGGTGGTTTAATTTTATAAATAATGAAACAAATGAAACAATATGAATAATGCAAATATTGTCATAAATAAACAAAAATTAATAATGCCGTTTCAATATTGTCAATGATGATTTAAATAGATGTTTTAAATTTAAAATTTAATTATTTATGTTTTAAATAATTAATAAAAGATGTAAATAATTAGATAAATAATAATGCCAAAATAATAAGACCTTTGGAATAATGTCAATGATGATCTAAGTACAGATGATATAAATAATGCCTGCATAAATTCTGTATAATCCCATTATAGTTTTTATCCTTTAGAGGGATGGCTGTCTAAAAATACAAATCGATCATGCTCTCATCGTCATAAAAATTTTCCATTTTTTTTTATTTGAGGTAATTTGGTTTATTATTACAATATGTTTCGTCAAAGCAGTTCGTTGTAAGCTTCACAAAAATAATTGTCGTCCATGTTGCTTATATCAAACTACAGCTCATTTTACCCCGTGTACGACGGTTTCGGATAGTCACCATGGCATCGACTTAACGGCGCAATGTTGAGAGGCACATTAGTAAATTCCCCTATGATTTATACTTGTTAGAACTGAACTGAAAGCCACCAATAAATTTAACTCTGTTTTTATAGATAGTGTGAAAGAAATATTAAATTTTATAGGTAACGTTGTTGAATGTTCTTCTGAGGCCTATGTTGCAATTAAAAATAAATTAAGTAAATTTGAGAAATTAACCATTAACGATTCAAAATTCATTGTATTCGCACTTAAAAACAAAGGTAGTTTTAATGAAATACTCAGTGTTAAACTCCTTTAAAAAACTTTTTTTACGACCTCATAAACTCCTCACTGAAACAGGGTACATTTTCCGACAAAGTAAGTTCAGTGATTCCCGTTCCAACAACTTTCAATCCAAAAACTACCCCCAATTACAAAAGTTATTGAAATAGCAGTCTATTATCAGCTCTCTAAATAGTTTAACACAAATAAATTATTCACTGGCAATCAATCAGGCTTATTACTCCGGTGAAACTAAATTACAACTCACTATTTAAAAATGGAAACAACTGACTGATGAGGGCAAATTTAATATCTTACTGTTCTTAGTTTTCAAGAGAGCTTCTGAATTTATTGACAGAAAAATTCCAATACGCAAACTAAAATACTATGCAATTGGAGATTTTGTGTTGAAATGGTTTGAAGATTACCTTTTAAATAGAAAGCAACATGGGGCGACCACCATAAACATATAACACATTGAATACCCTCTTCTTTTTTTGGGTCTTGAGTTGACATTAGACATAATACATTGACAATTTTTCCTATGATAACCACTACTATCCATACAACTAGTTTTAGACCTTAATTTCTGTAGCTTCGTTCGATCTACTTTAATGTTTATAATTAAGTCATTATTTATCTAATTTCATGGTTTTGTGCCCAAAACTTAGAACCTTATTGTACCTTTTATTATATTAAACAGCGACATACAATGTGGGGTAAAAATGCAATATACAGGGTGATTCATTAAAAATGGGCAATTTCTGAATTGGAGATAAAACACGCCAAAATATGGTGATTGAGCTTAACATGTCTTATACAAATGTTACAGGATTACGAGATACAGGGTATTTAAAGTTTGAATTTTATTTTGGAATTTCTTAATAATTTTGTGATTTTAAGCAGCATCGTCTTAAAAATTGGCAACTTTATGTTTTTTGGCATAAAAATTAACAATTTTATGCTAAATTTAGCACTATTTATGCAGGGCGTTAGTTACACCCTGTTACTTAGGTAAATTACAACATATCTTTTTTGCCTAATAAGCTATGGCTAAAATGACTGAAAAATCTAAAAGGCGTTAAATTTTAAATAAAAAAATAACTCTTGTTTATTTTATGTAACTCTATCAGTTTTTGAGTTATTTGCATTTTAAACATTCAGCGTAAAGACTCCTAAGCCACCGTTATTACATTGACTTTTTTTCAAGTAGGCTTGTGTCAGAACTTATCAGTTTTTCGTGTAAAGAAATATTTAAAAATTTTACTGTCACTAAGTAAGAGTGTATTATTTGTAGTAAAATAAGAAAATGCTACGACATAATGAATTTTCCAACAGTGAAATGCGTGATTTGATTTGTGTATTTGCTCAGTCAAATTATAGTGGACTTGGTGCAGCCGGAAGGGATTTAGAATCATACCCAAATCGAATACAACCCAATCACAAACTTTTCAGACGTATTTATACCCACCTAGGCGAAACAGGGTGTTTTCGTCCTAAATGGTGCTCCAAAAAATATCAACGTCGATGATGAAGGAGAGGTTTTAGTTCGTTCTTCGGAAAATCCAGATCTCAGTACTTCGTCCCTATCACTATACTCCTGTCCAAAATTTGCTACCTTAAGATTTACCAGTTCGCCTACAGTTTGCTCAATTTATGCTATATAAACAAAACGAAAACCAGGATTTTCTTAATTACCTCCTTTTCACCGACGAGGCGACGTTTACTAGACGAGGTGTTTTTAATTGGAAAAACAATCATTTGTGGGACTCCATATGCTCTAAAGGAACGAAATTTTCAGCATGAATTCAATGTAAATATTTGATGTGGTGTGATATCTGGTTTTTTTATTGGTCTTTTTGAACTTCCTCCTAATCTGATCGGGCCCCTCTATTTAAACTTCCTTGAACAACAGTTAAACACACGACTAGAAGATGTACCACTAGCCATAAGGCGGAACATGTGGTTTATGCAAGACGGGGCGCCGCCACATTTTTCTCTGTCAGTACGCCAATACCTGATTAAACATTTTCCTCACCGGTGGATTGGGCGTGGTAGTGAATTTGTTTAGCGACCTAGAAGTTCAGATTTAAACCCACAGACTTCTCAATATGGTCACAAATGAAGGACATGGTTTACAAAGCTACAATTAATTTCATCGAAGAAATTCAAGAAGCTGCTAATAATATAAAAAATAATTGACAAATGTTATTTAATATTTAAAGATCTTTAAGGAGACGCCTTACAAAGTTTATTAAATTGGAAGGCGGGTATTTTGAGTATTTACTTTGAATTTTTTTTATTACTGTTACTGATTGCTATTTGTTGTCTTAACTATTGTTACCCCGCATAGTAGTAATTTAAAGGCATAAATTCATTTCACAATAAACAAATTTCATTGAATGTTTAAAATGCAAATGACTCAAAAACTAATAGAGTTACATAAAATAAACAAGAGCACTTTTTTAATTTAAAATTGAACTGCCTTTTAGATTTTTTAGTCATTTTAACCATAACTCATTAGGCAATAGTAATAATGATGAAGTCTCCTAGAGTAAAACACTCCGGAAGCAAAATACCTCTCCATTCGGATTTCCGGGCGAGAGGTACTCGAGGGGACTCAACATTAAAGATTAATTTTTGCAACATCCGTGGACTCAATAAGAACATCAATGACGTCCACCATCACCTACAGACGAAAAAACCGGATATTCTGGCTCTAACAGAAACACAAGTAAACTCGTCCACCAACAAGGTCCATATGCTTTGTCCTGGTTACGAACTCCATTCTCGACTCAGGTTCAAAGTTGGAGTCTGCCTTTACGCTAAGGCTAACCTTTCATGCCAGCGTGAAGACAGTTTGGAACCGAAAGACTTTGATGTGATGTGGTTTAAGCTTTCTGATACCAAAGTGACTAAGTTCCTCTGCTGCCTTTACCTATCACCTAATGAACCTTCATATAACAACCTCTTTGAGTTTTTATCACTCAAACTGGACTACATTCAGGAGAACCATCCAACAGCTGAGACCATAATCATGGGGGACTTTAATGTACATAACGCTGCCTGGCTCAAATTCTCTAACAAAGTTTGGCACCAGGGACTCCTCGCCAAGCTTCCATCTTATGGCTTGCCCCCTCAGCTGTGTTCTCTGCTTGCTAGTTTTCTCTCAAACAGGTCTCTCCATGTAGTGGTCGATGGAGTTTCATCTGACACTGTACTCATAAATGCTGGTGTTCCGCAAGGATCCATTCTAGCACCAACACTATTTTTACTTCACATCAACGACCTGTTGAAAGCAACTTCATGTCCCGTACACAGCTTTGCCGATGATAGTACCCTCCATACCGCTTTCTCTTCCAAGGCCCCTATAACAGCCCGTGAAACCAGAAATGAACGAGGAAGAAATGTTAACAATATAAATATGGACTTAGCAACAATTCTCGAATGGGGATCCAATAACTTGGTAGAATTTAATGCAAACAAAACACAAGCATGTCTTTTCTCTAGAAAAGCCGATCTCACTGTGCCTAACATAACTTTGTCAGGAGTAACCATACCACTGAAGTCATCCATATCGATGCTTGGTATTACTATCAGCAATAACCTTTCCTGAGAAAATCACGTGAGGTCCATTGCCAAAAGTGCATCCCAAAAACTTGGTTTTTTGTTTCGTGGCAAGTGCTATTTCACCTCCAGTCAGCTGCTTATGATCTATAAGGCACAGATCCGACCTGTGCTGGAGTACTGTTCCCATATTTGGAGTGCAGCACCTAAACATATCCTGAAGCTACTGGATTCTGTCCAAAAAAGGGCAATTCGTCTCGTCGGTGATGCCTCGCTTACAAACTCGCTCACTTGTCTGGAACACCGTAGAAAAGTTGGCGATTTGTCTCTATTTTATAGATATTTTCATGGGCGATGCTCTTCTGAAATATCAACAATCGTTCCTTCTTTGGCAGTCTCTTCGAGATTAACCCGTCAAGTTCAGTCTTCACACCCCTTCGTGGTCACTTTGGAGACCTGCAGAACATCACTTTCCAAAGACTCATTCATCCAACGAATTGCGAGGCTTTGGAACTCATTGCCTAGGGAGGTGTTCCCCGAGGCATACAACCTCCAGAAATTTAAGAAGAACACCAACTCCTACCTTCTTTCCCTTGGTTCCCACGATGTTCTCTGAACATTACAGGATATCCCTTTTCGTGGGAACCAGAACATAAAAAAAAAAAGTAACAGGGTGTAACTAACGCCCTGTATGAATAGTGCTAAATTTAGCACAAAATTCGCAATTTTCATGCCAAAAAACATAAAGTTGCCAATTTTCAAGACGATGCTGCTTAAAATCACAAAATAATTAAGAAATTTCAAAATTAAAATTCCAACTTTAAATACCCTGTGGATCTCGTAAACCTGCAACATTTGCATAAGACATGTTAAGCTTAATCGGCATATTTTAGTGTGTATTATCTTCAGTTCAGAGATTGCCCATTCTTAATAAATTACCCTGTATAATGAACGAAGCTGTTGCGCTTGGCATTTTCTGTTTAGCGTAGCTGCTGCGCGAGGCAACTTATCTGGTGTTCTTCATGCGTGTTACATACCGAACAACAAACGTCGAAAAAAATATTAGTAACGGGTTAAGTACTATCGTACTATTGAAGTTCACCTGCTTGATTTGTCTCGGGGCTTATTCGAGCGTGGCGGCGTTTAAATTGGCTCGCGCGTCAACCTGGGCTACTGCACGTGCCAACGTTGGAAAGTTTACCATTCCCAATCGATACGCGCCTATGTGAAATGGAAAACGGAATGTTAATATTTGGGAAAATTTCTTTTACAAATCACGACCGAACAGCGATCGATTTAAAATGTAAAACAAATGCGTTTCGTGTTTCCAGTGCGTATAACATATTTTGATCGATTAATGTGCTCTATTTTTTTCTTATGTACCCCATTTACACGGCACACAAATTTGCACTGCCAGTCTCTACTACGTTTAAAAAAAAGGCACAGAATGCATTTTTATTGGTATTTTATAATAATACAGGGTGTTTCAAAAAAAGGTGACCCCGTCTCTGGGATAGGTAAAAAACTGAAATATAATTGGGGTTTGCTTGGTAAAAATTTTTCGTAACGCCATCCGAATTCAAGATAAAAGGCGTTGAAGAAATTTTTTTTATCATTTATCACACAATTTGCTTATTATAATAATTATTACAGATTGTGTCAGGAGAAACGGAGCTTACACGGACTGGTTTAACATTTAAAAAGGTGTGAGACAGGGATGTGTAGCTTCGCCATGGATGTTTAACTTACACATAAAAGATTGTTTAAAAGATGTGAAAAAGAGTGCGTATGGATTAAAAATGAATGATTTGATCGTCAAATGCCTTCTTTATGCCGATGATCAAGTCATATTAGCGTCAACTTTAGAGGAGTTGAAGACGATGGTTAATGTTATGCATGATGCTCTGAAAATCAAAGGGATAAAAATAAATGTGAGCAAAAAAAAAGTAATGGTTTTTGAAACAGAAGAAAGCATGACAAACTGAGAAGTTCTGATTAGGGGAGAAAGAGTGGAACAAGTAAATGAATTTGTGTACTTGGGTTCAAAGTTTATAAGAGGTAGAAAATATGACTGTGACATTGAGCGAAGGGTGTTGGCAGGAAAACAAATGAATGGGGCACTGCATTGCTTTATGAACACCCAGAAAGTGTCAAAAAAGGCACGTCTGGAATTGTATAGAGGAGTGTTGGTTCCTACACATATGTATGGTAGTGAATGTTGGGTTTGGCAGAAGAAGCATGAAAATAGGATTAATGCTTTGGATATGAGTAGTCTGAGAAGTATATCCGGAATGACTCGGTTGGATAAAGAATGAATAAAGAATGTGAATGGAGGTCGACCTCGACGAACACATCTCGATCAGATCAACATTGTTTTGAAGAAAGGGCAGCTGTCAAGAGTACCAACAACCGACGAGCATGTATGAGAGCACTGATGAAAGTAGGGGAAGCAAAAGATGTATGTAAGAACCATGGCAAATGGAGGGAAGTGATCACTACCTACCGTTACGGGAAAGAGGCGTGACTATATGTATGTATGCAAATAAATAGGGAAATATAAAAAAAGTATGACGATTTTTCCGAAATTACTATACGAATACGTTTTAGACGCAGATACATACCATGAATTTGTTTTTATATCCGACTCTCATAGAGGATGCTAGTTACACGGTTTGTACCAAGTAGTATTGAACATAACATTTTTAAGGTTAGATATATTAATCAAAATTTCAAGTGAACTTAATTATCATTCAATTTTACACCAAAAAGCTACTCTTGGTAAACCTCTATACTGTTTACAGTTTTTGGAATATTTTAATTTGAATAACCGATGCTGGTATAAAGTAAGTAAGTTATTAATTGTCCATTGAGGAAAATGGGATATGGAGGAAAAGGTACAACCCTGAGCTGTTTCAGGGACCTGACATAGTCAAGTAAATAAAGTTAGGCCGGCTGCGATGAATAGGCCATGTTATGAGGATTGAGGCAGATGACTCCGCCCGAAAATGTCTTACTGGATAAGCCCGTAGGACAACGCAGAAGGGGAAGTCCTCGAATGAGGCTATTAGATAACGCAGAGGCCGATTTAAGAAATTTTGGAATAAGGGCCTGAAGAAGATGGGCGCTGGACAGAGAGGAGGTTAAGGCCCACAAAGGTCTGTAACGTCGTACTAATGATGATGATAATGAAAGTTATTAATTATTATTATGTGAATTAAAATTTTTTTTCGCGTAAATGAGACTTCATCGATAAAACGGTTACATGTTAAAAAATTTGGATTAAGGGCTGTCCTTACTTGTAATGTTTGAAAAAAATCCACTCTAACCGGTAGATCGTCTGGCAAGAGCTCTTGGAATTGTCTGTAATGATAAGGATGTAGCTGTTGCTCTTTAAGTATTCTCCAAGTACTTGAAGAAGACGTATTTGTTTTTCTTGCCATATTTCTTACGCTAACTCTTGGATCTTGATCAACTAAATTTAAAATAATATTTTCTTTATTAACCCTTATAATATCAAGCGGGGTGCAAATGCACCCCACATGTACTTTTTTGTATATATCTAAGCCAATTATATTTTGTTTTATTTCCTCTTTTTAGTAGCTGCATTTTTTTAGGTTCCAAATGTAGTTTACCTAAAATCTTACATGGATTTTTTCCATCTCAGTAATTATTTAGGTTTTTAGAATGTGGGGTGCATTTGCACCCCGCTTGGCATTTTACGTATACCGATATTTCTATGTTATTATGAGCTAACGGCAGGGTAAAATCCTGTTTTCTACCGATTTTTTTTGTTAGGCAAAGTAGGCAACAAGCCTGAAAAAGGACAAGGTGAACGGGTTGTTCTTGAACTTTCTGATTATCTAAGTCAAGGATATGGTATCACAACTGATAACTTTTTTACTAGTAATCAGCTGTCTCAAAAATTGTTGGATAAAAAGCTTACATTATGTGGCACTCTGCGCAAAAATAAGACGTTTATACCAAAGGAACTACTTCCATCATCTTCAAAAAAAGAATATTCTTCAATGTTTGCTTTTACAAAACATTGTACGTTAGTGTCTTATGTGCCGAAAAAGAACAAAACCGTTATTTTGTTATCAACCGAGCATGACGATGACAAATTAAGTAATAAGGAGTCAGACTACAAACCAGATATTGTCTTGCATTATAATAGTACCAAAGGAGCTGTAGATGCAACAGACCAAATGGCAGCAAAAAATACCACTCAAAGAGAAACTCTTAGATGGCCCATGGTACTTTTTTACCATATTATCGATATTGGAGATATAAATGCCTATAAAATATGGAAAATTAAAAATCCAAATTACGGGTCTGGGCACTTAGATGCAAGAAGAAAATATCTTCTTCAGTTGGAAAAGGAACTGGCCAAGGAAAATATGATTTATAGATTTAGAAATACTAATGGTTTGCAAGCAAGTATACAAGAAAATATTCTTAAAGTTGTTCCAGAATTGGAGCAAAATATCCCTTCAACAAGACCTGTAGGAACTCAAGGTAGATATTTTCTCTGTGAAAGAACCAAAGATAGAAAATCAAGACAACGTTGTGGAAAATGTGAGCGTTTTGTTTGTGTAAATCACTCTGAAAAAGAAATTTTTTGTATCCCATGTAAAGCAAAAAATTAAAATTAATTTTGAATACCTAATTAAGGTTTGTTTATTTTTTAGTAACTAAATTGAAATAAAAATAGATACAAAATAATTTATTTGCGTTTTTTTCTTTCATTTTACTTAAAAAAAGTGTAAATATTACAAAGATAGACAAAAAAAAATGGGGTGCAAATGAACCCCGCTTGGTATCGCACGAATGTAAAAAAGCTTGGTATTATAAAGGTAAATGGTTCTTGTTATTCTTGGCTTACCAGAATTAATTTTTTTTGATCCCATATTCCCAGTTTCTCGACAAGGTCGTTCAATGGCTGTAAATGTATTTTTACTTGGTAAGTTTTTTTTAAAAAAATTTCTGCGTAACGTGTAACAGCTGCTTTAGAGTTTCCTAAACACTCGCCTAAGGTTAATAACATGTCGGTGTATTCAACATTTGTGTACCTATTAATCAATAATATTTAATTTTATAAATAATAAGGTTTAAAAATTTTTAACTTATTGTCATAACTATAAATAAATGTCAGTTTTCCATGGAAAACTTGGCGAAAATCAAGATATACCGATTAAAATGGATTTTTGTGAAACTTTACAAAAAAGGAAATCCCTTAATTCCAATTTTTTAACATGTATCCGTTTTATTATTAAAGTCTCATTTACGCGACAAAAAAATTTTAATTCACATAATGCATACTAATCAATAATAATAAGTAATAACTTTAACATTACTTTATACCAGCATCAATTATTTCTTCATAATTTTTAAATCAAAATATTCCGAAAACGTACACAGTATCCAGTTTTACCAAAAGTACCTTTTTGGTGTAAAATTGAATAATGTTTAAGTTCACTTGAAATTTTGATTAATAAGTCTAACCTTAAAAAAGTTGTGTTCAATATTACTTAGTACGAACCGTGTAACTAGCGCCCTCTATGAAAGTCAGAAATAAAAACAAATTCAAGGAATGTAACAGTTTTTAAAACATATTCGTATAAAATTTTATTACAATGTTTCCAGTAGTTTCGGCAAAATCGTAATAAATGTGTATACATTTTTTTTCTTCAACGCCCTTTATCTTGAATACGAATGGCGTTACGAAAATTTTTTACTAAGCAAACCCCAATTATTTTTCAGTTTTCTACCTATTCTAGAGACGGGGTCACCTTTTTTGAAACACCCTGTATATTCTGGGTGTTTTAAAAAAAATGTTGCCCCGTTGCCAGGATAGGTAGATTACTGCAAAATAAGTTGCGTTTGTTCAGTAAAAAAATTTCGTAACGCCATTCGTATTCAAGATACAGGGTGCTTAAAGAAATATGTTTACGATTATGTCGAAACTGCTGGCAACATTGTAATAAAATTTTGTATGAATATGTATTGGAAGCTGACACATCGTATTAGTTTGTTTTTATATCTGACTGTCATAGAGGGCGCTAGTTACACGGTTCGTACTGAGTACTTTCAAAATAAAACTTTTTTTACGTTAAATTTTTTAGTCTATATTTTATGTAAACATAACATCATTTAATTTTACACCAAAAATGTACAATTGGTTAAACTCGATGCTGTGTACGGTTTTCGGAATCTTATTATTTAAAAGTGATAAAGTAATAACTGATGCTGGTATAAAGTAAGTATCATAAAAAGCAATTACCTATTTATTTAAAACCAAAAACAATAACGTTATTCTAAAGCTAAATTATTATTTAAACAAAGAATCGCAAAAAGAAAATTAAAAGAAATTCGACTAAATACACTTTAATCCTTTGGACTGCACTGATTGGTCGTATCTTACTCTAACTAATTGAACATTTCATGTTTTTGATCGAATTTATTTTAACTTTTTTTTAGTGCTTTGTTGTTTAATGAATAACCTAAGCATTAGCATAATGTTATTGTTTTTGGTTTTTAATAAATAGGAAATTGTTTACATAATACTTACTTTATATCAGCATCAGTTATTACTTTATCATTTTCAAATCAAAATATTCTTAAAACCGTACGCAGTATCTAGTTTTACCAAAAAAACCTTTTTGGTGTAAAATTAAATAATGTTTAAATAAGTTTACATCAAATTTGGACCAGATAAATTAACCTCAAAAAATATATCTTCAAAGTGACTCTATATAAACCGTGTAACTAGCGCCCTCTATAAAAGTCATATACAGTGTTTTCATTTTAAAACCAGCCAGTCCAAGTAAATAATTTTTGATTTTGCCTATATAGAAAAAAAACAAACAAAAGAGGAAGGTTTAAAAATGTTATTCTACTGTTTCCAAGTGGCACTTCTTTAACATCCCCCACCCCTTCTTTCAAATGTCAAATATCAACCTCTACCTTGGAGGAAAACCCAAGAAAAATGCAAATCACCCACATAAACAATAATTTACTCTATCGTTTTATTTTGTAGATAACAAATTTTCTGAAATAACATAAGACCTTAACGAAAACGACCTACGCCACTGTTGGGTAGGCAGATGTCCAATTAGGGATCAATTAACTTACTTCTGAATACATGTTACCTTTTTTGACATTTTTTGTTAGTTTTTTCTTTGTTTCAAAAATATTAATAGTATATTTAGCTATTTATTCGTGACGTTAAATTAGCCATTATTTGTAGCTGTAGCATCTTAAGTTATTTTAAAATGGTATATTCTCTGCAAGATCGAATGTAAATAATATTTAAATATAGCCATCAAAACAAGTGCGGTCGAGGAACAGCTCGAGATTTTAATGAAAGGCATCCTGATAAAAATAAAGGTTAACAGACCATCATAGAGTTAGTACGGAAATTTGGATAAAATGGATCCGTTTTTAATAAAAAAAAATCCCAGAGTTCTTGACAAAGCTGCACAAATTAAAGTACATATCTACTGGGTCATTTTGCTATAGATCCTACCTATTTCATTCCAAAAGTATTAAAACTTACAAATATTTCTGTTGATTTCAAACACAAAGTGTTAAAATTGCATAAGTTTTTTTCTTATAAAATACAAATTCATCATCAGATTAGTGAATACGACTTTAACCGCAGAATTGAATTTTGTGAAACAATGTCCCAAAAAATACAAAAAAACGCAAATTTGGTTAAAAATATTTATTTCAGTGATGAATCAACGTTTTATTTAAATGGCTTTGTTAATAAACATAATTGTAGGTACTGGGATGACGAAAATCCTTTCGTGTTTCGACAGGATAATACTCAGTTTCCTGCGAAGATTAATGTATGGGCTGGTTTTATAGGAAATGAGATAATTGGCCCACTTTTCATTGACCAAAACCTAACGGGAGAATTGTACCTACAATTTTTAGAAAGACAATGGCTGGACTAACGATTTTCAAGACATTATATTGGCAGAAGGGGTTTTATAGAATGGCTCTCAAGATCTAACACTACTTGACTTTTTTCTGTGGGGCTATTAAAACAAAATTAGTATACAAAACTCCTCCTGAAGACATTAAAAAACTAAGCTTAGAATAACTGAATGCACAAAAGATCTGATAGGTTGAAGTACTTGAGAGGCAGCATAGTCTTCACGACCCACCCTACAATCTAGAATAACTGAAGAATGTAGACGAATTACTAGCGAAACTTTGCAAAGAGTTCGAGAAGAATTTGAAAATAGGTTATATATTGCCAACAAAATAACGGAGCTCACTTTGAACAGTTACTGTAATACATTCAAGGAACTGTTTGTAATTAACTTGATTTTAGTTTTTGTTGTAATTTCGCTATGTATAATATTATCTGCAAAATAAATCGATGGAATAAATTGTTGTTTATATGGCTGATTTGCATTTTTCTTGGGTTTTCATTTGATGTATCACAAGGTAGGGGTTGCTATTTATCATTTTAAAAAAGGGTTGGCTAATGTTAAAAGGGAGCCACTTGGAAACAAGAGAATAACATTTTTAAATCTCTCCCCTAATTTAAAATTCGACGTGTTTTTTTTACATTGAGCACTGTATAAAAACAAACTCATGCGATGTGTCAGCTTCCAACTCATCTTCATACAAATTTTTATTACATTGTTGCCAGTAGTTTCAAGATAATCAAAAATGTGGGTAAAATTTTTTTTTCAGCACCCTGTATCTTGAATACAGATGCCGTTATGGAAATTTTTTACTAAACAAACCCAACTTATTTTGCAGTGTTTTACCTATCCTAGCAACGCGACCACCTTTCTTTTGAAACACCATGTATGGAACAATAGAATTTCAGTATCTCAGTGGTGGCGCATATTTATTGTAGTAAATTAAAAATAATATCTTTATTTGGATTTTATATTCTGGAACGTTGTGGTCGGCAAAATTCGTATTAAGGGTTGCACGAATTTCAGGTTACCATATTGAGTGACGACGGCTAACTAATATTAGTCGAGATCGTTGTTCGAATTTTTAATTAATAAAAAATACATAATAATTTTGTTTGCCAGGATTTGGTTTTACCCTTCTAAACAGCTTTTTAGTTCCAATAGTCATTCTTAAAAATTAACCTTAAATATTTAAAATTCAAACAAAAATTTCGCGAGCAGTTTTTGTTAAAATAGCTCCAAAAATATACTGACTATTAAAAAATCTGCACAACCAACAAAAGCTGATCAATTTTTATAGAATTTATACAAAATGTTTGCTTGAGTAATCTTAAAAAATGATAACATTTTTAAGCCAAAATATTAAAAAATGGTAAAGTTATTCAATAAAAAGTAGGTCCACTGCGATTTCTAAATTATTTGATATTTTTTGGATGAATATTTAAAATTAAATTAATCATGGTATGTATACTGATGAATGTGAATCCAGGCTTCTTTGGTTATTGGTTTGGTTATTTGGTGGTTGAGGTAAATTACCCAATCGATTACCGACCATATTTCACACATGTTCGATTGATGACAAGCAAGAAGGCCACGTTATTTTCTTGTGAGAAACTTGTAGTAACCCTAGCTGTATGTGGACGAGCATTGTCTTGTTGAAAAGGGGGTTTAATTAACCCCCGTATGTATGGCATACATACATACATATAGTCACGCCTTTTTTCCGTAAAGGTAGGCAGAGACAGCTTTCTTCCACTTGCTACGGTTTTTACACACACTTTTGCTTCCTCTACTTTCATTAGTGCTCTCATACATACTCTTGACCTGGCCTTTCTTCGAAAAAATGTTATCTGATCGAGATATGTTCGCCGAGGTGGACCTCTACCGACTTGTCCATTTAAACTCGCCTTATAAATTTGTTTCATCAATCTTCCTTTATCCATCCTTTCTACGTGTCCAAACCATCTAATCATTAATTAATTACAAATACAACCGTTAAGACCGCATAATTCTACCTTTAATAGTTCCAAAGTTACAGTGGTTTGAAACTAAAATTATAATTATAAAAATTGTTTATGTCAAAAAAGTAATAGTTTTTTCTACCATTAATTTTTTTAAAATGTCATTTATTATTTCTCATTTTCATAAGTGGAACGTATTTATTGTAATTTGTTACTACTAAAGTTTATGCATATTTATCGAACAGAAAAGAATAATGATTCTTATGATAAGATGTTACGTTGATCGTAAAAGAACTTGATGATGAGGAAGCTTACTTATTTGATGATATATATATATATATATATATATATATATATATATATATATATATATATATATATATATATATATATATATACTTCTTTCGACGTTGTCCGATGCCTAATTTTCACGTCCGGTGGTCATTACATTGGTCTACTCGTAGGTTCCTTTCGCTCATGGCTTTTGATACTCCTTTCCAGGTTTTCTTCGGTTGTCCTCTTTTTCTTCGACCGTGCGGTGTCCATTCCATTGCTCTTTTTGGTAGTCTCGTATTTGACATTCGCTGGACGTGTCCATACCATACTAGTTGTTTTCTGTCGATTTCCGTTGATAGTGATTCTTCTATGCCCGTTCGATGTTTTATTTCTTCATTACGAATTCTATCTTTACAGGATATTCCTAAAGATCTTTCTAACACGTCCATTTCCACCGCTTCTATCTTCCTTTTGTTACTTTCATTTACCCGCCAAGTTTCAGCTCCATAAAGAAGGTTACTTTTGATCAGTGTGTCATAAATATGATACTTTCGTTGTTTTCCCATTTCCTGAGACCACAAGATTCCGTTTTTTAGCCATATATTCTATGTCATCTTCTCCCATATAGTCGACTTAACATGCTCGTTACAGAAATTTCTCTATAATTAGTACATTCCAATTTACTTCCTTTTTTGTGAATAGATGATATGTATGCATTTTTCTATTCTTTGGGTATAGCAGCTTCATTGAGATATTAATTTATACACCAAGTGATGGATTCAAGGAGTTTTTCAGATCCGTTTTTGATTAGTTCGGCTGGAATTACCTCCGGACCTGGGGATCTTCCATTCTTTAGTTTCCTTATAGATTTTTTTACATCTTTAATCCCCACCACAATATTTTCACCATCCACCACTATTTCTGATGACTTATTTAATGATACATATCCAAATCGCAACCAAATTATCAAAACTGTAGTTTGGAGGATTGTGAAACTTTTTAAAGAAGTGGGTTAAACTAAAAATCACCCTAAAACTGGCCGACCAAAGACCTTGGCTAATGATGAAAAATCCTTATACGGTATGCAAAGTTTTGTTGAAAATCCTTTTACATCCATTCAGAAAACTACATTAAAACATGATATTAGTGTGGGATCCGTCTGTAACATTATTAAGAAGAATAAGTTTCATCCTTATAAATTAACGCTATTGCAAGAATGATCTGGAGATGATCATGACCGCGGAATGGAATTTGTAAAACTATAATGCAAAAGGTAGATGCAGACCCTCATTTTACAAGTAATATAGTCTTTTACGATGAAACCACTTTTATGTTAAATGGTACAGTTAATCTCCACAACTGTAGATATTGGATATACTAATTCTAGATGGATGCGGGAACATAGAACACTAATGCCTTTAAAATTTAATTTTTGGTCAGGTATTATCAGTACCACTGTTATTGGACCATTCTTTTTTAAAATCAATTTAAACATACCAAATTATTTAGATTTGTAAAGAAATAAAATATTTCCTGCAAAAAGAAATGCGGTTGGTAACAATTTTAATAACATTTGGTTTGAGCAGGATGGTGCATCACCACACCTTAGGTGTTGCTGTCTGAAATTACTTAAATAAACTTTTCCAAGGCAGAAAATAAAAATCAATATAACTTTCTCAAAAAAACTATTCAGAATATAGACTAAAAATAATGTAGAAGATAACTTTTCTTTAGGAAAGCTTTACAATAAAAATAACTTTACCGGCTTTGGAACATGGACAGGGCTACGTGATATACAATTACTGATTCACACCGCGCGAGACAAAGAAGCAATAAAACATGCGATCGCAAACATCCATTATTGGATATGCATCCGAAGAAGAAAAAGAATTATACTTTAGAGCTAACAACAACCACTTATTGGAAATTATAACTGTCACTGACTAAAGTTTCGTCTAAAGACCCAAATCTCTAAGCTTATTTGTTTTAAATATCATTATCAGCTCGTTATTGGCTCGCAAAAATCAAAATACATTAACCAGTGACGGCTTTAAAATCAAAATAATTTAACTTAACTGCTACGACCAGCTCTAACAACCCGATATCCTACTTAAAAGAAAATTTTCGTTACTTCTGTAATTGCATAATCTCGATTTATTTCTATATACAGTTTATTGCTACAGAGGAAGGAATTAGAACAAACTTACAATTTTTTTAGATTACTTAACGTCCTTAATTCAGCCCTTAGTGCAAACACTAATATTTAACTCAAAATTCCTGGATTTATTAAATGATTACAACTAAATCTACCCCTTTAACAGTCTTCTTCTTTACGTGCCTATCGGGTTCGAATGTTTGCTATTATCATGTCAATTTTAACTTTGTGGTGTTACGAAACAACCTTGATTCAGATTATGTAGCCAAGATGTTGTTCTTTTGTCGTTTTTTTGTTTTCCTCCGCAGAATAAATTAAAGCACAGATTAAATACAGACAGATGCGAAACCCGGCGAAAGATCAAAGAATTTTCTGATTTATGTATGGATATTTAAATGGGTTTGATTGAATTGTTTCCACCATTTTCATTGTCTTCAGTGTGTTTAGAATTGTATTTAATAACGTATTTGTGTGATCGAGGCTTACGACCAAACACCCCGAACGCACACGAAAGTTTTTTATATACTCACGAGGATATTTAAATTGGTTTGAATGTTTATCTTTCTCATCGTAAGGCTTTTCCCTCAACCTTTGCATCTGTTCGTATTAAATCTGTAATTAAAGTAAGAAATACCTGGTTTTGTTTATCAAAGAGTCGAAAGGTATGACTATGATATGGAGCGAAGGGTGTTGACAGGGAAACAATTAAATGGGGCGCTGTATGTCTTTATGAGTATCCAGAACGTGTCAAAAAAGTCACAACTGGCTGTGCATCGAGAAGTGCTGGTCCCTACACTTTGTTATATTAGTTGAATCATGTTATCATCATGCAATATTTGACAAGGGATTTTTGATGAATGTCACCAAGACAGTATAAAAAGTCATCCCGAAATCTTAATAATAATTTATTAGTTAATACTAAAGTATTAAATATTACATGGTGTCAGAAGAATAAATAGAAACATTCAAGGCTTCAGCATTCTTAGAATTTAAAGGAAATATAGCAGTAGTTGGAAAAAAAGGAAACGAGATTTTAAAATATTTTTGCGAGCTACCGGGATAGAAGAGGTTTGATAAATACCTTATGGAGCTAAAAATAGCAGCAAATAAGTGTGAGTAAGGACTAAAAAATGGCAGGTTAATACGTGATCAAATAATTTTCAACTGTGTAGATGACAATTTGAAAGAAAAATTGCTGAGTCTAGCTCAACAATCAGAAACAACAATCACTCTCAAAGAGGTGTGTGATGTATATCGAGCATTTAAAGTAAGCACATCACAGCTGCGTAAAATTTTAAAGGAAAGTGATATAGCAATGGAGACGATTGTGAAAAAGCCATCACCATGCAATATTTGACAAGGGATTTTTGATGAATGTCACGAAGACAGAATTAAAGGTCATTCTGAAATCCGAATAATAATTTATTAGTTATTACTGAAGTATTGAATATTACACACTTGTGTAGGGTAGTGAATGTTGGGTTTGGCAAAAGAAGCATAAAAGTAAGCTCAATGATGCGGAGATAAGTGGACTGAGAAGTACAGCTGGAATGACTGAGATGGATAAAGTGAGGAATAGTGTAATAACGAATCCATTAGATTCGGACACGCAGAGAGAATGAACGAAAGAAGATTGACGAAATAGATTTATCAAGCGAGTGTGAATGGGCAAGTCGGTAGAGGTCGACCTAGGCGAACGTATCTCGATCAGATCAAAGAAAGGCCAAGTCAAGAGTATCTACCAGCAACCGAGCATATATGAAAGCGCTGATGAAAGTTGAAGAAGCGAAAGATTTAATATGTTTTTGCGTTGATTTTATACGTTTAAAACGTGCCTAGGTTTAACTTCGTGCAGCAAATAAAAATAATATGGTAGTATTTACTTGATTTTATTGACCTCTTATTTTCCAATTTATAATTGAACAAAAATTCACAGAACACGAAAAAAAGTATTTTACTATAAAACGTCGTGTAAATTTCCAATTCTTTTGGTTGTCGTTACTTTTGCCGAAGGAACGTCTCGAGCCAGGCACTGTCGCCAAGACACACTTCCTTCCACATGGCCTGTTCCATTTTTTTAAAGATTTAGGAAGAAATCGATATTTCACCTAGTGATACGGATCGTGTGAGACACTGACTGACGTGAAAAATGACAGTAAACATTTCCTGTTGTTACAAATTAAGAAACGACACGGAATAGTTTTAAATACCGAGATAATAAAGCAAGGGTTGCAAGTTATTTCTCCGGAATAAAAAAACAAAAGAGGGTACCGGGTGTTTCAGTTGTATTGTCAATTCTTAGGTATTTTTATGTATTTAATTTCAAAAATTTTGTAGGAATCGGGGGTATATAAGTTTCCTTTTCCTACATCAATTAATCAATTAACCTGCCACTAAAGTCCTCTGCTGGACATACGCCTCACTTGGTCGCTTCCACATCTCCCTATCCTGAGCAATCTGCATCCAGTTAGTGTGGATACGTCTTAAGTACTTATCCGTTTCGGATGTTGGCAATTGGCATTGGCAATCATGATCTTGTTTGTAGCTGCTCAAAACAATTCTATTAAGGTTTTCCCATACCACGTTTGCAGTCATAAGATTCTTCTTCTGCCGGGACCTTTTTTTTCCTTTGACTTTTCCTTACATTATGGACTATCAATCAATATATTCCCATCATTCCATGGCGGAACATAGGGCCTCAACAAAGTTTCTCCATCGGACTCTATTTCTGGCAAGCATTTTGACTCATTGCCATGATTTATTCATTTTTCGTATTTCACTTAATATCGATCTTCTTCAGGTTGTCTTTGGGCGGCCCCTAGCACGGCTACCTTGGGGATTCCACTACAGGGCCATTCGGGCTATATTATTTTCAGGTTTTCTAAGAGTGTGACCCAGCCATCCCCAGTTGCGCTTCCGTATCTCTGTGTCGGTCGGATTCTGGTTTGTTCTTCTCCAGAGCTCTTCATTTGAAATGCGGGCCGGCCAGAAAATACGTAATATCCTGCGTAGACATTTGTTCACAAAAACTTGCAAAGCCCTGGATGAGCTTTTAGTGGTTTTCCATGTTTCGCATCCGTACAGAAGAACAGATTTTACGTTTGTATTGAAGATAAGTAGTTTTGTGTTGGTGGTGTATGCTCTCGAACTCCAGACCCTGCTAAGCATTCCAAAAGCTCTCCTTGCTTTTTGTTTTAATGTGTGTATCTGTGCCACCCTCCTTGTCAATTACACTTCCAAGATAAACAAAGTGTTCGACTAGTTCGATTGGTTGGTTCTCAATATGTAATGGATTAACGTTGTCAGTGTTAATTCTTAACTGTTTAGTTTTATTGATATTAATCTTAAGACCAACTTTCTTGGCTTCTTCACTGAGTCTGACGAGCTTCTGCATCATATCTTCAAAGTAGTGAGCCAGAAAACAGATATCGTCGGCGTAGTCTAGGTCTTCTAGCCGGCCATTGAAACCCCATCTTATTCCTTTGTCCTGGTCATTAGCTTTGCGGAGAACGGAATCCAGCACGATATTAAAGAGCATTGGAGAGAGGACACAACCCTGCTTCACTCCGCTTGAGATTGTTATAGGTTCGCTTGGTATTCCTTTGTGAAGTACTTGACATGCAGAGTTTGAATAGAGCTGTTTTATAATTTGAATCATTTTGATTGGAATGCCAGTTTCCCTGAGAAGCTCCCACATTGCGTGATGCGAAAGCCCGCTCAAAATCAATAAAGACCAAATATAATGAAGTTCGGAACTCAACTGACTGTTCAATGATTATACGTAAGCTATTTATATGGTCTAGGCAGGATTTATCCTTCCTAAATCCTGCCTGTTCCTGTCGCAAGTTTTCGTCTACGCTTGGAGAAATTCGGTCACGAATTATCAAAGATATAACTTTGGTGATGGTGTTTAGAAGGGTTATACCATTATGGACTATAGTAGGGAGTATTAGTGATGATTTTTCATGATGTGTCCTACATATTCGAGCTTTCTGCACTTGATGATAAACATGATTTCCATTTCTTTCTTTATTCTTTGAAGCACTTCTTTGTTCGTTATGTGATCCATCCACTTTATTCTGAGTATTCTCCTGTACAGCCACATTTCAAAAGCTTCAATTTTTTAGTGGTGCTCCATACAGTAATGTGGAGAAGACATATTATCTTTGGTGTCCCATTTTTGTCTCTAGTAATAGGCTTTGGCTTATAAAGACGGCGCTCATTTTGTTGAAAACGGTTTTCGCCTTTTCCATACGGCTTTTTATTTCTTGTGCGTCGTCCCATTGTTCATTGATTACAGTTCCCAGGTAAGAGTACTGTTTCACTCGTTCAATCCGATTACCGTTGATGTATAGGTGAGCTCCCCTTCAATCCCCCTTGCTGAATATTATTTGTTTTGTTTTGTGGATATTGATATTGAGACCATTGTTGTTGGCTGTATTGCTTGATTCGGTCCATTAACCTTTGTAATCCTTCCAAGCTGTCTGCCATTACCATGGTATTGTCAATTATCTAATATTGTTCAGTCTGACTCCGTTCAATAATATATCCTCATCTATATCTTTAAGAATATCTTTAAGAATATCATGGGTCCAAAGAGTTACAAATGTAGAAGTTCTTAATCGAATGAGTAAACAAAAATAACTCATGCTTAACATCAAGGAAAGAAAAACACGCTATATAGGACACATAATGAGGGGTGAAAAATACGAACTCCTTCGACTGATTATAGAAGGTAAAATCCAGGGCAAGAGATCTATCGGCAGGCGCCAAAATTCCTGGCTAAAAGACATTCGTAGATGGTTTGATTGTTCATCGATCGATATATTCCACATGGCTGTATCTAGAACGACGTTAGCTATTTGGATCGCCAACCTTCGAAAGGAGACGGCGTCATAAGAAGAAGATATCTTTAAGGGCCTCGTTGTAAGATTTACCGAGGTATTAGTTTACTCAGCATAGTCGGCAAACTGTATGCAAAGATATTGATTAAAAGAGTAACGAATGAAACTGAGAAAATTATATGGGATATGCAAGCAGGATTTAGAAGAGAAAGAGATGTATGGATCAGGTCTTTTCATTACGAGGTATAGTTGAAAAATTCTTGGCTAAAAGTCAAAAGGTCTATTGCGCTTTTAAGAACTTGGAAAAGCCCTAAGGCAGAGTGGTGAGGAGTGAATTGTGGTCGACATTGTCTATGTATAAGGTGAGCGGTAGTCTAATACGAGCACTGAAATCACTTTATGAGGATTCCACTGCTTGTGTCAGGATAAACGGAGCATGCATGGACTGGTTTAACATAAAAAAAGGTGTGAGACAGGGATGTGTGGATTCGCCATGGCTGTTTAACTTATACATAGACGATTTTTTAAAAGATTTGAAAAAGAGTGCGTATGGATTGAAAATGAATGATTTGATCGTCAAATGCCTTCTTTACGCCGATGATCAAGTCATATTAGCGATTTCTGAAGAGAAGTTGCAGACGATGATTAATGTTATGCATAATGCCCTGAAAATCAAAGGGATTAAAATAAATGTTAACAAAACGAAAGTAATGGTTTTTGAAAGAGAAGAAAGCATGACAATCTGTGAAGTTTCGATTAAAGAAAAAAGAGTGGAACAAGTAAATAAATTTGTGTACTTGGGTCCAAAGTTTACGAAAAATGGAAAGTATGACAGTGACATCGAGCGAAGGGTATTGGCAGGAAAACAAATGGAGCACTGCATAGCTTTATGAACGGCCAGAAAATGTCAAAAAAGGCACGTCTGGCTGTGCATAGAGGTGTGTTGGTTCCTACACTTATGTATGGTAGTAAATGTTGGGTTTGGCAGAAGAAGCATAAAAATAGGATTAATGCTGTGGAGATGAGTAGTCTGAGAAGTATAGCCAGAGTGACTCGGTTGGATAAAGTAAAGAATAGTGAGATAAGGGAACGCTGTGGTCTAAAAGAAGATGTGGTTACACAAATAGATAAAGGCATGCTTAGATGGTTTGGACACGTAGAAAGGATGGATGAAGGAAGATTGACGACAAATTTGTAAGGCGAGTGTAAATGGACAAGTCGGTAGAGGTCGACCTCGGCGAACATATCTCGATCAGATCAACATTGTTTTGAAAAAAGGCCAGGTCAAGAGTACCAACAACCAACGAGCATGCATGAGAGCACTAATAAAAGTAGAGGAAGTAAAAGATGTGTTTAAGAACCGTAGCAAGTGGAAGAAAGTGGTCTCTGCCTACCCCCACGGAAAAAAGGTGTGACTATATGTATGTATGTATAAAAATTCAGAGTACATGTTGAATATTAATGGCGACAACATACAGCCTTGCCTAACCCCACGTAGTATTTTTAGCCGTTCCGTTCGCTCTCCATTAAGTTTTATGCATGCCTGTCTGGTTCCAGTATAGATTTGAGATTATTCTGAGGTCTTTATCGTCTTCTGCCTACAAAACTAAAATTTCCAAAAGACACAGATTAATTTTGAATATCTCTACTACCATTTACAACTGCGAACAAGCGAACTTGCTAGAGTCTTAAATTAGAAAGGTCGATATTTAGAAAATTCATTACATTTTAAACAGGCCAGAAAGGGAGAAAACTAAATAACAAATGACAAAACTAAACCGACCTCTATTAATGCAATACCAAAACGCCAGTGTTGGCTTTAGCAATGCTAATTGACAACCAAACAAATCAAAAAATAGATATAACGGCAAAATTTTCGTTACAATTATCAAATAAGAAACCGGGATGGTCTCACTTATAGTGGCATAACTGTAATCAGTAAACATTCATTCCATAAAAAATTTATTTAAGTTGATCAACTTTTACTGGATTTTTTTTAAAGTCATTTATGTGAACATTATTTGAATATTAATGTCTTTATTGTTTCCACTCGTATTTATTTATTTTATATCTCTTTTACGCAACAGCCAAAAACAACTCAAAACGAAAACGGATCCCAACAGTTTCTGCCGCACGTAGGAAATCCTACGAACGTACAGAGACCTCTAATCAGAAACGACAGTAAAAGTAATTTCCCGTACCGTCCACCATTTCCCAACCAACCTCACCAGGGGGTAGCGATACAGCAGAGACCACCGCAAGTTCGACCGCCAGGTTTACAGCAATTCTCAACGAGACCCGCGCCGCCCGGACAACGTCTTGTCGGTCCTCCAGGTCCTCCAGGTCAACCGTTTCCGGCGAATCACCCGAGAGCTAATTTTAGAGCGTTTGCGCCTTTTCTTCGACCAGGAGTGCCTAATCAAAGGCCGCCCGGTATCTTTCATCAGAGATCTGTACCGGCTTTCGGCAACGTAAGGCCGTTAGTACCCGAAGGAGGGGTTATTAGATCTCAAACTCTGGATTCGACGGAAACCGACTGTTCTCAAAACGATGACAACAAAAATGGCACCGCTCACGAATACGTCAAAGCACCCTCCATAGCTGCAATGAACAACAGAAGCTATAGCCTTAGCTCTAACGCTCCAGAAATCTCTTTGGATTCCAAGGAAGAATCCAGACGAAAATCCATCAGCAGCAGTGACGGCTACGGGGAAGGACGCCCACCATCTAGACCTTCCTCGAGACAAGATTCCGATTCCCGAGAAAATTTAGATACGAAACCGGAAGAAGTCGTTTCTTCAAGACCGGAATCCAGGTCCATGTCAAGGATGAACAAAATTATTGAAGATGACGATAGATCTCCCAGTTCATTAACGGATGTTTCTCAAAAGAGCGTTGACCTCAGCCCGAACGACAGTTCTAAGTCTTCTCACCCATTAAGCAAAACCACCGATGATGATAATACATCTAGCAATCAGCCTAGTGGAACGCGTTTCTTAAATGGTGCTAAAGACTTATCGAATACAACTGACAAACATTTGGAACTAGGAAATGCATCGAAATCTAAATCTGCGAACAAAGGTTATTATTTTAAACTTTTGTTAAAAGTGTGCAGCATATAAGTTTTAACGTATCTTTCTTTGTTTCAGAAGGTGATAATGACAGTGGAGTTGATGAATCGACACAAGGAAATGTAAGTTACAATATAATTTAGTATGTGTCGATTAAAACTTTCGATTTGCTTTATAATGAGTACATATTTTATAGTAAAAGTTCTCAGACTGGGTCGTATGCATAAAGTTGAGTGGCCACTTTATACTTACATTTTTAAAGGAGCTACTTCATTTGATATGCATAAAAATGTAGTTATAAGCTCCAACTTGTGAGTGTATACTCTTTCCGTGAGGATGTCCTCGCTCCTTTTATTTTTGTATGCATAAATGCGAGCGTCCACTACTTTCAAAAATGCGAGGCTCCTTAGTAGCAGACTCAGCTTTATCAGAAGTAGATGTCTATACGTGATGGCTGAATTTATGCCAATTTATCAGCCTACCAAGGTATTTAAGGTTCATAGGGAATCGAGAGAAGTAGAGTATCGTACCTTATATCGGTTTGGCAGAGTTAATGTTTAGTGGATAACTAACCATTTTCTTGGAGATGCTGATGAATATAGGGACGGTGCCTTGAGTAATGAAGCAAGAATGAGTGTTTTTTTTACGTTATGTTGGTGATCCAGGATTCCAAATTGGCATAGCAAAAGATATTGGTGCCCATTAATCGACGGTATCCCGAACCGTTACCAACGCCATAACATGTATTGTGCAGAAATCAAATTTTTGGATCAAATTTTTATCCTCACATGAAGATCCACAGATTGCTAAAAATTAGTGGCAAGAAAAGTTCAATTTTCCATCAGCTATTGGTGCTATAGACTGTACCCATGTTCCTATACTGAAACCGTCTATTCACGAAGACGAATATATTAACAGAAAAATTTTTGCTAGTATAAATATGCAGGCAACGTGCAATTCAAATGGAGAGTTTACAAGTGTGGATGCTTCTTGGCCATGATCTGTACACGACTCTAGGATATGGAAAAATTTGAATGTCATGCGTCATGCAATGGAACCACGCTAGTGAGGTTTTGTTGGGAGACTCTGGATATGGTATAGTTCCGTGGCTCATGACTTCTTTTCGGGATGCAGATACCCCGAACAAAGGTCATACAATAGGCTGTTTACAAGAGAGAGAGTTATAATAGAAAGATGCTTCGAGCAACTAAAACAGCGTTTTTCCATACTACAACACAAAATACGTGTCAAAATAGGAAAAGTGCCTTCTCTTGTCATAAATTGCTTTATTTTGCAAAAGTCGAAACCTGCAGATCGGAGTGACCACTCAACATTCCTGAGTACCATCTACGTTTTTCTTCTTCTTCCTTCTTTAATGTAAGCAATTTGCTTGTTTTTCTTTGTATCCTCTGCCGTTAAATTGTTAGAGGGGTTGTCACTCCATATCTTGCGGGGTCTTCCAACGCTTCGGCGTTATTTTGACCATTCTGTCGTCATTCATCCGGTCTATCTGTTCGTTCCACTCTCTTTTTCTTCCCAGTATCCATTAATTTACATTGTCTATTTTACATGTTCTTCTAATGTTCTCGCTTCTCTCCCTGTTAAAAAGTTTTTTTTTTTAGCGATCCTGCGGCTATTTTTATTTCGGTGATTTCTAATATTCTCTTTGTGTTCGATGTATCTGGTCTAGTTTCCGCTGTGTATGTTAATATAGGTTGGATGACCGTCTTGTAGATTCGAGATTTGGTCCCAATTCCGATATATTTGTTTCGGAGGATTGTATCGTTCAGGTTAGATGACGTTCGTGCTGCTTTTGCTTGGTTTTTTACCTCCGCCTCGATGTCACCGTATCCTGATATTTTTGGGCCTAGGGATTTAAATTTCATCTCCTGTTGTATAATTTTATCATCCACAACCAGTTTGCAACTGATAGGTGTTTTTTAAAGTGGTCATGCATTTCGTCTTTGCTGCAGATATCTTCATTTTTAGACTTTTTGCCGCTGTGCTGAATTTCAATAGTGATCTCTGTAGGTCATCTTCGTTTTCTGCAATCAGAACAGCATCATCAGCATAGCATAGGATTTTGACGTCTTTGTTCCCCATTTTATACCCTTTCAGGCTACAAGTGCTTTTTATTATTTCGTCCATAACGATGTTGAACAATAAAGGGGCTAAGGGAATCTCCTTGTCGAATACCACTATTTACAGAAATTTCTTCGGTAGTTGTGCCATTAATTTTGGCTTGTATTTTGTTTCTTTGGTAAATATTTTCGATGGTTTTTATGATGTTGTATAGGATTTGCCTGTTGTATAGAAGGTGTACCACGTCCTCCTATTCGGTCAAATGCCTTTTCCAGGTCTATAAAACACATGAAGGCTGGTTTGTTATACTCAATGGATTTTTCAGTTATTTGTCGCAGGGCAAATACCGCATCTGCACAAGATCATCCTGATCTGGATCCTTGATGTTTCGCCCAATGTGGTGAGTTCATTTATTTTATTTGTTATAATCTTTGTTACTAGCTTTAAGGTTGTATTTAGAAGGTTTATGCCTGGGTAGTTTGCGGGTATCCTTTTGTCTCATTTTTTAAACAGTAAGATTGTGGTACTTAGGCGCCATTTGTCCGGAATATCATGATATAAAAGTTTCATTAATGCCGTTTCTATATCCTTTTCTTTTATTTCAGTTACTTCGTTAGTTGTGATTTATGGGGTTACCGGTATGCTTTTCGTATCTTCTTTTTTATATAGTTCTTTAAGATACTGGACTCAATTTTCTTTCGTTATGTGCTTTGTGCTAATAAATTCACTTTCTTCTTTTTTCCGGCGTCTTATGAATCTTCACATCTGTTTTTGGAGGCCATAAAAGTTATTTTCCATTTTTCTCGAAAAGGATTCTCAATATTGTTCTTTTATTTGCCTTACTAGTGTGTAGGTGGCAATTTTTACCCTCTTATAATCAGTATAGCCTGTGTTTTAGTTATTTATTTAAGATAAGCCTTTTTTTAATGCATCGTTCTTTGACTTCGTTGCAGAACCATGGGGTTTTATTGGGGCCGTGTTTTTGTTGTTTTATATTTCGGATGCTAAGAGCTTCTGTTGCAACTTTCATAATGTTCCATTTTAGTTCCTCCCAACTTTTATTCACTTCTTCGGTTTTGCTTATTGGGTTTTTGTCAACTTTCTCCTGTAATCGTTTTTGATACAGGTCTATTATACTAATATCCCAAAGTGATTCAACATTTATTTTTTGTGTTTGTGTCCCTGGTTCTAATTTTGCCTTATTTTTCACTTACATCTCTATTTCAATTTTTCCTAGTAGTAAGCTGTGATCACTGCCCACATTAGCCGAATTTAGGGTTCTTATATCCTATATTTGTGTCGGGTGTACAAACCTGTTAGTTACAATGTAGTCAATTTTCTTCCTTTTTCGTTATATATTTTATGCAAACCAAAACAGAATACGCGCTCACTAAAAGGAGCAGCTACTCACTTTAATGTGGAGTCGCTACTTCTGAGAGTCCACTCAACTTTATGCATATTATTAACTATTTTTATCTAATGTTATTAAAACAGTCTCATTTCAAAACTAGCGAGACCAAATAAATTTTGATTTTGCGTAAATGTAAAAAAACAAAAAACACATCGATGTTATTCTGTTGTTCCCAAATAGCACTCCTTTATCATCCCCCCACCCATTCTTTAAAATGTCAAATAGCAACCACTACCTTGTAATACATCAAATGAAAACAAAAGAAATATGCAATTCAGCCGTATAAACAACAATTTATTATATGGATATATTTTTCTGACAACAACGAATTGTGTAAAATAACATGAGACCATAACAAAAACGTCCTACGCCACTGTTGGATAGGTTGGATAGATGTCTAATTAGGGATCAATTAACTTACTTTCGAATACATGTCACCTTTTTGGACATTTTTTGTCATTTTGTTTCTTTGTTTCAAAAATATTATTAGTATATGTAGTTAGTTATCCGTGACATTAAATTAGCCATTATTTTTAGTTGTAGCATTTTGAATTATTTTAAAATGGTGTATTCTCTTCAAGAATGAATAGAGATAATATTTATTTACGGTCATCAAAATAAGTACGCTCAAGGAACTGCTCAAGTTTTTAATAAAAGGCATCCTGATAGAAATATAATTTGGTTAAAAAAATTTGTTTCAGTGATGAATCAATATTTTATTTTAATGGCTTTGTTAACAAACATAATTATAGGTACTGGGTTGAGCTAAAAGCTCTCGGATGGTATTCAGATTATTAATGTTTATATGGTCTCATCAAATTGTCTTGAAATACTCTCGATGAAATTATGACGAAAATAATAGTCGGCTATTTGTCATAGTCTTGGGATATTACCTCTGACTATTTCATGCACTTATTGAATGAACCAATCAGAAGCTTCAGTCAAGTTCGGATTATCGGAGATAATACCAGAAGTGCTTAAAAAATTACCGATAATTCATATAAAACATAAATTACCCGACTTCGAAAAGATTCATATTATTTATTGTTATAGTTGATAATACAATTATTATAAGTAATATTAGAAACATTTGTATTTTTCTTCTCCGTAACTGAAGTTGATCTTGAACCTCCTCCTGGCGCGCATGATTGTAGATTTTCATGGCCACGCATTTTTTCAACGATAGCCTGATGGTGTTTTTCATTTATCTGTATCGCAATAGATTTGGAGTTGGCATATCCTGTTATCTTAAAAATTTCTTGCCCAGCAAACTCCGCTCTTTGCCAAATTTGACCCCGCTGTTGCCCTCAATGAGTGATTGTTATTTTTTTTTCTTTTCACGTCTAGTCTCACCTGGTTTGCTTGTTTCTTAGTCCACTTTGCTATTTCGTTTTGTACCACAAATATGTTTTTGAACCACTGATTTCTTACTTTCCAAAATGGATTGACAGTTAAAAATAAACGGTCACTTTCTATGTGTTCACTTTTCGATTTTAATGCATAAAATAATCAAACCGGACGAAAATTATAGTTATTTCTATTCATTACTAACCACTTAGATGAGGCACACAGCTTGAATCCGCTTTGGGTAGTTTTTCCGAAAATCGGACTGTATTCAATTTGTTTTTTGGCCTGAGTTATTAAGTTCTTCCTTAAAAAACTGTAGCTTTGCTCTGCATCCTTTGCCTCCTCTCCACGCCAATTCATATGACAAAACAAAGAACACCTTTTTTTGTAGTTTCTTTTTTTTACTGAAAATAGTCGCAAAAAGGGTAGACCTATCGTGTGGGCCGCGAACGGCCGACACTGCTACTATTAAAAGGGGGAGGGATTATAGAAAGAAGATTATAGATTTTTAAAAAGTTGCAGGTCGTACTTTTCTGAAAAAACCAATTTTGGAAGCTTGTTCCATTCTGAAGCAGCCTTGTAAAAGAAGGATTCTTGATGGAGATTGGTCCTTGTAGTGTCAATGGGTGAGACTGATCAGCATGCCGAGTTCTTCGGCCAAATGTAACCAGTGGTGTTATAAGAGTTTTTATTTCTCTGAAGCATCTGCCATGGAAATATCTGTAGAGTAATGTCTGGTCTGCAACTCTTTTTCTATGTTCTAGTGGGTGAAGGGTATCTGTGAGAATTGAGCTGTTTATCAACCGAATGGCCCTTTTCTGAATTGAATCTAGAAGACGAAGATAATGCCTTAGAGCTGAACTCCAAATGTGCGAGCAATACTCCAGTGGAGGTCGAAATTGATACTTGTACGTCGTCAATAGTTGATCAGGAGTAAAAAACTTTTTGGCTTTCCACAGAAAACCTGGCCTCTGACTTTGCGATGTTAGCAACATGGTCATGCCAAGACATATTATTAGACACCGTGACTCCCAAAATCGAGATGAAGGGACTTGATTCAAGGGTATTTTTGGACAATGTGATGAAGTGATTTGAGAAATTTATTTTTTTGGAAAACGTGGCGCTTTGTGTTTTCTGGGCGTTGAACTGAACAAGATTGTTGGTTCCCCACTCGACGATTGCTTAAAGATCTCTATTGATGGAGTCAACCTGTTCCTGCCTGAGTTTATTTGTATCATTCACCGAAAGTGATCGATAGGATGTGACAGTTGAAACAAGTATTCTAACGTCTGCAAAACTGTTAATGGGGTTTGTGGTCACTGGGGGACCCCGGCATTGGTTTTTAACGCATCAGAAAAAATACCGTCAACTGCCACATGTAAGTAGCGATCTTGCATGAGCCATTGGCGCAGTTTGGTTGGGAGACCATAGGCAGATAATTTGCTTAATAATGCCTGGTGCCAAACGCGGTCAAAGCTTTAGATATATCCAAGGCTATTGCACAGAATTCACCAAACTTCTCAATAGTGTTTGTCCAGAGCTGAGTGAAATAAGCCAGCAAATCTCCAGTAGACCGAAGTTGTTGAAATCCATATTGTCTGTCATGAATTGTCTCAAATTTCTCAAGATATTTGATGAGTTCTATGTTAATCGCTTTTTCCATAACTTTGAATATAACTGAGAGCAATGCAATAGGGCGATAATTCGCAGAAATAGTTTTCTTTATTTTTTTCGGAATGGGTTGGACTTTGGCGTTTTCCACATGGACGGAAATATGACTCTTCAAGCTATCATGCTGTATAATAGCTTGAAGAGTCATGAAGAGTCCTTCATTACAATTGTTTACTAGTTATTTCAGTTCTTCGAATTTCAGATCAGTTGAGCTCACTTTTGTACTACCTTAAGCCCATAGGTCTCTTCTTTTTGCATTTTTTGCGTCCCGTGCAGATTTAAACACGATATTTTGGATTGGGTCAATTTTTATACCATTTTTTTAGAAGTATTCTACCATAATCATTTTGGCGGTGATATTCCAAATAGTTTTCACGGTGCTTTCTTTATACTCCTCATCGTAACTTTTCTTCATGTTGTGAGCCCAGTCCTGTAAGATTTTCGGAATTTCCTATACTGGCGTTTCTTGTTCTAATTAATACACTCTTGCTGCACAAAAATTCATGAACTGATATAAGACAAACTTCTTGTTTTTCTTTGTATTCGATGAAGTCGTTTTTTCGATTTGTGCGTTGATTTCAGCTTCTTTAATAGTCCCGAAACGGTTTATCTCTAGACGTTAAATATGAAACCATAACCAAATTATAGTATCTGTTTACTTAAGGTACGCGTTGCTATGGTCGTAAGCCTTTCTGTTACCTTCATGACAATCTCGAAACATACATACTCTCAATTTTTAAACCACGTCACTTTTTTTTTTTTTTTTTTTTTATGTTTTGGTTCCCACGAAAAGGGATATCCTGTAATGTTCAGAGAACATCGTGGGAACCAAGGGAAAGAAGGTAGGAGTTGGTGTTCTTCTTAAATTTCTGGAGGTTGTATGCCTCGGGGAACACCTCCCTAGGCAATGAGTTCCAAAGCCTCGCAATTCGTTGGATGAATGAGTCTTTGGAAAGTGATGTTCTGCAGGTCTCCAAAGTGACCACGAAGGGGTGTGAAGACTGAACTTGACGGGTTAATCTCGAAGAGACTGCCAAAGAAGGAACGATTGTTGATATTTCAGAAGAGCATCGCCCATGAAAATATCTATAAAATAGAGACAAATCGCCAACTTTTCTACGGTGTTCCAGACAAGTGAGCGAGTTTGTAAGCGAGGCATCACCGACGAGACGAATTGCCCTTTTTTGGACAGAATCCAGTAGCTTCAGGATATGTTTAGGTGCTGCACTCCAAATATGGGAACAGTACTCCAGCACAGGTCGGATCTGTGCCTTATAGATCATAAGCAGCTGACTGGAGGTGAAATAGCACTTGGCACGAAACAAAAAACCAAGTTTTTGGGATGCACTTTTGGCAATGGACCTCACGTGATTTTCTCAGGAAAGGTTATTGCTGATAGTAATACCAAGCATCGATATGGATGACTTCAGTGGTATGGTTACTCCTGACAAAGTTATGTTAGGCACAGTGAGATCGGCTTTTCTAGAGAAAAGACATGCTTGTGTTTTGTTTGCATTGAATTTTACCAAGTTATTGGATCCCCATTCGATAATTAGTTGAATTGTCACTTAGCGCGCTGAATTACAGCGATAATCCACATAGTAAGTGGATTACCGCTGTAATTCAGTGATTATTTCATACCTCTTATGGACATTTTCATTAAAGGAAATTAGCAAAAAAGTTAGGAAGTTGTTCAGATGAATTAATAAAGTTAAATAAACAGGAAACATTGACATCAAATGAAATACATAAAACCAGTATTAGGTATCATGTGACTTTTAGTAGGTCTATTGTGGCTCACTCCTAGAGGTTACAGTTCACCGCATAATCCAGACCCTCTCACGAAGTTTATGGTTGTATATGGTGAGATTTTTTTTAAATCGTTAGGTTCTAAGTTGGTGTAACCAAATATGCTGAACCTTATTCTTCCCAGGCCGGGGCAAAACATAGTATATGTTCAGCAGTTTCGTCTTCCACGCAGCAAAACCGACAGTCTGTTTGTTGGTTCAGATCTATCTATCCGAGGTGGTATCTTAGACGACAGTGTCCTGTAAGCAGTCCCGTTAGAATTCGCAGGTTATTTCTGCTCCATTCTAGGATCTGCTTAGGGATCTGCTTAGTTGTGTTTTTCGAGGGTTTAGGTAGAAATCCTTCGAGTGAGTTAACCCTGGTATATCGGACCAGTACGTGATTTTTTTTCTCTTCGCCTAGTCCGAAATAATTGTTTTGGCGGCACTTGTGGTGACTCCAAATTTTGGCGGCACTTGTGGTGACTCCAAAAACCGGTTCTGGTCCAGTGAGCGCAGATTCGGCCCCCTGTTTTGCAAGGGTGTCGGCTTTTTTGTTTCCCTTCACCACCTGGTGCCAGGTACCCATAGTAGGGAAAGACTTCAGCCTGTTAGATTGTAGCATACCTGCCAAGACTGGTAGATATTTCAATCTTTGAAAAGAAGATTAGGTTAAGTTAGGTTAAAACGGCGGTTCGGATGGAACCCACTTAGGCCTTTTGGCCCGTTGTGATACCGTGATGGACGGCAGTGGCTTCCCCCTCTACCGTGAGAACCAGTTGGATTTGAAAAGAATATTTGGGGGAGGAATATTTAGGAGGTGTTTCATCGCTGCCGACATAGCTGGACATAGCTCCAGTTATGGCCAGGCATGCCAGCCGCTGAAGGCCAGCAAGCTTTGCTCTAGATGTCTGTTGTAACCCTTTGATTCACCAGACTACTGAACCATACGTGACCATAGATATTATCATTGTTTAATAAATCCAGTAAATCTGTTTGGGGTTCATTCCCCAAGATTTGCCACATACTCTTCTGAGATTCCAGAGAAAAAACCTGGCTTTGTTTATTGTTTTTTCCAGGTGGGCGTTCCAGGTGAGTCTTTTATCCAGAACTACGCCCAGGTATTTCTCTCGCACCATATGTATGCTTCTTGAAGGACGTTTGAGATTGTCGCTTCAAATTTATCTCTAACCATAGCATTGAAAATCTACTACCTGCATGGAAAGCTTGCTCAGCAGAAATTCGACTAGGAGTAACCACATTAGGGGGAAAAGTACCCCACCTTGTGGACACCTATTACATATCGGTTTTTAATCATGCTTTTGATCCAGTTACAGATTTTACTGTCGATCACTCTATCCCTAATTGATGTTTAGAGTGACTGTGGTAGAGCGTTATTAAACGCTCCTTCTATATCTAGAAAAGCTGCCAGCGCAATTTCCTTATGTTTAAGGGAATGGCCGATCTTTCCTACTAGAGTGTTTAGTGCTAAATTCGTAGATTTGCCTGTTTGGTAGGCATATTGATGGGGGTTTAGGGGATGTCTCTGATATATCTATCAATAATTCTTTCTAAAATTTGCAATAAGAATGAGGTGAGGCTAATAGGCCGGAAGGATTTAGGTAGGAAATGGTTCACCGTACCCGTTTTACGTATATAAACAACTATCGCCGTTGACCAGCCCAGCGGAATATAACTCCACGCTGAACTCGTTCTAAATAGTTTACCCAGAAGAGGTAGTAAAATTTCGCTGCCCTTCTGAATGAGGGCAGGGAAAACGCCATCCTCCCCTGGAGACTTGTATGGAGAGAAATAGTTGTACTGATGCTGAGGTGACCACTTTTGAAACATTTCTACAGTCCTCCCTTTTGGGTCGTGATGTCGACCCCATTAAAAGCGGAATTTTTTCCTGTCCCCTCAGAAGCAGACTGCCGGGAAAGTGGGTCTGCAAGAGAGTCTCTAACGTTTGCCTACCAGAGTCCGTAAAAGAGCCATCTGGTCGTTTAATCGATCCAATCTCTTGCGTTGGATCTCTGGCGAGAGCCTTGTAGATTCTTGTGCTGGCAGGTAGATCTGATATATTCTGACAGAACCTCCTCCAGGATTCTCTTTTGACTCTTTTGGCTGTGCGATAGATTTCACAGCAACATGTTTCTTTAGCTCGATTGAAGAGACGTCGAACTTCTTTTCTTTTATTTTCTAAGCTTCTACTCCACTAGGGTGTACATCTATGGTCCTTCTTCTCCTTTAATGGGCAGTATTAACATAAGTCTTTTCTGTATGACATTTTTCGGCCAATTGTTAAAAAATTGACAGCGTAATTTAAAGATCCTCGAGTGTATGTACATTAAAGATAAGTACAGTAAAAAAAGTTATGAAATAGTGTTTAGAGTCCGTGAATTTAATTTACCGATATCGGTACAATTAATATACAATGCGGCCCATTTAATAGCGTTCACCTTGGATAATTTTCATGGAAATTTTTTTCCCGAGTTGCACGGGTCAATTTTTTTTAAAAGAGATATGTTTTTATTCTAAATTTTTGAATGAAGATTCATCCGTTCAAAAGGAGCGGCAACACATTCAAAAATCTTGAATAGCACGGGAGTCAAGCGGTAAAGGTACTTTAATTCTTTTTACAAACATGCCAAAAAATTCACGTTCTGTATTAAAGTAGATGTAACAAATCTGTTTAAAATGATGATTAAATAAATCGAATAGACTTTAAACCTAACCTAACCCCAAGTGGTTGATACCGTAGCTACACATAAAAGTCTCTTTTGTTTTTTTTTATGCAAGATAAGTGAAAATGGAAAATTGCAGAAAAATAGTCTTAACATTTATTTTTTTTTTGTAAAGGACCTGTCCAATAATGGAGACAACAGATCGGCGAGAAAGAGTTCTAGAACACCTTCGTCCACGCCCGTAGGTAGGTCTTTATCGAGAGGATCTAAATCTCCAAGTCTAAAAAGTCCGGATTCCACCGCGACTACTCCAGGATCAGCAACAGAAAAAAAAAGTAAGCCACTGCTTCATCTTTATGTATTATACACCAGCGATTCTTAACCTTTTAGAGGTGCGAAATATGGGAATAGGGAGCGCGAAGAAATGAAAAGAAATGAAACAAAAATCACAGAAAATCTTTTTTTTTTAAAAAAATACAATTTGAAAACAAAATATATCATGAAATACAAAACTAAATGTCACGCCAGTGGGTAATGCAGTCAACAATTAAAAAATTAAAATAAACAATATAAATTTTTCAATTCGTAATTTGTTGGTAACAACAAGGGAAAAACAAAATAAAAAAATGTTAATTAAATGAGTTATAACACCTCCTTAAAGTCTAAACAATAAAAAAACAGCAGCTTTCTTAATAAAAAGATTGAAAGGCTAAACCAAAAATGGTCCAAAATACATCATTTCTTAAAAAAAAGGTACCGGCTTTTACAACTAAATAAGTGGATTTAATTACCAGAGTTAGCCTAATGGTTTTTCAAAAGAAAAAATTTCCGTTACAGTGGCATGAACGGAATTTAGTACCCAAATAAAATGTTTGCAAGGTAAATGTGGTTAAAATTAATTTAGAAAAGTGGGTACTAAATACTAAAAGGTTGAGAAACGTTGCATTACACAGTAGAAGCATCTCGAACTGTTCGAGAGTTAAAAGCTACCGGAATGTGTGTGTGTGTGTGTGTGTGTGTGTGTGTGTGTGTGTGTGTGTGTGTGTGTGTGTGTGTGTGTGTGTGTGTGTGTGTGTGTGTGTGTGTGTGTGTGTGTGTGTGTGTGTGTGTGTGTGTGTGTGTGTGTGTGTGTGTGTGTGTGTGTGTGTGTGTGTGTGTGTGTGTGTGTGTGTGTGTGTGTGTGTGTGTGTGTGTGTGTGTGTGTGTGTGTGTGTGTGTGTGTGTGTGTGTGTGTGTGTGTGTGTGTGTGTGTGTGTGTGTGTGTGTGTGTGTGTGTGTGTGTGTGTGTGTGTGTGTGTGTGTGTGTGTGTGTGTGTGTGTGTGTGTGTGTGTGTGTGTGTGTGTGTGTGTGTGTGTGTGTGTGTGTGTGTGTGTGTGTGTGTGTGTGTGTGTGTGTGTGTGTGTGTGTGTGTGTGTGTGTGTGTGTGTGTGTGTGTGTGTGTGTGTGTGTGTGTGTGTGTGTGTGTGTGTGTGTGTGTGTGTGTGTGTGTGTGTGTGTGTGTGTGTGTGTGTGTGTGTGTGTGTGTGTGTGTGTGTGTGTGTGTGTGTGTGTGTGTGTGTGTGTGTGTGTGTGTGTGTGTGTGTGTGTGTGTGTGTGTGTGTGTGTGTGTGTGTGTGTGTGTGTGTGTGTGTGTGTGTGTGTGTGTGTGTGTGTGTGTGTGTGTGTGTGTGTGTGTGTGTGTGTGTGTGTGTGTGTGTGTGTGTGTGTGTGTGTGTGTGTGTGTGTGTGTGTGTGTGTGTGTGTGTGTGTGTGTGTGTGTGTGTGTGTGTGTGTGTGTGTGTGTGTGTGTGTGTGTGTGTGTGTGTGTGTGTGTGTGTGTGTGTGTGTGTGTGTGTGTGTGTGTGTGTGTGTGTGTGTGTGTGTGTGTGTGTGTGTGTGTGTGTGTGTGTGTGTGTGTGTGTGTGTGTGTGTGTGTGTGTGTGTGTGTGTGTGTGTGTGTGTGTGTGTGTGTGTGTGTGTGTGTGTGTGTGTGTGTGTGTGTGTGTGTGTGTGTGTGTGTGTGTGTGTGTGTGTGTGTGTGTGTGTGTGTGTGTGTGTGTGTGTGTGTGTGTGTGTGTGTGTGTGTGTGTGTGTGTGTGTGTGTGTGTGTGTGTGTGTGTGTGTGTGTGTGTGTGTGTGTGTGTGTGTGTGTGTGTGTGTGTGTGTGTGTGTGTGTGTGTGTGTGTGTGTGTGTGTGTGTGTGTGTGTGTGTGTGTGTGTGTGTGTGTGTGTGTGTGTGTGTGTGTGTGTGTGTGTGTGTGTGTGTGTGTGTGTGTGTGTGTGTGTGTGTGTGTGTGTGTGTGTGTGTGTGTGTGTGTGTGTGTGTGTGTGTGTGTGTGTGTGTGTGTGTGTGTGTGTGTGTGTGTGTGTGTGTGTGTGTGTGTGTGTGTGTGTGTGTGTGTGTGTGTGTGTGTGTGTGTGTGTGTGTGTGTGTGTGTGTGTGTGTGTGTGTGTGTGTGTGTGTGTGTGTGTGTGTGTGTGTGTGTGTGTGTGTGTGTGTGTGTGTGTGTGTGTGTGTGTGTGTGTGTGTGTGTGTGTGTGTGTGTGTGTGTGTGTGTGTGTGTGTGTGTGTGTGTGTGTGTGTGTGTGTGTGTGTGTGTGTGTGTGTGTGTGTGTGTGTGTGTGTGTGTGTGTGTGTGTGTGTGTGTGGGCGCGCGCTAGTTGAAAAAGATTTTCCATTTTTAAAAACAAACGACTGAAAACCTTTTTATTTTGCAGAACTTCCTATGAACAAAGTCCAAGTAGGCCACGCTCCGTCGCCAAATTTAAAAGTGATAAAATCCAAAATCGGTTCGTTGGGCAATACCAGCTACAAACCGGGAGGAGGAAATGTGAAAATAGAAAACAAAAAATTAGAGTATAAGGTCGCTCCAAGGATAGAGGCCAAAAACGACAAGTACATGCCGAAGGGTGGAGACAAAAAGGTTAGACTTGATTCGAAATAACAATGAGTTTTTAATTAAATTTGTATTTTCATAAAAACCCCTTTTTTACGGCTATTATCGAAGGTTACAAACAACTTCACATAACTTTACAGCTCGTTTAACAGCGAATTCTCGTTACACGATTTTGGGGCGCTTTAAGTGACAACTTAATAGGCTTACTGCTAATTTTAGTCGGGACATGTAATAATAAACAAATTTCTTCTTCTTCTGCTGCCTAACCATTACTGGATTTTGGCGATGTTAGCTACGATATTGGCGGATACATTTCGACATCTTGCTATACCAATATTTCTCAATCCAGTCCAATCTCATATATTTCTCAATCATGATTTCTGAGTTCCACTATTACTTCGTCTACCTTCAATTCTTCTTATAACGATTGACTGTAGTAATTCATACTTTTTGCTTTGCATGGCTGTAGTCTTATCAACACTTCGGATTTTGTGTCTGTCTCTTTTAGGAAACAAATGCCTGTAATACCACCTTTCAAACGCTCCTAAGTGGTTGAAACTTTTAACATATAAATTTCTACACCGTATAGAACATCGAATCCTTAGAGTACCTTGGTGCGAACAACAGGGTGACCCTACTGTGGGTACCTGGGCACCAGGGGGTGAAAGGAAACGAAAAAGCCGACACCCTTGCAAAACAGGGGGCCGAATCTGCGTTCACTGGACCAGAACCGGTTTTTGGAGTCACCACAAGTGCCGCCAAAACAATTATTTCGGACTGGGCGGAGAGGAAAATACTCACGTACTGGTCCGACTTACCAGGGCTAACCCACTCGAAGGCGTTTTTACCGTTACAACCCTCGAGAAACACAACTAAGCAGATCCTAGAATGGAGCAGAAATGACCTGCGTATTCTAACAGGACTGCTTACGGGACACTGTCGTCTGAGATACCACCTCAGAAAGATAGATCTGAACCAACAAACGGACTGTCGGTTCTGCTGCGTGGAAGACGAAACTGCTGAACATATACTATGTTCATGCCCCGGCCTGGGAAGAATAAGGTTCAACATATTTGGTTACACTAACCTAGAACCTACCGATTTTAAAAAAATCTCACCCTATACAACCATGAACTTCGTAAGAAGGGCTGGATTGTACGGTGAACTGTAGCCTCTAGGGGTGAGCCACAATAGACCTACTAAGGGTCGCGGTGGAGGGGCGACCACGCCCCACTCACATAAAACCTAACCTAACACCGTATAGAAGCACCAACCAAACGTAGCATTTCAAGAATCGTAATCGAAGTTTGATATTAAGACCACGGTTGCACAGCACCTTTTTTTATTTAAAAAAATAGAATCTTGCTATTTTAATTCTGCATTTTACCTTTATATCTAAGTCCCAATTTTCGTGCAGTTTGTTTCCAATACAGATTTTTGATGCATTTATAATGATGATTTTGATGATATTGTATGTCCTTACCATTGATATCTACTTTACCAAGAATATCCATCAATGTGCCATGTTGTACCCGGTCAAATTCTTTTTCATGGTTTTAAAATTTTTGGATGCCAAAATTTTATTTAACCCCTCTTGAAAGCCTATTCATTTTTTTTTTTACCCCCAAAAATTAACCAAAATAAAGGACGAGAAAATTAAGCTTTCCCCGTAGCACCATGAAAAACAAAAAACTACCTTAATTATTCACTTAATTTAAATAAATTAAACTGCCTGTTAGGTAAGGTTAGTTAAATATATATATATATATATATATATATATATATGGTGTGAGAATTATAACTGCTAAATTTACCTACATAAGTGGGTCGATTGTATATCAGAAAACAAAATACTCCTCTGGCTATATGCCTACGTCAGGCATTGAATTATATTTGATATATAACCGTGTATACTACCCCATCACAGGAAGCAAAATATACAGGTGCTTGTTAAGTAAGAGAAAGGGCTATTAAATTTATTTGCTCAAAGAAACCACCTGTAGACCGGTTTCGGAGTAAATTTCTCCTCATCAGTACAGGGCAGGTTTTCTCTAACTAATATTTTGTTTACCGATGAAGCTACCTTCAATAGAAATGGCATTACTAATAACACTAACGCACACTTGTGGACCGAAGAAAATTCGACTCATTACCAAAGGACTTTTTAAGTCAATTTTTTGGCAGGAATTATTAATAATAATTTAATAGAACCAGTATTTCTTTCAAATAATTTAAATAGTGCAAATTACCTGCAGTTCTTACAAAATTATTTACCAGAGTACTTGGAAGAGGTAAATTTAGGAACAAGGCAAATAATGTAGTATTTACAAGATAGAGCTCCTGCGCATTTCGATAAAGAAGTTAGGGAATACCTTTTCGATCTGTACACTGGACGTTGGATTGAAAGCGGCCCTGATGCATCTATTTATTGGCAGAAGTCCAGATCTTCAGCCTATTTACTTTTGCTTCTGGGGTTTTATGAGAGAGGACGTGTATTGTGTTAAAATAATCGACGAACAACAACTGAGGCATCGAATCATTGAAAGTGCAAATCAGAAGCCAATGATCTTCCAAAAAATTTTTGGTTTTTCTTTTTAAAACCGTGTCGAATGTGTATTCAGGAAAATGGAGGCAATTTGAACATTTATTATAGTAAATACTAAACATTTATACATAATTTTTATACCTACGAATAACATGAATACTCAGTTATAACTTACTTTTTGTTACTCAAAATTTTTGAAAGATAATGAAAAAGAGGCCGCATCTCAATAAAATATGGCTTTGCGAAAAAGTGCTAGGAGCTAAAAAACTAAAATGGTGTCACCGAACTAATTTAATTGTGACGCATAGAAAAGTTTGTGGCGTTTTAGAGGAGTCAAAACCTCTCTAAAAATTTTATGGGCTGTATTAATTTCGTGGTTTTATATAAAAAAGATGCTCTTACGATAAAAAAGTCATGTATCCATTTTCATAACAAAATATTAAACAGTTAATGAAATATTGGAAAAAATCGATTTTCATTTTGTACTTTCCAAGGACTGTAACTTTTTTTGTGTGAACATTTGCATTAAGGTAAGTTTTGTTCAATCGAGCTATTTTTTACCCCAGAATATGTCGTTCAATTTATGACCTACCTTTTTATTACACCCTTTATAACTGCCGGTTCTTCACCATAGTCGTCCCAAAGGAGTTTTTTATTGCAATGTAATGATAAACAGCATTTTATTGTTATGAGTTGTACACAAATTCTTAATTATTCACATAAAGTTTTTATGGTTAAATTTTAAAGTAGAGCGGGGTCGTGATGGCTATGCATCCTTTTATTCACCTCGACCTATCAGATCTTTTGTGCATTTAATTTTAAAGTAAACATTGTAGATTCAATAGTTAGGTATGGCACAGTATATTTACTTTGGGCTTTTTTACACTTAGATAGTTCACCAAAAGCTACAGTGGAACGCCAAGTCCAAAATAGGCTCGTTAGAAAACACTACGCACAAACCTAAAGGTGGCGATAAAAAAATAGAAACGGTGAAGTTGGACTTTAAAGAAAAAGCTAAACCGAAGGTCGGGTCCAAAGACAACATTAAACATCAACCAGGAGGAGGAGATATAAAGGTAAATATTTTATCAAAAAACACACTATGATTTTTAAAATAAATAACTGTAGTTATGTGTTACCCTGTTTAATAGTAACCCAATGGTAGAGGAGCCCAATAGGGGATTTTGGAATTTACTTGAGCACGGCATATTAACATAAAGTAGGATACCTTGCACCCTGTTGAGTAACTCCACCATATATAAGCCCTTAATATAGGATCGCGTGCCTGGGGCAGATGATCAGAATAGTAAAAAAAATCGATCGTTAGAAATAATCGAGCGCATCATATTAAGGATAATTACATTCTGAAAAATGTGCATTTCAATAATCTGACAATTAAAGAGTGACGTAATAAAATGGGGGATCACAAACTTGCAAAAAAACGTCACCTTGAGATTCTTTCATTTTTTCTCTATCCCTTACTCTCTCGCACCGTCCACACACTAATTTCTCACAGTGAAAAGCTTGTCAGCAAGAAAATCACCAATATACTGTCCAAATATGGACACTGTTGCTTTTATACTACATTGGAAGATGTAAATATTAAAAACTTGGAATAAATTGCGCAAATATTTACTGAATATTATGGAAATAACCCTATGTTTTCCCTGAATAAAAGTTTCATTCCATTTTTTTTTAATGGAGCAATAAATACTTTTTCCAACGAGACCAAGTTTGTTGAAATCCGTTCAGTCGTTTAAAAGTTACAGCTGTTTATTTAAAAAACATTAAATCGCCCCCATCACTTTATTTTAACAAATACGTCAAAAAGTGCTAAACAAAAATCACTTGAATAAAGCTTAGGTTTAATGAACATATATTTTTTTTGGTACATTTACAAGGTATATTTCAGTAAAAAATCACTTTAAAAGTTTTAGATGACGGTTACGCCCCCTAGCGGCCATCTTGGAAATCTAAAAATAATTTCCAGGATTTTATTTTGGCCACTTTAGTTAAAACAGTTTCTACCGCAAGTTTCTACAACGAATAGTTTCCGAGATACAGCACTTTGCAATCTTATCTGGCCACCCGGTACATGGCAATTTTTTGGAATCGACGAAATTAATTTTAACATGCATACATCTACAAAAAATTCAAAATTGCAACCTGAAATAAAGTAGTCATCTCCGAACTCGAGTCTTCTGAATGGGAGCTTCTTTCGGGTTCTCTTAACATCCCCTCGGAGTATCTGACGCGATGAATAAATTTTTTTGTTTCCCGTTTTCAACCCTTCCGTACAGCCACCCCCACCATGCAAACCGGCAGATTAACATACCTCCAATATCAGAGACACGTGGAGCATACACACTATCAATATCTGACGCGCTCAAGTATTTTCATGTGACTATTTTTTTTACATTTTTGAAAATCTGTAGACGCTCTCTCCACCAGTAAAAGGGTGTACATAATAGAACCTTTTTTTCTTTCTACCATCTAATTTTTAAAATCTAATAGGTTCCTACGCTCGAGTAAATCCCTATTTAGCATCGTGGGCTCCCCTGCTACAACAAACTTCCGGTCAATTTCAGCCGAGATATGAGTGTGTTTTGAACAAAAAATGCTGTCGAGTACCAGGAGGTTAATTTATACTCTTGACACAAAAATGTACAAAAATCTTTTCCTTTTCTCAAAAAAAAATAAACAAAAGTTGGGGGTTAAAGTGGTAACAAATAATACCCTGTAATACATTAATTAACAGGAAAAAATCAAAATCTGCCCACACAAAGTCTTTAATATTAACTTTTTTTTAATTTTAATGCAATGTAAACATTAAATCCTTCATTAATTTTTCAAAAATGTAGACCACATGCTTTCAAGATATTTAACTTCTACCAGAGTATAAAATAATACAGGGTGTCCCACCTAAATAACTGCGAAGGTTATAACTTTCTTAAAATGTGATGAAATACGTCGACCTTAATTTCAAGTGGGACACATTTTAGACTCGTTCATCCAACAAACAGCGTTGCTTTGGAACACATTGCCTAGGGAGGTGTTCCCCGAGGCATACAACCTCCAGAAATTTAAGAAGAACCCCAATTCCTACCTATTTTCCATTGGTTCTCACGATGTTCTCTGAGCATTACAGGATATCCTTTTTCGAGGGAATCAGGACATAAAAAAAATTCATTTAAATTTTTTATTAGTAATTTACGTACAAGTCTGGAAAATACTGTTTTTTTTTTTAACGAGTAGTCAAAATTCTAGAACGAGCTGTAGACGAGTCCTGAAAATTAGCGAGTCCTAAAAAACTGTTTTCGAACATGTTGCGTACATTATTTTTTCAGCAACCGTGTAGAAAAATAAATCAATGAGACACATTTCTTTATTATATTTCATTATAAAACAAAATTCGAACATTTTAATTCTTATTTGTATTAAATATTTAAATTTGAACAAAAGATAGCTACTACCAGAAATATTCTAATTCTTATTTATTTTAAAATTTGAGTAATTGCTATAATTAAAGGGGTTCAATGTTTTTGAAATGGTTGGTATATTTAAATGCCTTTTGTCGAATTAATTGTTGAAAAATAAATAATGTTTATGATTCAAAAATAAAACTCTTGATACTTACTAAAGCGGTGTAATAAAATAAACCGTTAGGTAAGGGAGACCACCCCAGAGATTGAAATCAATAAACATCTGGTCTCCATATTTATCGGCCCTCTAATTTAGTGGGGAAGGGTATTTCAAAATAATAAAAGTAATTTTAGTCTCTTGTAAATATTTATACTGTTCTGATCGACAATACAAAATGGAATATACAAAGAACCAACCATACGTGTTTCATTTAATTAACCATAACCTGCGCTTATAATTTTCAATAGTCATAACAAAAAGGTAAAGTTTCCGTTTCACATTGATTACTTTCATCTGATAATCCTTAAATGGTCTTGGCAATTTTAATTTTGTTTGTTTGTTTTGTTTTGTCTATATATCCTTAAGCGACATTGGTAGACTTCCAGCCACCGTGTCTCTTTAAAGAACACCGCACAAACCAAATAGGAAATGGATCCCAGACATATTGGCTGAAATTTGGATATGTTGTAGTTTATACATTTTGGACCAAAAGTCTCCATGGACACGAGACCTAAAAATGGACAGTTTTTTCGGTATCGAAGGTCGAAAGTTGCAGATCTGTCGCATCTGAGAAGTACGGCCCTTGAATTGCAAGTATATATCCATCCGGAGCGACTACTAGAGCTGATTTTACCAAGTGTCGACCTTTATGAGTACAGTGGTATTGTCGAAGAGCTCTAAAATTATTACTTTTTGGAATATAGCCATTGGTAACATGGATGGCCGCAATTACTCTGGGAATATTTGGCTCTGGATTATATAGATTGTTGGCGAATTCTGTTACGTGTCCTTCAATATAAAGATTTTTGTTGTAACATCAAATCCTATATTATTAGAAAGAAAACGTTGCGTAAGTGATTGTCTAACCATAGCAACTGTAAGTTAGTTTACACAGAAATAGTAACAGATCTTTATTATCGATATCTGTCGAACTTTTTTGACAACGTACTCTGGCACAATAAGTAAACAGATCCTGAAACTGTTGTTTGGTCACAAAAAAAAACGTTTGAACTACTCGAAAGAAAAGTTATTGTCATTGTCTAATCTTGCAAGACTCTTGGCCCCAGTACGAAGTCCTTGCAAGAAATTGTATAGTTGAAGTCCTTGTTAACCCAACGTAACCCGTTAATGAAGGGTTTTAAAATACAACCTCGGTCATCTACATGATGTTGATATGACTTTAAATTTTCAGAAATATAAATATTTGCAGTGATGAAAACTTCTGCTTTACATTCCACTGACAATCTATGTAAATCATCAACAGCCTCACAAATCAGACAAGTATTATTTCTGGTTTTCATTAACACATTCAGACTCAAAAAAGCTGGATCCTGTTGAATTGCTATCAATTTATTCCCAATTGATTTATAACAGTTAGCACATATTTTTGTATGAGGCATAACATCAAAAGGTAGTCTATCCCGTCTACGTATGGCGATTTCACATTTATCGGCATTTCCACCATTATCAGAAAATAACGTCGCTGAAGTTCGACTAATGCTACGGTCTCTGTAATCACCTAGTGCAAGAGTCATTTCTTCTAAACACTAATCTATGTTTAAATCACGAACGAAGTTATAGCGCAAGACCCCCCGAATATCATTTCGTGACAACTTCAAACCATCACTGCTGACAAACAACTGATTTCACCGGCTTAGCGCTGCGAATAGTGTGCAAGTATGAACACGTCTCAACACACACCAACACTCAGATTTTGGCGCCACGTGGTTGCGTCATATTGCAAAATTTTCCTAGTTTCCTTTGTATAGTTGAATAGCAGGATAATAATAAGCTGGGGGGCAGTTCCTTCCGAAACCAGCCAACGGCACTCAGACAATGTCCATTGTGTCTCCGAATAGCAGGATAGTCACTACACGAATTTTTCTTTCTGTGTTTGCCACAACGCGGCTTTTTTATGGAGCCATTATAGGAATTTCGCGTTGTGGATGTTTGATAGTGATTGCAACTCACAACGCGTTGTGAGTTGTTTTTTCGCTCAATGAAAATAAATAGTATTAATTAAATTGGGATATTATGTAAAAGTAGTTTTTACAAAACTTACAAACGATAAAGGATTTCAATTAGAATATTGTACCGCGTGTCTGATTAAGAGAGGTAGCCCGCTGTATCTCAAAAACTATTTTTCGTAAAACTTTAGGAACATAATCTGTAATACAAATTTGTATACGAGAAACTGCTGGAAATTATTTTCAAGTTTTCTACTTCACCGCTGAGCATAGTTCACAAAAATAACACAAAAACATCAATTTTCTACACACAGTAATAGTACCAAAAATTTTTAATATTCGTCATCTGCAGATTATTTTATTTAAGTTTGTTCCGGTACTTTTTCTTCTATCTTGTAATATAACTGCTAGGGGCGAGTGGGAAAGCTGACTCATAAAACAGTTATAACTTTTGTTTTGTTTTATGGATTTTAACAAACTTGGTATCATTTGAAAGGTAATTTAATGCCTAATAAAATATTATATTATCGTTTTATTTCGGTGCTTTTAACGATCGCTAGGTGGCGTTGATTGAAATATTGTTTTGTTTTCAACTTTTTTTGGGAATCTTTAATTGCGATGCCACATTTTTTTATCGTTTACTTGAAAGGGCATAAAATTTAAAAAAAAATGGTTTAAACCGCATCTCAATATCTATTTTATAAGCGAATATTCGAGAAAATATAGGTATACTTGGGGGTTAAGTTTTACACCTAAGTAAATTGAAAATTTTACATAATGCAGTTATGTCGTCCAGATGTCTTAAATTGTTGACAATTTAAAAATAAAATTAATGTAGAGTGAATTCATGAACGTGTAATGGTTAGTAATTTAAAAATACGGAATGCTTTACACAAATAGTGACTTATAACATGTTAAAAGTGTATTTTGAATGTTTTGGGAATGCTCCGGTTGAAGCAAGGGAATATGCATTAAGATATCCCCAGCGACAACATTTTTGCAGAAGAGCATTTAAAAATTTGGCTAAACGTTTAGAACAAACCGAATCAAATGTTTTCGGCGTCAAACCATGATCAGGAAAAATTTCTGAAATTTCAGAAATTTCTCCTGATGATGGCCTGACGCCGAAAACGCTTGGGAATTGGCTTGTAATAATTAAAAATTTTTGGTGTACTATAGCCTTTTTTAAATATTGATATTTTGTATATTACAGTACACACAACCCCCTTTTCAGTTATAAAATAATTATTCACAGGAATAAGTCGACAAAAAAATTGTTAAAATGCCCATTGCTATTTTTTAAAACAAGAAAAAGTTTCCGGGATGGATTGCCAAGTTGTAAGTACTTCATTTTCGGCATTCCTCTGGACTGGTCCAACGAATCGATCTCGCTCAATTTCTTCCAAAGCAATTCTTAAATCTTTAAATTTTTGTGTCCATATCGGACTTGACTGAAAATCTACCAATTCCATATTAAAATCATCCAATTCCATGAATTCAAACATTGTCAAGTTTAATTGCTGATAAGTATATGTGTCTGGATGAATAATAAATTTTGTAGTTTCTTCAAGTGGTCGAAACTAAACAAACCTTAAAAATTGTTTTATTGTTGCATCCAAAACATTATTAAATTGTCCGGCTTTTTATGAATTTCTAGATCCATCATGTATTTTTTTATGTTAGGAAAGTACTTGAAATTTCTGTTCATTATATCACGTTTAAATATTTGTAACTTGGCTTTAAATGCTTTTATAGTATCAAACATAACAATAATTGTTTTACCACGGCCTTGTAATTTTATATTTAGATCATTCAAATGGGAGCAAAAATCAGTCTCCCCATCAGTCGAGTCACCCACCAAATTTGCATAAAAAGTAGCTTCATAGTTTGCTGTCTACAAGCTATTTTACACTACCTACCTACCATATAACCTTCTTAAACCAAACACTAGACTAACACCGTGCGGGAAGTATTAATTAAACAATGCGCTATCCATTTATGCATTAATGTCGTCATATCCTTTGTTTCCATCGTTTGTGAAACTATTGATGAACGAAGAAAATACACATGGCTATTTAAATATTTTTTGAATTTTTTGTATCATCACTTTTATTTTTTTCTCTTCACTCACGTGCCATAGGTTCGCCATCCCTGCCCTAGTACAACTATTTTTTCTCGTCCTTTAGCTTAGAAAATAGATTCTAAAATGTGGTTTTACATTTTTTTTAAATTCCATGCTTTATCAAGTAAATGATTTAAAAATATAGCGTCGCATTTGAAAACTTCCAAAAAAAATTAAAACAAAATGATTGTTCAATCAATGCCACCTTGAGATTATTAAAACCACCAGAATAAAACGATGAGTAATAGGTAACTGTTTTATTGAGTCAGCTTTCCCACTCACCCCTACTAGTTGTTGTTGTTGTCGTGTCCATGATATGTGCAAATGGAGAATAAATTTATATTGTTCCGAAGCTGTCAAAGACAGCTTCGGCGACTTCAACAGCTTTGTCAGAAAAATTATTACAACATGATCAGGAAATCAGGAAAGACATTAACTTTCAGCATAAGTCACTTGAAATTCCGACAGAACCTCTACACACTTTGCACCTTTAGCCGCAGACCCCTACTAGTTATTTTAAAAGATGGAAGAAAAAGTACTGGAGCAATTGCATTTATTATGGAAAAAAAAATTATGTTATTATTGTGAACTACGCCCACTAACGGTAGAGTGGGAAACTTGAAAATAATTTCCAGCAGTTTCTCGTATGCGAATTTGTAATACAGATTTTTTTCCATTAGTTGTACGATAAATAGTTTCTGAGATACAGCGAGTTACCTCTCTTAATCAGACACCCTGTACCAAAATTATAGATCCACAAAACCTATTGATTTTGTTCTTTTATCTGACCAGCATGAGGATATATCGGAAGATAAAGATATTGGTAATGAAAAAAAACAAACTCCTGTGTCTGGTAATATCGACGATTCCGATAAAGTGAGTAAACTTATAGAAAAACAAAAAAATATATGTAAATTGATAAAGTACACCAGTATTTTTAGAACACCTTTCACATTTTGTTGTATTTTCACTTGCGACAATTATTTATCTGTCGGTTTAAACTATTTATTTTAATTATTGTTTGAGTGGCTCATAGGTTAGGTTAGGTTAGGTTTCATGTGAGTGGGGCGTGGACGCCTCTCCACCGCGACCCTTAGTAGGACTATTGTGGCTCACCCCTAGAGGCTACAGTTCACCGCATAATCCAGACCTTCTTACGAAGTTCATGGTTGTATAGGGTGAGATTTTTTTTAAATCGGTAGATTCTAGGTTAGTGTAACCAAATATGTTGAACCTTATTCTTCCCAGGCCGGGGCGTGAACATAGTATATGTTCAGCAGTTTCGTCTTCCATACAGCAGAACCGACAGTCCGTTTGTTGGTTCAGATCTATCTTTCTGAGGTGGTATCTCAGACGACAGTGTCCCGTAAGCAGTCCTGTTAGAATACGCAGGTCATTTCTGCTCCATTCTAGGATCTGCTTAGTTGTGTTTCTCGAGGGTTGTAACGGTAAAAACGCCTTCGAGTGGGTTAGCCCTGGTATGTCGGACCAGTACGTGAGTATTTTCCTTTCCGCCCAGTCCGAAATAATTGTTTTGGCGGCACTTGTGTTTACTCCAAAAACCGGTTCTGGTCCAGTGAACGCAGATTCGGCCCCCTGTTTTGCAAGGGTGTCGGCTTTTTCGTTTCCTTTCACCCTCTGGTACCCAGGTACCCACAGTAGTGTCACCCTGTTGTTCGCACCAAGGTACTCTAAGGATTCGATGCAATTCCATACAAGTTTAGAATTTATCTTGTTGGAGCTCAGTGCTTTTAAAGCAGCCTGGCTGTCTGATATTATATTTATGTTTTTGTTTGCTAGAGGTCTGTTGGTCAACTCTCTTGCACACAATTCGATAGCGAATACTTCAGCCTGAAAGATTGTGGCATACCTGCCAAGACTGGTAGATATTTCAATCTTTGGTTTTCTGCTGATAACACCGGCCCCAACTCCATCTGGGGTTTTTGAGCCGTCTGTGTACATTACGTATTCAGTCTCTGGGAAGAGGAGTTGTCCCCTCATCCATTCGTCTCTCTTCGGAAAGAGGACTTTGAACGAGTGAGTGACTCATAACTCTCTTTCTCATTTTTCAATACACCTGTTTGGTTATGCTTTGAAATATCACCCAAGGCTAAACAACAAAAATATTTTTTTTTTATTTTTGTAATTACCTTGGTCTTAAGGTATAATATTTTTTAAGAAAAAATGCAGTTTGAAGACCAATTAGGTACATTAGGGTTGTCCAAAAAAAACTTTAATTTTTTTCTTTAGTTACAATAAAACTATTGTCCAAGATGACGAAAAAAAATTCTGGTAAAGTTTGAGCTCTTAATATTAATATTTAAAGGTGGCTCATCGTGATTTTTAATTTCCCATTTAAATAACACGCGAAATTTTTATTTGGAATTTTATTGCGCTTGAACGGATTATCGGGTGGATTTAAATACATATACTTATAGTGAATTAAACGATCTACAAAAAGGATCCAATATGATTTTTTGCTTGCTCGTCTCGTTTAAAAGTTATTCGAGGTTAAAATTCAACTTCAAATTGTAAATGATGACTTTTACAATTTGTTATACTCCATCGCAAAATAATCACTCAAAAACATAAAATATCATTTTTATCGTAAAGTGTTTTTCGGTAAAACAATAAAATTTGTACGAAATATCAATTATCGTTGGAAAACCAATTTTTTCCTGTAGGTACTTAATTTTTGAAAAAATTCGCAATTTTTTACTCACCTGAGTAGTTACTTAAAAAAATTTATCATTTCTTAAAAAATGTCCCACTTCTTCTTCTTATAGTGCCATGCAGATTCCATGCAGCTTCTCTGATTATATGATTCTATTAATTGCAGCATTTTGCAGTGCCTGGAAGTCCCGCATTCCTGTCCATTGTCGTTTGTTTCGTAGCCAGAATAATTTTCTTCTATCTACTCCTCTTCTATTTTACCCTGGAGAATAAGACGTTGGAAATGATAACGTTCTCCACGTAGTATAAGTCCAATATAGCCAGTTTTTCTTCTTTTGATGTTTCCCAAAAGTTCACGGTCTACTAAACTAGCTCTTCTCAGTATGAAATCGTTCGTCACACGGTCAACCCACGATACTCTCGGCATTCGTCGTAGGGCCCACATCTTGAAGGCCATAAGTTTGTTAATAATTGCTGTTTTCAACGTCCATGCCTCGACTCCGTACAAGAGAACGGACCAGACGTAGCACTTTACCATCCTATATCTGAGACTGAGATTTAAGTTTTTATCTGTCAAAAAATTTTTAAGTCTTAAGAACGTTATTCTGCATTTTATTTCCTGATCTTGGTCCCATTTTTGGTTGATCATGCATCCCAAGTATTTAAATTGAGTGACTTGTTCAATGCTCTCTCTATTTATGGATATTGTGGTATTTGAAGTATCGTTTCTACTAATGGCCATAAATTTTGTTTTACGGATGTTAATTTTCAGACCCAATCTTTGACTTTCTTCATTGACCTTATGTAGTAGAGTTTGTAGATCATTTGCACTATCCGTCAATATCACGGTATCATTCGCATATCGAATATTGTTTATGGGAATTTCGTTTACTTTAATGCCTATGTATTTAATTCCACTGGCTAATAAATCGATCGAGCGCAATAAAATTCTAAATAAAACATTTTTTCCCGTGTTATTTAAATGGAAAATCAAAAATCACGATGAGCGACCTCTAAATATTAAAATTAAAAGCTCAAAATTTACCAGATTTTTTTTTTTTTTCGTTATTTTAGACGATATTTTCATGGTATTTAAAGAAAAAAAATTAACAATTTTTTTGGCCCACCTTAAAGGTACATAGTACCACCTAAATTTGCAATCATTTGGTCTATATTATCCAATAGGACGTGGAAAAAAGCGTCATCTTGCCCATTTTACAATCTCCTAGTCAAGTGATATTGTTTGCAGGAATTTACTGTGACAAGTATTTTATTTAACTTATAAAATAAATATTCTCAGTGGTTTGTATTATGTTACAAGGCACTTGTTGGTAGCATTGTACGTGTGCCACCTCTCCGAGTTGCACTTGGTCGAACGCTTTTTTCAGATCGACGAAATGCTCGATTGATTTGTCACAAATTAATCAGTAGATATAAATTTTGTTTCACCTTTATTAGCAGAGCACTACCTACACGTAAATTATTTTTAATTTTAATTGAAACAAACTGGGGTCACTTTTCACTTTAGCTTTTTTTAAGGTTGTGTCACGACGTTGGTTATAATTTTAACGGTTATTTGTGTTAATTTAACTTGAAAATTATTGAAAATAGCAAAAATCTAATAAAAAAATTCGGTTATTGTCCTAACGCCGTATCCTTATTGTTTTAATATATTTAGAATCAAACTTTTAAACGTTTATACAAATCTAATGTCCTCTAAACGAAGCTTAATTACGATATTCAGTTACTTCCGGTTTGACCGGAAACAAAGCTAATTTTAAAAATTTGTGTGACATACTGTATAGTTAATTTAAAATTTTATTTTCACGTACAAATTCAAAAGTTGGGTTCGTTTTTGATCATTCCGGAAGTGGCTGAATATTATTAATATACCTACTTCTGTTTAGGACGTTAGGACGTACAAACTTTGAATTAAAATTTATTAAAACATGGCGTTAAAACATTAAAACTGATACACCCGGTATAGATCGTTCTTTTAAATGTTTTAGATTGAAAACAAGAAAATCGATCTTAAAGTTGCCAGCAAGATTGGCTCATTGGACAACGTGAAATACAAACCCGGTGGCGGAGATAAGAAAATTTTTGACGACAAAGAATACTTAAGACAAATGTCGGGCATTTCCAGTATGGAACACTCTTTGTCCACCTCTCAGGTAAGTGAAAAATATGACGACGATCACTTCAACGGAATAGTTAAATCATAAAAAATGTACAGTTTTTTTTTAATATTATTTATAAAATAAAATCGTGGGTAAGTACAGACCTACCTTTATTGATTTAGCCCAAGATTTTGAGAAACGACATTTTTAATTTATGTACTTTGTAATTATGTTCATTATTCTACTTTATTTATCATTTTCTCCAAAAAGGCTTGCTGTCATCATAACTATCTCTTATGGCTCTAAATGAGTCCGTAAAGATTACATTTATTTCTTTTTTACATTGTTTTCATTACTATTTTATTTGCTATTTTCTTAACCTTAATGATTCTTAATATCCTTCCATACAGGGTGTCCCAACAGTGCTGTAAAGTTTTTGTATTGCGTTATTAAAATAAATACTCAAATGCACCAGGAATTCGTTCGATTCCGAACGATCATTTGCACGTGACGGTATACAGAGTTAGTCAAAACTCGAATCTGTAGTTTTCTCACTTAACTTAATATAACCTATATTTTTATGCTTTGTAAGAAACCACTTAAAAATTATTAACTTTTTTTATACTGTGAATTGTCTACAGTTACCTAATTTTATTATGTTGTGGATCTAATCTAATGAAATTTTTTTTTGTAATCACCCATATTTTGCCAAATTTGTGGTAATCACCCCACGAATTATTCCGATAACTTTTCTGTGAAGCTTACGTAAAATTCACTCTGTGAGTTGGCTGAAAGGAGGTCGATTGTATATCAGATACATTTTTGTTGTTATCGAACAATATGTCTTTGTTACAGGACAATTCATCATCCAATATTTCTTTCTCTGGGTTTTCGTCAGAGTCTCCTGTATTTACTATAAAAATAATACGCCGGCCTTCATCTTCTTTCTCATCCAGTATATGTCCTCTTTTAGCCAACTAAATCTCATATTTTTGGGCATACACATTGCCAACTACATTGTGACAAGCAACACAATTTTTTAGTGATGCCTAAATATTTTCAGTGAAACTTTTTCCTGAATGAATGGTGGTAATCGCAAGACAGTATGGCCCTTTACATACATATAGTCACGCCTTTTTCCCGTAGAGGTAGGCAAAGACCACTTTCTTCCACTTGCTACGGTTCTTACACACATCCTTTGCTTCGTCTACTTTTATCAGTGCTCTTATACGTGCTCGTCGGTTGTTGGTACTCTTGACCTGGCCTTTCTTCAAAACAATGTTGATCTGATGGAGATCGATGTTCGCCGAGGTCGACCTCTATCGACTTCCGTTCATTTACACTCACCTTATAAACTTTTTTCGTCAATCTTCCTTCATCCATCCTTTCTACGTGTTCAAACCATCTAAGCATTCCTCTATCAATCTTTGTAACCACATCTTCTTTTACACCGCAGCTTTTCTTATCTCACTATTCTTTACTTTATCCAACTACTCATTTCCGCAGCATTAATCCTACTTTCATGCTTCTTCTGCCAAACCCAACATTCACTACCATAAATAAGTGTAGGAACCAACACACCTCTATGCACAGCCAGACGTGCCTTTTTTGACAACATAACAAGCATAAAAAATATAAGGTGTTCTATTCCTATTTAAGTTAAGTGAGAAAACTAGGGATTCGCGTTTTGACTCATCCTGTATGCAGTACAATAATTGCGAAAAATAATCGACTTGACTTATTTAACTTCGCTCACTTAATAAAAATAATCCTTATCATAAAATACGGAAAATTAATTACATTTAAAATAATACGGGGTCCTGAAGTTCTGATGACCAGAACTTTTAATGTCTTGGATACCATGTTTCTTGAGATGCTTAACAATTCTGCTTCTATAATTTTTCTTATCTGTTATAATAACGAAATACAAGAACTTTACCGCACTATTGATACATCCTGTATGTCAGAAAGGATTTACTAGATTTACTCTCTAGAGACCTTTTGTTTGATTGTTCGTAAAGGTGAATTATTAACGTTAAGCGAGACAGGGAAAACAGATGAAAAAGTGAATGTTTTATGTCCACAGATCTTTGAGTCAGATTTTAACAGACTTGTTTTTTAACATCCCCAAAACTGGACTAACTACACCGGTTCCCCGTCGACAAAGTATCTTTGAATTAAAATGACTACTACTGCCTCTCTCTCTCCAAGATGCTCCACCACGGTCAAAAAGTTACGGGGCTAACCCAGAGATGGCGCCTTTAATAAACAATATATCATTTTACATCAGTACCAACCTTCAAAAGATACTTGTAAAAATTTCATAAAGGTTGAAACTTTAATACTAACAAATATTTATTAGCAACTGATACAAAAGAGGATTAAGTTTAAGTCACAAGAGCTTAAATCCGGAGAATATGGTACAGCACTTCTCAGCATCATGGATCGAACAAATCAGTGGTCAAACAAAGTCTTGCAAAATTAAAGGGGGGTTTTGAATGCTTTAACCCACTATGCCACTGTTGTATAAGGCAATGCAGACTACTCACAAGCCTATTGAAGACATTGTTGATACTGTAGAGCTGTACGATCTCTGATATATTTACCCAACTCCTTTGTTCCTGTTTCGAAAACATCTAATCCAGTCGGCAGGTACTTTTTGCCGCTAGCAATTCCTAAGTTAATGAAATATTAGTGTATTTCATGTAAATGGTAAATAGTGATACTCCCAAGTTTTCGGCCTCAACGACCTCTAGTTAACCTGTAGTGTTAATTTTTTTACAATTTTAATAAGTCTTTTTATACAAAATATTTCGCTTAAAAAAAGACAATTTTTTAAAATTAACCAAAAAATTTATAAAATACACCTCTGGATACTACAATGTTCGCCAAATAAAAACTGTCTCCTTTCGCATACCGATCAGCGTTAAAGACTCTTACCTTCAATTCTGAAACTTAAGAATTATTCGAAGAATTTCGAGGTTTTTAAAATTTGTCGATAGGGGTCGCGAAGGTTCGTTTTTTCGATTCTAGAAACGCAATCAAACGGCCCATTGTCGTTACAGATTTTCAAGTGAAACCATGACCTTCCTTAAATTTTTTACAATTTTCAGATTATTCTATAAATCTAACAATTTGGAAACGGTGTGTAACTATAACCCTGTCAAATTTTGTGACGTGCGTAAGATTTTGTTTTATATTAACTACAGGGTGTTTTAGAATAGGTGACCCCTTCTCTAGGATAGGTAGAAAACTGAAAAATAATTGGGGTTTGCTTAGTAAAAAATTTTCGTAACGCCATCGGTATTCAAGATAAAGGGCGTTGAAGAAAAAAATGTATACACATTTATTACGATTTTGCCGAAACTACTGGAAACATTGTAATGAAATTTTATACGAATATGTTTTAGAAGCTAATACATCCCATGAATTTGTTTTTATATCTGACTCTCATAAAGGGCGCTAGTTACACGGTTTATACCAAGTAATATTGAACATAACTTTTTTAAGGTTGGATTTATTAATTAAAATTTCAAGTGAACTTAAACATCATTCAATTTTACCGACAGAATTCAAAGTCACTTTAATGACCTTATAGCTGATCCCCAACTGTTAAAGGATTAATGGATTCTTGAGAAAAAAGAATAGACTCGTGTATTCGTAAAAACGAAGGGCATTTTAAACACTTACTCTAATTAAATTTTATTTTATATTTTTAGTCTTTATTTTAATTTTTTTCTTGTGATTTTTTGTTTAATTAATAACTTTATCATTACTTTATACCAGCATCGTTTATTACTTTATAATTTTTAAATCAAAACATTTCCGAAAACGGTATACAGTATCGAGTTTTATCAAGAGTACCTTTTTCGTTTAAAATTGAATGATGTTTAAGTTCACTTGAAATTTTGATTAATAAATCTAACCTTAAAAAAGTTATGTTCAATACTACTTGGTACGAACCGTGTAACTAGCGCCCTCTATGAGAGTCAGATATAAAAACAAATTCATGGGATGTATCAGCTTCTAAAAAATATTCGTATAAAATTTCATTACAATGTTTCCAGTAGTTTTGGCAAAATTGTAATAAATGTGTATAAATTTTTTTTCTTCAAAGCCCTTTATCTTGAATACGGATGACGTTACGAAAAATTTTACTAAGCAAACCCCAATTATTTTTTAGTTTTCTACCTATTCTAGAGACAGGGTCACCTTTTTTTAAAACACCCTGTATACAGGGTGTTTCATTACTAATTGGAAATATTTTAACCATAGAATCCTGAGCTTAAAATATGAAGATTCAACCCAAATCACCTAGTTAAAATGTGTCTCCTGTCTAAGTTACAGGGTGTTTTATTGGAAAATTTAAAAATTATTTGTGCCCAGTACTTTAAAACTATTTGAAGTATTATTGTCATATTTAGTGGGAAGTGTAAGTACCATACACCCTACTAAATTATGTTAAATGAACGTTTTTGGCTACTACCAGAGGCGTACGACAGGGCCAAGTAACTGGTTCATTCCTACCAAATTTTACGCGACTGGCGGAATTGCAATTTTATTACACTTTTTTGATTCTTCAATACTTTCTACGTGAATATTACACTCTTTCTTCATAGCGATAAAGTTATTATTTTTCGAGATATTTCGGGTTAAACATGAAGCTGCACAATTATTTTGATTTTAATGTGTATTAATTATGTCGGTGTTTTGGATCATTTGATTGCATTTATTATGTGAATGAAACTTCAATCTTTATTAACAAAAAAACATAATTTTATGTATCGAAATTTTTTTAATGAATAGATGCACCAAATAATTAAAAACAAATTGTGGTTATGAAAATGTATATATATATATATATACTCCAGGATATCTACAGCTGTCGCTGCCTTCCTGCTTTCAGCCCTTGTCTCCAGTTGTCCTTGTCCTGCCAGTCTCCGTCCTGCAGGTTTCTTAATTCCATCGCCTCATCCACTTCGTCTCTCCATGATCGCCTTGGTCGACCTCTCTTTCGTCTGCCTAATGGACTCCACTCAGTTACCCGGTGTATCCAGCGATCCTCCGGAGTTCTTCTAACATGTCCGTACCACGTTAGTTTCTTTTCCTCTATGTGTTCTAGTATGTCTTTTTTTACCTCCATTCTTCTCCTGATCTCCTCATTTCTTATTCGATCTAATCTGTTCACTCCACAACTCCTTCTCCAAAAGTCCATTTCTGTGGCTACAATCTTCCCTTTGTTTTTTTTGTTGATCACCCACATTTCAGCTCCGTAAGTCATTATGCTGCGAACTATTGAATTGAATATTCTTGTTTTATTAGTCTTGGTTATGTGGCGATCCCATAATATTGGGTTTAATTGATTAATACATGCCCTAGTTTGACCTAGTCTATTTTTTATTTCTTCCTCTGTTGTTCCACTTTTTGATATTATAAACCCTAGGTACTTAAATTTGTCTGTTCCTGAGATCTGTCGGTTATCATCTATTTCTAGGTGATATATCCTGTCTTGTGCCGTTGACATATATTGGGTCTTTTCGAGGTTGATTTCCACTCCATTTTTCCCATATTCCTCCTCTAGTTTCCGCATCATAAAACCTAAATCCTCCTCATCTTGAGCTATGATTACTTGATCATCGGCAAAGCTTAGAGTATACAGATGATCATTCCTAATTGGTATTCCCATTCCTGCACATTTTCTCTTCCATGGTCTTAGTGTCTGTTGTAGAAATATTTTGAATAGTGTGGGTGATGTTGAGCATCCTTGGAGGAGACCCTTAGTTGTTTTGAAGGCATTTGATAGTTTATTTCCCTCTTTAATCCATACGGTATTTTTTTTGTACATATTTTGGACTGTTCTGATAATTCTCTGCGTTATACCCATTTCTAACATGGCTTCCCAGATTTTAGACCGAGGGACAGAATCATAGGCCTTTCGGATATCCACAAATGCAAAATGTACCTCTCTGTTCTTGGCCATTTTTTTCTCTATGAGTTGTTGAATTGTATATATATGGTCCATACATGATCTTCCAGCCGTAAATCCTGCCTGATCTTCATCAACTTTTCCTTGTATCTGTTCTTCTAATTTTTGTTTGACGACTTTTCCAAATAGTCGGCCCATCGAAGCTATTACGCTGATTCCCCTGTAGTTTTCGCACTTTTTTTTCTCTCCTTTTTTATGGATAGACGTTATGTAGACTTCCGTCCATTTATCTGGTAGTTCTTCTCCATTTAGTGCTCGGAGGAACATTGCGTGTATCATTCGCCCCAACTTCTCAGTTCCGTATTTAATTAATTCCGGTGGTATTCCTCCTGGACCGCTAGATTTTCTGTTCTTCATAGATTTTATAGCACGTTTGACTTCCGGTAATGTTAGAGAAGCTATCACGCTGATTTATTTATCTAATTTTAATATTATAAATACATCTATTGGTTGAAAAAATTTTAATAAATAAAATTATGTTTTTTTGTTACTAAAGATTGAAGTTTCATTTGCGTAATAAATGCAATCAAATGACCAAAAATATCAACATAATTAATAAACATTAAAATCAAAATAATTCTGCAGCTTCATATTTAACACGAAATATCTTGAAAAATAATTTGTTACCAAGTTTATCGCCATGGAGAAGAAGTACAATATTTACGTAGAAAGTATTGGGGAATCGAAAAATTGTGATAAAATTGCAATTCCGCCAGTGGCGTAGAATGTTGAAGGGATCAACCAGTCCCTTTCCCTTGTCGTACGCCTCTGGTAGTAGCCAGAAACGTTCATTTAATGTAATTTAGTAGGGTGTATATTAATTACACTCCCCATTAAATATGACAATATTACATTGAATAGTTTTAAGTACTTGGCACAAATAATTTATAAATTTTCAAATAAAACACCTTGTAACTCAGACAGGAGACACATTTCATTTAGGTATTTATTTCTGTGATTTGATTTAAAAATTGCGAACTTAGTGGAAATTTAGTAATTATTTTAAATAATATTTAAAAAAATTCTAATTTCGAGCTTTCTCTGACTTCACCGAAGTTAGCAGAAGCAGTGAAAGCAGCGTCACAAAATTATTGCCAGCTAAATCACGGAACTTTTACGAAACCATGTATCTAAGATGTTGTGATCACAGATCGTTTTAAATATATATATATATATATATATATATATATATATATATATATATATATAGAGAGAGAGAGAGAGAGCGTATAAAATAAGAAGGTATAAAAGAGGAGTTTATTAGACCGAGAAATTTGACAGTTTAGATGAAGCATGTGAGATTAAAGAATTGTGGGAGCTATTCAAGAAAGGAATCGTGGATATTGTAACTCAGACAGGAGACACATTTCATTGAGGTGTTTTGGGTTGAATCTTCATATTTTGAGTTTAGGATTCTATAGTTGAAATATTTCCGATTGGTAATGAAACACCCTGTATAATATCCACGTACCACGATGTGTAGGAGGACAAATGCAAACAAACTGATAAACTGTGGTTTTTAGACTGAAACATTACCTGTAATTCATCATAATTTTATTTTAATTATTTTCTTATTTTTTATTATTTCTAGGAGCCCGAATATCTTTATTCTTTTTACTGATTCCATCATTCATTAAGGTATCATAAGTATCATTTTTTTTAATTAACCTTTTAAGAAGTTTTCTTTTTAACTAACCAAAAAAATCGTGGGATGCTAAAACACAAAGGCCGTTTGGAATTTTTACTAAGAAAGGCATGCAATATATTCTTAAAAAAAAACAAATATCATGTAAAGTATTACAACACCGTCGCAACAATTGCTTTTAGTTTAATATAGCTAAAGTAACAAATTATAAGCTTACTATTAACAAAAATCTATGGCAAGTACTCCACAAAATTTTTTAACACATTCTTTAAAACTGTGCTAAATTCAGATGAATAAAATATTCAACGTGCGTTAACGCACGTTTTCGAACCGCACGTTAATCTAAACGAATTGTTTTGATAGCTGTCATTATCAACGAGAAAAAATATACATAGTAATACTATTCAAATGCCCAATAAACTTCAAAAACGGACATAAGAAAAAGATAAATTAATTTTTTGGATAATTTCATATTGTTATGGTAATTTTGTCCAGGGGATTATTATTATTATATTTGTATTTTTTAGTATTTAATCATTCTTCTATCGCTTTTATACATGTATTACAAAATTGAAAAAAAATCCAACAGGCCATTGTAATGTGTGTTGCATTTATAGGGCAGCATTTTGTAAAACCATTATTGTAGTAGTTAACAAAAAAAATTAAAAAATTAATTGTATGAATATATGCATACAGGGTGTCCCAATAATGTGTTTATGTTCATGTGTTCCGTTATTATATAGACGCAAAAAATTATAAAAGCAAGATATTTAAGGATTTCAAAATGCATAATCCAAAATTATTTACAAATATTTATCCATAACTTCAAATCTAACCAAAACCTTTTTTTTGACATAACCAATTTTTTTGTTTTATATTTGAATTCGGTTCGTTTTTACGAGACTCCTGATGTGATGTTTGTTTTGAGTATACAGAGGATTTCAAAAGTTACGGTCACTTTAAAGTTAAAACAGAAAATTTTAACGACAGCGCGTCACAAGGACTTGCCAAAAGGTCTCTGAAAGCGTTCCACATCCGCCAGTTCTGCGCAGGAACCAGTGGGCTTATTGTTGATTCATTTAACGCAAAACACATTACCACTGATGGCGCGGTGGATACTTCACTTGTAACACAAGCTTTTTAAAGTGAAAACTTCTTTAGCCGCGTTAGGAAAAAATCTCATGGGTTCGCGTCACCGACATACGACATGCTCATGACTGGCGCACGCGCAGCGGCCGTGTGATGTGCGCGTTAGACGCTTTTTGGATGGGTGAAATCTCTGCAATGTACCACGCAATTAGTTTTTCTCAGTGGCTGGGACGTTTCCTTAACCGTGGTAAAATAGATTTCTAGTTGTTCAATCACATTTTTATCGTGGATTTTGAAAGTAAAATTTTTACAAAATCTAATAATAATTTAAGATTAATGTGTTACAGTTTAAAATATGGTTTTTAATGCAAAAATATAATTTATTACCTTATATCATTAAAATCTTTATTTTAAAATGATGAAAACGGCTCCGGCTTTTATTTCATTAAGTATTTTATTTTATTTAAAAGTTAAATATTTCGAAATCATTATTTATTATTTTAAATGGTTAAAAATAAAATATGTGCTTTGCTATTTTATGCAAAATGATTATCTATAATTTTATATCATTAAATTTTATTATTAGAAATTTACGAAAAAATATTGTGTTTTCACTTCTATCGGCAATCCCCACAACTGACAATTTAAACTTAACCCGAGTCGGTGTAGAATAGGGTTGTGTTAGACTCGAAATTGTGCTGGAACAAAAAGTTGGTTAGGGTTCGTTAGACCAAATGTATGATGTTTTCTTCGTGTGTTACTAGGTTAACAAGCCCTCGTACCACGTCATGGTGTAACACCGCAGCGATTGTCAACGATGATCATCTTGGGGGTTGGGAGGAGGCTGGTCACTCCGTGAAGAACAAAGTTGTAGTTACTGACGATTATCAAGGGGTCACAGACCAAGTCACTACACGACTCACCGACTCTACCATCTAAGAGTTCTTCAAGTGGAGCGAGAAAACATAAAATGGTAACTACAGCGCATCACAAGGACTTGCCAAAAGGTCTGTGAAAGCGATCCCCTTCCGTTGGCTCTGCGCAGGAAACAGTGGGCTTATGGCTGATCCATTTAACGCACAACACATTACCACTGATGGCGCGGTGGATATCTGAAGGACATTTTACTTGGAACACAGCTGTGCGCTGTCTTGCTGTGCGAGCTTATTTATGCTCGAGTGTTAAAGTGTATGATGTTTTCTTCGTGTGTTACTTGGTAAACAAGCCATCGCACCACGTCATGGTGTAACACCGCAGCGATGGTCAACGATGACCATCGGGGGGGTTGGAGGGAGGCCGGCCTCTCCGTGAAGAATAAAGTTGTAGTTACCGATAATCATCGAGGGGTCAAAGACCAAGTCACCACACGCCTTACCGACTCTACCGTCGGGGTTTGTTGGGGTTTGTCAGACCATATGTATTATTGGTGAATGGTTTTTCGGGTATTTTGGCCGTCGTAGGTCTGAGTTAATATTCAACGTTTCGCCATCTCTAGTGAATGGCATCTTCTGGAGATATTTCTGCTTTTTTTAAGACTGACGGTTTGTGACATTTGTATGTCACGATTGCAGGTTGTATACGTTTTAGTGGGCGGGCATATTTGAGGGCTGTTTACAAATTGGTCTCTATGCCTCTATGTCTCTAACTTAAACTTTTTAACACAATCTTCTCAGAAACTGTATCACTTTCTAACTAACTAACCGTGGCTCTGCGATCTTTTAATTTGGTATAAACCAACGTTAGAGAAAGGAAACGTTCTTTCCGGAAATATTCCAATAACATCGCAAGTGTCCATACATACATATATACATATAGCCACGCCTTTTTCCAGTAAGGGTAGGCAGAGACCACTTCCTTTTACTTCCGCTACGGTTCTTACACACATCTTTTGCTTTCTCTACTTTCATCAGTGCTCTCGTACATGCTCGTCGGTTGTTCGTACTCTTGAGCTGGCCTTTTTTCAAAACTATGTTGATGTGATCGAGATATGTTCGCCGAGGTCGACCTCTACCGACTTCCGTCCATTCACACTCGCCTTATAAATTTGTTTCGTCAATCTTCCTTTATCCATCCTTTCTACGTGTCCAAACCATGTGAGCATTCCTTTATTTATCTTTGTAAACACATCTTTTTTACACCACAGCGTTCCCTTATCTTACTATTCTTTACTTTATACAACCGAGTCACTCCGGTTTTAATTCTCAGACTACTCACAGCAATAATCCTATTTTCATGCTTTTTCTGCCAAACCGAACATTCACTACCATACATTAGTGTAGGAAACAACACTCCTCTATGTACAGACAGACGTGCCTTTTTTGTCACTTTTTGGCTGTTTATAAAGATGTGCATTGCCCCATTTATTTGTTTTCCTGTCAACACCCTTCGCTCAATGTCACTGACATACTTTTCATCTCTCGTAAACTTTGAACCCAAGTATACAAACTCATTTACTTGTTCCACTCTTTCTCCCTCAATCAGAACCTCAAAGTTTCCCATGCTTTCTTCTCTTTCAAAAATCTTTACTTTAGTTTTGCTTGCATTCATTTTCATCCCTTTGATTTTTATGGCGTCTTGCATAACATTAACCATCGCCCGCAACTTCTCTTCAGACGACGCAAATATGACTTGATCATCGGCGTAAAGAAAGCATTTGACGGTCAAATCATCCATTTTAATTCGTACGCACTTTCTTTTAAATAATATTTTAAATATTTTAATTAATCGTCTATGTATAAGTTAAACTGCCGTGGCGAAGCCACACATCCCTGTTTTCCAAGTCTATAAAAACGTAGTTGACCTTTTGATTTCTAGCCAAGAATTTTTTTAATATACCTCGTAATGAAAAGACCTAATCCATACATCTTCTTCTTTTAAATCCTGCTTGCACATCTCGTACATTCCCAAAACACTGTCATATCCATCACGCTTTACTCCTATTCAACTATTAAAATCACCCAACATTACAATTCTTTTATTCGGGTTACACTTATTTAAAATATTTGTCACACTATCCCAAAACTTCCGCATCTCTTTTTGGACTTTTAAAGATTGGTTCCACTGCGTATCTTGTGGGGCATAAACCTCCAGCAAAAAGATACGAGTAAGACCAATCTTTAGCCCCACCCAAAAGAGTCTTGGGCTCACACATTTAGAGTCAGTCACACATTCATTAATTCTACAAAGAGTATCACACCAACGCACTAAGAACTTCTGATGTTTTTGGAACTTCTGACCAGTAGTCTGTAAAAGTTTCATGTGTTGTGGTTTTACATCCTTTTTGCTTCGTTTCATTTACACATAAAACATCAATTCGCAAAGTGACCATTCGCAGTCCACGTTTTGTCACCACGGAAAGCAAGTCATGACAGGTGGCGACCCCCATCGCTGCCCTTTTGGTCATGGTCAATACAACTATTACTTATCATTATCGCAAGTGTCCAAGACCACTAAGTGATGAAATCATTCCAAACCTCTTTCAATTATAAATAATGATGCTGGTTCAGTGTACAAACAATATCATGAGTCAAAATCTAACCAAATAGACTGTTCAGCGTTTTGAAATCAGTATATCAATTTAAAATTAAAATAGCCATAATCAGGTGGGCGATGCTATGACGTAACAGTCCCTAACACTATCTGTCTTTGTCAGTCAGACAAGGAACCTCAGGACCACGGATATGCATGGATTTACTATGATAAAACAAGTACCTACGATTGGTCATCTCAAGGACTAGCACTGCATTACACCAATGAGAGCAATCTATACAAATGGCGCATAAACGTATAAAAAAGAACCGTAGCAAGTGAAAGGAAGTGATCTTTGTCTACATTTTTAAGAAAACTTGTAATAATTTAACAAAACTTACCAATTATATTTTCACTTTAACTGTAAACAAACAGTATTAAACCAAAAATGATTATTATCAACGATTGTCGTTTTGAACGAAACCAGGATATAAACCTCGTAAAAACTAAACAAATAATGTAGTAGGTAACGGTTTGTACAACTAAATAATTCAATTTAATTACCAGAGCTGGCCTGATGGTTTTGCCAAGGGTAAAATTTCCGCCAAACTTATTAATTGAGATAATACTCGTTGACAATTTTCAAATTAACACCCTGTATATGAAATGCTGCCTAAAATATTGTCATTTAAATTTCTAAAATACCCACAATAATGGATACATTATGTTTTACTACAATATTGAGTTACTTGCTCTTAAATTTTAGCATTACTTTATCATTTAAATACTAATTAACATTTCATGAATTAAAAAATAATTGCTAATAACAAACTACAACGTACTTGGAGCTATTATTTTCTAAAATGGAACTGTTACTTCTAATTGCATGCCTAATGGAAATTACTTGGTAGTGTTATCGGAATGTTTAACTGTTTAAGTTTTCACTTTCACTAGAAAAGCTTTTTCCTACAGTTAAATGAACCAACGCCGTTTAAAATTTATGAACGTAAGTCATGAAACAATAATGAGGTGCGTAGTTTCTTAAAAGTTATAATGTTCTCGGTTTCACATTAAAATAATAACTTTAATTCATTTTGCTAAATTTAAAAAGATGCCTAGCTGCGAGTAAATTTTATCAAAAAGCCGTTAGAAGTACAGTGGTGTACAGTTTTATTTTTATTATTATCAATATTTGAATGATTGCACTTTTTTCCGTACTTTGAACCATTTTATTAACACTGATCTGCAATATTTTTTCTGATACGTCCCCGCTTTTTTAATTTCTTCTCTATAGACAACGGCTGGACCGATTTTGATGAAATTTTCATTTAATCTTTAGATAAGCCCGGCAAATAATCGTGTGAAGTTTGGTAGCAACCCCGCATTTTCAACCCCGAAACGTAAATCTGACTTATTTAATTGATTTGTCAAATTTAACATTAATGATTAATATTATGATTATGATTTATGGTTTTTTGTGGTTTTTTTTATACCAAAATTGGAACGATACAGAATAGATGAACATGGCTTCGGCGCAAGAATGACTCGTTAACATTAAAATTTAACGGCTGGACTGATTTTAATAAAATTTTTAGCCAATCTTTAGATTAGCCCGGCAAATGATCTTGTGAAGTTTGGAAGCAACCCCGCGTTTTCAACCCCAAAACATGAATCTGACTTATTTAATTGATTTGTCAAATTTAACAATATCGATAATTATTATTATAGGTATAGTTGAAAAATTCTTGGCTGAAAGTGAGGTCTATTGCGCTTTTATAGATTTAGAAAAGGCCTATGACAAAATGGTGAGGAGTGAATTGTGGTTGACGTTGTCTATATATGGGGTGAGCACTGAAATCACTTTATGAGGATTCCTCTGATTGTGTCAGGATAAACGGAGCTTGCATGGACTGGTTTAACATCGAAAAAGGTGTGAAACAGGGATGTGTGGCTTCGCCATGGCTGTTTAACTTATACATAGAAGATTGTTAAAAAGATTTAAAAGATAGTGCGTATGAATTGAAAATGAATGATTTAATTGTCAAATGCCTTCTTTACGCCGATGATCAAGTCATATTAGCGTCATCTGAAGAGGAGTTGCAGGCGATGGTTAATGTTATGTATGATGCCCTTAAAATCAAAGGGATAAATATAAATGCAAGCAAAACGAAAGTAATGTGAAGAAAGAGTGGAACAAGTAAATGAATTTGTGTACTTGGGTTCAAACTTAACGAAAGATAAAAAGTATGACAGTGACATTGAGCGAAGGGTGTCAGCAGGAAAACAGATAAATGGGGCACTGCATAGCTTTAAGAACAGCCAGAAAGTGTCAAAAAAGGCACGTCTGGCTGTGCACAGAGGTGTGTTGGTTCCTACACTTATGTATGGTAGTTAATGTTGGGTTTGGCAGAAGAAGCATGAAAATAGGATTAATGCTGCGGATATGAGAAGTTTGAGAAGTACAGTCAGATAAGAGAACGCTGTGCTGTAAAAGAAGATGTTGTTACAAAAATAGATAAAGGAATGCTTAGATAGTTTGGACACGTAGAAAGGATGGATAAAGGAAGATTGACGAAACAAATTTATAAGGCGAGTGTGAATGGACAAGTCAGTAGAAGTCGACCTCGGTGAACATATCTTGATCAGATCAACATTGTTTTGAAGAAAGGCCAGGTCAAGAGTACCAACAACCGACGATCATGAATAAGAGCCCTGATAAAAGTAGAGGAAGCAAAAGATGTATGTAAGAACCGTAGCAAGTGGAAAGAAGTGGTCTCTGCCTACCCGTACGAGAAAAAGGCGTGACTATATGTATGTATTATATATGTATATATATAGGAAAAGACGTCTTTCGTCACCCGTAGCAGTTACAAAAAATATCACTGTATATTCCAAAGTTATAAAATTACATTTTCCACTTTTTAACCAACCCAATTATGTTTACCTATGTAACAGCCCTCAGAAAATGATTATTATATTATTACTCCGTACCACTTTGACACAACAATATATTTGCTTTTACAGTGTCTGGGCGGGCATCAAGCATATTTTAACAGTTCTTCTTACTGTGACAATGTTCTTGGTATTGCTTTTGTAGGTGTGGGATAGGTATTAGCATGTCCTTACCATTTAACAATTTCTTCTATGTGCTTTTGCAGTTTATGGGTGAGATCCTTACTATCATATTTACATCATTAATATTGCATTTGTAGCATTTGAGTGGAAATTAAGCTTGTCCTTACCATATTAGTCACAACAACAATGTTTATGACGTTACTTTTGCAATTTTTGGGTGAATGTCAAGCATACTTTTACCATCTTAGTCACAACAACAATGTCCTAAAAGTTGCAATTTTTGGGTGGATATCGAGCATTATTTTACCAACTTAGTTACAACAAAAATGTCTTTTATACATATCTTTATCCATTTTACTCATAACAACAATGAAATTTCTTTCGTAGTTTCTGGGTGGGTGTCAAGCATGTTTTTACCATTATATTTAAGACAACAATGTCATTAACGTTGAATTTTAAGTATCTGAGTGGATATTACCATGTTAATCATAGTCAGACCAACAATATCTTTGACTTTGCTATGTAGTTTTTGGGTGGGTGTCGCGCGCAGTGCTTCAAAGAAAAGATAACTTTTTCAAATTGGCTAAAAATAAAATTTTTCACTCAATATATACTTAAATACTAATCCAAAATACTGTTTCTAATTGTATAACGATGGAAAGGTGTTGACGTTTGAGAAATCCATGATCCCCTCCCCATCCTCCTCAAGTGCAGATTCTTCATGCAATTTTGATCATCAGGACATCCTCTTTATGCAATTAGTGGGTGTGACACCACATTGACTCCCTTCGGCATTGGTAAGAAGAATGTGTGCAGTTCATACGTGAAGAACCTGTCTCTTCCAACGCTTACCACTATCTTCAAGCATCCATTTGCTGAAACTGTGGAGAAGTTTGTGGTCGCACTTTATGGCAGCACACCCACTGATAACCTAGACTCACTACGGTATCAGATTTTTTATGAAGTATTTGCAAATATCAATTTAAATCACAATTAAAATACCAATTTCAAGTTATGTACTATTTTTTTTGCAGCATATTTTTTTAAATACATACATACATATAACCACGCCTTTTTTCAGTAGTGGTAGGCAGAGACCACTTCCTTCCACTTGCTACGGTTCTTACACATTGCTTTTATACATGCTCGTCGGTTGGTACTCTTGACCTGGCCTTTCTTTAAAACAATGTTAATCTGATCAAGATATGTTTGCCAGGTCGATCTCCACCAACTTGCCCATTCACACTCATAACTTTGTTTCGTCAATCTTTCTTCGTTTATGTATAAGTCATGGCGAAGCCACACATCCCAGTCTCACATCTTTTTTAATGTTAAATCAGTTCGTGTAAGCTGATTTGACTTGATCATCGGCGTAATGAAGGCATTTGACGATCAAATTTTTCATTTTCAATCCATACGCACTCTCTTTCAAATCTTTTAAACAATCGCCCATGTATAAGTTAAACAGCCATGGCGAAGCCACACATCCCTGTCTCACACAAGCAGTGGAATCATTGTAAAGTGATTTCAGTGCTCGTATTAAACTACCGCTTACCCCATACATAGACAATGTCGACCACAATTCACTCCTCACCACTCTGTCATAGGCCTTTTCCAAGTCTATAAAAGCGCAATAAACAGGAATTTTAAATAATATTTTTATTTTACAAAACTAATTTTCGAAAAAAATATTTGATTATAAATAAGGTAAGGGATGCTTATTTCACCCCCTTTAGGAATGTTAAAAAAATACCGGTGGTTAGTCCTTTGCGAAAAAAAATAAAATACAAGATAATGATTTTCATTCTTTAATAACTAATAAACTACGTGTTGAGAGAGGAAAGCAGTAAAGATGGAAATGCAGGAATAAAATGCGATTCATAATAAATGTTGGAAATGACCGTCCTCAGCCAAAATAAAAACTTAATTTTACTCACCACCTTTAAGGGGTGATATCTCGGAAGGGGTGGACGGAGGAAATTTTGTTATAGGAACGAACCAACATAATTTCATACGGGCAATCACCTCTTGAATTTTTTTGCATAAATTCTGAAACACCCTGTATATTTAAATAATTTTGAAAAATGAATATTTTTTAAATTTTAGGTAAAAACTAAACATGTTAATTTAGCAATTCTCCGCTATTAATTTATAATGTTATATTGGGGTTTATCTGCTATCCTATAAAAACTTCGCTGTTAAAAACTGTTATCAAATAATATAAAGTTATATAGAGTTAGCTTAGTTGAATTTGTAGAAGTTAATTATTATTACTGGTGATGGAGAAAATTGACGCAAGTAATTATTTTTTTTAATTTAGATCACTTACATACCCACAATTATTTTTAAACAGTGTCGGTGTTGGTAATAAAAATAGTGAGTAATTTGACATTGCGTATTATTTGGCTATTTTGGTACACGAATTCGCAATTACAAAGTAATTGAGCCATTATCACGAAATTTTGTAGTTACTAGTTTCACCTAAATGTTATTTATGTTATAATTAAAAAGTAATTGAGCCATTATCACGAAATTTTGTAGTTACTAGTTTCACCTAAATGTTATTTTTTTTCTTTTTTGCTAGAATTCCATACCCTCACAGTCAGACAAAGCACCAGTTGCCGATGAGAACTTGAACCAGGAGCACTAAGTCAGTAGATAGTTGTTATTTTTTTTGACGGACTCGATTTTAACCAGAAAAGTTAAAAATTTAATTCAAACAAATATATTGACACCAAAGTATCGCATGTCCAGTATATACATTCAAAGGATTTTTAGCATGCACTCCTTAATGTAACAATAATAATTAGTAAATATGAAGTATAACATTATAAAATTTACAATATCTAACCATTTTTACTAAAACTCAGACTTTATTTGCTTAGTAGATGTATACATTCAAAAATTATGCGTCTCATGTCTACATATGAAGAAGTTAGTTGGCATTTGGATCGGTAAATTGAGAAAAAAACTTGTTTTTTTGCCTACGTTTGCCCTGATGCACTGAAAAGTTTGCAAAAGAACAATAGTTTTCCTTAATATATCGATCCAAATCCCAATTAATAATAGTACGGGAGTTAGCGTCAAATTTCACCGGACCATTTTACTGAGGCTGAATTTTCTTGTGAAGGCTTTTGTTATGTTTTTGAGAGGAAATTTCCATGTTAGCTGGTCCAGATCCGTGACTTAAGACTGTGAGAGGCTGCGGATCTCGCGAGAAAATAACAATTTTCGGAGTATTTTACTGAAGGTCATAATTTGCAGATAGCTGAATGATTGAATTATAATCGTAAAAAAACATGTTAGCTGCATAATTTCTGTGATTTAACTTGTTAGCTGCGCGTATGAATATGTTGGACAAATTTTGAAAATCGGACCATTTTACCAAGGCTGAAAACTTTATAGTGAATAGTAATCAGTTTGAAAATCATAAAAAATCATGTTAGCTGATGCTCAGGTGTAATTAAATCTGTTAAAAAAAAGTTAAAAAAAAGGTTGGTGAAAATGATTAGACATGAATTAATATTGAAGTGAATCTGAGCAGCGCACACAGTAATGGTCCGACTGCGCGCCGCACAAAGGAAGCGCAGCTAATAGGTTTAATCACACCTAAGCATCAGCTAACATGATTTTTTATGATTTTCAAACTGATTACTATTCACTATATAGTTTTCAGCCTTGGTAAAATGGTCCGATTTTCAAAATTTGTCCAACATATTCATACGCGCAGCTAACAAGTTAAATCACAGAAATTATGCAGCTAACATGTTTATTCCCGATTATACTTCAATCATTTAGCTATCTGCAAATTATGACCTTCAGTAAAATACTCCGAAAATCATTATTTTCTCGCGAGATCCGCAGCCTCCCACCATCTTCAGTCACGGAGTCGCGTCAGCTAACATATTTTTTCTTCGCTTCTAGAGAGAAAGCTAAGATATTCTCAGTAAAATCACACATGAAAATTTGACGCCACCTCTCGGACTATAACTTAACTTAATATTGGATCACTAAATCCATCAAAAAAAAAATTCTATGAAAATTACTCCAAAAATAAACTAATATTTTATTGCAAGCCTGTAAATGACATATCTTCCTTCTTGTGCAGAGCATAAAATGTTAAAAAAGGAATTATTAAAATTGTAATGCAAAGTTTTTGAATCTATATGTGTATTGAAAATAAAAAAATCCTTGTAAAAAGTGATAAACTATGTAACAAAAAACTTGTTTCTTTATAGTGAGTAAAAATTCTAGGGCGCGTGTCGATTAAGCGCGTCTGGCATGTTCGAACGCAGCTCGATAGGCGAACCAACCCGATCGAGTGGCGTGGATGAATGCACGAAACGTTATGGTTGGCTCGCGCGCCGTATCCGCCATCCTCGGCTGCCGCTCGAGCCAATGTTCGAGTGTATCGCGCCTAATCGATGCGCGGTTTGAGAAACTGATTATACAAACAACTCTCTACCAATATAATATACCATAATAAGACTTTTTTTATCAATAATAATCTTTTTTTGACTGGCATCCAATAATTCTATTAAAATTAAATGTATAGCTGCATAAAAATTAGTTTTGGTGTTGTGATACCTAGATATGTGACCAAAAAAAAATATTCCACATGTTTGTTTTTTCGTTTTAATTAAAGAAACTACAGAACGTGTCAAAACATTACAATTATTTTCAATGTGACTACTTAAGGTGACAGCATATGGGAAACTTTTTTATTATTAATTTTACGAAAAAAAATTTTTGCATGGTATACCTAAAACCCAAAAATCACCCCCATCATATATCGAAATTATCCAGTGATAAACAAGGTCTGCCAAAAAATATGAATTTTATTAAACTGTTTATTTAGAATTGTAAACCAATTTTTAATAAACAATTATTCGTTAAAATTGTGGAAAACTCTAGAACAAACGAACAACGCAAATGGATTGATAAAAGCGGTTTAAAAAATCTATGACAAGAACGAAACAAAAATTAAAATTGGACAAAATATCTTCAATAGGTTTACTGTTACAAAAGGTTTCAAACAGGGATGCTGTCTTTCGCCGACACTTTTTTAAATTTATTTAGAACAGGCCCACAAAGTATGGAAACGGAAATGCAATGGTATGGGAATACCTCTTAATATAATAATACCCTATACACCCTATGTTTCGCAGACGACCAAATCGTAATAGCACAAGATCATGATGATTTAAGCTATATGACTCGAAAACTTATAGAAGAGTACAAGAAATGGGGCCTTGAAGTCAACATGAAAAAAAAAGAGTGCATGTGCATTGGTGGTCTAGAACAAGACATTGACTTGGATATTGGAACAAAGATTAGGCACTGCTAGGATTATAAATACTTGAGAATGAAGATAACACACGATGAGCTACCCGACACAGCAATCAAAGAACGAAACACACAAAGCAGAAAAGTTATCTCTATGATGAACGGAATCTTATGGGATCAAACTATATCGAAAGCTAATAAACAAAGAATATATGATACCATCCTTAAAAGTATTATAAACTGCGGTAGTGAAACGTGGCAAATAAAACAGTCCACAGAAAAAATGCTCTTAACAACTGAGATGGACTTCTGGAGGAGATCTGAGGGTAAATCAAGAAGAGACAGGATACACAACGACAGAATAAGAGATATAATGGGTGTCAGACACACGATTGTTGATGATATAAGAACTAAACAGTTAATATGGTATGGTCACGTCCAAAGAATGTCAGACGATAGGTTACCAAAACAAGTTTTGACATGGACACCCCAAGGGAAGAGTGAAAGAGGAAGACCAAGAAGAAGCTGGAGAGAGGGCATCGACAAAGAGATGAAAGAAAGAGACTTGCCGGAGAACTTATGGCAAGATAGAGATGAATGGCGGTTAGGAAGGCGTCGTAGAACGCTATGAGCCGATATTTATATATATATATATATATATATATATATATATATATATATATATATATATATATATATATATATATATATGTCTTTATTTAACTTGATTTTTGAGCTGCAGGATTGTGATGATGCATTAAAATAACTGATAACTTCGCATTGAGTACGACGATTATGAATACGGGTATAAGACAAGCCACAACGAATATCAAAAGTAAAATTAGTACAGTGTGTCTGATTAAGAGAGGTAACCCGCTGTATCTCAGAAACTATTTATCGTACAGCTTGGTGGAAAAATCTGTTATACAAATTCGCATACGAGAAACTGCTGGAAATTATTTTCAAGTTTCCCACTTCACCGCTAGAGGGCGTACTTCACAATAATATAATAATACAAAAACATCATTTTTCTATGATAATTGCACAGTAATAGTACCACAAAATTTAAATATTCGTAATCTTTAGAATCGTTTTACGTAAGTTTGCTTCAGTACTTTTTACTGTATCTTGTAAAATAACTGGTAGGGGTAAGTGGGAAAGCTAGCTCAATAAAACAGTTACCTATAACTCATCGTATTATTCCGGTAGTTTTAATAATCGCTAGGTGGCGTTGATTGAACAATTATTTTGTTTTTACCTTTTTTTGAAAGTTTTCAAATGCGATGCTATATTTTTTAATTAATTACTTGAAAGAGCATAGAATTTAAAAAAATGGTAAAACCGCATCTCAATATATATTTTCTAAGCGAAGATACGAGAAAAAATTGTTATACTAGGGCAGGGATGGCGAACCTTTTTGAGCCTGAGTGCCAAAATATATTTTCTCAATATAATAATATGTCGCGTGCCACATGCCATGGAAATACAAATGCATCAAATGTTTGTGTAACTTTAGATTTTTAATATAAACAAAGCATTAATAAATCGAAAAAAATATTTAACTACTTCTTAATGGCAAAAGAAAAGAAATAAATAAAAAATGGACTTAATCAAAAATAAATGTAGAACCCTCAAAACGTCATTATTAGTGAGATTTTTGTTGTTGGATGCTAGATGTCAATTTTTTTATATCGGGTTCATAGCTGGTAGCTTTTAATAGAATACAAGCAGTATTACTTTCGTCTGTAGGTCTACTTCTTATTTCATTGAAGAAAATAATGATTCACAGGAATAAGACGACGAAAAAATTGTTAAAATGCCCATTGCTATTTTTTTAAGACAAGAAAAAGTTTCCGGGATCAATTGCCAACGGTCCAACGATTCGATCTCGCTCAATTTCTTCCAAAATAATTCTAAAATTTTTAAATTTTTGTGTCCATATCGAACTCGACTGAAAATCTACCAAGTCTATTTCAAAATCATCTAATTTCATGAATTCAAACATTGTCAAGTTTAATTGCTGATACGTATATGTGTCTGGATGAATAATAAATTTTGTAGTTTTTTTAAGTTGTCGAAACTGAACAAACCTTCTTAAAAATTGTTCTATTGTTGCATCTAAAGCATTTTCAAATTGTTTCATTAATTTTTCCAAGTCCGGCTTTTCGTGAATTTCTAGATCCATCATGTATTTTTTTAGGTTAGGAAAGTACTTAAAATTTCTGGTCATTATATCACGTTTAAATATTTATAACTTGGCTTCAAATGCTTTTATAGTATCAAACATAACAATAATTGTTTTGCCACGGCCTTGTTATTTTATATTTAGATCATTCAAATGGTAGCAAAAATCTACGTCGAGTCTCCCCACCAAATTTGCATAAAAAGTAGCTTCATACTTTGCTGCCTACAAGCTATGTTACACTACCTTCCTACCATACAACCTTCTTGAATCAAACACTAGACTAACACCATTCGGGAAGTATTTATTAAACAATGTGCGATCCATTTATGCATTTATGTCGTCATATCCTTCGTTTGTAAAACTATTGATGAACGAAGAAGATACACATGGCTATTTAGCTATTTAAATATGTTTTGAATTTTTTTATACAATTTATAAAACTTTTTGAATTTTTTGTATAATCACTTTTATTTTGTTCTCTTCATTCGCGTGCCATGCAAAATCGTCTTGCGTGCCATAGGTTTGCCATCCCTGTACTAGGGGATCGAATTGTATACTTAAGTAAATTGAAATTTTTTTGTAATGTAGTAGGCGTCCAGATATATCATCATCAAAATGTTTTAAAAATTAGCAATATGAAAGATATCAACAAAATAGTTGTTTAATGTTACTATTTATTAACAACTTAAATCAAATGCTCACAATGCTCACTAGGAGTCAATTAACAGATTATTATGAGTTATAAAACAAATTATTTTAAATACTCATTTTATATCAGTAAACAGTTGTATATTCTTGTTTTTATATTATATTTCATTTATTACAATATTTTGTTGCCCAAGACTTTATAGGATTAAAATGCAGCTTTGCGACCAGTTTGAATGCTCCCTTTAGTTTAATTAGTGTTTCACTTGGAATAAAAAAGCTATTCGTTATTATTATTATTTTTTTTGCTTTGTTTTTGTCTTTGTATTTTGAATACGAACAAATTGTTTAAAAATGTTGGAATAGATATTTTATAGAATCAGTTCCACATAATGAACCACCACAACATCTATTGAATTTTTATAAAAATAATAAATGAGTTGATGCTAATTTTAATTTTAAAAAAATTAATGATCTGTTTGTATACAAAACTATCTATGGAATAAAAACAAATGCTAAAGGATGTGATGGGTTGAGTATCAAGCTGATAAAGCTGTGTTGCCCTCATATCGTATCCTATATTACCCACATTATAAATTTCTGTTTAACCGAGAATATCTACCCAACTAACTGGAAGAAAGCCATTGTGAAGGTTTTGCCTAAGAAACAAAGCCCAATGGAATTCAAAGATTTAAGGGGAATAAGTATTCTGCCTGTATTGTCCAAAATTCTTGAAAGGGCTATGGAGCTTTAAATTAAAAACCATCTTTGGAACTTTTCTTTGTTGCCATCTGTTCAATCAGGATTTCGGAAAGGACATAGTTGCGCAACAGCTCTACTACATATTGTAGATGATGTAATAAAAGCAATAGACGAAAATAAATGTACAGTATTAGTCCTACTAGACTTTAGCCGGGCGTTTGATACCATAAGTCATGGTCTATTATTGAGTATTCTGGACTATATCGGTTTTTCTGCCAATGCTTTGTTATTGCTGACGAACTATTTGAAAGATAGGCAACAGATGGTTAGTATAGATGAATGCAGCTCAGATCTTTTATATCTAAAATCAGGAGTACCTCAAGGTTCTATACTTGGCCCTTTACTATTCTCTATATACACTTCCCACTTACTACTGGCTCTTCACAATTGTCAAGTGCATTTATACGCTGATGATACTCAAATTTATTATAGTTTTCCTGCTAAAATGGCAGAAAATGCTTGTGATCTAATAAATGCAGATCTAAATAGATTTGTTGATCTGGCTGCGAGCCATTGTTTATTTATAAACTCCAGTAAATCAAATGTTATGATATTTGGTCCAAAATATCATCGTCCCATAGTGACTAATTCTGTGAATATCTGCATTCACAATGAATCACTAGTTAATGTTGGTGAAGCAAAAAATCTTGGTGTCTTGATGGATGTAGAGCTAAGATTTGAAAAGTTCGTAAATAAACTTCTACAACGTGCGTACTCTGCATTGAAAATCATTTATGGCAACCGACATTTTCTGCCTTATCATGTAAAAAAATCATTATGTGAATCTTTAGTGCTTTCAGTTTTCAACTATGCGGATGTTCTTTATGGCCAATGTTTAACCACTCAATACAAAAACAAAATTCAAAAAGTTCAGAACTCGTGCCTCAGATTAATTTTTGGTATTCGTCGGAGACAAAGAATCTCATATAAACTTCAGGAAATTGGATGGTTGAACATGGAAAAAAGAAGGGTATTTCACGCAGTTTGTCTATTCCATAAAATAATTGTAACAAAAAAGCCTTCCTATTTACATAGAAAAATTACATATCGTACTGACATTCACAATTTGAATATTAGAAATAAAAATTTGCTCGCAGTGACTAAATTCAAAACAGAAGTATTTAGACGGTCTTTTAGATACCAAATTTGTCAAAGGTATAATTCTGTTCCCACCTCACTTAAACAATTAAATTCCATTAAATTCAAAAATAAATATAAAGAGTATTTGTTTGACTGTAATTAAAGTAAATTATTAAAATCTTGTAGAAAATAGGTAAACTACATTTTTATGTTAAGTATTCGTATTCAAATTATAAACGATAATTATGTAACGATCACAGGTTTTGTTTTGTTTTCCTTCTTATTTTGACTAACAGGGTTAAGTGGAAGAATATTTTCTGTGATGCATAGCATTGCAGACAATGAACTTCGCCTTTTATTTCTTGATAACTTATTGCATATATATCAATTATGTTTTATGTTTATTTAATGAAATAATAAAGACGATATTATGATTATTATTATTATTATATTATAAATATAAAATTAATGTAGGTACGCTTTATGGATTTTAACAAATTTAGTATCAATGTAACAATAACTACCAATTAATTACGTAACAAAAACACTTACGTAAAATCATCTGAAGATTACGAATATTTAAATTTTTGTCGTACTATTACTGTGCAATTTATAATAGAAAAATGATGTTTTTGTGTAATTATTGTGAACTACGCCCTCCAGCGGTGGAGTATAAAACTTGAAAATAATTTCCAACAGTTTCTCGTATGCGAATTTGTATTCCAGATTTTTTTCCCAAAAATGTACGATAAATATACTCTGAGATACAGCGGGTTACCTCTCTTAATCAGACACCCAGTAGGTACAAATAGGTCTTGAACCCACTGAAATACTAAATATTTTATAAAGAAACCAAAAATTAAGAGGGTTCTCAAGATCTTTCTTTGACTAAAAAAGGTAATGACATTTTATCTAAGGGCTTATTCAAGCGAAGTTTTCTATTAGTTACATAATTCTTTTATTGAATATTTACGTAATAAGTTTATAACATCAATTACAAAAAACTATTTTTTAGAAATTAAAATTCTAAATAAATTTTTCTGGTAAAAGTTTTTGGTATTGTACAAAATAAAAGTATTTAACCTTTGCGTAAAATTCATATTTTCCAACAGACCATGACTGAAAAGCTTCGATACATGAGAATTTCATTTTAGGCTTTAAACCATGCAAAACTTTTTAAACAGAATAACTTTTTTTGTAAAATTAATTCCCAATAAAAAAGTTTACCATGTGCTGCCAATCTAAGTAAATGGTGGTACAAAGTAAAATGAAAGTTTCTCGATCTCTAAATACTATGTTTTGACGCAATTTGCTTTAACAAAATATTGATAATAAAAAATATACAGGGTGGCAAAGTTCTTCTTCTTGTAGTGTCTATCCGTTCCGGATGTTGGCTATCATATTGGCTATTCGCTCTTTATTGACTGCAGCTCGGAATAGCTGAGTTGTTGTCTGGTTGAACCAAGCTCTTAAGTTTTTCAGCCACGATATTCGTCGCCTGTCTGCCTGACTGGTCCTCTGGTTCTGGCAAAGTTGAAATGTAAAAAAATAATTTTTTGCAATAATTTGAAAGATTTTAGGTGTACAATCGTAAAAATTTGATGATAGGACTTTTACAATATGACAAATCATAATATGATATCAGTTTTAGTATATTTTCTAGAGGGCGCCACACGAGCCATGTTGTTGTTATAAGGGTACGCTTAATTTTTTACCCTTAGCGCAATAGCTCTTTTTATTTAAAAATATAAAGATTATTTTTTGAAAAAAATTAGTCCCAAAAGTTGCTAGTTTTCAAGATAATCGCATTTTAAAAATCACTTACATAATTTTCGTTTTATTAATTTTCACTTTGACGTTTAAAAAAAACCATTATGAAAATAACTTCAATCAAAGCAGCAAAAGATGTGTTTGATTCAATGGTATTATTTATTATGAGATGATCTTTCATGAATAGTATTGATAAATGTATCGAGATGAATGGCGGACACATTGAACAATTACTGTGAAATAATGTTTAAATTTTGTTGGTTTTGTGTAATGTAATATTATTTTTTAATTTTTCTTCTCATTTTTTCTTAAAATAGAAGCGATTTAATTCATGATGGTTGCTTTTTTAAAACGTCCAAATGAAAATTAACAATAATTTTTTTTTTACATTTCAACTTTATTATATTTTTTATTATCAATATTTTATTAGAGCGAATTCCGTCAGATCGTAAGATTTAGAGACCGAGAATCTTTCATTTCACTTTGGACCATTACTTACGGACCACCCTGTATAAATGAGAATATTGACGCTTATAGAAGCACACAAAAATCTAGTTCTAATGTCGGCGATAGATGGCGCGTAGATGCATATTTCACGATGACTTGACTAGTTAGTACCTCAACCGATAGGCGTTTAGTTATTGGCACCAATGTGTGACTGGGCAATAGTACTAATCTAGTGCTACCCAAAAATTGTGTATCGGGATGTTTCTGTAAGCGTAGTTTTGTGGTAATTTTGCGACGTTTTTTTGACACGTACTGTACACTAGGTGTTCAATTTGAACACCCCGTAGTTACTTTGTGAAATTTTGAGAAACCTTTTCTTTTTTTTTTGGGCAAAAATCGAAATTTCACAAAAGTTTATTACATAAAAATAAAAAAATGTATCCACTGCTTATTATTAACGTTTATTACACAATTCTGTTTTATTTTTAGATTTACAATGCAATCATTTTCTAATTTTAGATCGTTTCTCATGTTCTTGATCGAACGAGGACACTGTCAACAAAAATTGACGATGCATTATGAATCGTCAAAAATTTGAAGAAAATAACAATTAAATTTCATCGCTAAAAGTCTACAAACTAAACCGATCAAGTTTTTTTAAGGGACGATCTTTTTTTTATTGCGTAGTGTTAATTTATTTTTTAAATTTCGGTTTATTTTAATATAATTGTAAGGCATTTATCACAAGTGCTATTTGTATTTTCTTGTTTTTCTAGTTCATATCAAAAGTAATATTGTTAAGTTATGTTTCATTGAATAAATTTTGCATATTACCGCAGTAGCTTTATTCACCAATTTACTAGTTAATTAGCACAGTAATAGCAGTGTACGGGGTAAATCAACAATTGCATGGGGTAAATAATTGCCTAGTTGATAAAAATAGTCAAAAATCTTAATTTTACGCAGAGCATCATAAAGTTGTACTTTATTAAATGGAATAAACTTGTACTAAAGTTGTTTCTTTGATTCTACATGTTAACATAAAACGTTTTGATGTTTTACATGCGTAGCTCTTGAGTTATCAAGGATCTTCTACATAAAAAGGTTGAGACATGTTAATGTAACACACCCAATTTAGCAAAAAGGTACTATTAGGTTTCGTAAAAGTAGAAGCCTAAAAAAACATATCTTATACAGTGTATATGGATCAGGTCTTTTCATTACGAGCCCCTCTTACTAAATTACTCCAAGCACGAGCTCGAGCTGCCTCGGAGGATATGGGTATCACTCAACAGGGTGCGGTCTGGCCAAGGTCGCTGCAATTACTTTCTGTACAAATGGGGTTTGAAAAAGTCACCTGAATGTGATTGTGAGGCGGAACAGCAAACAATGAGTCACATCGTCGGAGAGTGCCCCCGTAGAACTTTCACCGGTTCAACGGACGACTTCATTATGGTGTCCTCAGATGCAATTCAGTGGCTACAAGATCTCGACATTCATTTATAATGTATCCGAAAAATTGTCTTATGATTTACTATTGTAATTAATTCAATACGAGGTATAGTCGAAAAATTCTTGGCTAGCAGTCAAAAGGTCTATTGCGCTTTCATAGACTTAAAAAAGGCCTGGTAAGGAGTGAATTGTGGTCGACATTGTCTATGTATGGGGTGAACGGTAGTTTAATCACTTTACGAGGATTTCACTGCTTGTGTCAGGATAAACGGAGCTTGCACGGAATGGTTTAGCATCGAAAAGGGTGTGAGACAGGGATGTGTGCCTTCGCCAAGGCTGTATGACTTATACATAGACGATTGTTTAAAAGATTTGAAAGAAAGTGCGTATGGATTGAAAATGAATGATTTGATTGTCAAATGCCTTCTTTACGCCGATGATCAAGTCATATTAGCGTCATCTGAATAGAAGTTGCAGGCGATGGTTAATGTTACGCATGATGCCCTGAAAATCAAAGGGATGAAAATAAATGTAAGCAAAACAAAAGTAAGGGTTTTTGAAAAAGAAGAAAACATGACAAACTGTGAAATTTTGATTAAGGGAGAAAGAGTGGAACAAGTAAATGAATTTGTGTACTTGGGGTCAAAGTTTACGAAAGATGAAAAGTATGATGGTGACATTAAGTGAAGTGTGTTGGCAGGAAAACAAATGAATGGGGCACTGCATAGCTTTATGAGCAGCCAGAAAGTGTCAAAAAAGGAACGTCTAGCTCTGCATAGAGGTGTGTTGGTTCCTACACTTATGTATGGGTTTGGTAGAAAAAGCATGAAAATAGTATTAATGCTGCGGAGATGAGTAGTCTGAGAAGTGGAGTGACTCGGTTGGATAAAGTAAAGAATAGTGAGATAACAGAACGCTGTGGTGAAAAAGAAGATGTGGCTACAAAGATAGATAAAGAAATGCTTAGATGGTTTGGACACGTAGAAAGAATGGATGAAGGAAGATTGACGAAATAAATTTATAAGGCGAGTGTGAATGGGCAAGTCGGTAGAGGTCGACCTCGGCGAACATATACTGGGAAAAAGAATTATATTAATTTAAACGAGTTCATACCTCTATTTGTATGCATTCTGCTAAGATAACAGTCGTTTCGAGATACCCAATTTTCTATTAAAAATAACAAACTGATTTGGATACTCTGGCATTAAACCCTTCAGTATCTTAAAAATAAAAACCAATGCAAAGTTATGAGCCTTTCATTTACTGATTGCCATTGTAATTATTCTAGCATTTGATGAATGGATTCAGTTTTTAAAGTTTCTGTAGTGATGATCGATCATAATTATCTTATAAATACAGCACTGTAGCACAATAATCGAAATGTGGTCTCACAATAGTATTATACACTGTTATTTTTGTATGGATGGACAATACAGATGCTATTCCTAAAAAGAAAAATAGCTTTTTGATGTTTTATTTTTAATCATCTTAAAATGTTCTTTGAATGTCAAAGTTTTATCCAGCATAACACCCACATATTTAAATTACAATTTCTATTTCTTTGCCTTCAATAACCAAATTACTGTCATTTATATTAATGTTTCTGTGTTTATATTGGCTCGTTAAGATCATAGCTTTTATTTGGACATTAAGTTTTGAATTATTTATTTTAAAATAGTTTTCTAATTTTGACAGCTCCATGTTCATTTTATTATTATTATAATAATTAGTGAATCACCACTAATAGCTAATAATGTATCATCTGCATACAAATTCGCAAAATCACAGTTAATGTTACAAGATAAATCATTTAGGTATAAAATAAATAGAAGTGGGTCTAGAATACCACCCTGTGGTACACCTAGATGTACTGGCATTTCATTTGAAATTTATTTATTTATCTTTGCAACTTGGCTTCTCTTTATTAAGTAATCATTTAGTCATTTCAAGACAACTCCCTCAAAACCATAATACCTCAGTTTAGCTCTTAATGTCCTTAATATCTAAAGTTACATAAGATGTTCTTTTTAGGATTCTACTTTTACAAGACTGAATATAAATGTCTGTTTTGCTAAATTGGATGCCTAAAGTTTTTTTTACAAACAAGATCCTCGATATCTCAAAAACAACAAGAACTAAGCATATAAAACCAATAATGAAAACATTTTGTATTCACATGTAAAATGCAAAAACAACATTAGGGTGTTAAAATATTACAACTTTTTTGCTAATCTGCTTTCCTAAATATTTAAAATTAAACAGTTTTTAACCATATTGTATGACAAATAAAAGTTTTTCATCATTTTTACTGGGCAACAACCGACTCCATGCAATCATTGACGTACCCTGTACAAGTAATGGTAAAATATCTTTTAAATACATTTACCACTGATGTATAAACTAACCCCCAACAGCTTAATCTACAGCTATGTAAAAAAACGAAGAGACCCTTTCAAGGTTTTGTCTTGGTTGTCGTTGTGCTTCCACAATGGACCTACGTTACTAAAAAGACTACCAAAGGTGGATTCTTATTTGGACCCAGAAAGTATTTACTTAGGATAATCTACTATGACTATACATTACCTAAATAATACCAAGATTGTTGATGCCATATTTTTAGCGATGCATCTCCAGCATCTTCTGGACTTTATTTATAATAAAGCTATTCACTTGATCACCCACCTAGCCCTGATAAAGAATATTTCTTCATTGGTCCTCTTCGTTATTATCAAGAACTATGCTCTAGTCTTGCTTTTTCTCTTCCATCTTCCACCTTACCGTATGGACTCATACCAACTATGAGTATGCTCCAAAGTAATATCTTTTTACTTTCTTCCCAGTCTATGCCAACAATAACCACTAGGATTCTAATCATATACACTGTGTGCCAGAATGGACGTAATTATAGGTGTTATTTTTAGGAGTAAAACATTCATCTTCTGGGATTTAGCCCTGCTTCATATAAAACGAATTAAGCCTAAGTATAAATAATTGTTCGGATAGGTGGTGTTTTGAAATATTTTTTTTAAATATATAGAATAATAATAAATTATCTTTGTTTATAAAAATCTAAAAAAAAATGTTAATAAGTTGTTTAGAATTACCTTTTTAGGTAGAATGCAGAAAATTGGAAAAGTAGGACAAATTTTATTTTTTAAGTTTGGGACCTTTCCCGCTATTAGATAATTTTTCATTTTTAAAAATTGTTATTGGCTAAATGTCTCAAATTAAAAAATTTCAAATTGGCACTACTTTCAAACAACTTTATCAACAACTTTTTTTGCAAAAAGATGGGATTTTTTATTTATAGCTTTATGAAGATTAAGTTAATTTTTGACGAGAAATCAAATGAAACTATTTTCATGAAATTAGGACTAATCCTGTCTTAGAACCGATTTTGCAGACCAAGGTACTAACACAGTGTTATTTCTATTCTGATAATTAATTTAATGATAATTTTGTGATTACACAGGTACTTTTATTTAATCATACGAGTATAGCAGTTAAATGTGTGCCTGATAGCGAAAAGTGCGCGGGATCGAGTCCCATACTTTTTTTTTATGTTCTCGTTCCCACCTCCCTAGGCAATGTGTTCCAAAGTCTCGCTGTTCGTTGGATGAACGAATCTTTGGAAAAAGATGTTCTGCAGGTCTCATTATTCTTGATAATTAGCTGTGAATTTAAACAGATTGTATACAGAAGAACTGAAATCAGCAATTACCAAATACTGTTGGCAGATTTCAAATCACACACTTACAAATGTTCTTACTGAGTTTTATAACTGGGCAGGGATATTTTGAAACATCTGATTTGAACTTTTAGGTATACTTACGTATCAACTTACTGTGTCTTGTAATATTAGCTATTGTTTTATTACTCTTCCTTATTTTTTATTTTGTTTTCTTTATTTTTTTTGTTTTATTTATTTTTTTTATTAAAATTAGTCGAAAAAAGGGGAGACCTATCGTGTGCAACTATTAGAAGGGGGAGGGATTATAGAAAGGAGATTATTGTGGACCCGCTTTTTGAAAAGTTGCAGGTCACAGTTCTCTGGAAAAACTGATTTTGGAAGCTTGTTCCATTCTGTAGTAGCCCTGTAAAAGAAGGATTCTTGATAAAGATTGGTCCTTGTAGTGTCAATCTTGAGAGTAAATGGGTGAGACTCATCAGCGTGCCGAGTTTCTCGGCCGAATGTGGCCAATGGTGGTACAAGAGTTTTTATTTCTTTGGAGCATATGCCATGGAAATATCTGTAGAGTTATGTCTGGTCTGCAATTCTTCTTCTATGTTCTAGTGGGTGAAGGGTATCTGTGAGAGTTGAGCTGTTTATCAACCGAATGGCTCTTTTCTGAATGGAATCTAAAAGATGAAGAGAATGTCTTGGTGCTGAACCCCAAATGTGCGAGCAATACTCCAGTAGGGGTCGGATTTAAGCCTTGTACGTCGTCAACAGTTGATCAGGAGTAAAAAACTTTTTATTTTTCCACAGAAAACCTAGCCTTTGGCTTGCTGACTTGTTAACAACATATTATTAGACACCGTGACTCCCAAAATCGAGATGGATGGACTTGATTCAAGGGTATTTCCGGAGATTGTAATAAAATGATTTGAGGAATTCACTTTCTTCGAAAACGTTGGGCGTTGAACTGAACAAGATTGTTGGTTCCCCACTCGATGATTGCTTCAAGATCTTTATTGAGGAAATCAACCTGTTCCTGCCTAAGTCTATTTGTAACATTTATTGAAAGTGATTGATAGGATGTGAAAGTTGAGATCAGTATGCTGTGGTCTGCGAAACTGTAAATGGGGTTCAAGAGGTCGTTGATGTGTAAAAGAAATAGGGTGGGGGACAGGATGGAACCCTGGGGAACCCCGGCATTGCTTTTTAACGCATTAGAAGAAATACTGTCAACTGCCACATGTAAGGAGCGATTTTGCATGAAGCTCAAGAGCCATTGGCGCAGTTTGGTTGGGAGACTGTAGACAGATAATTTACTTAACAATGCCTGGTGCCAAACGCGGTCAAAGGCTTTAGATATATCCAGGGCTATTGCACGGGATTCACCAAACTTCTCAATAGTGTTTGTCCAGAGCTTAGTGACGTAAGCCAGCAAATCTCCAGTAGACCGAAGTTGTCGAAATCCATATTGTCTGTCATGAATTATCTCAAATTTCTCCAGATATTTAATGAGTTCTGTGTTAATCGCTTTTTCCATAACTTTGGATATAACTGAGAGCAATGCAATAGGGCGATAATTCGCAGGAATAGTCTTCTTTCCTTTTTTCGGAATCGGTTAGACTTTAGCGTTTTTCCACATGGACGGAAATACTCCTTTGCTGTATAATAGCTTAAAGAGTCTACAGAAAACTGGGGTGAGCTTTTGAGCACAGGTCTTCAGGACAATTGACGAAGTTTCATCTGGTCCTACTGCCTTATTAGAGTCAAGATTTCGTAGGATTTTCCTTTTTCTTTGGAAGATACGGTTGTCGTGCCGTCGGACCTCTCGAGTGGTAATAAAGAAGATGTTGTGAAATTCTTATTTATGGATGCCAAAGACCAAAAGGTCTTTGATACAGGAGGGGCATTGACAAGCTTGTTGCATATTCTCGTGTCGTAAGATTCTTTGGTTAAGTCAATCGTTCTTTTGCAGGTGTTTCTCGCGTGGACAAAGGCTTCTCGGTTAGCAATTGTCGGAAATTCGCACCAGATTCGAGATCCGTCTTGTACCATGAGGAATGTATGATTCCATACATAGCTTTATGATTTCGGTGACAGATTCTGCACATATTGATGGGTCTTGTGAGCGAAAGCAGACATCTTTCCATGGAAATGATAGGTAAAATCACTCAGTTCATCCCGTTTGGCTGATCTGTAATGCCATACAATAGAGGTACCAGACGCGATTTTGGGCGGGGTTGTTTGTTTGGACGTGACTGAGATGAGTTTATGATCAGACTTCCTGAGTGGAGATGTTAAAGAGACTTGATACTGGTCGGGATGTGTCGTGAGGAAGAGATCAAGAATGTTGGCTTGGTGATTGGGTTTATCGGGTTTGCGGGTAGATTCTTCAATCAGGGTCACAAAGTCCTCTGCTTTCAGACCGGCGTTGTCGGTGCGGATGGATTTCAGCCAGTTCGCGTTGTGAACATTGAAATCACCCAAAAATATAACTTCTGTGTTAGGGTGGTTAGTTTGCAACAGCTTCAGTGTGTCGGAAAGATGTTGAAAGAGGTTGACGTAAGGAGGGTTGGAAGGAGAAAAATACAGGCAGCAGAGATATTTTGTTGATTTTTGTAAGGTTAACTTGAACCACACGACCTCTAGGCCGTCCTTTGGTTCTAAGTTCTCCTGTCTACAACAGAAAATATCGTTGTGGGTGTAAACACAGAGGCCGGTCTTAAAATTGAAACTCGTTTCGAGTTCGAAACCGGAGCACAAGAGATGCGTATTGTTGGAGGAGGGTTTGATTTGTGTTTCTGTCAGAGCCAGTGAATGAGGCCTGTTAGTTTGCCGGTAGTGGTGTACTGAATTAATGTTGGAATTCAGGCCTCGAATATTGCAGAAATCAATTCTAAAGTTGCTTTTGGGGGAATTATCAGCAACCGCAGTTGGAACATGTATTTTTATTGGACTTTTCATTTGTTTTAATGATTTGGTTAAAAAAAAAATTATAAATTTATAAATCCGTGTTGCCACCTTACGCAAGCTTCTATTCGCGTTGGCATGCTCTTTATTAAATTGCCAACATTTTCTTGGGCTATGTTTTCCCATTCTGTTAATGCTGCATCAATAAGCGTGTGGCATTTCCTGGATTATTTCGACGAGCTCTAACCCTTCTTTTAAGATGGTACCACAAATGTTCAATAGGATTTGGGTCTGGTAAACATGCAGGCCTGTCTAAAACTGTGACACCCTTCGTTTCAAGACATTCTCTAGCCACTCTGCTGGTATGAGGAGGTGCATTATCGAGCATGAAGATAAAATTATCTCCAATTGCAGCTCTCCAAAGCCTAACAATTGGTTCTAGCACTAAATCAACGTACCTTTGACTGGTTAAAGTTTGTTAAAATGGTAACAATGGATTTTTTGCTCTCAGCTTTTTTTTTAGTGAAAATTGTCGCAAAAAGGGTAGACCTATCGAGTGGACCGTGGACTATTAGATGGGGAAAGATTATAGAAAGAAGATGATTGTGGACCCGCTTTTTAAAAAGTTGCAGCTTAAAACCTTCCCAGAATATTACAGTTTCTCCTTTATATTTTGGGACAGATCTGGCAGCCTGGAGTCTCGCTCGTCTTCCTCGAACCCTGAGAACCCGTTTTCGATGGTCATCTGATTTTGGGCCAATTCTGGTCTCATCCAATTTTCAATTGTCAAGTTTTGGTGTTAAAGACACTAATTTAGCCGGTCAATTTTATTTTGCCTAGATAACTGTGGGATCCGTAACTCTCCCCTACTGTACAACCCTCGAAAGCGAAGTTTCTTATGGTTTTAACTAAAGTGTTCACATCTGTAGCTTCCAGAAGTTGTTGTTGCACCTCTGGATGCGAAACACTGTGATTTCTTTTAGAATCAATTGTGACTTTTAAAGACTTTGTCTGGGCCTGTTCTTGAGAGTTCCTAGTACCTTGCGTATGTTTTCGATGCAACACCCTGGGTAACACCTACCATCTCTGCTACGTCTCTATGTGGCATTCCTTGTTCATTTGTTCCCCTCTGCAAATATGTAAGTCCAATGAATCGCAGCAGTCGTTTATTCTTTATTATCATGTTTGTTTACTACAAAAAGCCTTTTCTTTAAGTTGTATACCAAATTTGTTCCGTACAAAAAGTTTAGTCGAGTGATTCGAATGGCTTTTAAACTGCTTTCTGGTGCGGTAAGTAGAAATTTATTCAACGGTTTACACACGTTGAATCTCAGAAACAAAAATGGATTGCCTGAGGGCGCTCAGGGGCGGCTTAAGAATGATTTAAATTACCACAAAGAAAGATTAATAGTGTTGAAAATCGACTGATTTCAACACTGTTAGAATATTGGTCTACTTGGATGCAGATTGCAACTGACGGCCTTCTCTTCTAGTTGCTCTCACGATTTATTTCCTGTGGGTATTGTATATTCTTAACTGCACACACTTGTTCTTTTTTTATCTTTGTCGACACAATTATTATTTTACCGGTACGAAATACGAGGTGTTTCAAAAAAAGGTGACCCTGTCTCTAGGATACGTAGAAAACTGAAAAATAGTTGGGATTTGCTAAGTAAAAAATTTTCGTAACGCCATTTGTATTCAAGACATAGGGCATTGAAGAAAAAAATGTATACACATTTATTACGATTTTGCCAAAACTACTGGAAACATTGTAATGAAATTTTATACGAATATTTTTTAGAAGCTGATACATCCCATGAATTTGTTTTTATATCTGACTCTCATAGAGGGCGCTAGTTACACGGTTCGTACCAAGTAGTATTGAACATAACTTTTTTAAGGTTAGATTTATTAATCAAAATTTCAAGTGAACTTAAACATTCAATTTTAAACGAAAAAGGTACTCTTGATAAAACTCGATACTGTATACCGTTTTCGGAAATGTTTTGATTTAAAAATTATAGTAATAAACGATGCTGGTATAAAGTAATGATAAAGTTATTAATTATTAATTAGTATGCATTAGGTGAATTAAAAATTTTTTGTCGCGTAAATCGATTAAACGGATACATGTTAAAAAATGTGAGCAAAACGAAAGTAATGGTTTTTGAAAGAGAAGAAAGCATGACAAACTTTAGAGTTTCGATTGAGGGAGAAAGAGTGGAACAAGTAAATGAATTTGTGTACTTTGGTTCAAAGTTTACTAGAGATGGAAAGTATGACAGTGCCATTGAGCTAAGAGTGTTGGCAGAAAAACAAATGAATAAAGCATTGCATAGCTTTATGAATATCCAGAAAGTGTCAAAAAAGGCACGCCTGGCTGTGCATAGAGGTGTGTTGGTTTCTACACTTATGTATGGTAGTAAATGTTGGGTTTGGCAGAAGAAGCATGAAAATAGGATTAATGCTGCGAAGATGAGTAGTCTGAGAAGTATAGCCGGAGTGACTCGGTAGGTTAAAGTAAAGAATAGTGAGATAAGAGAACGCTGTGGTGTAAAAGATGTGGTTACAAAGATATATAAAGGAATGCTTAGATGGTTTGGACACGTAGAAAGGATGGATGAAGGAAGATTGCGAAACAAATTTATAAGGCGAGTGTGAATGGACAAGTCGGTAGAGATCGACCTCGGAGAACACATCTCGATCAGGTCAACATTGTTTTGAAGAAAGGCCAGGTCAAGAGTACCAACAACCGACAAGCATGTATGAGAGCACTGATGAAAGTAGAGGAAGCAAAAGATGTGTGTAAGAACCGTAGCAAGTGGAAGGAAGTGGTTTTTGCCTACCCCTATGTGAAAAAGACGTGACTTTACGTATGTATGTATGTTAAAAAATTGGGATTAAGGGCTTTTCTTTCTTGTTAACTTTATCATTACTTTACATCAGCATCGGTTATTACTTCATAATTTTTAAATCAAAATATTCCAAAAACGGTAAACAGTATCGAGTTTTACTAAGAGTACCTTTTTGGTGTAAAATCGAATGATGTTTAAGTTTATTTGAAATTTGGATTAATAAATCTAACCTTAAAAAAGTTATCTTTAATACTACTTGGTACGAACCGTGTAACTAGCGCCCTCCATGGGAGTCAGATAAAAAAAATTAATGGGATGTATCAGCATCTAAAACATATTCGTATAAAATTTCGTTACAATGCTTTCAGTAGTTTCGGCAAAATCGTAATAAATGTGTATACATTTTTTTTCTTCAACGCCTTTTATCTTAAATACGAAAGGCGTTACGAAAAATTTTTACAAAGCAAACCTCAATTATTTTTAGTTTTCTACTTACCCTAGAGACGGGGTTACCTTTTTTTTAAACACCCTTTATACTTATTAATTTGTTACTTTGACGGTACGGAAAGCTCTAAAAGACTTACTCCAAAATTTTTTGAAAGTATCACCTATTATTGCGTCCATTCTGCCTAGTACGATCCCAACTGGAATGGTCTTTTGTAACCAGTTTCTTCAGATTACGGTATTCGCTTCCATGTAAAGTTTTTCTTTTTATCCCAACCTCTAACTCTATGACTAATACCATGATGCATTGCATTTGTGTAATGTGCAAAATAAAAAACCGCGATCGTGGTCGTAGTGCATAGTGCGCCATAGCTTCGAGGTAGTTGTACACGTAAATATTTAGGTATTTTTAATTGCAGCACGTAGAATCGATACCAGAAAATGGAATTTTCTCATTGTGAAAATAATAAAGGAGGTAAGTGTTACGTGTTGCAACAAATTTTTATTATTAAGTAATATTTATTTGTCTAATATGAATAATACAAACGAACTGTAGACAGTGCCTCTTTGTCATTAATTAATGTACAAAGCAAATAATTGGAAATGTTACTTGTTATAAAATTTCAGTGTATCTAAAGGTTTAGCTCTATCTGGTTTAAATATACAGGGTTAGTTATTAATAATGTCCAATCTCTGAATTGTAGATTTTAGACCTCAAAATATGATGATTCTGCATTATACAAATAGTTCTAGTTTTCGAGATACCGGGTGTTTAAAGTTTGAAAATTGATTTTTATTTTCGCAATAATTTTTCATGTTTTCACTATTTCTTTACGTTTTTTGGCATGAGAATTGCCAATTTAGACTCTAATTTAGCATTGCTAATAGAGGGCGCTAGTTACACTTGGTTGTGTTTAGCAAAACAAAGAAAAATTTTTTCGGCTGAACTATGTGTAAAATAATAGAAAATTCCACAAAAAAAGTTACTCTTGTTTGATTCATGTAACTTGATCGGTTATCGAATTATTTGCTTCTAAAAAGTTTAATGAATGTTAATTTTATACAAAATTTTATTCTCTATATGTGTAACAAATTTAAAAATAAAAAACTTTAAAGTAAATGTTCAAAATGCCCACCATTTACTTTAATACAATTTATGATCCGCTTTTGCAAAGATCTATTAATATCAAATAACCCTTCTTCTTTTTTGAGTGTTCATCCGTTAATGGATATTAGCGATCATCATGGCAATTCGAACTTTTGAAATAGCTGCCCTGAAAAGGCTGGTCGTTGTGGTACCAAACCAAGTTCTCAAATTCTTTAACTAAGATATTCTCTTTCTGCCAGGTTCCCTCCATCCTAGGTCTCTCCCCTGGAGAACCAGCTGTGGCAGCTCATAACGTTTCCCATTCCGCATTATGCGACCTAAGTAATTAAGCTTCCTAGTCTTGATCTTCTTACTTATCTCCATTACTTTTTTTATTCTTTCGAGCCCCCTAATATTTGTGAAGTCAAAGGTATTTTAAGTATTCGCCGATATAGCCACATCTTAAATGCCTCAAGCTTTTCCGTGGAGTATTAAATGACTGTCTATGATTCTGCTTCATAAAGCAACACTGGGAACACATAACAGCGAAGCATTTTTTACTTTTATTGTTAGATTAAGGTCGTGGCTTTTAAAAAGGTAAGAAAAGAGTGGTACCAATCTTCGTTTATTGTTGTGCCTAGGTACGTGTATGAAGCAAATCTTTCGATTTGCTGGTTTTTGATAGTAAGTTGGCACGGTACATTGGTTCCTTTTTGGATTATCATGAATTTGGTCTTATCCATTTTCAGCGTTAGACCGTATTTTTTACTAGTATCTTTGACTCTTGTCGTGAGTTCTTGTAGGCTTTCAATATTGTCAGCAAATACTACGGTATCGTCTGCGTACCTTATATTGTTTAATAGTTGACCGTTTACAGATATTTTAAGTTCTATGTCATCTAGGGCTTCTTTAAATATCTCTTTGAGTATAGGTTAAATAATAGGGGTAATCGTAATCCTGTATTTCTATTATATCGCTGTCTTCGCGAATTTAACTGTAGTTTAACTGTAGTTTTTTTTTTCTTTTCCAAGTAGGCTTGTGTTATTGTCAATGCATTTTGTATTTAGCAGTGGTTAAATGCTCATTTATTCAGACAGGCTCTCATCTCAGCCACGTCCAAACAAACAACCCCGCCCAAAATCACGCCTGGTACCTTTATTGTCTGGCATTATAGATCAGCCAAATGGAATGAACTGGGGGACTTTTACCTATCATTTCCATGGAAAGATGTCTGCTTTCGCTCACAAGACCCATCAACATGTGCAGAATCTGTAACCGAAATCATAAGGCTAGGTATGGACTCATACATTCCTCATGGTACAAGACGGACCTTCAACCCCAAACCCTGTTTCAACCAAGAATGCAACCGTGCGGTGCGTGTTAAAAATCAAGCACATCGACTCTGGTGCGAAGTCCCGACAATTGCCAACCGAGAAGCCTTTGTCTACGCGAGGAACGCCTGCAAAAGAACAATCGATCTTGCCAAAGAATCCTACGACACGAGAATATGCAACAAGCATGTCAATGCCCCTCCTGGATCAAAGACCTTCTGGTCTTTGGCTAAAGCCATAAATAAGAATTTCACAACTTCTTCTTTACCACCACTCGAGAGGTCCGACGGCACGACAGCCGTATCTTCCAAAGAAAAAGCGGATATGCTGGCCGAAATGTTCAGCTCTAACTCAACCCTCGATACCAATGGGAAACAACCCCCAACGATACCTAGAATAAACGCATCAATGCCTGAGGTCGCTATCCGCCATTGCACTATCAGGAAAATCCTACGAAATCTTGACTAATAAGGCAGTAGGACCAGATGGAATTCCGACAATTGCCCTGAAGACCTGTACTCAAGAGCTCACCCCAGTTCTCTGTAGACTCTTCAAGTTATCATACAGCAAAGGAGTATTTCCGTCCATGTGGAAAAACGCTAAAGTCCAACCGATTCCGAAAAAAGGAAAGAAGGTTATTCCTGCGAATTATCGCCCTATTGCATTGCTCTCAGTCATATCCAAAGGTATGGAAAAGCGATTAACACAGAACTCATCAAATATCTGGAGAAATTTGAGATAATTCATGACAGACAATATGGATTTCGACAACTTCGGTCTACTGGAGATTTGCTGGCTTATGTCACTCAGCTCTGGAAAAACACTATTGAGAAGTTTGGTGAATCCCGTGCAATAGCCTTGGATATATCTAAAGCCTTTGACCGCGTTTGGCACCAGGCATTGTTAAGTAAATTATCTGCCTACGGTCTCCCAACCAAACTGCGTCAATGCCTCTTGAGCTTCATGCAAGATCGCTCCTTACATGTGGCAGTTGACGGTATTTTTTCTGATGCGTTTAAAACCAATGCCGGGGTCCCCCAGGGTTCCATCCTGTCCCCCACCTTATTTTTTTTACACATCAACGATCTCTTGAAAACCACCACGAACCCCATTTACAGTTTCGCAGACGATAGCACACTTGTCTCAACTTTCACATCCTATCGATCACTTTCGGTGAATGATACAAATAGACTCAGGCAGGTACAGGTTAATTTCATCAATAGAGATCTTAAAGCAATCGTCGAGTGGGGAACCAACAATCTTGTTCAGTTCAACGCCCAAAAAACACAAAGTGCCACGTTTTCCAAGAAAGTGAATTCCTCAAATCATCCCATCACAATGTCCGGAAATACCCCTGAACCAAGTCCCTCCATCTTGATTTTGGGAGTCACGGTGTCCAATAATATGTCTTGGCATGACCATGTTGCTAACATTGCAAAGTCGGCAAGCCAGAGGCTAGGTTTTCTGTGGAAAGCCAGAAAGTTTTTTACTTCTGATCAACTGTTGACGACGTACAAGACTTAAATCTGACCTCTACTGGAGTATTGCTCGCACATTTGGGGTTCAGCACCAAGGCATTTTCTTCGTCTTCTAGATTCCATTCAGAAAAGAGCCATTCGCTTGATAAACAGCTAAACTCTCACAGATACCCTTCACCCTCTAGAACATAGAAGAAGAGTTGCAGACTAGTAATTGCTCTACAGATATTTCCATGGCAGATGCTCCAGAGAAATAAAAACTCTTGTACCACCATTGGCCACATTCGGCCGAAGAACTCGGCACGCTGATCAGTCTCACCCATTTACTCTCAAGCTTGACACTACAAGGACCAATCTTCATCAAGAAATCTTCTTTTACAGGACTGCTACGGAATGGAATAAGCTTCCAAAATCAGTTTTTCCAGAGAACTATGACCTGCAACTTTTTAAAAAGCGTGTCCACAATCATTTTCTTTCTATAATCCGTTCCCCTTCTAATAGTCGCAGTGCGGGCCGTCCGCTTCCCACACGATAGGTCTACCCTTTTTGCGACTATTTTCATAAAAAAAAGGCTCGTCTCACTCTTAGATAGTCTATGTAGAGATAAAACTTGCCATTATTATTATTATTTGATATTATAGATTGCTAAGCAGATGACGCTGTTCTAATAGCCGAAAACGAAGACAATCTGCAAAAACTACTATAGGCTTTTAACAAGAAAGCCAGGAAATGGAACACGGAAATCTCGAAATCAAAAACAAAATCGATGACCATCGCAAAAGACCCACTAAGATGTAAACTAGTAATTGATGACGTACCGATAGAACAGGTCATGGATTTCAACTACCTGGGTTGCAAGATCTCCAGTCGGGGAAATTTGGAAGAAGAAGTCAAACGAAACGTGAACAAAGCTGCGTCAATCTCTGGTCATCTAAAAAGCATTTGGCGAAACAAACAGATAAGCATTCAGAGTAAGTCACGAATCTATAAAACATGCATAAGGCCAGTAATGACCTACAAAGCAGAGACGAGAGCCGATACATCAAAAACCAAAAGAATGTTTAGAAGAACAGAGATGAAAACAATACGCGCAATTACAGGCTACACCCTTCTGGATAAGGAAAGGAACAAAGACCTAAGAAGACAAACTGTCACCAGTGATATCGTAAGATGGTGCAGAGCTTGACGAAGATACTGAAACGCACACGTCAGCAGGATGAATAAAGACAGATTACCACGAATGGTCAGGGACAACATACCAACAGGAAGAAGACTACTGGGCACACCATTAAAAAGATAGAGAGACAGCTGGCAGTCCACCCCACAGGAAAAAATCAGTGAACTACAGGCGGTACGCCTTCTACAAGTGGAAGAAGAAGAAGATATTATTGACAATGAGTGTTACATTAGTATACCATTTTTTAACAATTTAATAATTAGCAAGGGTAACAGTTATTTATCAAATAATGCCTAGACATAACAATTTTTACAACAATGAAATGCGCGATATGATTTGTGTTTTTGCTCAATCAAATAACAGTAGAACAGCAGCGGCTCAAAGATATTCACAATTATACCCAAATCGAAGGCAACCCAACTACAAACTGTTTCGAAATCTTTACAACCGCCTAAGTGAGATTGGGTCGTTACGTCCTAAAAGTCAACACGGAGCTACAAAAACTATCACTGTCGATGAAGAAGATGAAATTTTAATTCGTGTTACAGAGAATCCAGATATCAGTACTCGCCGATTAAGTCTAGCAACAGGGATAAGCCAATCGTCCATATCATTACACTTCTGTTCAGAATTGATTACCTCAAGATTTACCTGCGCGTCTTCAATTTGCCAATTTTTGTAAAATAAACAAAATATTAACCCAGATTTTCTGGATACAATTCTTTTTACTGATGAGGCAACATTTACCAGACGAGGAATATTTAATTGGAAAAATAATCATTTGTGGGATTCTGAAAATCCACATGCTAAGAGAGAAACACATTTTCAGCACAAGTTTAAGGTTAACTTTAGGTGTGTTGTAATATGTGATTATTTAATAGGTCCTTTTGAACTTTCAACCAATTTAAATGGACCTCCTTATTTGGATTTCCTTCAAGAACACTCACACGAATTACTTGAGGATAAAGCTCTCGCCTTAAGACAAAACATGTGGTTTTTGCACGACGGGGCACCACCACATTATTCTCTACAAGTTCGTCAATACTTAAACGAACAGTTTCAGCATCGATGGATTGGTCCTGGAAGTGAGTTTGCTTGGCCACTAAGAGGTCCTGATTTCAATCTTTTTGATTTTTCAATTTGGCCGCAAATGAAGGCATGAGTTTACAAAAAAAATGAATTCTCTTTCAGAATTGCGACGGAAAATAAAAGAAGCCTTGCGAAAGTGGATCATAAAGTGTATTGAAGTAAATAATGGGCATTTTGAACATTTACTTTAAAATTTTTTAATTTTTGTTTTTAAATTTGTTACACATATACAGGGTGTTTTAAAAAAAGGTGTCCCCGTATCTAGGATAGGTAGAAATCTGAAATATAATTAGGGTTTGCTTAGTAAAAATTTTTCTTACCGCCATCCGTATTCAAGATAAAGGGCGTTAAAGAAAAAAAATGTATGCACATTTATTACGATTTTGCCGAAACTACTGGAAACATTGTAATGAAATGCATACTAATTAATAATAATAATATTTAATAGCTTTATCATTACTTTATACCAGCATCGGTAATTACTTCATAATTTTCAAATCAAAATATTCCGAAAAACGTACACAGTATCGAGTTTTATCAAGAGTACCTTTTTGGTGTAAAATTGAATAATGTTTAAGTTCACTTGAAATTTTAATTAATAAATCCAACCTTAAAAAATTATGTTCAAAACTACTTGGTACGTCCGTTCATGGGATGTATTAGCTTCTAAAACATATTCGCATAAAATTTCAATACAATGTTTCTAGGAGTTTCGGCAAAATCGTAATAAATGTGTATACATTTTTTTCTTCAACGCCCTTTATCTTGAATACTGATGGCGTTATGAAAATTTTTTACTAAGCAAACCCCAATTATTTTTCAGTTCTCTACCTATCCTAGAGACACCTGTTTTTGAAACACCCTGTTGAGAATAAAATGTTGCATAAAATTAAAATTCATCGAACTTTTTAGAAATAACTCGACAACCAATCGAGTTACATAAATCAAACATGAGTAACTTTTTTTGTAGAATTTAAGGCTTTTTAATATTTTACCTATCCAAAAAAAAAGTTTGCTTTGATTTACTTACATACATACATAGAGTCACGCCTTTTTCCCATAGGGGTAGGCAGAAACCACTTCCTTCCACTTGCTACGATTCGTACACACATCTTTTGCTTTCTCTACTTTCATCAGTGCTCTCATACATGCTCTTCGGTTGTTGGTACTTTTGACCTGGCCTTTCTTCAAAACAATGTTGATCTGATCGAGATATGTTCCCCGAGGTCGACCTCTACCGATTTGCCCATTCACACTCGCCTTATAAATTTGTTTCGTCAATCTTCCTTCATTCATTTACTTAATACAGCCAAATGTAAATAGCGCCATCTATTAGCATATTTTGAAGTCTAGAATTTACAATTCAGAGAATGGACATTTTTAATGAATCACCCTGTATACAGTATGGTTCAAATGAAAGGAATAAATTAATTATTTCGTTAATCAGTAAATTAAAAAAAAATCTGAAACCCGTCGATTTTATTTTTAATCATGACAACTGAGCGAGCGTGATGACGTCATCGATGATTTATTAAATAGAATTTGGGTCATACGATACCTCATTAAATAGAAATTTTATTTACCTATCCAACCATGTCAATGACTTTAAGTAATTTAGTTTTTTATAGATAGGTACTGACAAACATATTATTAAAATACCTAAACTTATTTATTAAATACATACAACTAAAAGTGGCGAAAGGAGAGAAATCCGTTTTAAAGAGATGGAAGGAATACTTCGAAAGTTTATTTTAGAAAGAGGATACACAAGCGAAAGCCCCGTTCAAAGACATGAGTGAAAGTTGGAATAAAAGTAAAATTAGTACGACAGAGATTGTGGAAGTGTTGAACGGTATAAAATTGGGTAAGGCTGCAGGGTACGGGTAGCTAGTCAGATGTACTGCCTTTTTAACCTTTGTTGAAGGAGCGGTAGCGTACCAGAAGACTGGTGCAAGGCTTTTATTGTTCCACTTTACGAGCGAAAAAGTTCGCAGCAGGACTGTAAAAACTACCGATGCATAAGTTTACTCAGTATCGTCGGCAAACTATATGAAAAGATATTGATTAGAAGAGTGACGAATAAAACTGATCAAAAGATACGGTAAGTGCAAGCAGGATTTGGAAGAGGAGGGGATGTATAATTCGGGTCTTCTTGGGTAGAAGTCAAAAGGTCGTAGTTTTGGATAATGCCTATGACAGAGTGGTTAGTAATGAATTGTGTTAAAACTCAGTTCAAACTGAATGCTGTCGTCTGACTGTTTGTAATGGACGACAGCTATTGTATTATCATTAAAAAAATTATACAGGTGAATTAAAAAATCATCGAAGACGTTATCAAGTTCGGACAGATAGTCATAAATAAATAAAAATGTGTGTTAAGTTCACAAGCAGTAGAAGTGAAACTTCATAAAACAGAGCAAATACGGCAAAATTTATTGTGAAAGTAGTTAAATTTTATTTATTAATCTGTTCCATGTAAATAAACATAAATGTACACAAAACATTTGTAACAAATATCTTTTATCGTACGCCTATGTAAACTATTTAAACAAGAGTGAGAAGGCTACGTACGAAGCACCGCACAAAGAGGAGACCGATAACGCTGTATAATGTATTCTATTTTATTCCCTCGCAGGCTTAATCCTTTAGATTTATGTGTTTGTCTCTTTTTAGTGTCGCTTTATTTCGTTTAATCGAAATCACAACGATTCTGAAAAAAATTCACTTAAAAAATTTGAAGAAATGCCGTTTACAAAATATAAAATCGACGGGTTTTAGTATTTCTCTTCAAATTTACCAATACAGGGTGGCCAACCGAAAACGAAACAGAGCTATTTGCATGAACCTCGTCAACATTTTAAAAAAACGCTCAGACCAGTTTTTTTTTTATTAAAGGAAGACACTCTTTTCCGGTATTTTTGACTCCACTACTTTTAACCACAAGAGAGGGTAAGAGTTACCCCAAAAATTTTAAATGGCATTGGGGGTCGAATAAGATGTCTTTTAAAAGCTCTGACAATTCTCTTTACAATAGTTCTTTATTTTTACATTTCCTCCCCAAAACTTTGAAAAAAATTACATGTTAAAATTCCAATTATTTTAGTTGCTTACTTACTACTTAATTTATTAAATGTTTAAAGTGATGACCACCCGCTTTCATACAAAAATAAAGATTTTGTTCAAAACGTTCACGGACATTCCGAAGAATTTCCCGAGTAATTCGACGGCACTCGTCAACGATTCTTTGACGCAAATCTTCCAACGACGCTGGTTGTGTTTTATAGATTTTACTTTTCAGATGTCTCCACAAAAAGAAATCGAAGGGTGATAAATCTGGCGATCGTGGAGGCCATTCAATGCTACCTCTTCTCCCAATCCAATGCCGTGGAAAACGTTGGTCTAAATACTGACGAACAATCGCCGCATAATGCGGAGGAGCACTGTCCTGTTAAAAATAAAAATGATCTCCGTCATACTGTGGATTATTTTCAAATAGTCTTTATTATTGTATGGAAAGACTCACCTGGAACGCCCACCTGAAAAAAACAATAAACAAAGCCAGATTTTCTTTCTGGAATCTCAGAAAGGTATGCGGCAAGTCTTGAGAAATGAACCCCAAACAGATTTACTGGATTTATTAAACAATGATAATATCTATGGTCACGTATAGTTCAGTAGTCTGGTGGACGAAAGGGTTACAACAAACAGCTAGAGCAAAGCTTGCTGGCATGCCTGGTCATAACTGGAGCTATGTCCAGCACACCAACGGCAGCGATGGAACACCTCCTAAATCTTCCTCCCCTAGGTATTTTCTTAGAGAGGGAGGCCAGAATAATTTCCTACGGATTCTTGTCTTTGAAAAAGCAAATTAATGGAGAGCAACTCGGGGATCACTTCGAGATACTGAGTGAAACAAAAAACCACCAAATTCTTGGGATGGTTCCTGGCATGCTAGCCACAAAAATACACGTAGAAAAGTCGTTCAAAGTCCTCTTTCCGAAGAGAGACGAATGAGTGAGGGGAGAAATCCCTTTCCCAGAGACTAAATACGCAATGTACATTGTACACAGATGGCTCAAAAACCCCAGATTGAGTTGGGGCCGGTGTCGAATTGTGTGCAAGAGAGCTGACCAACAGACCTCTAGAAAACAAAAACATAAGTATTATATCAGACAGCCAGGTTGCTTTAAAAGCACTGAGCTCCAACAAGATAAATTCTAAACTTGAATGGAATTGCCTCGAATCCTTAGAGTACCTTGGTGCGAACAACAGAGTGACCCTACTGTGGGTACCTGGGCACCTGGGGGTGGAGGGAAACGAAAAAGCCGACATCTTTTAAAATAGGGGGCCCAATCTGCGTTCAATGGACCAGAACCGGTTTTTGGAGTCACTAGAAGTGCCGCCAAAACAATTATTTCTGACTGGGTGGAGAGAAAAATACTCACTCGAAGGCGTTTCTACCTAAACCCTCGAGAAACACAACTAAGCAGATCCTAGAATGGAGCAGAAATGATTTGCGAATTCTAACAGGAATGCTTACAGGACACTGTCGTCTAAGATACCACCTCGGAAGGATAGGTCTGAACCTACAAACGGACTGTCGGTTTTGCTGCGTGAAAGACGAAACTACTGAACATATACTATGTTCATGCCCCGGCCTGTGAAGAATAAAATTTAAAATATTTGGTTACACCAACCTAAAACCTACCGATTTTAAAAAAATACATACAACCATAAATTTCGTGATGAGGGCAGGATTGTGCGGTGAACTGTAACCTGTAGGGGTGAGCCACAATAGACCTACTAAAGGTCGCAGAGGAGAGGCGACCACGCTCCACTCACATGATACCTAACCATTGTATGGAAGCGGGTGGTCATCAGTTTAAAAATTTAATCAATTAAGTAGTAAGTGAGCAACTAAAATAATTGGAATTTTAACATGTATTTTTTTCAAAGTTTTGGGGAGGAAATGTAAAATTTAAAAACTATTAAAAAAAGAATTGTAAGAGCTTTCAAAAGACATCTTATTCGACCCCCAATGCCATTTAAAATTTTTGGTTTAATTCTTACCCTCTCTTGGGGTTGAAAGTACTGGAGTCAAAAATACCAAAAAAGAGTGTCCCCCTTTCATCAAAAATAAATGCCAATGGCTCTGAATCGGTTTCGGTTGGCCACTCTGTATACTAAATAATGAATTTATTTCCTTCAATTGGACCATCCTGTATAACATACGTACTTGTATTTATTGTAAAACCGTATTAAATGTTTTCAGACAAGAAAGGTACATTATAAGGACAAAAAAATTCTCGATCTTCCCCCAAGACCACACAGTGCTAGGATTCTTCATACGTTGCATGAAGACGAAGTAGATTTGACAGAAAGATGTTTTTCAAGATATGGTTCGCTTAGGGAAAAAAAGAAGCCCCGAGAAACGCCGAGACGTAGATGGAGATATTAAAAGATAATTACATGAAAGAGTAAAAAAATATGTTTAGGTATATATTTATAATAAACTTTTTTTTACTTCCCGATTTAAAAATCGAGTTATATACTCTTTACCTAACATAAAGTCAAATCGTAAAGGACTACTTTTTTATTATGCATATACTACTACATAACAATAATGCAACAAATTTTTTAAAAAATTTATATTCGGTCGCTAAAATTTAAGTCTGTATTATACAAGCACTTATTGATAAATCTAGTATGCTTTGGTCAATAGCTGTCATTTAAAGTTTTATTTTTTATCTATACATAAAAAATGCTTTGCCCTGACTGACGGATCAACGCACAGCCTAAACAGCTGATCGTAGAGACCTGAAACTTGAAGGGTGTGTTCTTTGTATCACCTAGGCATCCGATAAGAAAGATTTTATGAAATTCTGCCTGTAAGTGGGTAAAAAACGGGAGCAAAGTTTGTATGGGACAACGTGATTCCTTTGTCCGATCTACTTTAAATTTTGCATAAACATTCCTTAACAGAATTGATGGAAGACGTGTTTCATATTTTATTGGAACTCATCGCCTAACGGGGTTAAAAAGGGGTAGAAAGTTATTTTAGGGGTGATTTGCATCGAAGTTGATATCAATACTCCTTAGTGATTTTGATTTAAATTACATTTTATTTTGACACATGTTTGAAAACTCAATCCGATTTTATTCAAAAAACGTTGAACTCACATAAAAGTTTGGTGCAATGCAGTACTCTTTAAAATTGAAATGTCAAATATAAAAGAATATTTAGGCCTCCAGTGACAAAGCTGAGCCTTACCAAAAATGTGGCAGTCCATCTTAGGGGAGATGTTACTGCCGAACAGTTCTCAGACCTGTTGCTTAAAATAGGAAATAGTGATTTCCCGGAACTGGATAATAATATAAATCTCCCTACATAGTACAATTGTTTCCACTGTAGAAGAGCTTATTGCTTAAATTTACAAAAACAATAATAATATTCATGATTAGCCTCAGTCATAAATAAAATACTTTTGAGATCATTCGAAGGAGTCGAATATTAATATAAATCCGTCGACCCTGTGATAAACACCGATGATGCCATTCCTTATCTGGTCGAGCCTCCCGGTCTCCCAACTAACCCATTAAAATTAAGAGTTGGCGCGCCAACTATGTTGCTGCGCAATATAAATTTACCAAAATTATGCAAAGGCACCAGATTGCAAGTGAAAATAATTCATCGCAATGTAATCAAGGCAACTATACTGACAGGTTGTTCTCGAGGAGAGCATTTATTCCTAGGATTCCCCCAACACCATCAAATTATCCCTTCAAATACAAGAGAGTGCAGTTTCCTATCAAAGTCTGCTTCGTCATAACCATAAACAAAGCGCTCAAGGTCAACTCTTAAGGTAGCGGGAGTAGACTTGAAAGAAAGCTGCTTTTTCCCACGGCCAATTGTATGTGGCATGCTCCAGAGTAAGCGCACAGAGTAACCTGGTGATTCTAGCACCCAAAGGAAAAACAAAAAATATTGTTTGCAAAGAAATACTGCGGTAGGTGTAGTATTTCGATTTCGTTATAAAAAAATATTACCCTCGTGTCAATTTCACCAGATCAAAGACCATGCTTCGTGTTTATAAAATATAACAAAATTTTATTTTATTTATATTTTTATCAAACCTTTAAATCCCTTCACTATAATAAAAATTGTTATATTTTAGTATTAGGTTTTCAAACATTTTAACATAATAATTTATATGTTATAACAAAGTTAATAACGTAAAAAACCAATTAAAAATCCTATTAGAACCATTTTCGACTTCTACGCAGATGAAGTCGCGGGCAAGAGCTATTGTTTCATATAAACTCATAAAAAAATGACGCATGGTGTTACAACAAACAAAAAACAGCGTGAAATTATAATTTATCAGTTCAGCAGATTAAAAATTTTAAAATTTTCAAATAATTAATCATTACAAAATTAATAGTCAGGAATATTATAAAAAAATATAGATTATTTCTTTCATCTGTTAAATACCAGTCATTTACCAATCGCACTTACATATTGCTACGATAAAATACGTACCTGATCTATTATCCGGCCGAAGCGGTCACACAAAGACGAATATCCCCTTTGCGGCATAAAAAGACGACCCACATCCAGCGAATGATTTATGGCCGCGGCATGATTGAAGGCCTCTAGAAAGGTCGATTAATTTTGAGAAAGAAACCGCTCTATCTAGTAATTTCCAGAATTATTGTTTAGATTTATATAAAAGGGATGTCGCCGATAGAGTAAAAAGTTTAGTTTAAAGTTGAAGTTTTAAAGTAATTATAAAGTGTTATAAAAATATTGTATAGAGTTTGTGAATATATAAGTGATTTGTCAAGTAAAATTTATTGTGTAGAAATATTAGACTAAAATTGTTTAGTTATTGTACTGAGTGTTTAGGAACATCGAACCCAAATAGTAAACATCGTAACAATATGTTTCCAATCAACACGCACCCTAAGCGACTATTTGCATGGTGCACACTAGTCAACGACTATTCGGCATAATAATTATATCTAGCAGCCTGTGCATCTGAAAGTTCTTAATAAATACATCCTAAACGTCAAATTGAAAGATTGGGCCTGGAATATAAAAATAGAAAATGGGAAGGATTTTAATATACTATGAAGTGCTAAAACTCTTCAAGAATTGTATTTCAAACAAGCATAACATAAAAAAACATCCATTTCAAGCGTGCGAATTCAAAGGTTCTCAAGACGCATGTAATGCCAAGAGACGGGAACTGCAGAAACATCAGGAAAAACGGAAACGGAATTCAACGGCCTTAAGTATAGAAAATATTGTTACTTATCGGCCCTGTTCATCGGCGTCTGAGGGTCGACCACGACTGGGGTGCATATTAATGAAGCGCTTTGTCGACCTCCGTCTAATAAACTCTCGTCGCGCCAAGAGACTTCTAGATGGTTCTATAGCTTTCGCAAAGTCTGGAATTATCGCTAAGAAATATAAAAAGGACAGCGGTCGTGAAAAAGAACAGTTTTTAAAAGTGTTTATGAGTTATGAAATTTAAATAGTTGTAAAAGTTGTAATTAGTTGAATATCTATATGATTTGTAGAAGTACAGTTTATTGTGTAAAAGTACTAGAATAAAGATTGTTTTGTTACTGTATCGAGAGTTTAAAATCACTGAACCCAAGAAAGAACTAAATTTCGTAACAATATGTTTGCTATTATTGAGAAATGCGATGAAAAATTCCATATCAACTTCAAAACATTTTTATTTAGTGGGGGCGACTGTTGTTTAATTTTGATTTTTCTTCTTTAAATGCCGTCTCCTCAACGGAAGTTGGCGACCATCAACTGGAATTCCTCTCTGTCCTAAACGGATAATCGTACTGGCCACTCTTATATCAAACCACTGACGCATATTTCGCAGCCAAGAGAACCTTTACGCCCGATAAATCGTCGTCCTTCGATTTTTTCCGCAACGATTGGCTGTAGAAAACTGTACTTGCTGTTTCTAAAAATATGGCTTTCCTTCGTTTTATTGTAGCTACAAGTTCTTGCTCTTTATTCATTCTCTCGAGTACCCTATCATTTTTTTCTCGCTCGGTCTATGATATCTTTAATATCCGTCGGTATAACCACATCTCGAAAGAATCCAAACGTGACATGGTCCGTGCCTTCGGCGTCCACCCCTCAACTCCGTATAACAATGTAGACAGTACATAGCATTTGGTGGCTCGCCATCGTGTATTTAGACTTAGATCCCGGTTGCAAAGTAATATTTTCATTTTAAAAAAGGTACTTCTGGCTATTTCTATTCTACTTTGAATATCTTCATCAGGATCCCATTGGTTATTTAGCCAGCATCCCAGGTATTTAAATCTTCTTACTGTTTCTATGTCCTCATCTTCTATCTGTATCCTGAAATTATTAATATTTACTTACGTCAACATACCGGATGTTATTTCTAGATTTATCATTCACATTTATTCCCACTTCCAAATCTTCCAAGGACTCTTGGATTATGGATTTAGAATATAAATTAAATAGAAGTGGCGACAATATGCATCCTTGTCTGACGCCTTTAAGGATTTGTATGTCCGATATTGTCATACTTCCGATTTTTATATGAGCTGACTGATTCCAGTACAAGTTTTTGATAATCCTTATGTCCCTGCCATCTAACCTAATCTGTTTAAGTAAAAATATTAGTTTGTCGTGTCTTAAGTTGTCAAATGCCTTCTCATAATCTCTAAAACATGCGTAGACATTTCTCGGCCCAATCTGGATGGGATTTCCAGCAATAGGTCACCTACGAACATAGGGGTAGGTTTAGTGTAGTCAGTGTTTTTTGTGCACAGGTCGTATTCTCTTAGGATTCTAGAGTGACCATAGAGCGTTTCGGTCTATGGAGACACAGCATTGAGTCTGAGAGCCGCACTAGCTTCGCATTCTCTCCCAAACAGATCCACTGGTAGTAGATGTAGAATCGTTTCAAGGGCTTTTGTTGGTCCATATACAGCCTGTGATCAGCAGATATGCCAATCTCTGGACTTTTCCTACCTTTGAATGGTTGACTCCATTCTCTAGGGCTGGCCACCATACTAACGGGGTTGCAGCCCCCATTGTTTGCCCATGGCCCTTCTGCAGTTATAGGTCGCCACAGTGGCTTTACTTACTCTTTTTTTCATATTTTCCCTCCTCAACAGCTTTTGGTCTAGGATCAGGCCCAGGTACCTAGCTCGTTCTGAGAGGTGAATAGTTTGTCCTCCAATTTCTGGAAGGGGAAAGACGGGTATAAGATCTAAGTGCGCACAAATATTTATTTGTCAACAAATTTGGTATTTTAACCGATATTTATTCTTGGTTTTGATAATTTATAAAACTCAGTACAAAAACTAATATTTCTATACAATAAATTCTTATTTTATAAATCACTTGGACATTTCACAAAACTTAAACTTTTTATGACAATCTTTTCCTAACTATACCACTTTATAATTTTAACTTCCTTTTTGCGGCCCGCGATCTTTTTTTATAGGTATGAACCAACGTTCCCGAAAAAACGACCTCCTTCTGGAACTATCACGAATATTCACAGGTCTCTAATTGCCGCCCGTGGCTATAAATCATTCACTCTTTTGATGAACCCGAATACCGTACTATCGCCTTAAACCAAACAATAGCACAGGGTCGGACCCCACTGACCAAATCCGTAACATTATATTAAGTAGTTTATGCATAATAAAAAGTCATTTCTTACGATTAGACTTTATGTGAGTTAAAGAATATGACTCGACTTTTTAATCGGAAAGAAAAATTAAATTTAAAATAAATATGAATATATTTTTTTGACGTTTATTAGTTCCGAACATAGAACTAGTATATCAAGGCTGTAGAGAAAATCGCGTATGGAACATGATCCACTAATTGCACGAGTCAATTTGAATATGACTCGTCAAGGCACCTAAAATGTACACGACAAGTGAATGTGGTATCTTCTTATCATTGTATAATACAGGGAGTCAATTTAAAAACTTTCCACCCTTAATAACTTCCTTACGATCAGTACCAGAACAGACGGGAATATCACGAGGGACAGAAAAGCACTGAAAATGCATAAATTTCATCCATATAAAATGCAGATGCTCCATGAGGATGATTATAATAGAATAGAGTTTTGTGAAACCATGAGTGTAGTGATTAAAAAGCAGCAATATGTAAGTAGCATCTACGGTGTAGTTTTTATTTTTATTTTACTCTTAAACTTGCCTACAATATTTGTATAAATAAAACAAGCTTAAAATGGTAATAAAATGTATACGTTAATCATTTCTCCAAACCGTCTCGACTTCATCAGTCCTATACCTATGTGTTATAAAAACATTATCCCATTTCATTCTCACCGCTGCATCAAACATTTTGGCACCTGCATGAGCAATCATGACGCCGTTATTGATACAAAATCTTTCATCAGTTACAAAAAGTTTAGCTTCCCTCTCTTTACACATTACTCCCATCATTTCTTGTAGCCTCAAATCGCACCCAACTCCTCCAGCAATCAAAACCTCTCTGGATTTACAATGAGCTAAAGCTCTTTATGTTGTTTCTACTAACATTGCAAAAATGTAAAGAAAAACAGAGATCTTCAGGTGTGTACCCCTCTTTTAACAGGCTGCAGGTCTTTTCTTTCATAAATGATAAAATTCCAGAAAAACTAACATCCATTTCTTTAACACAATATGGCAATTGAACAAATTTAGATCCTTTTTTAGCCAATTGTTTAATTCAATTTTAAGTGCCCTTGCAAATATTAGCATCAATCGATTTTCATGTGAATAAACAGATGCTAATACTACACAGTTAATGCTTGAGAAAGTGAAGTATCAGCCGAAAAATGTAAGAAGCAACTACTGGGTTAGTTACTTCGCCGTGTTAGTTATGTCTACTCTTCATGATGAGTTTGAAGAAAAGAAGTGTTGTAAGCGTGCGTTATTTGTTTTCTTTTGCTTGTAAAACATGCAGTAATTTGAAAAAAATCTAGAATATCCAAAGTTGTCATTGCCAAGAAACACGCTTGGGAAACTATTGTTAAACAGTATTCCCACGCAGTCGGTAAATAAATGACATCGGCACAATTAAACAACGTGTTTAATAATATAAAGACAAAATTAAAGAAAAAACGGATGTGAAAGCTACAGGTAATAAGCCCATCAAGCTTAAGAAGTGGGAGAAAGACTTTTTGTTTCTTCTGGGACAGGCAAAAAATCCGGTGTTTCAAAAAATTCCAGGAAGTACAGCGGTCGGACTGAAAATACGTATGCATCAGTCGGATAACGAGATAGAAACTGCAAACGCCCGTGACTAGTGTTCCAATATACAGCGCCTATGTAAGACCTGGAGTAAAAACCATACAATCCTATGAAGATGATGAAACCACACAGTTAATGACTCCCCAACTACGACAGCTGGTATTGCTGCAGCAAAGGCAACTTCAAAAAATTTTACTGGAAAAAGAGAACCTTCTCTTGAAAAAGTCACCAACATAATCACACAAACAGATTAAGTTGTATAATATTTAGAATGTGTTAGCTATTGTGAAAAGGTTAATAGGATCACGGAAATAGCGCAATACTATTTTAATACGGTTTCGCTGCTTAAGAGCTCCACCTCGAGTTTCTTCATTTTCGGATAAAACTCACTTGTCAAAAAATCAACACCATCACTTTCAAAACGTTCAAACAGTTCTTTACATTTTCGTATACGCCTTCTCTCACCATACGTTTTTCGTGCCCAAAAATCCATGAACATAGCCATGATGAAGAATGAAGTAACACATTACAATACTTCAAATTTTTGAAGTTCTAACTACGTCCTACAGGAAGTATCTACGTTTTATTCACACTTAATTTCAAGTTATAGCTACACCTTTCGAAAAAACCAAATTACTTCTACTGAAAGTAGTTGCTACTATTTTTAATCACTTACCATAACATTACAACTCCAAATCCTTAAGATATTAGCATTAACTACGTTTTATTCACTTCATCCCATGTCTTATCGAGTCAATGTCATCCCTAACCTTTTGTTAAACATCTGTTTCAGCAATGAATGTTTATTTTTCTGAATAGCAATGTTAATAGTCAAAATTGTCGCTAAAGGACATACACAATACCTACAAAAAGTTAATGTTTCAGCTGGTATTCTTGGAAACGCCATTATTGGTCCTTTATTTCTTGAATAAAACTTGACTGGCCTTGATATGTTTAAAGAGACTATTGATCCTCTTATAACTCACGAGCTAGGAACACAAATTGATGCAGAAGGTAAATAATTTTTGCAGGAGGATCTGTTACATTTCCAGCAGGAGGATGCTCCACTTTATTATTTTCTTCCCGTCCGACAGTGATTAAACGAGATATTCCCGGATAGATAGATTGGCAGAAGGGGAGCAGTTTAATGGCCTCCGAATCACCGGAATTAACTCCCTTAGATTTCTTTCTTTGAGGATATCTTAATCCGTTGTTTATAAAACACAACTTGCTGATATTGATGAACTTAAAAGGCGAAATTTTTCGAAATTTTAGAAATAAGTTCGAAAATAGATATTATTACTGTTTAGAGCAAAATGGACAACATTTTAAACAGTTTATAAGATAGTGCGTAAGTACATCCCATGTTTGAAATTTCTTGATCGCAAATTAAATAAAAAAAGTAAAACAACCAACAAATAAAAAATCACACGTGTAGAATTGATTTATTCCTGTTATTCAAGGGTTGGAACGGTGCCACCTAATCTAACCATTTCAATTAAAAAAAGAGTTACTACAATCATGCATCTCAGTGCAGGCAAGTTCTAAGTACTTCTATAAAATTAAAACGCTATTTTCATAAACTGCTCATGAAAATAAGTTTTCAAATTGACACCCTGTATAATAAGGTTGATACTTCAATTTTAAGTTAAATTTAAGGGATTCATTAAAATTTGGAGTGAAAATGCCATATTAACAACTAGCTTATGTCTCTTAAAGTCTGTTATTTTATAATAAACTTTTTGTAGGTATATAAGACAAGATATAACTCTCTAGTGTACCTAGTGTTTTTAATCTAAGAGTCACGATCACCCAGAGGGGGAGCCAATTAAAAGTTAAAATTTAGCGTAATGTAAGTCTTCTTCTTCTTCTTCATGTGCCATGTCCGGTCGCCCGGACGTTAGCGATTACTGCAGAGAGTGCGTCTCTATCTTCTGCAACCCTGAACAGGTCAACATCGTTCCGGATGCCTGTCCACTCCCTGATGTTTTTCAACTGGAGGAGATGATACTTTTCTCCGCGTGACCAAGGTAAGCAATCTTGCGACATTTCACTGTGACCATTATTTGTCTCTCCACCCTGGCTCGTCTCAACACTCCATCATTGAAAAGCACATTATTCCACGGAACCCGCAGTATTCTACGATGAATCCACATTTTAAATGCTTCTATCCGATTTATTGAGCTAATCTTAACGGTCCAGCATTCCACCCCATACATAAGAACAGACCAAATAAAGCACTTCACTTTACGCTGGCGTAATTTAAGGTTTAGGTTATAGTCACAAAAAAGTGTTCTCATTTGTTGGAAAGTTGTTCTTGCCATTTAGATTCGACATCTTATCTCAACTTCGGGGTCCAAAGGTGTCCGTTAATATACTTCCCAGATATTTAAACTGGCTAACACGCTCTATTACCTTCCCCTCAAGATTGAGCTGCCCGTTATCGTAGCTATTTCTGCTAAATATTGCTACGTAATTAAGTTCGGTGATTTTAAACTCTCGATACAGTAACAAAACAATGTTTATTCCACTACTTTTACACATTAAATTTTATTCTAATAAATCACTTAGGTATTCAACAACTTTTATAACTTTTTATAACTATTTACATTTTATAAATCATAAACATTTTTAAAACTTAACTAACTTGTCCCCGGCTGCTGTCCTTTTTATACCTGTAAATCATACTCCAACCTTTTTCGCGAATGATCCATCGACCCATCTGGACGTCTCTAGGCGGCGACGGATTCAAAAATCGTAACAATATAATAAACTTGTTTTTTTTTAACATTTATGTTAAGTCCGAACTCTTGACCAACTACACTGATTTTGTTTAATAATTGCTGTAAGTCATCCGTGGTATCGCTCAAGATAACAGAGTCATCCGCATATCTGATGGTATTCAGTAGAACGCCGTTTATTTTAATTCCGTACTCCGCCTCTTCCAAGACTTCTTTAAAGATTTTGTCGGAGTAAAGATTAAATAAGAGGGGTGAAAGAATACAGCCCTGTCGTACACCTCTTCGGATTTTCATTATAGGTGTAGTCAGCATACCGACCCGTGCTTCAGCTGTTTACCCCAATATAAATTTTCGATTATACGGATGTCCTTATCATCCAATTGGCTGGCCTGCAGCATACTTATCAGTTTAGAATGGCGCACACTGTCAAAAGCCTTTTCATAGTCTATGAAACAGGCAAATACATCCTTACGCTGGTCACGGAACTTCTGGAGCAGGACATTTATCCCGAACAGGGCTTCGCGGGTTCCAAATACGTTCTTGAACCCCATTTGCGCATCATCAAGGTCGAATTCGCATTTTTTACGTATCCTGGCAGGGACGATGCGGAGAAAAGTTTTTAGCAGGTGGATCATCAAGCTAATCAGTCTGTAGTCACTGCATTTTTTTGGGCGGGGTGCTTTAGGAATTGTAATAAAAGTTGACTTGAGCCAGTCCTCTGGGATTATGCCGGTAGTAAGTCTTACACCACAATACTAAATTGTAAAATCGCAGTTGTATATTTAAGATGCAAATAACGCTTGTCTCTTTTTTGTCATTCCTCCCCTTTTCAGCCCCTTTTAACCTACAAAGGTGTTTGTCCTGTCAGCCTGCCCTTTTTCTCATATCTAATACAATAAAATACTTGTTTACTTAGAAGGTGGAAGTGTCAGTTGTTTTGCTATATTTCTTTTTCTGTTATATTCTATTTTAGGACCATTTCTTTTAAGTGTCGAACAATATTCTGCAGTTTCTCCCCACTTTCTCTGATAACGTTTTTATATCGTTGAAATGTTCTGATGGAACCGCTTCTCTTGTTCGTCGTTGACTGCTCCAAGATTTTTTGCGAAAAAATCCAATTGGGGATGCAAAAAATGGATTTTTATTGACATATCGCATTCCACAAGTCTGTATAATTTTAAAAGGCCATCAGCTATCCCTTTATAATTTTCTTCCTCATCACTTCCTAAAAAGTTTTTGCAGACATTCTAGGACTCAAACTTGAACTGCTGGCGTTCTACTTCAATATTGTTTGAGAGGCCACAAGTATGTGTGATGCAGGATTGTCGTTTAGGTAGGGTGCATACGTGGTATAGATATTAGTTTTACCGCACAATATGCATTTTTTAGTCAAGGTAGGTAAGTGTAGGTCTGCTCTAAAATATCAATAAAAAACCTCTTAACCATTCGAAACTGCAAGTTTATTGGGTGTTACAAAACAAAAGAGTTCCAGTATTATACTTTAAAGAGTGACTTTGGATGTTGAAGCGTGGCACTGCATGTCCTCAGCATACTTTTCATATGAAGGTACGTAATTACCGAGTGCTAATCGCAAGCATGATGACAAATGTTCGTTAGTTAGTCGATTGCGATATTTTGACTTAATTATCCTTATTTCAGAAAATGCAGACTCGCACAAGTAAGTTGACCCAAACATTGCCGACAGTTAAAGGGCAATTTGCCTTAGATTCGGATATTTATCTTCAGCTACAAAAGAACAGAATTTTGTATCAGATGCTGTGGCTTTGAGATGTATATCTGTTGAAACCTGCAATAACTCATTTTCAACAGAACATGAGTCCATGTTAAATTGACTTGCTATATCAGTAGCTAATTCCTCAATATTTTTATACGAAAAAGGATAACTCATAAATTATGTGATATTTGCCAATTTACTGAAATCAAAAAAACGTGTTTCTAATTGACCCAAAATCTTTTATAATTATGTCTCATAAATATGATAATTCGACTGAGGAAACCTTGCTTTCAAAGACGAAAAATGTTTCATATCCCTTCTTTTCATTTGATCTATCATAAGTTGCAACTTACTTTTGAATGCGTTTATGGCGCTTATCATTTCAATAATAGTTTTTCCTTTACCTTGAAGCTCTAAGTTAATGGTGTTTAAATGCATTGTGATGTCTGTCAAAAATGCCAAATCTGTCAGCCATTTTCCGTTTTTTAGCATCTGAATGTCATCACCTCTTTCGTCCAGAAAAGCTGTTTTTTCGGGCAATAATTCTTGAAACCTTTCTAGGAATTTCCCGCGACATGTCGATCGCAATCGACTGTTTGAGTACCTCTGCTCTAGAACGATGTCCAAGCAGTTTCTTAGCCTTATTTAATTTACAAAGTTATTATCTTTTATCAGTTCCTTTATCTGTGGTCCCATGAAAATTCCTTCTTTGGCTTTACTTATTTTTTAAATGTGCAAATCCCCACCCATTTTGACAAAAAATTTTGTCGTACCAAATGACATTAATAATTACTTTTTGTCACCCACGCATAATGATATTTTTTTTCTGAGCCTTATGTATTCCATTTTTGGACGTAGGCCTCCTTCATATGTTTCCATCTATTTCGGTTTTGTGCTTCCTCGTCCATGCCAAACCTGCCATGAGTTTTATATCGTCTGTCCAGCGCAATGGCGGGCGTCCCCTGGTTCGTTTGCCCAGGTAGGGTCTCCACTGTAGCAAGTTTTTTGTCCATCGTCCCTCCTGTATTCTGGACACATGACCTGCAAAACTCCATTTATGCTCAGCTTTTTTCTCACCAACATCTTTAACCTGGGTTGCACGTCTGATGTATTTATTTCGCCTTCTATCGAGTAGTGACAGTCCAAGCATTTGTCTCTTCATCGCACGCTGTGTTATTCTGAGTGTTTCTAGCGATTTTTACGTGATGGTTCATGTTTGGACGCCGTACGTCATTGCTGGTAGGACACATTGGTTATATAGTCGACTTCTTAAATGTATTGGGATTTTTTTATTTTTCAGAGTAATCATCAGTTTTCCAAAGGCTGCCCGAGCCAGTCTTCTTCTTCTTTTTATCTCTTGTGTTTGATTTTCTCTTCCCAGTGATAGTACATGACCTAGGTTTATATAGTTTGATACATTCTCTATTTTTTGGTCTCGAATTTTGATTTAAGGGTCTTCTTTACATAGCACCTTTGTCTTTGAAAGATTCATCTGGAGTCCGATTTTTGTCGTCTTCTCCTCTAGTTCCAGCAACATTTTTCCTAGCTCTTCTTTATTTTCCGATATCAAAAAAATGTCATCCGCATTGTATTTTATATTTTCAGAGGTTTCGTGATGTTATTCAACTGAATGGTGGAGGTGGTGTTTTCGTATATGTGTTTAATGAGGCTGGAATACCTGCTGTCTATTCTTGCATTTGAAAGCGATTGCAATATCGCCCAATGTTCAACGCTATCGAAGGCCTTTTAAAAATCTACGAACGCCAAACAAATATCCAAATTATATTCAATCGCTTTTTCCACTAGGATCCTCATTGTCAAAAGATGGTCACACGTGCTATACTGTTTTCTAAAACCCGCTTGTTCATCTGACTGGTATTGATCTAATTTATTGGTCATTATTTATATTATGTACACTATAATATTTAATGATAAATGGAGCTTAACAACAAGACGGGAGGTGAGATGGAAAAATGCTGAGATCATTTTTGAAATCAGCGAAATAAATTTTTGTAGAATGTCTCTTTACTGACAAAAACTTTCTAATTGGAGTTTTCCTTTCTTAATGTTTATGTTTACCATTTTTTGTTTACATAGATAGGAAGTAGCGTATGGCACTAGTGGCGCTTTCCTTGCCAGCTCTGGAATGCTAATTTCAATAACCAAGCAGGGTCACAAAAATAGTTTGCATATCCAGATTTTGGAAGAACATTAACAAGCTTTTAGTCCCAGAAATCGTGCCTATACCTTTTCTTTGGATAGCCACCTGACCTCTGTGTTATAAAAGAGATTTTGATGTAGTGAATCCCTGTCTTCGCAAATTATTCTAAATAGTCTAGTTTGCAGGTTTTTACCTTTAATAGAGTTCAGAACTTTGATCGCCTCTTTAAGAATATTATTTAAATCAGAAGGTAAACCTTGACTGTCAAAGCTTGTCGATGAAGAAAACATTGTGTCCACGAAACATTCGACATTATTGATTTTTATTTTTCAACGAGCTTGCTTTTATTACCAATCTTAGCTTCAGCGCCATCGCTACAAATTACAATACATTTTAAAAATGTGTCATAAAAACACTGGCCTGTATTGGTCGCAGGAAGAAGAGTGTAAAATAAAATAGTAAAGGGGTCGCGTATTCCAGAAGGTTGAAAAACACTGCTTGCTCTAGCTCACTTCGGCTTATGTACGAGTGTGTTTATCAAATCACTCCAGTAGATGTTATGTTCGACAACGTTATCTCCTAGAAGCTAATAGTGAGGCTGCTGAAAAAAAACTTTAAAATACAATGTAGCATTTTCACTTTAAATTTCCAATCAACACAACACTTATTGTACCTAGTTATGTTTTACACCAGACACCTCATTCAAATCTTATACCAGACTATGTATGGTACATAATATTATTTGAAGAAAATGTTTATAGCAAACAATATTGTATATTTTGCACAAATAAAATTTATATTGAATTCTTGTTCTTTCAATAAAATCCCTCATGCAATTATTTAAATAAATTATCGTTGTTAACTTCCCCACGTTGTTTATGTTTTTTACACCTAACCTTTGTTTGTGATCCTGCATTATAACCTCATCAGGATAGTTTTTTACAAAAAAGTACTGAGGATGTTAAAATGGATACTAATAGTTTGTTATAATATAGTTGAACGTTTGGACACATTTACTTTTATTTATTTAGCGTATGGCTTAACCTCACATCATAACAATGCCATAATAAAGAAAAACAAAAACACATTACATAATATTACATATAAGGACATATCATACACTAAGTTGTATATAGTCAAACACAAGTCAAATTACAAACAAATGTCTAAATTAGATATGTATTTAATTGACTCCTGGGTTGCCATTAGGAAGTCCTGTGGGTCACCTGCGAATGCCCTTATCATGCATTCTTGCACTATATGTTTGACAGTCTGCCTCTCATCACCACAATCGCAGGCCGCAGAGGGAAGTTTACCCCATCTATGCAAGGAGTCGGCGCACCTTCCGCAGTTGGTTCTAATGCGGTTAAGGGTTGACCAGGTCTTGCGAGGAAGGTCAAATCCTTCTGGTTTGCTGGAGATGCATGGCATGCTGTGGTAACTGAGTGCTATGCTACTTTCCCATTCTTCTTTCCAATGATCATTTACTTCGAAGTTAGTTTGGTGAAGCGCCTGTGCCGTCTTGAGTGGAGGTTGCCTGGATCGGAGTCGGTTTGTCTGGACGTCAGGAATATCGTTATGGACTTGCAGTTGAGGATTGTCCATGATTTTCTTAAATTCTCTAATTAGGGCATGTTCTCGGCGTAGTTTAGGTGGTGCTATATAGCTGAGAGGGGGCAGCCATATTGTTGCTTTGATTGTCCCTGTTACAGCATGCGTAGTAGCGTTTAGTTGGGTATCGATCATGTGCGTGTGTTTACTGTTGAGCCACACTAAAGCACAGTATTCCGCCTCCGGGTACACCAAGCTCAGTGCAGAGGATCTCAAAGTAGATGCTGAGGAGCCCCAAGTGGTGCCGCAGAGTTTGTGAATTATGTTGTTACGTGTTCTTAGTTTCGCTGCTGTTTTTACTAGGTGTTCTTTAAATGTCAGCGTCCTGTCCAGGGTAACTCCAAGGTATTTTGGATGTTTGTTGTTGGTTAGTAATTCATTATCAAGATATACACGTAGTTCTCTATTTGCCATTTTGTTGTTGAGATAAAAGACCGATACTTCGGTCTTTGTAGCACTTGGTTGTAATCTCCATTTTTTAAAGTACCCGCTAAGGGCTGTTAGGTCACTTGTGAGAGTATTTTCAGCAGTTCCAAAATTCCTATTGCCCGTTGCCAAGGTCCAATCATCCGCATAGCCAAATTTACGTGATTTGGTTTCCGGCACATCAGCGATGTAGAGGCTGAACAGCAGGGGGGCAATAACAGAGCCTTGTGGAAGACCGTTATTAAGTTTCCTCAGTTTGTTTTTTTTGTTCCCCATTATTACTTGAAAAGTTCTATTTGATAGCATATTATCAATTAGGTTGGTTATCCTTTTACAGGGAATGATTCGGATTAGTTTGTACATTAGCTCCTGTCTCCAGACGGTGTCGCAGGCTGCCGTTAAGTCTATAAATGCTGCAGCTACTTTTTGTTTCTTTTGAAATCCGGCCTCTATAAATGTCGTCAAAGACAGAACTGTGCAGCTGCGTTGGGGGCGAAATCCTGCTTGTTCGATGGGAATATTTTTAAGTATTCTTTGGCTGATTCTGTTAAGAAGCACCTTTTCCAGTAGCTTGTAGACCATACTAAGTAGCGCGATGGGGCGGTAATTTTCTGGTCTGTCGTTGGGCTTACCAGGTTTCAGGATTGCAATGATCTTGGCTCGTTTAAATAAAGGAGGAATGTTGCCCGCGTGAAAGGTTTTTGTCAGAAATTTCGCAAGCCAAGTATGTATGAAGACTGAAAGTTCTGAATTTTTTTCAAAAGTGTTTGAAACAATTCAACCCCAATATACCAAGTGTATAAACGTTGCAGGCGATTATATTGAAAAATAAATTTGTTTCATTCTTCTGATGTGTTTGCTTCTATGTTAGGGACAACAATTCGTGAACTATCTTCGTAGTATCGAAGTACTTACATGGCCTGCGCAATCACCAGACTTAAATTCAATGAAGCATATGTGGGACATTCTTTAATGAAGAGTTTTCAGAGGTCTCATAAATTTTCTAACTGCTATTTGAGTCTTTGGTGGAAGTATGGATATCAGCTATACCTCAACAAGAATTAGATAACTTGATTTTACCTATGCAAAATATATATAGAGCTTTTGTAAATAATCTAGGACACACCATTTATATTATTTTGGATTAAAACTGAATTTAAATTTAAGTACTTATTATATTTGGTTATTTTTAAATTATTTTATATTTTTGCTAAAAATATTGTTTTTGAAAATAATTGGGTCGTTAGATTATTTTCATAAGTGTAGATTGCTATGGTCATTGCTAATTATTGCAGTCTTACAAGAAAAATAAGAAACAGCAGAAGAAAATTAGTAAATAAATTTTTTTTAAATTGAATGGGTTGTTTTTTTCTCCAATGACAAGCTGAAAAAAATATATAAGTACCAACCAAATATACGTCTTAAGACTGAGAACTGTGCAAATATATTCCCCCATAACTTCTTCCTAGTCCATTACATCATCCATGATGTGTGGTGGTTGTTGTGAATTTCTGTCATTATCCAGTCTGTCCAGGACGTGATTAATAATTTGTTGCCATCGTTGCCTGCTGTTAGCCTCTCTTATTGCTGTCTCTAAATTTAGGCCAGTTAAATTGCGAACGGTGTCTGTCCATCTCGTTGGTGATCGGCCTCGTCGTCTTTTACCAAATGGCATTCCCTGTACAATGAGGCGCTCCACATTATCGTGTCGAATTATGTGGCCAAAGTTTGGTTCGACAAACGGTGCTCTATTCTTACTTGTTTTAATATGAATGCGTTTGTTCTTCGAGCAAATCTAAATTATCCGGTGTTTTTTGCCACTGAAAACTTTTTTCAAAGATTACTTCTCTAACAGTTGACTGCCACCCTTAAAACCTTCATCGCGTAATTTTGTAAAACTGGTCTTAAAGCCGGCCGTTACTTTTGAAGTATAGGATAATTATTTACAATTTATTTCTTTGTCCTGGTCCTACAAAAATGAATCCTCCAAAGCGACGCATTCGGAGAATAAACAAAGTTGTTTACCTGTCTCTACTCCTTGAACCACATCGCGAACACTGCAAAACGCCTTTATCGATATTCCTGTCGGAGTCAATACTCGGCGACGATAACTTTCAACGTTCGGTTTGCCCATTTTAGAATAAAAAAATACAAAAGCAGCAAGAAACGCCCACACAAATGCACTAAATATTAATCTAAACATTATAACCCGCTAAAATTTAGGCGTGTAGTTCTTTGTAACCGCCAAGTAGGGTTATTCGGCAATGGTCACTCCGTCGAGGTGCCTTTTAATAGTAATTTATTTCTACCACAGTAGTTAAACAACAGGAATTCAAGCCCACTTGGAGTGGGGGGAGGAGTGGGGGTAGGAGTGGGGGAAGTGGAGGGGGTAGGAGTGGTGGAGTGGGGGTAGGAGTAGGGGAAGTGGAGGGGGTAGGAGTGGGGGTAGGAGTGGGGGTAGGAGTGGTGGAGTGGGGGCAGTGGTGGAGTGGGGAGGAGTGGGGGGTGAAGTGGGGGGGGAAGTGACAGGTGAAGGAGTGGGGAAATGACATTGTTGACATATGACATTGTTGACATATGACATTGTTGACATATGACATTGTTGACATATGACATTGTTGACATATGACATTGTTGACATATGACATTGTTGACATATGACATTGTTGACATGTGACATTGTTGACATGTGACATTGTTGCCATTGTTTACATACGGCATTGTTGACATACGGCATGTTGCCATTGTTGACATATAACATCATTGTTTACATTGTCCCCATCGACTCGATTAAGAGGGTTACGTAAGCACGTTGAAAAGTGGTGTGACGTAAGCGTTGAAAAAAACTTGGCTTCTCGGAGGTTCGAACCTTAATCCTTTGCCTTACTAAACGGATAGCTATACCATGTAGCTACTACGCATATTAATTTTATCGTGCAAGATTGGATATACAAATATATATTTGTGACATCATTTTTGATAAAAATAACCTTGAACTGCGCTACCAGATAACTTTGTTATCGTATACTTAAATGAGGTGTAATATTGATTGCGACAGAGATAATAATTACACACGCACATAGTCCCAGTTTAAATGTGTGCGATATTGTTGTACATGTACAGGGTATGTCACAAATTAAGAAGTCAAAAGAACCTTAACGAATGTTGGCATGGGAAAAATTGTTTTTATGAAAATTCCCCATACGCTAATCTTAAGATACGCCGTTCTAAATATAAAGGGGTGCATTCACTGTTGCAAGAGATCTAATTCGAAAAATCAAAGCACTGAGTTATCGTATACTTAAATGAGGTGTAATATTGATTGCGACAGAGATAATAATTACGCACGCACATAGTCACAGTTTAAATGTGTAAGATATTGTTGTACAAGTACAGGGTATGTCACAAATTAAGAAGTCAAAAGAACTTTAACGAATGTTGGCATGGGAAAAATTGTTTTTATGAAAATTCCCAAACGCTAATCTTAAGATACGCCGTTCTAAATATAAAGGAGTTGGAAATTCCGATTAAATTAAATCAAATTTCAAAGTTCGAGAAACTAAACGAAATTTCAGTTAACATATATGCTTTAGAATTGATCGAAACAGAGAAGAGATCATTTTACATGGTTATACCTGCGTTTTTAACCAAAAATAAAATGAAACGTCACGTCAATTTGTTACTAATACAAGATCAGTATTTTCGGAAATTAAATGATTATAAAGCGCCACCTATCGACAATGAAAATGTTGAAATCAAATATGTTTGGATAAGTACGAGGTATGTCGTAAATTAGGAAGTCAAAAGGACCTTAACGAATGTTGGTATGCGACCCATCAAACGATTCAGCGCTGCTTAAAGTACGTCAAGTGTCACGAGAGTACGTTAAATGTCACGTGAGTACGTCAAGCGTCACGTAAAAAGTCACGTGTCACGTTATACGTAACGTGTCACATTAAAAACACACACACACACATGTTGAATATTTTTGTTCATGTACAGGGAATGTCACAAATCAAGAAGTCAAAAGGTCCTTAACGAATGTTGGCATGTGACCCATCAAACGATTCAACGTTACGCTCGTCACGTGTCACGTTATACGTAACGTGTCACATTAAAAACACACACACACACACACAAGTCGGTCGACCTCGGAGAACAGATCAGATCAACATTGTTTTGAGGAAAGGCCAGGTCAAGAGTACCAACAACCGACGAGCATGTATGAGAGCACTGATAAAAGTAGAGGAAGCAAAAGATGTGTGTAAGAACCGTAGCGAAAGTAAAAGGAAGTGGTCTCTGCCTACCCCTATGGAAAAAAGGTGTGACTTTATGTATGTAATAAAATCTCAAGAGTACCAACGACCAAGAACACTAATGCAAGTAGTTCATTGTATTTAAAACAATTTCCGGTAATAATGTATTATCGTACCGATCGTCGGTAAAACATCGAAACCATGACAATAAAAACCCCAATAATCTTTATTAAAAATCATGAATCAAACAAACAAAAATTAGCTTAAGTCCTCATGATGACATTTATTGCCTGGGATTATCGATACTCTTGCTTTGGGTCATTATAGTTTAAATAAATATTTTTTTTCACCCTAGCGCATATCTATAGTTAAAAAAATGAATAGTTTGTTCCTTATTCAGCATTTAGACGGTGCATATCTCTAAAGGTAGTGTCAAGGCCGGGATGCGTACGCGCTCGCTGGCCGCTGCAAAAATAATATAGATAGGTATATATACAGGGGGGTGCATGAACTGGCAAAACTTTTGGAACTATTGGAAAAAATATCTTTTTAACAAAAAAAAAAAACCTTGGTTAAAAGAACTATTTAAGCTCTCTTTTTTCATGTATCACGCAATAAAGTGTCTTGCTGCGTCATCAAAAGATTCAGCATTACGCAAAGTGCGTCGACCGTCATGTGAGTACGCCAAGCGTCACGTTAAACGTCAGGTGAGTACGTCAAGCATCACCTTAAACGTCACGTGTGTATGTCAAACGTAAACGTCACGTGTCATATTAAAACACACACACACACACACATACCAGTTTGATTTAAACAATCTGCATGGTTGAAGCCCTATATCGAGCTGAACACTCGTTTAAGGACTACAGTTCATGCATCACCTTAAACGTCACGTGTGTATGTCAAACGTAAACGTCACGTGTCATATTAAAACACACACACACACATACCAGTTTGATTTAAACAATCTGCATGGTTAAAGCCCTATATCGAGCTGAACACTCGTTTAAGGACTACAGTTCATTTGCAAAGAAGCTCCCCTTTTTCATGTATTACGCAATAAAGTGTCTTGCAGCGTCATCAAAAGATTCAGCATTACGCAAAGTACGTCGACCGTCACGTAAGTACGCCAAGCGTCGCGAACAACGCGGTGTTCGGCAAAACAATGGAAAATAAACGCTTCCGCAGTTAGTAAGTTCATACGATTGTCGTTACAGGACAAAAAATTTAATTTCTAGAGCCAGATTTCACAATAGATCAATTTTTGATGATAATCTAATGTGCAAAGTACGTCGACCGTCACGTTAAACGTCACGTGAGTACGCCAAGCGTCACATTAAACGTCATGTAAGTACGTCAAGCGTCAACTTAAACGTCACGTGTGTACGTCAAACGTAAACACAGCGTCACGTTCAACGTCACGTGTTTATGTCAAACGTAAACGTCACGTTAAAAGTCACGTGTTACATTAAAAAACACACACATACCAGTTTGATTTAAACAATCTGCATGGTTGAAGCCCTATATGGAGCTAAACACTCGTTTAAGGACTACAGCTACCAGTTCATTTGCAAAGAAGCTCCCTTTTTTCATGTATTACGCAATAAAGTGTCTTGCAGCGTCATCAAAATATTCAGCATTACGCAAAGTACGTCGACCGTCACGTGAGTACGCCAAGCGTCACATTAAATGTCATGTAAGTACTTCAAGCGTCACCTTAAACGTCACGTGTGTACGTCAAACGTAAACACAGCGTCACGTGTTTATGTCAAACGTAAACGTCACGTTAAACGTCACGTGTTACATTAAAAAACACACACATACCAGTTTGATTTAAACAATCTGCATGGTTGAAGCCCTATATCGAGCTAAACACTCGTTTAAGGACTACAGCTACCAGTTCATTTGCAAGGAAGCTCCCTTTTTTCATGTATTACGCAATAAAGTGTCTTGAAGCGTCATCAAAAGATTCAGCATTACGCAAAGTACGTCGACCGTCACGTGAGTACGCCAAGCGTCACGTTAACCGTCATGTATGTACGTCAAGCGTCACCTTAAACGTCACGTGTGTACGTCAAACGTAAACACAGCGTCACGTTAAACGTCACGTGTGTATGTCAAACGTAAACGTCACGTTAAACGTCACGTGTCACATTAAAAAACACACACACCAGTTTGATTTAAACAATCTGCATGGTTGAAGCCCTATATCGTGCTGAACACTCGTTTAAGGACTACAGCTACCAGTTCATTTGCAAAGAGTCAGTTTAAACTCGCGAACAACGCGGTGTTCGACAAAAGAATAGAAAATAAACGCTTCCGCAGTTAGTAAGTTCATACGAGGGTCGTTACAGGACAAAAAGTTTAATTTCTAGCGGCAGATTTCACAATAGATCAATTTTTGAAAGCGAACGAGCAAGATATTTTAAAACATTTTAGTCATTTGAAAATTGCAGGACCTCGAAAATTTAAAGTTGGCGCCATTGTACGCCAAACACGTTTTTAAGAAAGGTTATACACCCAATTGGTCAACGGAATTATTTAAAATCACAAAATGTAAGATAACCAATCCTGCAACGTATCTTCTGGAAGATATGATGGAGGCACAAATCAAAGGAGCCTTCTACGCGGAAGAATTACAGAAAACTGCTAATCTTGATATCTACTTAGTAGAAAAGGAACTTGGACGCAAAGGAAATAAAATGTACGTCAAATGGTTAGGCATAAAAGGCAACAGTTGTTTAATTATGAACAAAAATCGACTTTTAAGTGGAGGGGAGGAAGGTTACAAATATGCGCGAGTTATATGCGTCATTTCCGCTGACTTCTATTAGAACCATTTTTGCGACGCAGCAGTTCTAGAAGCTTCCAGAAATTGCTTATCTAAAAAAAATGTCACGCTCGCATTTTCCTTTGTTTAACTTTATTATAAAATAAGCATTATGTATTAAAATTAATCAATTTTGACTTTATTTCTAAATTTTTTTTATAAACATCCTTGAAGATATAAAAAGAAAAAAGCCATACGGTTTAGTACCATTTGACTATTCACATTAAACGTTGATAGATTTTTGCGTGCAAGGGCTCCAAGAAGAAAAAAGTAAGTTTAAATTATTGTTGTGTGTGTTTTGTCTCACAAAATATTCTTATTTTTGATTTTAGATGAATTTGGAAAAATTAAACGAAGTTTCCTCCATTACAGCACGGAAACCTATAGTAAAGCTGCAGGAGCTACCAATAGGAGTTTCTCAAGCAATTTATGCTGCGAAAATAACCAAAACACCATATGGTACAAGCGTTCTTCTTAAAACATTCCTACCCAACAGAGTGACTGCTACCTATGAGCCGTATAAAAGCCATTTCGAGAAAGGGAAATACAGCTTAACATACCAAGGATCTTACGATTGTGGCCGCCCCCATTTGGCTGCAGCATTTGAAATTAAAGAAATTTAGTCCGATATTCCAACAAATGAGAGCATGAAAAATAAAGTCGATAATGTTTTTGCAATGACTTGTGTAATATTGGCATCTATTTTTGTTTTAATTTTAAAATTTATTTTAAAAATTGTAAAACGAAAATTTAAATCTACATGTAATATAAAAGTTGATGATGAATACACATAGTGTTTTAATAAAACATCCAATTTTTCTTAAACATTTATTTAAAATAATTATAATGGTAATACAACATTAGAAAACCAGTGACGGAGACGTTGTACATTTCGTTCGGTACACGAATATGGTCCAGAGGCGTGGCAGGGGTTTGGATCCTGGGCAATGTTAATATTGTTGACATATGACTTGTTGCCATTGTTTACATATGACATTGTTAACATATGAAATTGTAGCCATTTTTGACATTGTTTACATACGACGTTGTTGACTGCCATTGTTTACATACGACATTGTTGACATATGTCATCAAATTTCCCTTATACTTGAATACTATGGGACTACATATGTTTTTATCTAATGTCATTACGGAATTTTGGCAAATATGGAAAGCAAGATTTTCGATCCAAATTTTTTATTTTATTCACATATTCATTGTATTTAAATTAATTTTCTTTTGTTTAACTTTTTAAATTTATTTTTAACACTTATATTTTAAAACTAAAAATTAATTTTATAAACATTTTTATTTGTATGATACTGTTAAAATGATTTTTTCGAGTACTTTTTTAGTTTTAAATCCAATTTTAGATATTTACTTAAATTTTGAACATTTTAACATTTTCTACGTTAATTAACTGAAATAAATGTCAAATGTTTGAGACGTGTGTCGAACGTTACTTCCAAAAATAATTGAAACGAAACAATATTCATCCATTTCCTTTATTTAACTCAAAAATAAAAAAAATTTTAATTAGTTTACACAATTATTTGGAAAATTTGGGAAGCAAGATTTTTGATACATAATCTTTATTTCATTCACATATTCATTGTATTTAAATTAATTTTCTTTTGTTTAACTTTTTAAATTTATTTTTAACACTTATATTTTAAAACCAAAAATTAATTTTATAAACATTTTTATTTGTATGATACTGTTAAAATGATTTTTTCGAGTACTTTTTTAGTTTTAAATCCAATTTTAGATATTTACTTAAATTTTAAACATTTTAACATTTTCTACGTTAATTAACTGAAATAATTGTCAAATGTTTGAGGCATGTGTCGAACGTTACTTTCAAAAATAATTGAAACGAAACAATATTCATTCATTTCCTTTATTTAACTCAAAGTTTTTTTTTTAATTACTTTACATAATTAAAGTAGAATAGGCCCATTATCTGCAACATAAAAAAAAAACATTTGTAAAATATAAATATAAAATCATAGATAAATTTATACCTTAATGCCCAAACCCATATCTCGCTCTCTAGTACCTCCATATATATACTGTAGGGGCCCACATCCCCTACGCATATCATTGATGGAGGTGGTTTGCCTCCACGAGAACCCATCATAATTATAATGGATTTAGCCTGTAAAAAAAAAAAGTTTTAATTAAAATTTAATTTACTAAAATTGACACAAAGAATTTTTAATTTAGTAAAAAAATATCTAAAATGATTAAAACCTTATGTTAATACAAAAATTAGCATAAAAAAAGTTAGCCTAAGAAATTTTAGTTGGAAATTAAATTTATTGTTAAAACTACCAACACCAAAGTAAGATTGGTAGAAATAATTAGCAAATGGTTTTGTTTACTTACTCTTTGATGCGGGGGTAATGCTCCTCTTACTCTACTATATATGTAGTATTCTAATCTGTCTGTAAAACAATTTTAAATTGAAAACTAGTGTGTAAAAAATAACAAATTTGATTAAAAATCAGTATTATCAAAAATTAAATAATTATGAAGCTCAAATGATGAGAATTGTAAAATTAAATATAACTATTGCTGCATCAAAGATTTGTCTAGATTAATAAATAGTCGAGTAACTAAGAATAGACAAAAAATTTATTTGTGAGTGGTGTTTAAATTATTTTTTAAATGACGAAAAATAACTTAAAATAAATAAAAAAGTATTTTGAAAATTTGCTAAAATTTTGTAAAGGGTAAAAATTTAAAATAAAAACACAATTAAAAAAGTTTTAGTTACTTATCCATCTCGTTTTAAATTCTAGTAAAAATGCACTTTTTGTTTTTCCCTTTTATAGATTTTAAACCGTAGGTAAAATATATTTAAGGTAAGCGGTCACTGTATGCGCTTTTTTTGTTTTTCTTTTAGATTTAGTGCAAAAACAATAAATTTGCTAAGTTTAAAGAAATCTGTAAAAATACAAATTTGTAATTTCTGTTACAAACCGTTTAAAAAGATAAGTTGTCGTCATATCATTACGCATTTAAGATGTCCTCTGTGTAATTTAAGATTTAAAACAGAAACACAATATTTTAATTGTAAATGCTTATTGAAGGTGTTACAAGATTTGATTTCTTTACTTTAAAACTTAAAATCACTTAATATTTTTATATTTTAAAAAACCATTGCTTAATAAAGTTAAAAAAAAAGTCGATAGAAAAATTGATCGTCCGTTAAAAACACCGACAAAATTTCTTTATTTATAATAAAATAGTTACAATTATTTTTTTCTAACATAGAAATTAAATAAATAAAAATTAACAAAAATGTTTCTTACCCATAATAAGCGTGACACTTGAAAACACAACAGAGCAACAACTATGCAAATATATTTATAATACATATTCTATAGAAACGTAGATTCAAGCATTCCTGAATTACCAGGTCAAACTTATATCAATGTCAGCAATAGCATCAGTTATTAAAAGCCCAATTGTAATTTTTACATTCAATTATTTTTTCAAGAAACAATATCATATTATAATCATTTCATGTACACATCATATTTGCTTCCACGAAGATCACCTCTAACCCACGTGCCTTGGCCACAACAGTACATCCATTCATTTTCGCGTTATGGTTTCCCAGTAGTATTAACACGCATAAAAAATTAAAATATTTATTTTACAATTAAAATTCTTACACTCTTATATTATATGAAGAAATGTTATAGAATGCATTTAATATCTGAAATTTAAACAATTGTTTTCATATTGGCTAGTCAAATAAGCCTTAATGGTTTATGAACGTTAAATGAAGAAAAGATCGATATTAAAAAAATACATGCACAAATCAACAATTTAAAAAAAAATTACATGTTATTCGTAAAATGAAATTAGCTTTAATAGTAGATATTTCAATTGTTTCTTCAAACTTTAAGTAGGGCACAGCATCTTAAATGATTAACAAATATTATTTACAGTATATTTATAGAAACTTAAAATTTCGGGGAACAAATAAAACAAAACTTTTTAAAAAAATTATTTATTTAAATCATTAATTGTGGTAATTCTATAAAAGTAGATAAACTCTCTCAATGCACTATTTAACAAATCATTTGGAAGTATTTCCGACAATAATGATAACGATAATTCACCATGCAGTTTACAAAAACCAATAATATTGTGATAATATGAACAGAAACTAAGTTTGTTTAATAAATTTACTCGATGCGTCAGCAAATGCGCGTGGATTTTAAGAATTTCTTGAACATCTTCTTCGCACAAATAGTACTTAACGTCGTGTTTTTTTAAAACCAGGAACTTGGTATCATCATAAACTTGTTGCATGATAGTACAATAATCGCCACAGTGAAACGTTATAGGGGTGTTATCATCGTCTTCATCGGGATACGTAGGCGACATCTCATGAAAAAAATCTTCCATCCTTTTCTCCAAAATACTGATGAGGGTACCCCATTCAAAAACGTCAAAAGATATTTTAGTAGGCCCAAAATGTTTAGCCAAAATGATTGTCGGAGAAAACGTCCGCGCAGGACTAAGGCCACATCGAACTTCATATTCTGACAACATATATGTCGTTAGCAGTAAGTAATGCACTTCACGTTTGGCAGCATCTTCGTAGGATTGAACAATTGTTTCTATGGAAGGTGCCCCCGGCAATACGAATTCGGACATTTCAAAGTCATTACTCACGCTATCATCACTACTCGACGTCATACTAAAATGATTACTGTCTTGACTGCTGCACATGATGACTGACATCCACCTGCCAATGACGCGAATTTTATAATTCGTTTTAAATTATTTTAAAAAAAACTTTTACTTTAACAAAATTATAAATATAATATAAAAAATATAACAACGAAGCTAAAAATTTAGAAAATAAAGTCAAAATTGATTAATTTTAATACATAATGCTTATTTTATAATAAGGTTAAACAAAGGAAAATGCGAGCGTAACATTTTTTTTAGATAAGCAATTTCTGGAAGCTTCTAGAACTGCTGCGTCGCAAAAATGGTTCTAATAGAAGTCAGCGGAAATGACGCATATAACTCGCGCATATTTGTAACCTTCCTCCCCTCCACTTAAAAGTCGATTTTTGTTCATAATTAAACAAATGTTGCCTTTTATGCCTAACCATTTGACGTACATTTTATTTCCTTTGCGTCCAAGTTCCTTTTCTACTAAGTAGATATCAAGATTAGCAGTTTTCTGTAATTCTTCCGCGTAGAAGGCTCCTTTGATTTGTGCCTCCATCATATCTTCCAGAAGATACGTTGCAGGATTGGTTATCTTACATTTTGTGATTTTAAATAATTCCGTTGACCAATTGGGTGTATAACCTTTCTTAAAAACGTGTTTGGCGTACAATGGCGCCAACTTTAAATTTTCGAGGTCCTGCAATTTTCAAATGACTAAAATGTTTTAAAATATCTTGCTCGTTCGCTTTCAAAAATTGATCTATTGTGAAATCTGCCGCTAGAAATTAAACTTTTTGTCCTGTAACGACCCTCGTATGAACTTACTAACTGCGGAAGCGTTTATTTTCTATTCTTTTGTCGAACACCGCGTTGTTCGCGAGTTTAAACTGACTCTTTGCAAATGAACTGGTAGCTGTAGTCCTTAAACGAGTGTTCAGCACGATATAGGGCTTCAACCATGCAGATTGTTTAAATCAAACTGGTGTGTGTGTTTTTTAATGTGACACGTGACGTTTAACGTGACGTTTACGTTTGACATACACACGTGACGTTTAACGTGACGCTGTGTTTACGTTTGACGTACACACGTGACGTTTAAGGTGACGCTTGACGTACATACATGACGGTTAACGTGACGCTTGGCGTACTCACGTGACGGTCGACGTACTTTGCGTAATGCTGAATCTTTTGATGACGCTTCAAGACACTTTATTGCGTAATACATGAAAAAAGGGAGCTTCCTTGCAAATGAACTGGTAGCTGTAGTCCTTAAACGAGTGTTTAGCTCGATATAGGGCTTCAACCATGCAGATTGTTTAAATCAAACTGGTATGTGTGTGTTTTTTAATGTAACACGTGACGTTTAACGTGACGTTTACGTTTGACATAAACACGTGACGCTGTGTTTACGTTTGACGTACACACGTGACGTTTAAGGTGACGCTTGAAGTACTTACATGACATTTAATGTGACGCTTGGCGTACTCACGTGACGGTCGACGTACTTTGCGTAATGCTGAATATTTTGATGACGCTGCAAGACACTTTATTGCGTAATACATGAAAAAAGGGAGCTTCTTTGCAAATGAACTGGTAGCTGTAGTCCTTAAACGAGTGTTTAGCTCCATATAGGGCTTCAACCATGCAGATTGTTTAAATCAAACTGGTATGTGTGTGTTTTTTAATGTAACACGTGACTTTTAACGTGACGTTTACGTTTGACATAAACACGTGACGTTGAACGTGACGCTGTGTTTACGTTTGACGTACACACGTGACGTTTAAGTTGACGCTTGACGTACTTACATGACGTTTAATGTGACGCTTGGCGTACTCACGTGACGTTTAACGTGACGGTCGACGTACTTTGCACATTAGATTATCATCAAAAATTGATCTATTGTGAAATCTGGCTCTAGAAATTAAATTTTTTGTCCTGTAACGACAATCGTATGAACTTACTAACTGCGGAAGCGTTTATTTTCCATTGTTTTGCCGAACACCGCGTTGTTCGCGACGCTTGGCGTACTTACGTGACGGTCGACGTACTTTGCGTAATGCTGAATCTTTTGATGACGCTGCAAGACACTTTATTGCGTAATACATGAAAAAGGGGAGCTTCTTTGCAAATGAACTGTAGTCCTTAAACGAGTAGTCAGCTCGATATAGGGCTTCAACCATGCAGATTGTTTAAATCAAACTGGTATGTGTGTGTGTGTGTTTTAATATGACACGTGACGTTTACGTTTGACATACACACGTGACGTTTAAGGTGATGCATGAACTGTAGTCCTTAAACGAGTGTTCAGCTCGATATAGGGCTTCAACCATGCAGATTGTTTAAATCAAACTGGTATGTGTGTGTGTGTGTGTGTGTTTTAATATGACACGTGACGTTTACGTTTGACATACACACGTGACGTTTAAGGTGATGCTTGACGTACTCACCTGACGTTTAACGTGACGCTTGGCGTACTCACATGACGGTCGACGCACTTTGCGTAATGCTGAATCTTTTGATGACGCAGCAAGACACTTTATTGCGTGATACATGAAAAAAGAGAGCTTAAATAGTTCTTTTAACCAAGGTTTTTTTTTTTTTGTTAAAAAGATATTTTTTCCAATAGTTCCAAAAGTTTTGCCAGTTCATGCACCCCCCTGTATATATACCTATCTATATTATTTTTGCAGCGGCCAGCGAGCGCGTACGCATCCCGGCCTTGACACTACCTTTAGAGATATGCATCGTCTAAATGCTGAATAAGGAACAAACTATTCATTTTTTTAACTATAGATATGCGCTAGGGTGAAAAAAAATATTTATTTAAACTATAATGACCCAAAGCAAGAGTATCGATAATCCCAGGCAATAAATGTCATCATGAGGACTTAAGCTAATTTTTGTTTGTTTGATTCATGATTTTTAATAAAGATTATTGGGGTTTTTATTGTCATGGTTTCGATGTTTTACCGACGATCGGTACGATAATACATTATTACCGGAAATTGTTTTAAATACAATGAACTACTTGCATTAGTGTTCTTGGTCGTTGGTACTCTTGAGATTTTATTACATACATAAAGTCACACCTTTTTTCCATAGGGGTAGGCAGAGACCACTTCCTTTTACTTTCGCTACGGTTCTTACACACATCTTTTGCTTCCTCTACTTTTATCAGTGCTCTCATACATGCTCGTCGGTTGTTGGTACTCTTGACCTGGCCTTTCCTCAAAACAATGTTGATCTGATCTGTTCTCCGAGGTCGACCGACTTGTGTGTGTGTGTGTGTGTTTTTAATGTGACACGTTACGTATAACGTGACACGTGACGAGCGTAACGTTGAATCGTTTGATGGGTCACATGCCACATTCGTTAAGGACCTTTTGACTTCTTGATTTGTGACATTCCCTGTACATGAACAAAAATATTCAACATGTGTGTGTGTGTGTGTGTTTAATGTGACACATTACGTATAACGTGACACGTGACGTTTTACGTGACGCTTAACGTACTCACGTGACATTTAACGTACTCTCGTGACACTTGACGTACTTTAAGCAACGCTGAATCGTTTGATGGGTCGCATACCAACATTCGTTAAGGTCCTTTTGACTTCCTAATTTACGACATACCTCGTACTTATCCAAACATATTTGATTTCAACATTTTCATTGTCGATAGGTGGCGCTTCATAATCATTTAGTTTCCGAAAATACTGATCTTGTATTAGTAACAAATTAACGTGACGTTTCATTTTATTTTTGGTTAAAAACGCAGGTATAACCATGTAAAATGATCTCTTCTCTGTTTCGATCAATTCTAAAGCATAGACGTTAACTGAAATTTTGTTTAGCTTCTCGAACTTTAAAATTTGATTTAATTTAATCGGAATTTCCAACCCCTTTATATTTAGAACGGCGTATCTTAAGATTAGCGTATGGGAATTTTCATAAAAACAATTTTTCCCATGCCAACATTCGTTAAGGTTCTTTTGACTTCTTAATTTGTGACATACCCTGTACATGTACAACAATATCGCACACATTTAAACTGAGACTATGTGCGTGTGTAATTATTATCTCTGTCGCAATCAATATTACACCTCATTTAAGTATACGATAACAAAGTTATCTGGTAGCGCAGTTCAAGGTTATTTTTATCAAAAATGATGTCACAAATATATATTTGTATATCCAATCTTGCACGATAAAATTAATATGCGAGTTATCTGAATGGTATAGCTAACTGTTTAGTAAGTCAAAGGATTAAGGTTCAAACCCCCGAGAAACCAAGTTTTTTTCAACGCTTACGTCACACCACTTTTCAACGTGCTTACGTAACCCTCTTAATCGAGTCGATGGGGACAATGTAAACAATGATGTTATATGTCAACAATGGCAACATGCCGTATGTCAACAATGCCGTATGTAAACAATGGCAACAATGTCACATGTCAACAATGTCATATGTCAACAATGTCACATGTCAACAATGTCATATGTCAACAATGTCATATGTCAACAATGTCATATGTCAACAATGTCATATGTCAACAATGTCATATGTCAACAATGTCATTTCCCCACTCCTTCACCTGTCACTTCCCCCCCCACTCCTCCCCACTCCACCACTGCCCCCACTCTCACCCCCACTCCTACCCCCACCACTTCCCCCACTCCACCACTCTGACCCCCACTCCTACCCCCACTCCACCACTTCTACCCCCACTCCACCACTCCTACCCCCTCCACTTCCCCCACTCCTACCCCCACTCCTACCCCCACTCCTCCCCCCACTCCAAGTGGGCTTGAATTCCTGTTGTTTAACTACTTACCACGTATAAAAACAAGCTTTGCAGTTTTCCCTTGAATGTAGAACAACATTATTTTCTCTTTTGTAAAGAATTTTTTAAGCTACAAAATTGGCAAGTATCATTTTAAATAAATACAATTAATCTCAAAATAATAAATGTTTTAATTTACAAAGTAATAATAAAACAATAAACATACATTACAAAAAATTAATAACATTTAACATAATAATAACCAAATATAAATATTTGCTTGTAAAATTCATTAATTAAAAGTTTTTAATTTTTTAAATTATATTTAAACTGTTAAAAAAAATGCAACTACTTTTAATCTCATTATCTATTTTAAAATATGCATTTTTTAGTAAGTAAAATTGTTTCATATAATTAACATAAAACGATTTTACTTTAGAGTATAGATAAAAAAAGTATTTAAATAAAACCGTTGAAAATTTGTTAATTGCTAAATTTTTTCAATTTATCACATATTAAAACATTAACATTTCACATATTGTTAATTCCTAAAATAACGTGTGTGTGTGTGTGTGTTTGAGCGTTTGTGTTTTTGTGTGTTTGTGGGTGTGTGTGTGTTTGTATGATGTGTGTATGTGTCTTAACATCATTTACTTCAAAGGTACATAATATTTTTAATTATTAAAGTAGCTTTCATTATTTTTATTACAATATTTATTAAACTATTAGAAACTACTAGATTATTATTTCATTTTAAGGCATTCGGTGCAGAAACTCTTTAATTACATACATATGGCCACAGATTTTTCCCGTATGGGTAGGTAAAGACCACTTTCTTTCACTTGCTACGGTTTTTACACACACCTTTTGCTTCTTCTACTTTCATCAGAGCTTTCATACATGCTCGTCGGTTATAGCTACTCTTGACCTGGCCTTTCTTTAAAACAATGTCGATCTGATCGAGAGATATGTTCGCTGATGTCGACCTCTACCGACTTGCCCATTTACACTCGCTTTATTTCGTCAATCTTCCTACATCCATCTTCTCTACGTGTCCAAACCATCTAAGCATTCCTTTATCTATCTTTGTAACCCACATCTTCTTTCACACTACAGCGTTCCCCTACCTCACTATTCTTCACTTTATCGAACCGAGTCACTCCGGCTATACATCTCAGACTACTCATCTCCGCAGCAATAATCTTATTTTCATGCTTCTTTTGCCAAATCCAACATTTACTACCATACATAGGTGTAGGGACCAGCACTCCTCTGTGCACAGCCACACGTGCCAGACGTGACACGTTCTGGCTGCTCATTAAGTTATTCAGGGCTCTATGGATTTGTTTTTCTGCCAACACTCTTTTCTCAATGTCACAGTCATACTTTCGCTCTCTCGTAAACTTTGAACCCAAGTACACAAACTCATTTACTTGTTCCACTCTTTCTCCTCTAATCAGCACCTCGCATTTTTCATGCTTTTTTCTCTTTCAAAAACCATTACTTTCTTCTTGCTTACATTTATTTTTATCCCTTTGATTTTCAGGGCATCATGCATAATATTAACCATCGCCTGCATCTTCAATTATGTAGGCCAAATAGGATATTCACATAGGAATAAAAAAAAATCTTTAGGATTAGCTCTCAGGCAAAATAAGATAAATTACCTATAATTACCCAAGTTAAGGGTTTTCGGAAGAAAAATTAGACTAATGAAGCTTAAAATTTACCAAATACGTGAAATTTTTACTTTTTTTACTTAATTTTGTATTATGTTTATCTTTTTAAATAAAGTTCCTATTTGCCTTTTCTACCACATTAATAAAATAATAAATAAAAGGTTACACTTTTAACAGCTAGTTTTTATTATTTAATCACCAAGTCTTTTTGTAAATCAAAAAAATAACCACAATAGGAGGAAAAAAAATCAAATTTTTGTAAATGTTGAAGAATTTGAAGTTTAATATGCTTTAATTTAAGTTAACAAATAATAATAAACATAAACATTGCTAAAACACCAGAATGGATACCCCTCCACCAATTAGGCTTCCGGAAAGAGTCCGGAAGTCCTGGGCAAGGGGCCTAAACTACAAAATCAAAAAACATCTCCCCATAACTAACTTTAAACTATTAAGATCTTACCTAGGTGACAGAGAATAATTCCGAACAAAAGTAAATGAAAGCATGTCCTACAACTTTCCAATAAATGCAAGTGTGCCACAAAGTTTTTGGACCTTTACTGTATGTGTTTATGTCATTTGCCGCTGACAAAGCCATACTTGCAAGCCATAAAATGCAATTACAGCATCAGAGATGCTACAAACTTGGTTACTCAAATGGAGAATAAAAATAAACGAGTTAAAATCAATCCAAGTAACTTTCACATCAAGAAAAGATCGATATCCACGAGTCTTGTTAAATAATATTCAAATACCACCATCCACAAGTACGAAATACCTAAATACCTAGGAATACATTTGGATCCATCACTCACATGGAAAGAACATATAGTTTAAAAAGCAAACAAAATGATCTGCGAATAAAAGATCTACATTGGTTAATGGGCAGGAAATCCAAATCGGCATTGGAAAATAAACTTCTCTACAAAACGATCATGAAACCGATCTGGATATATGGTATTGAGATCTGTGAATGTGCGAGCAAATCAAACCTAGCTATAATCCAAAGAAGTCAATCCAAAATACTCCGTATGATGGTATGTGTCTAACGCAACCCTACACGACTTGAAAATTCCATACATTCAGGATAAAATTGCAGAGCGAAGCACGAACCATAACAATAGACTAGAAAACCATGTAAATAGACTACTCCATCCACTTCTAAAACCCCAAAAAACAAGAAGACTGAAAAGGAACTGGCCAGTTGATCCAAGAAACGGTTGAAAAGGATTCGTCATTGGAGAAAACCTTATCATGCTAAATAAGAGCATAACTCTGCTCTCAAACCAGCACATTTGCTTATAGAACTATATTTTTGTTTTAATTGCTAATAAATACACTAAAATAAAAAAACACCATTATTACATCAAACTATGGTTAATATAAATGAAAATAAGATGCTGCGGAGATAAGTAGTCTGAGAAGCTTAACCGGAGTGACTATGATGGATAAAGTGAGATAAGGGTGGCGTGAAAAAAGATGTGGTTACAAAGATAGATAAAGGAATGCTTAGATGGTTTGGACACGTAGAGAGGATAGTTGAAAGAATATTGACGAAACAGATATATAAGGCGAGTGTGAATGGTCGACGTCGGCGAACATATTTCGATCAGATCGACATTGTTTTGAAGAAAGGCCAGGTCAAGAGTACCAACAACCGACGAGCATATATGAGAGCACTGACGAAAATAAAAGATGCGAAAGACGTGTGTAAGAAACTAGCAAGTGGAAGGATGTGGTCTCTGCCTACCCCTACGAGAACAAGGCGTAACTGTACGTATGCAGATAAAAAAATCATAATACCTGATATTAATCGAAAATTTGACACCGTACCCGTACTAATAAAGTATCGGTAGTCATCAGTGTATTATCACGTTATACTACGACCCGATTTCCATTTTTTGTTATGCATTGTATTATAAAGTGTTCAAAGGTCACCGAAAATCAACCCCACAAGTATCAAACTTTCCGACAAAGCTGTCGCTTGTCGTTGGTTTGTTATTATCGGAACAATCCATGTAGCTAGATTACATTCAATGAACTACTGTTATGATGCAACTAAAGCTAAAATAAGAATGAAGTAGGTATAAATTTCAAATTAACTAAAAATAATGAAAGCCATATTAACTTAAAAATTCTAATGGTAAATGTTTAGGTGAAGTTTAAAAATGTGTTAACTACATCATTTTCTGGACGAAGTCTTGTGTTAAAAATAATTTCACGAGGCCAACAGCACACTGAGGCGGTAGCGGTTATATCCAGCGACCAGCAATATTCTATGCGCATACCTGAAGATGGCAGCAGTTTAGTCGGTTGACAGTGGATGTATACCTGAAGGTTGTCGGCTGATAAAAGTGGGCGATTTTTCAGCATGCGACCAACCGCTAGCGTGGTCGTGGTCGCAACCGCACAATGTGCTATTACCCTCATGATTTAAAAACATAAGATTTCTTATAGCTAACTAAAAATACTTTTTCAATCATCAATTAACAATCCAGAAAGTGTAGGATCCAGCACAGAAAGAGCTGCTCCAATCAAATGTATGGAACCTGTCACTAAAATATCACATTTATTATATTTACATAAAAATTCTACGGCTTTCGCAAATGACGGCAATACCACTGCAGTCTTCTCTGGTTTATTGAAAGATTCGTCCACTTTCAACCATTCGTTTTTGTTGACTTCGCAGTTCAACAACTGCTTTTCTATGGGACAGACAAAATCGGCTGTATCTTTATAAATAAAAAAAAAATGGCCATATCAACACCCGATGCATTCGAAAAATTTTTGATTACAATTATTTTAATTATTAATAAACAATTGACATTATGTGCAAACAAAAACGACCTGTGGAAAACATACTACATTATTTTGAGTTTATATAAACATGAAAACAATAATTAAAAAACTTTGCTGACACTATAAAGGAATTATGATATGCAGGATGTTGTTTTCAACACATAGCAACTTGCTATTTTTTGCTAAATTGTTCTTGTCATTAATGATGTTTGTTTGGGTTTTAATAGGAAAACTTTTTTTATTCAAGAAAATATAAATATATAATAAAAATTATAGAAAACTGTATTATTGCAGTATTTTGAAGTCTGACAGCGAAAATTAGGTGTGAGAATTATAACTGCTGTATTTACCTACATATTTTTAATATATAGGTATAAGTGGGTCGATTATATATAACAGAAAACAAAATACTCCTATAGCTATATGCCTACGACAGGCATTGAATTACATCTGATATATAACCGTGTATACTACCCCATCACAGGAAGCAAGATATACAGGTGCTTGTTAATATGAATCTAATCGAAGAAGACACAACTACCAGTATACATACAAAACAATGTTGATCTGATCGAGATCGACGTTCGCCAAGGTCGACCTCTACCGGCTTATCCATTCACACTCGCCTTATAAATTTGTTTCGTCAATCTTCCTTCATCCATCCTTTCTACGTGTCCAAACCATCTAAGCATTCATTTATCTATCTTTGTAACCACATCTTATTTTACACCACAGCGTTCTCTTATCTCACTATTCTTCACTTTAACCACCCGAGTCACTCCGGTTATACTTCTCAGACTACTCATCTCCGCAGCATTAATCCTATTCTCAGGCTTTTTCTACCAAACCCAACATTCACTACCATACATAAGTGTAGGAACCAACACTCCTCTATGCACAGCCAGACGTGCCTTTTTTAACACTTTCTGGCTGTTCATGAAGCTATGCAGTGCCCCCTTCATTTGTTTTCCTGTCAACACCCTTCGCTCAATGTCACTGTAATACTTTCTCCCGTAAACTTTGAACCCAAGCATACAAACTAATTTACTTGTTCCACTCTTTCTCCCTTAATCATAACTTCACAGTTTGTCTTGCTTTCTTCTCTTTCAAAAACCATTACTTTCGTTTTGCTTACATTTATTTTCATCCCTTTGATTTTCTGTAAGAAAATATTTTTATTCGTCCAAATTTATTGTGTCTCCTTTAAGATAATCCCCTGCCACTAGCCTTCAGAGCTGCCAGCGTATTCTCTTCTATGGCTCAAAACGACATCCACGAGGTGGTAATTTCAATTGAGCAAATAGTAAAAAGTTACACCGAGCAGTATCTGGTGAATACGGTGCTTGTGGAATGGTACTTGATGTTTGATAAAATACTGGCGAATAATGATGGCAGTATGCAATATTGCATTATCGAGATGCAAAAACCATGAATTTTTTCGCCATAATTCTGTCGTGTTTTACGAATTGACTTGTGTAAACGAAGCAAAAGGTAAAGGTAAAGTAATATTCTTTGTTGACTGTTTTGTCAGTTGGAAGGAGTTTTTTATGGGCAACGCCACGGTAGTCGAAGAAAACATAACGACATAACCTTGATTTATTTGACGTGTATTTTTTGGTTATGGTTCATCTACAGCACAAATTGTGGAGCTGTTTCCGGGTCATAAGCATAGATCCAAGTTTCATCGTCAGTAATTATGCATTTTAGATCATTTTTAAGTCATAGAGAAAGCACCTCTCTAGCCACTTCAACACGACGTTGTTTTCCAAACAAATTCAAATCTTTCAAACAAGACGAGAAGACACACGAAAAAAGCCCAAATTGGCCTTTTAAATTTTTTTGTATTGATCCTTTTAATGTACCAAGAATATCTACAAGGTCTCTTTGAGTCAAACGAACAAGGTTCGTGTTCGACTGCTTCACGACCCTCACCAAATGATTTGTACCACTTAAAACCTTGTAATTTTGATACAATATTTATTGCCGGAACACTTTCATTACATTTTTAATGCATCAGAAAAACAAATGTCATTTTTTGACAAAATTTGATGCTAATTCTTTGTTTTACAGATTTTTACATTTTAAATCGCTCTCAACAATTTTCCCTAAACACAAAAAAAACACGCTGTAGTTTTAAACCTAATAAAGCAATGTCATGAAATGTATGTCAGCTGTTCACAACAGTCATACCAACCTACCAAATGTACACATCGATGATCATAGCAAGGGTATTTAAAAAAAAACATTCTCATTACTTTTTGTCCGGAGTAGTAAAACAAACGCAACGGAGAAGCGTTATAGGAAGAAAAGAAGAGATGAAAAAGTAGTAGGACATTTTAGTTCAATACAGACAAAAAGAGTATTAGTTAAGTAATACAAGGATAGTTCACGAATTGTTGTCCCTAACATAGTTGGCGTTGAATGACAAATGTAAATAAAGTGTCAGGCAAAAGCTTATTGTATGACATTAGTGTGTGCTAATTAACTTTTGCGCATCAGCTCGTGTATGTTAAAGATTAATTTTTTTCATTGAGGTGTGCGTGATTTTATAAAAATTGACAAAATTGAGATAAGAGGTACGAAAAAGTACCTCTGCAAAAAGGGGTTATAACCGCAAGAAATGTATAAGGACATGTTAGAAGTATTGGGTGACTCTGCCCCTTCGTACCAGGTAATCAAGAACTGGTCACGAGATTTCAAACTGGGAAAAGATGTCAACATGCGCCAGATGCAGAAGCCCCCAAAACTGTGGTTACCAAAGAAAATGTGAATTTAGTCCATGACATGGTATTAAATGTCAGAAGAATTACAGTCAAGCAGAGACACGTAGACTTTCTGTTGGAAGAGTTGAAAAAAAAATTACATCAAGAATTGGGTCTCAAAAAACTCGTGAACGTTGGGTTTCACGAATGCTGATGGCAGACAAGTTTGTAGATCATTAACAGGAATCCCGATGAATTTATGCGAAAATTTCTTATGGTCAACGAAACATGGGTTCATCACTTTGATCCAGAATTTAAAAAACAAAGCATGGAATGGTGACATAGGGGTTCCCTTCCCCCTCGAAAATTTCGTGTTGTCCCATCAGGTGGTAAGATCATGGCTACAGGTTTTTGGGATTTTCCAGGTGTTATTTTCGTGAATTTTTTACCGCGTGGGCGCACCATAACAGGTAATTATTATGCAAATTTAATACCAAAAGTACGCGAAGCGATCAGAGAAGAGAGGAGAAGAAAATTGAGTCGAGGTGTGCTCTTCCACCAGGACAACACTGCGGTACACAAAAGTTGTGTTGAAATGGCTGCCATTCACAATGCGAGATTTGAAATTTTCTGAATTTATTTTCAAAAGAGTTTGAATTCCTTCAACACTGGTATACCAAGTGTATAAACGTTGCAGGTGATTATGTTAAATTAATTTCATTCTTCTCATGTGTTTGCTTCTATGTTAGGGACAACAATTCGTCTAATAATACAACAATTTGAGTAATAATTTTTTAACGACAGTAGCTGTTAATAGACGTAAATAGTGAATTTTATTTGGAACAAAAACCCAATTTTCTGCAATGGTGGATGAAACGTCGGGATGACCATTACAAAAATGAACACGTCCAACTTCGAAAGACGAGTTAAATATTTATTAAATGTATTAAACGACTATGGCTTTCAAGGTATTTGGAGTAATCGAAAAAGAGCAAGAAATAGCAGCGATGCTGATGAGGACAAAAGTTGCTATTGGCACAAATAAATGCATAATGAATTAATCTTTTAATTAACTTGGGTTTCTATTTTTTTTAAATTTATGCACTAAAATATATTTCACAAAATTCTCGAATGCCAAACTACAATAACATATTAAGAAAAACAAGCTACAGGCAGATTAGTTAATTAGAAAAATGAATGCAAACAATTAATGTTAAATTAAAAATAAAATTATAAAAGCCAAAACAAAATTAGTGCATCGTTAATTATTGGCCTAAAGATGGTTTCAAGCCGAAACTAATTGTTACCAACATAACTATTAGTAATTTTATGCTGCAACATTTGTAGATTTTCCTATTTTATTTTGATAGAAAATAATTTATTGTATAAGTATTAAAAAATTAAATGTAATGGCAATTTTTCACTTGGCAAAACCATCAGGTCAACTCTGGTAATTGAATTGAATTATTTAGTTGTAAAAGCTGGTACCGCGTTATTTGTTTAGTTTTTACTGAGTTAATAAACGAACATGCTGATAAGCGACTTTTTAAATGATATAAAATTTCTGGTTTCGTTAAAAACGGCGATTCTTCGTTAGTAATAATTATAATTTTGATTTATTACATATGTGTACTGTTTGTTTGTAGTTAAGTTGGAAATATATTTCTTACCAACGAATAACGAATGGCGGGACATGAATTATTGAATAACGGAATAACAGAATATCATGAAAATGCAGAGTAAGTTACCAAAAAAAATTAAGAGAAACATGTTTAAGAGCTAGAGAGCAGTAGATGTAAGAATAAATTAACTAAGAGACTACCCATAGGCAAAAATACGTGTAAATAGCGACCATATTAAAACATTGTCTAAAGTAGTGGAATTATCAAATAAAGAATCATTCAACGTGCATAATTCGTCAAACTGACTCGACAGTGTTGGTAAAACAAACAAAATACTCTAAACAGTAGACTTTTACATACATATAGTCACGCTTTTTTCCCGTAGGGGTAGACAGAGACCACTTCCTTCTACTTGCTACGGTTCTTAAACATATCTTTCGCTTTTTCTACTTTCATCAGCGCTCTCATACATGCTCATCGGTTGTTGGTGATCTTGACCTGGCCTTTCTTCAAAACAATGTCGATCTCATCGAGATATGTTCGCCGAGGTCAACGTCTACCGACTTTCCCATTCCCATTTGCATTATAAATATGTTTGGTCAATCTTCTTTCATCCATCCTCTCTACCACATCTTCTTTCACACCACATCGTTCTCTTAACTTACTATTCTTTATTTTATCCATAAGTCACTGCGGCTATACTTCTTAGACTACTCATCTCCGTAGCATTGATCTTAATATCATGCTTCTTCTGGCAATGCACACAGTAGAATCATTTATAAGAAAAAATCGTTGGTCCAATTTGAATTTCAGTTTGCCGATGATACAGCCATCTTGACAGTGGGCAGTAGTGTATGACAATTCACTGAGAGCCCGCAAATAGCACTTTACAAGGTTTGCAGCTGAATGCGGAAGTGGTGGATAAAACTAAAATAAGATAAATCAACGCTTGCAACTTCGCCAACAGACGGGTCGATTATATCCTTTTCGACATGAACAAACAGCAGGTACATTTCTCCAACATAACTAAAAATCTTGACTTAACCCTAGAAGCATCCATAATAAGATGCTCCTCTAAGCAAGTGCTAAAATCTATATGGATGCGTGGGGCTGTATAAAGAGAAGCAATACCAATCTCATCCAAATCTTTCAGAATAAAGTTTTAAGACCCATTGTAAGTAAAAAACTCCACGCTTCATCTTCATCTTAAAATCCAGACCATCGATAAAAAAATAAAGAAACATGGAGGAGAGCACTACATACGACTAAAGCTTACTCCAACATCGAAATCAGAAAGATGCTAGACGCGCCAAGCTTTTTTCGTTACCAAGAAAGGGCAAATCTGGCTAATTTAGTTTAGATGAGTTGGTTATTACCCATATGGGAACAGGTGCTGAGCTGTAGCCCACTAAAATTGAATCAATTTACAGAAAAATAAGCTGTCCTCAGATGCCATAATATTAGACTATAAACTCGTAAAAAATATTAACGCACCATTATTATATTTTTTCTTAATTACAAATAAACAATAATTTTAGGTTTACTAACCGCCTGCCAAGTAGGCTGAAGACCTATTCTGACATTTTGGTCCTTCGAGCCAAAATAACGGAACAATGGCTCTGTGATGTTTTGGGGAGGAATTTGTTTTAACGGAAGTACTGAGATTATCCTTCTACGGGCGAGGTCTATGAAAGTCATGCCATGTGCTACATTTATGGAGCCAAATTTTTTATTTATGCAAGATGATGCTCGTTCCCTCGATAGACAGACAAGTGATCGACTACCTGAATACTGTTGATTTTCCGTTTATGGTATAGCCAGCTAACAGTCTCGATTTACACCTCATAAAGCATCTATGGGACGCTCTTTAAAAAAATGTCTCAAGAAGTTATTCAGCATCTAATTTCCAGCATGCCCAGACAATTAAATCAAGTAATAAGAAGTCGAGGAGGGCATAAACGATACTAACATATAAATTGTTAATTTTATTTTTGTTTTAATGCTTTGTGCGTTTTTAAGACACTTTTTTTGTAACATTGATTTATAATAAAATTATTTTTGTTAATTTTGTTAGTAAATGATTACACAAGGCCAATAAATAAGCTTGTATGCAATTTTAATTATAATTGTACCTAATGCTAATATTATTAAGTAAATTTATAAAAGTTGTGCGTTAATTTTGTTTTTAGTACTTTCCAGTATTCAATAAATGTCTTATGGAAACCACAACACCTACGAACTGGAACGATGCAATTATAATCATCATGCATAAAAAGGGCAACATTGCCGACCTGAAGAACTATAGACCAATTAGCCTGCTTTCTCATCTCTATAAATTGTTTACCAAAATTCTAACTAAGCGTCTAACATCGAAATTGGACTTCTACCAGCCGACAGAACAGGCAGGTTTCCGATCCGGATACGGAACAAATGACCATCTGCAAGTTATTAAGACATTGATCGAGAAGTCCGTTGAGTACAACAAGCCACTCGTGTTAATATTTGTGGACTACGAAAAGGCGTTTGATTACATCAAGCACAGTGAGATGTTTAAAGCACTTGCCAACTGCCGAGTAGACCACAGATACTCTGCTATACTGCAACATATATACAAAAATGCAACAGCGAGCGTAAGACTCCATGAAGAGACAGAGAGATTCAGAGTGCAGCGCGGTGTACGACGAGGCGACACAATCTCCCCTAAACTATTTACCACTTTGTTGGAGTATATGTTCAAGAGTGTCGAGTTGGAGAATATGGGTATAAATATTAACGGTGAAAATTTCAGTCACCTTCGGTTCGCGGACGATATTATACTGATTTCAGATAGCTTGGATAAGGCAGAGAAACTGCTTATGAGACTAACATCTGCTTCACATAAAGTTGGGCTTAAAATAAATCCATCGAAAACAAATTTCATGACAAATCTAGTCCCAAGCCGAAACTACTTAGTAGAAGGAAAAGAAATCTTCCAAGTTACATCCTACAGATATCTGGGCCATGATGTTACGATTGGCAGGGACAATCAAACCTGCGAAATCAAAAGAAGGATAGGGCTAACGTGGGCCGCCTATGGGAAGCTGAAACACATTTTTAAGTCCGATACCCCCATATGCCTTAAGAGGAAGGTGTTTGATCAGTGTGTTCTGCCGGTTCTGACTTATGGTTCGGAGACCCTAACTCTAACACGAAAATCGGTAAATAAAATAGGAGTGGCCCAGCGAGCCATGGAACGCTCCATGTTGGGAGTCACGCTGAGAGACAAGATTCCGAATGATCGGATACGTCAGAGAACAGGGGTTACCGATGCAATCCAGCAAATAACATATTTAAAGTGGAACTGGGCTGGACATGTCGCAAGAATGACCAACGAAAGATGGACCAAAAAGATCATAGAGTGGAGACCTAGGCAAGATGCGTTCAGGAACAGAGGTCGTCCGCCGACCCGGTGGACGGATGACATAAAAAGAGTAGCACCAAATTGGATCCAGGATGCCCAGGATCGAAATAAATGGAGATCGTTAACGGAGGCCTATGTTCAGCAGTGGACGAGACAGGCTGTTTGATGATGATGATGATGATGACTTTCCAGACCTATTGATAAGTTGAGTGTTAATTTGTTAAAGCACTATTTAAATAAAGTTACCAGGTGCATTATATTTTAATTGTGATAAAATTTAATTTTTTGTATAAATAAATAACAATCTGACAAAGGCCAAGGCTTGATTAGTTACTTCCATCAGTTTTCTTAAAATTTTATAAATTGGCATAAAAAAACGAGTTTACAACGACTGTAAATAAAGGACACGTTAGAGATTCTACTATTCAACGCTCTTTATAACTGGTGTAGTGCCACGGATCGCTAACCACACATAATATTAATTCGAGTCAATTCACTGTTGATAAACAATCAATATTATTGTAAATTACTCTCATCATGTCGAAATGCAAATGACTAACAAACACGAAGAGTTATAATAATATAAACTTGAACGAAAATATTTGTTGAGGAAGTTTAATACGTGCTAAATGGAAACGACACGTTTAACAGGAGTAGAGCTAAATATATACGCTCCCGACAGTACTAAAGAAACCATTCATTATTAACCATTCATTAGTCATTATTATTGTGACTTTATCTATCAGGAACACCCCTGATATATTTTAAATGTTAATTAATTTTTAAGTAAACCGTCAAACTTAGTGTCATTTGTATATAAAAATCACTATTAAGAAGTTAGCGACAGATAAACGTAAGATACGAGATTTTTGTAAAAAATTTCATTCCACTCCTCTCTAGTCAAGAAACATCTCTGCGCTGAGAAAGCGGAAAACTTATCGGGACGTAACGAAATTAAAAGCCTAACCCCATTGGTATAGGCACCTATGTCACCTAGATCTTTGATCCTCTGTGACTACCGCTGTGTCTTCAGGGCATCATAATTCCAGTCCACTGGTTTTGGCAAACCGCAGGATTTCTGTTTGCCCTTTCACATTAAGATCACTTGGATCCATTATCATGTTTGGTACCTGTACACCGCTAGCATCGGGCATCAACACAGAATGTGTATGCTGCTCTCTTCCTCTTCGCCGCATAGTCGGCAGTTTTTCTCAACCGCCAGCTTAAGTTTGAAGAGGTGCGCCCTTAGTGCGATGTCACCAGTGAGCAGGCCAAGCGTGCTACTTAGTCTACTCCTGTTCATCGTCCAGAGTACATCTGCCCTCTTCTGGAGAGGTTTTTTCATCAGTAGTCTTGATGTTCTGCAGCCAGTACTTGCATTCCACTAAATTCTTCACAAAATTGAAGCCGACAATCAGGATCATTTTCGTATAATTCATGCAGTAATTTGATTTTATAAGGGTGAAATTTATAGGATTTTACAATTCGATAAACACTATATGCTGATACACCAGATGCTCTAGATAACTGTCGATTATTCATTTGTAAATGACCCAATACCGTCACTTCAACTGCTTCATTTCGCACTGGACGTTCTTGTTTGTGCTTTTTGTTTTTAACCTCCCCTGTGACTTTAAACTTTGTATTGGTGACTTACGTCTTTTTCCGGGTGGTTGATATTAAACCGTCTAGCCATAGCTTTAGCACACTGATAATTTCCGTAGTAAAGGTTAACGATTTCTATTCTTTTCTCAGGAGAATAAACCATTTTCGTAAGCATTGATAATAATCAATGTTGTGTAGAGAATTAAATTACCTTTCGTGTCACTCGACCACACTTGTTATTTACAAAGATTGGGGGTTGATGCGGTGCTACAGTGGGTTGCATTTTTGGGTATGAATTTTGTCTGAAAATTCGTCCCCCTCCCAATAAAATTTGACATGTTTTTTTTAAATTTTGAAGAAACTGTTGGAGTTTTTGTTGGAACATCATGTATGCACATAAATATAAATATTGAAATGTAAAAATAAATGTTTGCTAAAATTAAACAATTTTTCCGATAACGTTTTTGTCACGAAATGTCAATTGTTATTACAAATATTAATTAATTAATAATTAGTTCACACCATTTTTTAAAATGTACCCAAGAATGTAACAATTTTTTTGTGTTAGATAATACCTAGCGAAGATCAAATATTTTTCATAATTTTATTTTATTAAATAAAGAAACAACACTTTTAGATTTAGGTAAAACCACAAGAAAAATTATAATTTGGTGAGATCAGGAGAGTTATTAACCTCATTAACATTTATAATTAATTGTAAAATAAATAATTGTTTATTACCTTTTCTGTATATATCATCAAAAGAAGATTCAGAGAAACACCGAAACTTGTATGCTGTCATATACTCAGATGAATTAAAAAGTGTTTTTCTTTATTTCATAAAATAGGTAAGCAAATGAGGGTTAGATTTAATATTTTTTCAACTTAATAAGCTGTTAAACGTTTGATAAATTTTGTATAAAAATTAATAATTTATTGGATGATTTAATAATTTAGTTAAAAAAAATGGATTAGTTTATGTGTGCGCTTAGTTGAAAATTAAAATAAAAATTTTATAATTACCTGCTGTGTCATTATTGCTGCCAACATTTGGAATAAAAATTGCTACATCAAAATCGCATGTTTTAAGTTCATTAAAGAACATACTAGCTGTTCTACCTCTCGTGAGATTAAATATAAGACACTTTTTGTTCGTACCATCACTTGTATGAGCAACATACCAATCCCTGCATACGCAGCAACTGTCATAAGTGTGAGCGCCATCTAAATAAAATCTGCAACAAAATTAATTTATTGCAATACATTAATGTAGTACTGAAATGGAAAAACTTTGTTGAGACGACTATAATAATTTTTCCTCTCATTTTTATTGAGAATTTTTCAGAGCCGGTCCTGGTATTAAGCCGTCCCATCAAGTATTTTATCGACTAATGCTGATAAGATTTAAATATTAAAGAGCCATCGTCCATCGAATTTATTCATTTAGTAGTATTACAAAGTTAAAAAGGTTCAAGTGCATTTTTATTATATACTTATTTGAAGTTTTAAGTGTGCAATGTAAATGGTAAGAATGGTTTTAATTTTTGTAATTGATCTTGCTTTCAAATGTAATTTAGCATTAACGACTTAGTTGAGTTGTTTTATCTTGGTAAAATATATTATGCCGGGGTTTTTTGTCGTTGATGTTAAATATTATTAGCCAAAAATCATTATTAGTGACATTTTTATTTTAGTAATCGACCTTTTTTTTCTGATGGAGCTTTTTTCCTGGACGCTTTTTCTCCAGACGGATGTTTTTTTCTATCGGATGTTTTTCGCTACTGCCGATGGCTTCCATGGCTTTTTATATTCCCTGTTAGCTGGTTTTTGTTGGTTGTTTTATGGTTACCGGTTATCAGCAGAGATTTTGTTCGTCGATTGGCGTTAAATACGCTGTACAACACTTGGGATTGATGATATTGCAATAAAATTCAGAATTCAGCATTTCCTTTAAGTGGGAAATTGGATAAGTTTGGTTGATTTCCCTTGGAAGATATCCACCGGGGGAATCTTTTCATTTTGAAATTACTTTACTGTTGAAATTTTAAATTCATATTTTTTTTATTATATAGCTTTTGTGTTCTCTTTCAGCAATTTGTAAAAAAATTTTTTTAATTTTAAATAAACCTGTAAGTATACTTTGGGTTTTTTTTAATTGTTTTTGAGAAATAAGAACGAAGTTTATACAGCCTTGAAGCCGAAATACGTCGATTAATTAGCTCATTTTATGGTACTTAATTAAAATAATAAGATTAGATTTGTTTGGGGTTAATTCTTTTTAGTGATTTTAATCCTAAATTGACTTGGCGCCCTTACATGGTTTTTAATTATAGTTTTTTTTAGTTAGTTTGATCTATTCAGAAAAATACGGTTGTATAGATCCGTAAACTGATCTATACATCCCCTCAAATTTAATCCCATAGAGAAATCAAGGGGTCACGGAAACCTGAGTATAATATTTTGATCTTTTTCATTTAAGTTACTTAGTTAATAAATAGTTTAAATATTTAAATTAAAATTTTAAAATACATTAAATTTTATTAATATTAATTATCAGTATTTGATTTTTATTCATTTCATACAATTAGTTAAAAATATTTAAGAAATTCTTTTTCAGTATTTAGACCACTAGCTATTTATTAAATTAGTGTTTCATTAGTAAGTTTTGTAGAGTTACACGTAATTTCTTTGGTAACACATTAGCAGCTCTTTAGTTTTATAAAAGTAACTTAAAGCGTTACAATTGACGCCCAACTTTTGGGGCTTAGAAAATTTTTCATTCGTTACAACGAATTGGAGAACCGTCAATCGAAGAGCGAGAGGGGGAAGAGAGACCGTAAGTTGAGTTCAAGATAAGTAGAATACGAGTTTTAATTCAGTGTTAACAGTTGATCATTTTCAGTATAATGGGCCAGCTCTGCTTGTTTGTTTGCGACTCTTGATCGGCGGAGCATAACCTTCGCGACCCCTATCGGCAAAGTCCGGAAGCAGACAATTTTTAATTGGCGAACATGTGTACAGGTTTTACAGTAAAGTAAACAGCGACATATTTTGTGCTGCAATAAATGTAAAGTTGTCGAATGGGTGTTTTTAATAAACGGTCCCAATTTCCGTAACAATATTTTTGTAAACAGCAGTGGTTAAAATCAACCCTTAAAATATAAAGAAAAAGGTTTTTCCCATAGGAAATTCAAGTGCCTATGGGTATTTTACCAGTACCCTTTCAGGGTACACACGAATATATAAACCCGCCAAGCCACACCTAATCATTTCCATGGGGACCTTCTTTATATAATGTGCTAGTGAACTGTCAGCAGTCTACACAGTTGATAGCAGTTTCAAGTGGATAGACAGTAGATTGTAGATAGTAGGGGGGGGGGGGGAGGGGTCGTGAAGGCTATGCAGCTTCTCAAGCACCTTGACCTATCAGATCTTTTGTGGATAACCCTTAATCTATTTAAGGTCCGGGATTCTGAGACTTCATGCAAAGTTTATCAAATTCCTGGGAGCTAAGTTTCTGACATCAGAGGGCTTTAAGAAGGCCCCTTCCAGGAACTTGAGCCTTTTACAGAAAAGCGCTGGGCATTCGCCAAGCTAATGTGCAGTTTTAGCGGAGTTCTCGCAGTAGCGAGATAGAGATAACCATCCCTTTCCCCAGAGGAAAATTTGAAACCTTTTTTATACATGATTTTATTATTATTCATTATTTCGATATATAGATATATCCCCAAAAGATTGGTCATAAATTATATTACATATTCTGTAGTGGTAAAAAATAGGTTGATTGAACCTCACTTTCCTATATACAAAAGAGCACACATAAAAAGTTACAGGGTGATTTAGTTAAGATTTTATATTATTTGCACATTGCTCTAAAACCCTTTAAAGTTAATTTATGAAAATTTATATGAAATACTAGTATATGATAACCAATAGATTGGAAATAGTCACATTTAATTATTACTTTCGTCTTGCTTACATTTTCTTTCATTTCTTTGTTTTTCAGGGCATCATGCATAATATTAGCCATTGCCTGCAGCTCCTCTTCGGATGACGCTAATATGACTTGATCAACGGCGTAAAGAAGGCATTTGACGATCAAATCATTCATTTTCATTCCATATGCCCTCTCTTTAAAATCTTTTAACAATTGTCTGTATAAGTTAAACAGCCATGGCGAAGCCACACATCCCTGTCTAACACCTTTTTTTATGTTAAACCACTCCGTAAAAGCTCAGTTTATCCTGACACAAGCAGTGGAATTCTCGTTAAGTGATTTTAGTGCTCATATCAAACTACCGCTCACCCCATGCATAGAAAATGTCGACCACAATTGACTACTCACCATTCCGTCATAGGCTTTTTCCAAGCCTACAAAAGCACAGTAGACCTTTTGACCTTTAGCCAAGAATTTTTCGACTATACCTCGTAATAAAAGACCTGATCCACACATCTCCTTCCTGTTCTAAATCCCATATCATCTCCTCAGTTTCATTCGTCACTCTTTTAATCAATATTTAATCAATTTTTCATAGAGATTATGATAAAAAATTATTAGAGCCGGCCTTCGCATTTAAACGAATTTATTCTGTTTTCGAGGCTGTCACCGGTTTTGTTTTATTGCTAGAGGCTGATCGATTTAGTTTAAAAGATTTGGGATATAATTGCTATCGACTTTTTTTTGGTTGGTTAGCTACCCACGACTTTTTTTGATCTGTCACGAACTTCTTTTCTTTGGTAGTCCACTGCTTTTTGGTTTTTGCGTTGAACCGATGTGTTTTTTCATAAGGCTTTGGCGACGACATTTCGCCGGATTTTCGTCAATTTTGGACACACTTTTGGACCATTTTCGCCGTCTAATGCCGTCCCGGCCTTTTGGATTTTTTGGTTGCTCAAGCATTTCAGTTTTCGCCGCTTAGCCGTTGGATTTTTAGCTGTCCAGACGTTTTGGATTTCCTTTCTTCAGTTTTTTTTATGTTTTCGCCGTTTTCTATCTGATTCAATTTTTCTTACTGTATTTTTAATTTTGTTCATTTTTATTTTATTTTTAAAATTTTAATAATTTTTTTCCAGGGAATGTAAACAGTTTTTTTTTTAATAAACCTGTATTTATATTTATAGTTTTAATTGTTTCTGGAAGAAAAATGTGTGATGACAGCCTTAAAGTTGAAATACGTTGTTCGTTTCACAGTTTTAAAAGTATTAAATTAAAATAGTACGGTTGAATTTTTTTTAAGGTTTTAATTTTTAGAAAAATCTCATGGCGCCCTAACGTAGTTTAGCTTTTTAATTTTCAGTTACTTTGGTTAAAATAAAAAAAAAAAGGTTGATAGGTCTGTGAACTGATCTCTTCATTCCCTCAAATTTAATTCAATCGAGAAATCAAGAATTCACAAAACCCTGAGTAAGAATTCTTCGTTATTATTTGGACATTATTTTTAATTGGCATAACTTATTATTATCTGGAATTTTTATACTTGTATTATTATACTCATGGGTATTTAAAATTTTGTTTGGTTTAATTTTTCTATTTTTTTTTTGGAAAATTTAAATTTAAAAATAATCCTATTGATTGTGCAGACAAAATTAAATTTACATATCTTTATTATCTATCAATAAATTTAATAATAATAATAATATATATAATACATTAGCTTGACTTGTATCTATCTATCAATGTAACGAAATCTTTGAACACGATTTTCACCCACTTAAAAACATCGGATCGACTCGAAACTTTGTATACTTCTAAAGGACCGATGACAATACAATAATTTCATACATTTTTTTAAAGATCCTGGCCAGAATAAGTTATATTTAACAAAAAGTTATTTATATGGATTAAAAATGGTTGATATCCCCCATGAATTAAATTTATAGACAAATAAAAAGTAAAAAATTTGATGGCGACGCTTAAACTACTTTCCAACAGTTGTCGCTTGCCATATCACCATTTTAAACCCTAGTAATATTAGCTTGACTTGTATCTATCTATCTATGTAACGGAATCTTTGGACACGATTTTCACACACTTAAAAACATCGAATCGACTTGAAACTTTGTATACTTCTGAAGGACCGATGACAATAGAATAATTTCATATATATTTTTTAAGATCCTGGCCAGGATCATCAGAATATTAAAAAAAACCAAACTAAAAAATTAAAAATAAATAGTTTAAAAAAATTAAGACAACTCGCTTTATAAGAAAACTTAACTAAAAAATAATTTTACAATCAAAAGCGTGGGCTGCACTATATCAATTAATATATTTGATAATAAACAGATATTGGTAAAACTAAAGTATCCAAGAAAAAAACGTAAACATCATAAGAAGCTTTTAATTGTAAAATTATTTTTTATTAATTATTCCTTTTTAGTTAGGTTTTCTTATAAAATTTTTTTAAGCTATTATTTATTTACCACTCCCTTTCCTATTTTTGATTGTTTTTAGGGAAAAGGATAGTTCAAGAGGCTTTGGTAAAAGAGTAAAATTAATATTTTGTTCTAAAATCCGAACCATTAAATAAGGTAACCCATAATGCAAATAACGAAATAGGGAATTTGACCGGATTAATTATTTTAACTACTAGTAAATAGAACCAATAAAAAACATTACGTAAGATTATCCAGCTGTTTTATTTCGTATCGTCCTGGCCAATTAGTTTTTTCTATTGTTTTTTTGGATAAATTCAAATCGAACTTTTTAATGTTGTTATTTGTATCTAAAAAAATCATACATTGGTAAAGAAGCTAAAGTATATCAAGCAAAATGTGAGTTAGAAAAGGAATGTTCTGAGAAGTTGGTAATCACCTAACCTTTATTAATATAAGCTTCCGTCAATGCCAAAGCCAAATTTGCGTTGGTCGTATGAACATGCAACGGTATGTTTCCATTATTTCCATTGTAATGATCAGTATCCACAACTTTTAGCAGACACTAAAATATTAAATACATTAAAATTATTTTCGAAGGTTGAAAAAAAACAAGTTGAGTAAAATGCAATATTATCATAATTAACAAATAAAGTCTAATCCCTTTTTTTAATATTGATATAGGAATATTTTATCGCACTTTATAATTTTTTTTAAAAAATATGAAGAGTAACAAATTACAACGAATTACAAATAACACAAAGAAACTTGTAATAAAAAGTTCCGTTGAGAAAATGTAATGGGAACTTTGTCGTTTATAATGTCTCAACGCCAGTCCTGGTGTTGGATCGCCCCTCCATATAAGGAAAGGATTGAAATCTTAAAGCCTTCGATTGTCAATGGAATTGATTCAGTTTAGTACTAACAGCTTAAGTGAAAAGTTGAAAAAAAAAGCTGATTATATTTTAATTTGTATACTAGTTGAAGTGCACAAATGTAAATGGTAAGGTTTTAATTTTTATATTAGATCTCATTTTTAAATGAAATCTAACATTAATGATTTATTTTTTTAAATATTTTATGCCTTTGTCGTTAATGTTAGATTTTATGGCCGGACAAGATACTGAGCCGGGATTTTTAATTTTTTTTGGAATCAGCCTTTTCCTTTGTACCGTGATCTTTTGACCTGGGTAAAGTCCTTTTTACCTGAGGCCTTTTGATCCGGGTGGATTCTTTTTGATCAGGCGAGATTCTTTTGACCTGGATGAAACTTTTTGATCAGGCTGGGATCTTTTGACTAGTATGATGTCCTTTTGAATCAGGCTGTGTTTTTTTCTCCTGACACTGCATTTGATATTCTCCACTATCAACGGAGATTTTGTTCGTCGACTGGTGCTGTACACCACATGGGATTTCAAATTATAGAATGGAATTGGAAGATAACATTTTCCTTTAAAACGGAACAATTAGATAAGTTTCCATGGTAATTATTTCCTCCTACATCCACCGTGGAAAGTCTCTACTTGACGTTTTTGATTTTTTTTACCTTCTTTGTTAAATTCTAAATTCATATTATATTATTTTCACATTTACATGTTTTCTTTCAGCTACTGCAAAAACTATTTTTTTTTATTAACTTTAAATAAACCTGTAGTACACTTTAGATTTTTTATTTAATCGTTTCTAAAATATAAAAGTGAAAGTTTGCACTGCTGGGAAGTAAAAATACGTTCTTTATTTAGCTCGGTAAATGGTACTAAATTTAAAATAAAACTATCGGGTTTGTTTGGGGTAACTCTTTTAGAGATTTTTTAATCTAAAATCACTTGGCGCAACTTGGTAAAACATTATAGTTTATTTTGTTCATCATCATCATCATCACTCAGCTATAGTAGTCCACTGCTGAACATAAGCCTCTCGTTTATTTTGCCACTCTGCTCTATCTTGAGCCATTTGTATCCAATTACCACATATTCTTTTGATGTCATCGGTCCATCGTGTGGGGGGGCGCCCTCTACTACGATAAGCTTCGTGCCTCGGACGCCACTCCAATAGTTTTTTAGAGTGGCGTCCGAGGCACGAAGCTTATCGTAGTAGAGGGCGCCCCCCCACACGATGGAGTTAGTTTGATGTTAGTTTGATTTATTTCAAAAAAATTAGAAAAAAATACGATTGTATAGATCCGTGAACAGACCTATACAATCCCTCAAATAATATCCAATGGAGAAATCAAGTACTCACGGAACCTTGAGTATAGTATTTTTTTATTTCAGTTACTTAGTTAATAAATAGTTTATTTAAAATTTTAATGTACATTAAATTTTATTTTTGTAATTAGCATTAATAATTCTTATTCATTTTAGTAGAAAAATATTTAAAATTTCTTTTCGAGGATTTAAACTCTTAGCTTTTGATTTAGTTTTTGAGTTACATATACCTTACTTTGGTAACAAAAAGATAAAAGGCATTCCTATCCAATCGTTCGGTCCTCCTCTATTATCGATGTTTTTAATACTAAAAGATTCAGAAGATATTGGGTGGAGCAAAAGCACATTACAAGAGTATAGAGGATTAATTAGTACAAAAGTGAAAAGATAATCAATGCAAATAGTTTAGATCACATATAAACGAGTATTTGTAAACAGTATTTGTTGCTGATAAGAACAGTGATTAGTTTGACAATATACTTTACTAGTTCCGTTACAAAAAAAAACGTAACATAATCAATAAACAAACTCAAACGTTACCTTTTTTTCGATACTGCGTTCTTTTAAAACCTTAATTACATTTGGATGTTGCTTCACAGTAAAAGCTAAACAACCTTCTTTCATAATCCCAGCTTTATTCCATGCAATAGATTCCAGTGAATTACCTAATAAAGAAACATGGTCCAAATCCAGCGGAGTGATACCCACGACAGACGTATTTCTAAAACAGATACGATTATTTTTTTCAAAAATACAAAACCAAACAATATACTAGACTAAAAAATATATATTTAATTTATAACGTTTCACAACATATTCAGTAATTTATTTAAAACATTTATTTATTTAAATATCTCCGTAGCGCACCTTACGACTTTTAAGGTTCGTTTAGCTGTCCTTCTCACTAACTACTAACCAAAACTTGTCGACGCCTTCTTAAGTAGTTGACTACTTCCATCTTGTAAATTCTAGCAGTTTCCTACAATTATTTCTACACACATACATAAAGTCACACAGAGACCATTTGCTACGATTATTACACACATCTTTTGCTTCTTCTACATTCATGCTCGTCGGTTGTTGGTACTATTGACTTGAACTTTCTGCAAAACTATGTCGATCTGATCGAAATATGTTCGCCGAGGTCGACCTCTATCGACTTGCCCATTCACACTCGCCTTATAAATCTGTTTCGTCAATCTTCCTTTATCTATCCTCTCTACGTGTCCAAAGCATCTAAGCATTCCTTAATATTTCTTTGTAACCACATCTTCTTTTACACCACAGCGTTCCCTTATCTCACTATTCTTCACTATATCCAACAGTGTCACTCCGGTTATACTTCTCAGACTACTCATCTTCGCATCATTAATCCTATTTTGATGCTTCTTCCATCAAACCCAAACTTGCACTACCATACATAAGGAGGCTTTTGACGATCAAATCATTAATTTTCAATTCATGCGCACTGTCTTTCAAATCTTTTAATCAATCGTCTATATATAAGTTAAACAGCCATGGCGAAGCCATACATTACTGTCTTACACCTTTTTCAAAGTTAAACCAGTTTATTATAATAAGAGCATTGGAATTCTCGTAAAGTGACTTCAGTGCTCGTATTAAACTACCGCTCACCCCATACAAAGACACTATCGACCACAATTCTTCTTTCTTCTCTAAATCCTACTTGCACATCCCATATCATATCCTCAGTTTCATTCGTCACTCTTTTAATCAATATATTTGCATACAGTTTGCCGACGATGCTTAGTAAACTAATAACTCGGTAGTTCTTACAGTCCTGCTGCGAACCTTTTCCCTTGTAAAGCGGCACGATTACGACCTTGCACCAGTCGTCTGGTATGCTACCACTCCTTCAACAAAGATTAAAAAGGCGGTACAGCAGACTAGTTACCAAGCTTTGTCCAGCCTTCAGCATTTCAACCGTTATCCTGTAGTACCCTGCAGCTTTACCCAATTTCATACTGTACAACCCTTTCCTAATTTCTGTCGTACTAATTTCACTTTCATTGCAACTTTCACTCATGTCTCCGAATGGAGCCTGTGCTTGTGTATACTCTTTCTCAAATAAATTTTTGAAATATTTCTTTCATCTGTTTAAAACGCGTTCCTCTCCTTTCACCATACTGCCATCTTGGTTTCCGATTTTTTCCAGTCGCGATGTTGTATTCTTACCACTGGCTGTTTCTATAGACTTCCAATTTAATATTTTTCTGGAAATCGTCAGATAACCTTCTATCAAATTCATTTTTATCACTATCCTTCTTTCTTGTCACAACATCTTTCGCCACACCTTTTAACCTTTTATACTCATTCCTTGCCTTGTTTACATCCTTAATCGTTGCCTTTTGCGTTCTTTGATTGGCTTTTGTAGCCATTAAATCCAGCCAGGCTTCTCCGAAACTGCTTTTTGAACCTCTACGCATATTTTCTGTAACTTGATTCTTTCCTTCTTTTACTTAAAAAACACACTTCAATAGCAACATTCACGATTCCTTCATTGAATGGCTTCCACAATTCTTTAACCTCACATGCTTTATCTAAATTGTCAATTTCTCGATCAATTTACTAAAGAACTACTCTTTTATACATTCTTTTTGCAAATTCTTAACTTTTATACGCTCTAGTACACTACTTGATTCCCACACACGATGCCACCACCGCTTAAAGAGACCTCTTATTCGGCTCATTATTAAGAAGTGGTCTGTGTCAATGCCTGCACTTGGTATGCCCGAGTGTCCATACTTTTCTTTGATATTTTAAATGTGTGATAAAATATTGTAAATTTGTAACTAACAATTTCAAACGAAAGTAAAAAATTAAAAAAAAACCCATTGTTGTTGACAGGTTATTTGTCATCAGTAATTTTCTTCATTTTTCGTTAAGATTTCATTATTTAGTTACTACAGCAAAGGTTTGCCAATGTATTTTAGGTCAGACGGAAAACTGCCGCCAACAGCTGCTTTAACTCTCATCCATGGCATTAGATGTTTCACATCAAAAAGGGACCTTTAGAAACCCCCACTCTTAGCTTAATCCCTACCTATCAGTACTTTTAGTATGTTGTTAGACACATTCCCCTACAACTGTGGCAAAATTGGCTTCTACATGAATTTTTTCGGCTATTTTTCCTTCTTTGCTTGGACTAAAAGTAAAAAGACAGCACGAGGACACGTTCCTGTTCGAATCGAATCTATTAAATATATAAAAAATTGTCGGACGAAATATTATGACTAAGCCGTTTATATTCCCCCGTCTAATGATTCGCCTGTCGTATGATCAGGGCCAGATTTAAGGAAGGGCATCCGGGGCTATAGCCCCGGGGCCTCCACTAAAGAGGGGCCCCCACAATAGAGACTTCGATAAAAAAACTTTCAAATTCCGAGTAGTAAACAATAGGAAACAACTTTCACAATAAATTATTTATTGAAAAACTCGACTAAAAAAATTGTTCATTTCATTTGGAAAATAATTTGGGACCAGGGGGCCTCCACTTTTATGTTGCCCCAAGGCCTCCAGACCTCTTAATCCGGCCCTGCGTATGATCATACGCCTATGCGTATTATTCCGACATACATATGCAGAATGTAAAATGTATCATAACTGAATAGCTAATCGTTATTTTAAACATATTAACAAATAAAATTTATGAGGTGGATTTTCAACACTTGATTTCAACAAAAAATCAAAAGAAAAAAATAATTTACCTTACAACATTTGTACAGTCGTATTCCCCACCAATACCAACTTCTAGAATAGCTACATCAACTTTATTGTCCAAAAAAATGTGAAAAGCCAAGATTGTCATGAAACGAAAGTATAAAGGCATGTCATAAGGATTCTCCTGAAAATAAATACAATTTTAATGAAAAAAAATTAATTTCGAAGACTGGAAAAAACGTTAAAATAAGTATATGACTTTGAAGAAGACACAATAAACCTAGATGAATAAAAAATTGTCTGTTTTGTTTAATTAGACTCATTACCAAAATAATAAGCACAGTTTATAAACTAGATAAATTATAAATAAGTCTGAGCTATAAATGAAGTCAACGTAAATAAATCAACCTACTTTATATGTCATATTTGAACTGTCGCATTAATAAGCTCATAAACTCAAACTTCAATTAAAACGCCATTATATCATTGATTATCAGCTTCCTCACAAATCGAGGTTGCTGTCGACGGACAATCCTTAAAAATCCGGCGATACAAGTGTCCCAAAACGATCCATGTTACATCTCAAATAACAGAAGTCAGCTACTTTAACACTGACCACAGGGAAAGAAACGAGAAGAAACAAGGAATGTTGAAATATTCCCAAGCCAAGGAGTTTACCGTATCTAGAACAGAATAGCAGAACGAACTGTTATAATGATACCTATGAGGCACTGGGTCGCATCTCAGGGTACCATGACCTCACTGTGACATCTTGGAATCTGTCATGATACTTTCTCTAATGAGAAAGTTAAAGATGCTGATCCATGAGGATCTTCAAAAATGAAGCTCAAAAAACATCGGCAAACAAAACAGGATCCAAAGCAAATGTTAAAGAAGAGGCTGGAAAAACGTCGCCGCTTAAAAACAACAGACTCCGCCACATTTCAACCAACTGATGAAACAACCAAAACAAGAGAAAATTTTTTTCAAACGCACGGTTATTTGTAACGGCAGCGGTCGCGAGTAGCCTAAAATACCTATGGGATATTTCAAGGATTTAAAACACTAATTAATTAATAATAATTTATTTATTTGTATTGACACATTATTATTATGTTGAAAACAAATTTGTCGAAAAGAAGATAATTAAACTCAGATAAAACAAAATTAAAAAATCAAATAACTCAAATTTTTATTGGATTAGAAAGTACTTCAGCAGCACAAAATCTTATAATACCTCTACTAGTTTTAAGGGCCTGCAAATATTTCTCAGACATGATGTGCAATTTGGTTTCAATTGCCTCCTTTTTTTGCTGGGAACATTTTGCAGCTTCCGCTGCATGTGCTGGAACTTCTGCTTGGCTCCTGCTGGCGTTTTCAAAACTCATAATCAAATGTTTTTTAATAATTTTTTCTTGGAAGGTTTACCATTGTAGCTTTTCTTTGAACGTATTTTTTTGTCGGTTCAATGCCCAATTCACGTAAATACTTTCGCCTTTTCTGTAAAACCACTTTATTTGCACTCAATATTACCATGGCATTTATTCCAGCAATATCCAGAAGACGAAAGAAGAGTGTCAACGGCCATCTATTATTCTTCCTTAACGTCGAATACATCTTCACTTCATCGACACCGGCTTTCGTTTTATTGTAAAAAGTTACAATGCTTGGCTTGCGCTTATTATTTGTACTTTCATTAATTTTAGCAGCAGAATGAAGTGATGATATTAGTACCACAGATCTTTTTTTTTGGGCACATACGACATCAGCGCAGCTCTGTCAGAAAATCCAAATTGACTTGAATATTTAGGGAATATTTATGAGAGAATGAAAATGAAAATAAGCGACAACAATGCTAACGAACAATAGCACAAAATTAAAGAAGGAATACTAGAATACCGAAATGGACTTCTGGAGACGCGCTGCGGGAAAGTCAAGATTGGAAAGAATCAGAAATGAAAGGATTCAAGAAATTATGGAAGTCAAACATACAAGAGTAGAGGACATTTAAGTTGCACAACTCAAATGGTATGGACACGTTCAGAGGATGAATGAGGATAGATTACCTAAGCAAATAGTAAACTGGACACCCCAAGGAAGAAGAAAAAGAGGGCGACCCAGAAAAAGCTGGAGAGAGGGTATCGATAATCAAGTCCGAGAGAAAGGCCTATAACAGGATTTATGGATGGATAGGGATCAATGGAGACTGGAGATCGGAAGACGTCGAAGAACGTTTTAACCCGAATTTATATATTTATATATATATATATATATATATATATATATATATATATATATATATATATATATATATATAATACAGAAACAAGCAGAACATTCAAACAGAGATGGATGACAAGTGAAATTCTCGAGATGATGAATAAAAGAAGAAGGTATAAGGAATTGATACACATTCTTATAAAAATAAAGAAAGATTGAAGAATAAAACAAAAGATAATTGAAGCAAAAGAGGAGTATATGAGAGAAAAGTGTCATGAAATAGAAGAGCTAAAAAAAAAATATGACAATTTCGGGATTCACAAAAAGTTTAAAGAAACCACAGGCACAGGTAAAAATAAGCGCTACAGTTTTATCAAAGATAAACAAGTGAACTTAGTAGTAGATGCTACCCAAAAAATGAGAAGATGGGAAGAGTACATTAGGGAACTGTTTGAAGATCAACGAGAAGAACTACAACCCCAAAAAGTCGAAATAGGCCCCCCCTATCACTAGGAATGAGGTAGAATATGCCATAAAATGCACCAAAATTGAAAAAGCACCTGGTCCTGATGGTATTCCGACAGAACTACTAAAACTCATAAAATATGATCAACTACAAATACTAGTAAATCTATATAACACTATCTATCGTACAGGAATTATCCCTACAGATTGGCTGAGATCAACCTTTGTAATGTTGCCAAAGAAAGTGAATGCAAAGGAATGCGCTGAGCATCGCACAATTAGCTTAATGTCCCACATTTTTAAGACCATCCTCAAAATAATACACAATTGAATATACAAAAAGCTGAAAATCGATATTAGTGAAAATCAGTTTGGAATGGGCACACGTGAATCCTTATTCACAGTGAATGTAATAATACAAAAATGTTTGGATATGAACAAAGAAATGTATATGGGATTTATTGACTACGAGAAGGCGTTTGACAAGGTAAGGCACGAAAAGATGATTAACCTCTTACGAGAAAGTCAGCTTGATGAGCAAGATGTCAGAATAATAAAGAACCTCTATTGGAATCAAGTCGCTGTGATCAGCTCTGAGGGAAAAACATCAGAAAATATCAAAATACAACGAGAGGAAGACAGGGATGTGTCTTGTCACCGCTTCTGTTTAATTATTATTCAGAGGCTATATTCAAAGAAGCTCTCAGGAACAGGAACAAGGTGATAATTATAAATGGAAAGATTATCAACAACATACGTTATGCTGATGACACCTTGATCATAACCGACAACATACATGATCTTCAAGGATTACTTCAAGAGATCGATCGGGTCAGCAGGGAGTACGGTTTAAAAATGAACTATAAAAAAACTAAATACATGGTCATAAGTAAAACCCCAATAAACCATCCCAATACCAACATTAATATTAATTCAGTGTTGTTCGAGAGAGTAAAGCAATATCAGTATCTTGTCACGTGGATCAACGATAGGCATGATCAGGCTAAAGAAATCAAAGTCAGATTCTAAAAGGCTAGAAATGTTTTCTTTAAAAGGAAACAACTATTTACTAACCCACACTTAAACCTTCAACTACGTCTGAGAATGGTTAAATGTTATGTAATCCCAGTGCTTTTATATGGACTAGAATCATGGACGATTAACAAAGCCACAATGAAAAAGCTCCAGGCATTTGAAATGTGGATCTTCCAGCATGTACTAAAAATTTCATGGATAAAAAAGATTACCAATAAGGAGGTTCTACGCCGAGTAGAAAGAGAAAGAGAATTGGAGAATTTGATTATGCCAGAAAACTGGAATATCTCAATCACATTATGCATGGAGAGAGATACAGTATACTACAACTGATAATGTAGGAAAAGATTGCAGGAAAGAAATCGGTGGGAAGAAGACGTATATCCTGGCTAAGAAATCTAAGAGAATGGTTTGGATGCACAACCCTCCAGTTTTTCAGAGTCGCAGCGTCGAAAGTAAAAATAGCCATAATGATAGCCAACTTCCCTATAGAAACAGCACCATAAGAAGATTTAGGTCTGTTTTTATCTGTAAAACAAAGCCGTATTTCTCTCTTGTTTTTAAGCATGGTACCCACAAGAGAACACTGGTGTACCAATGTTTTTAGGGCATGGGGCGTGGGGAAGGGAGGTAAACTGTTTATTTCCCGCACAGTGAAATAATGACAAGATACTAGAGATGGGAAATGTATGCGACAAGAAATAACGATATTATGAACGAAATTGCGATCGATTCGACGCCTCACGAATACTTGAATTTAAGGTTGATGTGATAGGAATGAGCTTCCCAAAAATAGAGTCCAAAAATACTGCTGCAGGTCCTATAGGATCAATTTTCGAAGCCCACAACCAAATCACTAGGGGGAATCTCAACATGAGACAGTACACAATAGATCTACAGAGGTAAATGTGAAGAGTTTTATAGCTAACAATTCACTTAAAAATCTACAATCTTAAAGGATGGTCGTTCTTCAATATGATTAACTCCTTATTCTAAAATCTTCTCAAAATATCTCAATGAGTTATCAGCAACGTAATTCATTTTAATAGAAGACTTGAGGTCAATTAGGTTTCAAAAAGTCGGAGCCGTCAACAGAGAATGAGTTACCTAGTTTAATTAGTTTTGTTAATAAATACATAGACATATTACTTTTTAAAAAAAGTAATGATTGATTTATCATTAAATGGCTGTTATATCATTAACTCCAAACATACAACTCCGAAATACCTACTTTGTGTTTATTAAGTAGATCATAAATTTTCCAAAAGTAACTGGTAAATTCATTTTTGGATATTGGTTTTCCGTTAATCCTTATCCTTTCTCTTACATCGAGAAGGTGTGGCGATGAAAAAAAACCAGTTTTGCATCCATGATTTCTTAGAATTGCTTCGCTATAGGCGCATGTACTGCCTTTTCCATTGGTGCCAGTGATATGGACAACAGACAATTTGTCCAAATCAACTAACGATAGCCCCGTCCTAAAAAAATTGTAAATATTTAAAAAAATTAAAATTTAACATACGTGGAAGTACTCATTGTTTAATTAAAAACACATATGCACACTACTTACAAAAATATAATACAAAGCAAATTATTAAACAAGTGTTACTACAAACCAATAAAAAGAACTAACTATAACAATACAATTGTCTCTGCAACAAAGAAAAACAAAAAAAGGTGTGCGTCTTGGAACGCCCAAAAGACGTGATAATTTTAAATGATTTGCGTAGAAACTAATAAATATTGAAAATATTTAATTTTTTTGAAAATTTATTTTCATACCTGTCTAGATTTTTGTGGTAGTAATGTTAATGACGCTATGTTGGCTTGTTCTTTAATATTAGATGGCGTATTTTAAAATTCACTTGAAAATCACTTGAACCGCTCTCCATTTATCAAAAATTAAATTATGTTCAATAAACATAACGCGACTTTGCACCCTAAATTCAATCGCAGTCTTTACTGTCAGTGAACCACAGCATACTATGATACGTAACGACGACGACGACCCCCCCCCCCCCTCAACTATTAATATTACTTTTCAACACGTAAACTTTGGTTATGTGGTGGCCGAATGAGACTACTGTTTGTTTAGCACAGAAGTGTATTTAGGTTCAAATCCCCGAGCAACTTTTATTTTCAACAACATGACGTCTCAAATATAATTTGTATGTCTAATCTTGGACGTTTGACGTAAGAGTGCGTGGCGGCTGAATGGTACAGCTATCTTTTTTTTTTATGAAAATAGTCGCAAAAAGGGTAGACCTATCGTGTGGGCCGCGGACGGCCCGCACTGCGACTATTAGAAGGGAAAGGGATTATAGAAATAAAATGATTGTGGACACGCTTTTTAAAAAGTTGCAGGTCATAGTTCTCTGGAAAAACTGATTTTGGAAGCATTCCGTAGCAGCCCTGTAAAAGAAGGATTCTTGATGAAGATTGGTCCTTGTAGTCTCAATCTTGATAGTAAATGGGTGAGACTGATCAGCGTGCCGAGTTCTTCGGCCGAATGTGGCCAATGGTGGTACAAGAGTTTATATTTCTCTGGAGCATCTGCCATGGAAATATCTGTAGAGCAATGAATGGTCTGCAACTCTTCTTCTATGTTATAGAGGGTGAAGTGTATCTGTGAGAGTTGAGCTGTTTATCAAGCGAATGGCTCTTTTCTGAATGGAATCTAGAAGACGAAGAGAATGCCTTGGTGCTGAACCCCAAATTTGCGAGCAATACTCCAGTAGAGGTCGGATTTGAGCCTTGTACGTCGTCAACAGTTGATCAGGAGTAAAAAACTTTCTGGCTTTCCACAGAAAACCTAGCCTCTGGCTTGCCGACTTTGCGATGTTAGCAACATAGTCATGCCAAGACATATTATTGGACACCGTGACTCCCAAAATCGAGATGGAAGGACTTGGTTCAAGGGTATTTCCGGACATTGTGATGGGATGATTTGAGGAATTCACTTTCTTGGAAAACGTGGCACTTTGTGTTTTTTGGGCGTTGAACTGAACAAGATTGTTGGTTCCCCATTCGACGATTGCTTTAAGATCTCTATTGATGGAATCAACCTGATCCTGCCTAAGTCCATTTGTATCATTCACCGAAAGTGATCGATATGATGTGAAAGTTGAGATAAGTGTGCTATCGTCTGCGAAACTGTAAATGGGGTTTGTGGTGGTTTTCAAGAGGTCGTTGATGTGTAAAAGAAATAAGGTGGGGGACAGGATGGAACCCTGGGAGACCCCGGCATTAGTTTTAAACGCATCAGAAGAAATACCGTCAACTGCCACATGTAAGGAGCGATCTTGCATGAAGCTCAAGAGCCATTGGCGCAGTTTGGTTGGGAGACCGTAGGCAGATAATTTACTTAACAATGCCTGGTGCCAAACGCGGTCAAAGGCTTTAGATATATCCAAGGCTATTGCACGGGATTCACCAAACTTTTCAATAGTGTTTGTCCAGAGCTGAGTGACATAAGCCAGCAAACCTCCAGTAGACCGAAGTTGTCGAAATCCATATTGTCTGTCATGGATTATCTCAAATTTCTCCAGATATTTAATAAGTTCTGTGTTAATCGCTTTTTCCATAACTTTGGATATGACCGAGAGCAATGTAATAGGGCGATAATTTGCAGGAATAGTCTTCTTTCCTTTTTTCGGAATCGGTTGAACTTTAGCGTTTTTCCACATGGACGGAAATACTCCTTTGCTGTATGATACTTGAAGAGTCTACAGAGAACTGGGGTGAGCTCTTAAGCACAGGTCATCAGGACAATTGTCGGAATTCCATCTGGTCCTACTGCCTTATTAGAGTCAAGATTTCGTAGGGTTTTCCTGATAGTGCGATGGCGGATAGTGACCTCAGGCATTGATGCGTTTATTCTAGGTATCGTTGGGGGTTGTTTTCCATTGGTATCAAGTGTTGAGTTAGAGCTGAACATTTCGGCCAGCAGATCCGCTTTTTCTTTAGAAGATACGGCTGTCGTGCCGTCGGACCTCTCGATTGGTGGTAAAGAAGAAGTTGTAAAATTCTTATTTATGGCTTTAGCCAAAGACTAGAAGGTCTTTGATCCAGGAGGGGCATTGACAAGCTTGTTGCATATTCTCGTGTCGTAGGATTCTTTGGCGAGATCGATCGTTCTTTTGCAGGCGTTCCTAGCGTGGACAAAGGCTTCTCGGTTGGCAATTGTCGGGACTTCGCACCAGAGTCGATGTGCTTAATTTTTATCACGCACCGCACGGTTGCATTCTTGGTTGAACCAGGGTTTGGGGTTGAAGATCCGTCTTGTACCATGAGGAATGTATGAGTCCATACCTAGCTTTATGATTTCGGTTACAGATTCTGCACATGTTGATGGGTCTTGTGAGCGAAAGCAGACATCTTTCCATGGAAATGATAGGTAAAAGTCCCTCAGTTCATTCCATTTGGCTGATCTATAATGCCAGACAATAGAGGTACCAGGCGTGATTTTGGGCGGGGTTGTTTGTTTGGACGTGGCTGAGATGAGTTTATGATCAGATTTACCGAGCGGAGCGGTTATAGAGACTTGGTACTGGTCGGGATGTGTCGTGAAGAAGAGATCAAGAATGTTGGTTTGGTGATTGGGGCTATCGGGTATGCGGGTAGATTCTTCAACTAACTGGGTCACGTTGTGGCTTATCGCAAAGTTCTCAGCTTCTAGACCGGCGTTGTCGGTGCGGTTGGATCTCAGCCAGTTCGCGTTGTGAACATTGAAATCACCCAAAAATATAATCTCTGTGTTGGGGTCGTTAGTTTGCAACAGTTCCAGCGTGTCGGAAAGATGTTGAAAGAGGTTGACGTAAGGAGGGTTCGTAGGAGAAAGATACAGGCAGCAGAGAAATTTTGTTGATTTTTGTAAGGTTAACTTGAACCACATGACCTCTAGGCCGTCCTTTGGTTCTAAGTTATCCTGTCTACAACAGGAAATATCACTGCGAGTGTAAACACAGAGGCCGGTCTTAAAGTTGAGTCTTGTTTCGAGTTCGTACCCGGGACACAAAAGATGCGTATTGTTGGAAGAGGGTTTAATTTGTGTCTCTGTCAAAGCCAGTAAATGAGGCCTGTTAGTTTGCAGGTGGTGGTGTACTGAATTAATGTTAGAGTTCAGGCCTCGAATGTTGCAGAAATCAATTCTAAAGGTGCTTTTTGGGGAATTATCAGCAACCGCAGTTGGAACATGTATTTTTGTTGGACTTTTCATAATTTGGTTTAATGGTTTGATTTAAAAGAAAAATATGAAGAAAAAAAAAAGGCAGAAGAGGAATTATACACCAATTGATGTGGCAGCCTCCCAGAGCGTTACCAATGGGTTGGGGCCACTGTACTACTTGGCGGTCAGCCTGCGGAACTGTTTCAATGCTGTACCCTCAGCCCCAGAGAGGCCTGACTGATGCCTGGATGCTTCCATTCGAATATAAACCAGAACACATTTCACCCGAGCGACCGGAAACTCTGACCAAGTGCCGAAACATGACTAGTCATTTCACGGCACCTATAATCAGAGCGGTGGTGTTTCACCGGGCGATGGAGGGTGAACCATCTACCACCTCTGTTTAGCACGTCAGTGTATTCAGGTTCAAATCCCCGAATATCCAACTTTTTTTAAAAATATTAAAATATGAGAGGGGATGCCTAGTGCGATAGCCTGGTGCCGTTACGCGACCACGCACCCGAAAAGTTCACACCGTGCTATAAGAAGTATCACTTCAAAAATTAATATTTTGTATTAGTCAATATTTTTACTGCTTTTAAATTTTATGATTTTTGTTTAACCCTACGTTAAGCACATTGATTTTAAGTGCGACGGTTGCCGCAGCAATGAAGCTGAAGGAGCAAAGGCAGGTAAGCAACCCATAGAAAAGATTTGGGCAACACTTAAAAATTGGGTTGCTTGTCACAATGTACGTTTTTCCAGTAGTACTGGTTGAACAACTGGCAAGACAAAAATAGAGGAGTGGCAACGTGTACGCAAAGGTGCTCAAAATTATGAGATTTGAGTTTGCTGAAAGAGAACATATACAACAAAAGTGTATCTGATATACAATCGACCTCCTTTAGTTCAGCCAACTTAGCATGAGTTTTACATAAGAGTTATCAGAATAAATTATTCTCTCGTTTACGGTTATTTTTAATTTAGTACAACCCCTAATGACCTCAAAACTATTAATTTATATATTTTTTATTTTCTTTCGCCCAGCTACACTTAACCACCAATCCCACTGAACGAACAAATTAAGCAGGAAAACAATATAATTGGTAGGTTAGAATCTATTAGGTCGCTACGATATGATTCATTTGATGATTGATAGATATCTGCTAAGCCAGAATCGATCATTTGATTTTTGAATGTGATCAAATCGTTTACGAATTACACACCTCTAGACTGTCGACATGTTTCTTTCATTAAAAATTCAAGTCTACTTGAATAAGCAACGACCATGAAATGCTGAGTTGCTCAAATTTAAACTTTTTTGTTTATTGCCAGGTAACAAATTTCTATGCTACTACCTTTTGAGTAATCCCATATTTTGAAAATATTTCAACAAATTAAATACATAAAGAATTCCAATAAACACTCCAATTTCTCTTTTATGTTTTTTATAACATTTTGCATTTTCTTGATTATTTTAAATACAAATATTGGCTCAAGGAAATACAGTACTATATTAGGGAGTACATGTTTTATTGTGGGTATCGGGATTAGCTTTTCTGATTCATTCTTTAATTTTTTTTAATTTCTTTATTTTCAGAAGAGGAAACTTGTGCTCTTTTAGTTTGTTCCTGATTATCAATTTCTCTCTTCACTTCTATCTTCAGCTTCACTTCCTTTAACTACAATTCATTGAACTATACATACATTTGGATTACATTTTACAAATACCTTGCACCTGTACTTATTTTCTCCAATGGCAATACATTAAAATTGCACAATAATGTCTATTTAGCAGCTACTTGAATTGAAACCTGCACAAATCATTTTGTATTTCAAGCAAATAGGGTGAGCTATTATTGTAGCCCATGGGCCTAAGGTAAGATTAATAAAGAAAGTGTCTTAGGTGTAAATATTTCAAGTTCAAGGGTCATTTTCCTCCTTGTGATATAAATGACTCGGAGTGACTTGATATCCAGATATTTAGAAAATATAAAACTCAATTACTATGTTCCTAATTTTGTTATTTTTTTCTTATATTATGTAAGAACCAACCTAATTACAAATTGTACATTTTTCAATAGCTGTTAATATTATGAAAGTTAACTACTATCCCATAGTAACTTCATAAACTGTGTATCCTTACTAATGTTGTCATTTAAACCAAAGGTCTACCTAACATATGTTGGTTAATTTACTAGCAGATCTAATAAAATTTCTAAATAATGCAATTCCAATGCTTGGAGTAATTTTAAAAAAGAAGAATGTTAAAATGGGCATTTTAACATAGTAACAGTTTAAAAAAATTATTTCTCACCTAACATCTACAAGGAGATAATTAAAATATTAGCATTACCTGGATAAAAATTTAGTAACTTCGATTATATTACTAGAATTTTTTGGTTGGTTTGTGGCATTTTTAATATACTGAGCATTACTCTGCAACTGGTTTAAAGCTCCAAGGGCCTCCTAAAAATCACAATTATAAAAAAACATTACTTTTTTAATTATTTAGTCACCTGATAACTTCTTGAATTCATTGTACTTTCTAACTCAAGTGTTCCGCGAGATAAAGTTCTACTAATACCATTAATTATCTGTAAGCATGGAAATTTCATCCTGTTTTACATAACCTTAAAAAAGCACGCTGCTAATGTTCAAATAAGTACACCAGAAAGAGAATTAAAAATTGAAAGTAAACCAAAAGTATTTAAAATTTTACATCACGTTTAATATTTATTAGTTACAATCACATCTACTATTTTAGTTATTTTATTTCTTATCATATTCCGAAACATTTTTGTTAAATACAATGTTCTGAAAATGTTTAAGAAACTTCTGTTCGAAATTTTTGCTCCGTTATCAAAATATTCCCATTAATTTTCAATTTAACGATAGGATAATATAAATGAAGGTAGCTTCTCAATTTTACATTAAAGAACATTTTCTTAATTATAAGAATTTTTTACATTTTCTACTAATTATTTTTTCTTTAAATAAATAAATTTAAAAAATGTAAATGGTAATTTTGAAAAGGATATCATAAACAGATAAGATTATTATAAGTATAATACTGTGGGCACAGTGTGCTGTGGGCCTGTAAAAATTTTTTTAGTCATTTACAAGGCCAAATCGTAGTTCATCACGACCTTAGAACATTTTAATGTTCTAAGTTCACGACTTCACTTCAACCCGAAATTTGGCAACTAATTTTAATTTTAATTTAAGCATATTAAAATTCAAATATCGAAATTTTTCCAAAAGCAGTGTAAAATATAAAACAAAATACATAGCTTTAAATATAATAACATAGTATTGGTATATAGTATTAGTTAATAGTTTTTAATTTTATATGAAAAAAGATACATTTTTGACAAATTGGCAACAAGGCAAACTCGTAGTAAATTCGTAGCTGTTATTTACTGGCGTGTTTATGAATGTGAAAATTTGCTTTTTGACAAGTGAAAAATTATTTTTCTTAACTTTCAAAACATTGGTTCAGTTAAAATATTGAAATATTTAATATTCCCATGTCGGCCATGTTAATAAGTTTTAAGCCTTCCATGAAGTGAACAATTAGCTCAATAAATGTTTATGTTGGATGTTGTATCAAAAAATGGCGATTTTACAATCAATTTTTAAAATATTTTTCAATATGATGCATTAGTTTTTCAAGGATTAAGATGATTCTGCATGATAGTGTGAAGTTTTAATATTAAATGTTTAATAATGGATAATTATTGGTTTTTGTTAACAAACGTAGAACAGACTTGTGTGACAATTTTTACTTGAAAAAATGTCTCGGGGGTACGGAAAATATCGTCGTGGTGGTGGATCTCACGCCAGTTTCCATTTCGATAATTTATTCAAAGAAAATAGCAATAGACCATCAGCTGCTAGATCCGCAGCTACCGTGGGAAAATGGGGGATAACCTCATTTACATCTATACGTACTTTAAATGGTTAGTATTACATTTTTAACTTGTAATTTCAATAAAGACATAAACTAATTGGCAAAGTTAAATAAGAGTGATGTGAATTAATCTTTTTCATTTAAAAGTTAACCTAAATATATTTTTGTTAAAATAAACTAACATTTTACTTGAGCTATACCTAATAGGAGCTTTTTATATTATATTTAATACATTTTTGATCACTTATCTAGGTACTATTTAGGTTTCAAAATTAGTTATTGATTTAATATTTTACACAAATTTAATATGCTTTCCTTTACTTCTACTGTTTTCTCATTAAAAATGTAACAGTCTGGTATATTTTAATTTATTGTGTACTGTAATTAAAGTTAGAGTTTAAATGAAATAACTGATAAGAAGAGTTAATTAATGATTTCTAACTTTTTTGTGATGTAGAAAGTCTGATGTGGATAAGAAAATATTGTTAATGTTAATAATGAAGCATTTAAAAACAGTAACATTTTTGTTTGTGTTATTATAAAATTTCACCAAGTTAAAAATTACAGTTTGTTTATGTCAAGGTGAGGCTGAATGGATATTATTAATAATATATGTAATACTATATAATATAGAAAATAAACAATATCTTAATCATTCTAACTTGTGACTTAAAAGTAGTATAAAAGTAGCAAATGCCAAATAGAAATAAAAGGTTATAAGCTAGGTCTATGTGATTATGATTTGAATGTTTCTGTTTTATCAAATTAATTTTTCTTTATACATAACAGTGAAGTGTCTAATTAAATATAAAATATGTTGTAAAAGGATGTGTCTTCAAATGATGCAAGTTATAGAAAATGTAAATAGAGGTTCAAAAGCAGTGACAAGGAAAAAGAAAGCCTGGCTGGTTTGGCTGACTACAAAAGCCAATCAAAAAACGGAAAGTGTTTTGATTGAGGATGTAAACAAGGCAAGGAATGAGTATAAAAGGTTGAAAAAGAGGTTGTGACAAGAAAGAAGGAGAATGATAAAGATGAATTAGTTAGGTTATCTGGCGATTTCCAGAACAATATTAAAATCTTCTGGAAGTCCATAAGAACAGCCAGAGGTAAAAATACTACCTCGCAACTGGAAAAAATCAGAAACCGGGATGGTAGCATGGTAAAAGGAGAGAAATGCATATTAAAGAGATAAAAGGAATACTTTGAAAGTTTATTTGAGAAAGAGGATACACAAGTACAGGCCCCATTCGGAGACATGAGTGAAAGTTGCAATAAAAGTGAAAATAGTAAGACAGAAATTGTGAAAGTGTTGAACAGTATGAAATTGGGTAAAGCTGCTGGGTACAACAAGATAACAGTTGAAATGCTGAAGGTTGGACAAAGTGTGGTAACTAGTCTGCTGTACCGCCTTTTTAACCTTTGTTGCAGGAGTGGTAGCATACCAGACGACTGGTGCAAGGTCGTAATCGTGCCGCTTTACAAGGGAAAAGGTTCGCAGCAGGACTGTAAGAACTACTGAGTTATTAGTTTACTAAGCATCGTCGGCAAACTGTATGCAAAGATATTGATTAAAAGAGTTAACGAATGAAACAGATGATATGGAATGTGCAAGCAGAATTTAGAAGAGGAAGGAGCTGTATAGACCAGGTCTTTTCATTACGAGGTATAGTCGAAAAATTCTTGGTTAGAAGTCAGAAGGTCCATTGCGCTTTTATAGACTTGGAAAAGGCCTATGACAGAGTGGTAAGAAGTGAATTGTGGTCGACACTGTCTATGTATGGGGTGAGCAGTAGTTTAATACAAGCACTTAAATCACTTTACGAGAATTACACTGGTTGTGTCAGGATAAACGGAGCTTGCAAGGACTGGTTTAACATCGAAAAAGGTGCGAGACAGGGATGTGTGGCTTTGCCATGGCTGTTTAACTTATACATAGATAATTGTCTAAAAGATTTTAAAGAGAGTGGGTATGGATTGAAAATGAATGATTTGATCGTCAAATGCTTTCTTTATGCCAATGATTAAGTCATGGTTAATGTTATGCATAATGCCCTGAAAATCAAAGGGATGAAAATAAATGTAAGTAAAACGAAAGTAATGGTTTTTGAAAGAAAAGAAAGCATGACAAACTGTGAAGTTTTGATTGAGGGAGAAAGAGTGGAACAAGTAAATAAATTTGTGTACTTGGGTTCAAAGTTTACGAGAGATGGAAAGTATGACTATGACATTGAAAGAAGGGTGTTGGCAGGAAAACAAATAAATGGGGCCCTGCATAACTTTATGCACAGCTAGTACGTGTCAAAAAAGGCACATGGGGCAGTGCAGTGTGTTGGTTCCCACCCTTATGTATGGTAGTGAATGTTGGGTTTGGCAAGAGAAGCACGAAAATAGGATTAATGCTGGGAAGATGAGTAGTCTGAGAAGTATAGCTGGATTGACTCGGGTGGATGAAGTAAAGAATAGTGAGATAAGAGAATGCTGTGATGTAAAAGATGTGGTTACAAAGATAGATAAAGGAATGCTTAGATGGTTTGGACACGTAGAAAGGATGGATGAAGGAAGATTGACGAAACAAATTTATAAGGCGAGTGTGAATGGACAAGTCGGTAGAGGTCGACCTCGGAGAACATATCTCGATCAGATCAACATTGTTTTGAAGAAAGGCCAGGTCAAGAGTACCAACAACCGAAGAGCATGTATGAGAGCACTGATGAAAGTAGAGGAAGCAAAAGATGTGTGTAAGAACTGTAGCAAGTGGAAGGAAGTGGTCTCTGTCTACCCCTACTGGGAAAAGTTGCATGTTTGTTACAAAATCCAATATAATATTCTGCAGTTCTAAAATTAAAATACTATGTAAATAACAAATGGTAATGTGTTTAATTTGTTTATTCATTAAAACACTTAAACGATGAACAAATTTTATATTTAGATTTTATTGTATTTATAGGTTTGCGCTCAGAAAATGAAGCTAAACCTGCAACTCAGGATGCAGCTCCCAAACCAAAAAAGTTTTTTAAAAGTCGAAATACTGACCCGCCTGATTTGAGTCCGTCATATTCAAAAACTCCAAATCATTCACCTCCCAAGAAATCTCGCACCACTTACGAGGCCAGCAACAGAACAACAAGAGCTTCATCTCCTCGAAAATTTTTCTCTTCTAAGAGCAGGTATAATATATTTATTAGTACTTACTATCAGTATTTTTAAGCGGTGAAGCATCATTAAAATTATCAATAAATTTATTGGGTATTAATGCAGCTTAGAAATTAACTATCATTAAAGATTTTTGTTAATTATAATTATAAAATTAAAGGCAGGAAAAAGAATCACACAAATACTGTAGAACATTTCCACATTTCCACTGGGTATAAAATAATTCTTTTGGGCTTAACTACATACATTCATTTAGAGCCAGAAAATATTTTAAATTTATTTATTTATTTTATATTTGAAGTACTTCGTTATTTCTGAGGCTGCTGGACAAAGAAATTCTCATCATTTGTTCATTGAAAAGGGCTAGTGGATCAATCAATTTTTACCCACATTTTCGTTGACTATATTCTGAAGAGCTGTATTTTCCTGGCTTTACTACCCTTATACTGTACAGTTTCAATCATTTATGACTTATGATTAGTTTAATCAGTCATTAGAGATAATGGAACTGACTTCCATGTAAACTTTTTCTTCTCTTGACCTTAAACTAAAAGATTAACAAACTAATATTCAAAAATCATTGTTTTAATTATTAATCTATAATATCGTTGAATTTCTGAGATTTTTTTATAGTGAAACCCCCACATAGGAGTTACCTAAGTACACAATAGCACCCTGGATTAAACATGTTGATTCACTTTAAATAAAATCGATCTCCAACTCGATTCAAATCAAACACACTAGAATCGATTCTCGTTTAAATCGAGCCTTAAAAGATCAATTTTTGATTAATCACGACATTTTTAAACATGCCTAATAGAATATTATTGATAATAATTTACTGTAAATACAAGTAATTGAATAGATTTATTATTAAATTAATACACAACATCATGCCTGTATTTCCTCAAAAGGGTAGACAGAGGTGTGTAGTACAGCCACTGTCACCAGTTGTTATACATCCCATATAATAGGGGGTGAGCTTATTGCCATATACCAAGCATAAATCCAGACTACATGCTACTATTGGGAATTTCAAGTGAAAAACCCAATAATACTTTGCCCGATTTAGTGTTGAACACAGGACCTCTTGCTTTATTTTATGTGGTAAACAGAAAAAAATTAAAAACCAAGATACCGCAGCCAGTTTAGGAACTTTACCGATCGGAAAAATCGTTTATTTTACTCTGACGATTTCTCGATTAATCGATTTTTGGATCGACATGCCTACCCTGGATAGGAGTATTAATTTGTTAAAACTAACCTCAAAGTACAGTGTCATTTAATATTACCAGGTGTTCTGTTGGGTATATATGTAATTTTCTAACTAACTTAACATAGATTAACTACGCACAGATGCGAAACCTGGCAAAAGATTAAAGGATTTTTTGATTTATGTATAGACATTTAAATGGGTTTGATTGCATTGTTGCCATTATCGTTGCTCAAATTATTTAATAACGTTTTTGTGTGATTGAGGAGACTTACATCCGATCATCCCGAACACACATGAAAGCTCTTTAAATACACACGAGGATATATAAATTGGTAGGTATTCTCAGGAACTACTCGACATATTATGTCTAGTTAGAATATCTGGCAACTCTGTATTAAGAATTAAAGAAGAAGACAGGTGGGGTTGTTCTATTATTATTGTATGTATTTGTGATTTGTGGTAGAATAATAATTTCTAATTTTTTACTTAGTGGGGTTCAGAATCGAGATGGAAATTACTAAATAATTTCATTGTTCTGCAAAGCAAAAATCAAAGTTGGTTGATTTCCTGCAAACGAAAAGGAACTTCTTCTTCTAATTAGGCATAATACCTGTTCCTCATCGTAACTCGCTTTATGGAGGTAGATTGTCACTCCAACGTTTTCGAGGCCTTCCTGTGCTTTACCTCCCCGAAGGTGATTGATTTATCTCAGGCAATCTTCACTATTCGTTCTTCTGTCATACGTGTGATATGGTCATACCACTCAATTTTTTTACTTAGCACCCAGTCGTTGATATTCTAGATCTGGTACGTTTGTCTGATATCCGCGCTTCTTTCCCTGTCCCATAGTGTTTTTCCAGCTATTCTTCGAATTATCTTCATCTCTGTTGTTTCCATAATTTGGCTTGTTTTTGATGTTTCGGGTCTTGTTTCTGCCGCATATGTCAGTATGGATCTAATAGCAGTTTTGTAAATACGGGCTTTTACTTCTGTTTTCAGGTGCTGGTTACAAAATATTGTGTTGTTGCTTTGATAGCTTGTGCTCTTACTTCTGGTTTTATGTCGCCGAAGCTTGAAATTTCTATGCCCAAGTATCTTAATTTCATTTCTTGATGTCATCAACCACTAATTATCTCAGAGGTGTTTTAGATGTGGTTATTCATTTCATCTTAGATATTGATATTGTCATCCTGAGCGTTTTAGCAACTGTGTTAAATTTATAAAGAAGCCTCTGCAGATCATCTTCATTTTCCGCTATCAAAACTGCATCATCCGCGTAGCATAGGATTTTTACCTCTCGACGTCCCATTCGATATTCTCTTTTCCTGCATACTTGTCTTATTATTTCGTCCATAATAATATTGAATAGTAATGGGCTCATTGAGTCTCCTTGTCGTATACCCCTTGCTATGATTATTGGTTCTGTGAGTTTGTTGTCTATTTTTGCCTGTTTTTGGTTATTTCGGTAAATATCTTCAATAGTTCTAATATCTTCCAAACGTATCCGGTCAAACGCCTTTTTTAGATCTATAAAACAGAAGAATGCTGGTTTATTAAACTGTTTAGACTTTTTGGTTATGTCTTATAACAAACACTGCGCCCGTACATGATCGTCCAGATCTAAACCCTTGTTGTTAATCACATAATGTAATTCGTTTGTTTATTACATTCGTTATCACTTTAGTGACTAGTTTTAGAGTGGACGACAGTAAATTCATTCCTCTGTAGTTCCCAGGCACCTTTTTATCGTCCTTCTTAAAAAGCAGGATTGTACTTGTTCTCCAATCATCGGGAATTTTTTTCTGTTCAAATATTTTTTGCGTTAGAAATGTCAATTCACGAACCAATCTTTCACCACCATACTTGAGGAGTTCTTTAAAAAGGAAAAGGAACTTGTTTCTTTTAAATTTTTCACTAAATCTTTAGACAGTCGAAATATTTTCACAAACATGTTATCATTTTATTATCCTCCAGATTTTGAATAGCTTGTAAAATTTCTATTTCTTCATACATCATTTTCAAGCTGATTAGGAAACTCATAATAAACAGAAAGTTTATTTTATTCAAAAGTGACGGAAGAACTAACATAACCTTACATGAATGATATGTCGAGTGGCTCCTACCCACTCGTCTTCGTGTCTATCGAAATTTGTCTAAAGCGACATTTGAGAATACTGATTTTTGATTTCAATGAACAATTTTGTGATGTCGCATGCGACATTGACCCGACAGACATTTGAGAATCGCGCCCCTGTCCGGTACCTAATCTGTGCCCTTGGTGTGATTATTACAATTCAGATAACTTGTTGACTCAAAAATAAATTTTTAAATCTGCAAAGGGTGTTATTAAAACCTAAACATAGCGCTTTCCAGTTTCAAAACATTATTTGTTAGTTATTTAACATGTTGAAGCAGTATATTAATAGCACATTTCATTTTAGCAGTACTACTACGACAACAGAAAAGACTGTCTTAAGTTCAAATGTAAATAAAAGTAAAAATACCGAAACTACTAAACCACCGATAGTATTAAGGATTTGCAGAGGGAAGAGTCAGCTGGTAAATGATTCCGACGAGTCCGAGAGTACGCCTACACCCTCCAGCACGCCAAGCACTTCAAATGCTACCAGTCCCAGAGCACTCAGGGAGACTACCAGGCCAAGTAATTGTCGAATAACTAGGTAAGTGTTAAAGATTTTATTCTTCTTCCTTTGTATCTTCTATTGGTATAACTGATGGATCTTGAAGATGTGAAGTAAAATTTTTTTGGTGAGAATAAAAAGAGTGAAGGAACTTCATATATACTTACAATCAGGCTAAGTATTATTTAAATTTTATTTGTTGCTGTTGTTCCTACCTGAAATAATCTAATCCAGTTACCAACCATAAAAAATTAAATTATTGTATTATTTTCTTTATATTATAATGCATAACAACTATATTTTTTTTTAATTCTGCTTTTATTTATTGTTATTAAATACATTCAGTTTATTAGTCATTTATAAGATAGACAATTATTACAACAACATATAAGTATAGTTGAGATTATTTAAAATGACTAGAACCCAATAAAAACTGCGGGTTTTAACTATCTTTCTCTGTACTACATCAATCATATCTGCTGGAATTCGCCCATAAGCGAGCAATGACGCACTCTTATGAGGTTTGTTCCAACTACTCGAAAAAACCGTAGAGTAAAATTTACGAAACATTTATGGGACGATCCGTTTTTCCATTTCAACCAAACTTGGAATTCTTTGTGAACTAGTTTCTGAACGGTAATGTCGAATGTAAAAACTGTTTGGTTTGACATGCGCATTGGATATACAGGGTATTTCTAAATTAATGCGAAAAATTCAGGAGGTGATTATCTGTATGATATAATGGATATTTCCTATAACAAAATTTCTTCAGCCACCCTCTTCCGAAATATCACCCCTAAAAGGTGGTGAGTTAAATAATTTTAGTAAAGACAAAAACTTGAAATTTTGTAATTTCCGTGCACTCACAAAGGACTAACCACCGGTATTTTATCAACATTCCTGTTACATTATAAGGTGGTGAAATTAGCATCGTTTTGATGCCGCTGAAAGGAATATGCATCTTTGTGTGGAAAATACACTGCCTCGGCCAATTAATAGGACAGGGGCGATTCATTGGCTACAATCCATAACAATATGATAACACTTCTAGCTTTTTTGTAAAAGATTGTGCTTATGTGTTTGCAAAATCTCTTCGAACAATTTACAATCCATCATTGAACACATTTACATTTCCTGATGTATGGAAAACCTCAAAAATATACACAATACATATTTAAATCTGGAACCATCAGTTAAATAAAAAACTTTCATCCAATCACCCTATTATAAAACTTTGCAAATGCCTTTGAAATCTCAATCCATTATAGAATATTTTCCAATGTGAAAAATAAAATATCTCTTGAGCAACATGGCTTCATATCTAAGAAATCAACTGTCACTAATTTAATGTGCTTTATATATACTGTCAGAGTGTTTTGAATAATCAGTCGCAAGATGATACCATATACAGATTTCTCAGAGGCTTTTGACAAATAGGACCATACTGATATCTAAATTAAATAATCCTGGCTTCAATACTTACCTACTTCTTCCAATCATACCTAAATAATTGGTCACAATATGTTGCAGTGGTGCACTCCAGGAAATCTTCTCTTTTTGTTATTTGTAAATGAAATGAACAAATTATCTCTCAAAATACAGAAATGTCGCTACTCTAGTTACACTCTGAAAATCAAACCAGTGAAATTCACTTACTCAATAAATCAAACATGTTTGAGTCAGTGTGATATAACAAAATATTGTTAAACAGTTTATTCCAATCTTTCTATACAATAAGTTTATACTAGATAAATCACTTAGATATTCACAAACTTTATACAATCTTTTCAAAACTAAAACTCTTTCCCGGCCAGTGTCCTTAAATGCACCCAATAAATTATCTCTCCTTCTTTCTGACAGTAACGCGATTATTCTTGCCGCCCGCGGCTACAAATCATCCGCTCTTTTGATGACACCCAAAAAACCGTACCGCGCCCTCCGGCTAGACAATGGTACAGGGGCGGACTTCTTAATCGCAATCCGTAACAATATCTTGGTATTAATTTTAATTTGAAATTGAGTTTTAACAGAAATGATCAAACACATATTATCAGTCAAAATAATGCTTGGCCTGATTTTTAGAAACTGTAAAGACTTCAAAAAATCATTTCTTTACCTCATATTTTTATTATTATTTTATTATTACGAACCTCTTCCCTTATGGTCTTGTTCTTTAACTGTGCTCTGTCAATTTTGTTAATGAAAAGTTTCTTATTGACTTTTTTCAATCGTTCTGACTATCTTGCCTTCCGTTTCAGCATTTTACTTCCAGGTATACAGTCTTCTCGAGGGCAGTTTGAAGTATGTGCTTGTTATCCCGAAATCGTATTCCTGGCAGCATTGAACTAATCTTTCCTGTTGAATAGTCCATAGTCTCCTACGTTTTTGTGGCAGCTACCTTTGCCTACTTTAGTATTAAAATCGCCCATAACTATTGTCTGGTCTGAACTTTTACTGACAGTAGGTTAGGTTAGGCATCATGTGAGTGGGGCGTGGTCGCCCCTCCACCGCGACCCTTAGTAGGTCTATTGTGGCTCACCCCTAGATGCTACAGTTCACCGCACAATCCAGCCCTTCTTACGAAGTTCATGGTTGTATAGGGTGAGATTTTTTTGAAATCGGTAGGTTCTAGGTTGGTGTAACCAAATATGTTGAACCTTATTCTTCCCAGGCCGGGGCATGAACATAGTATATGTTCAGCAGTTTCGTCTTCCACGCAGCAAAACCGACAGTCCGTTTGTTGGTTCAGACCTATCTTTCTGAGGTGGTATCTTAGACGACAGTGTCCTGTAAGCAGTCCCGTTAGAATACGCAGATCATTTCTGCTCCATTTTAGGATCTGCTTAGTTGTGTTTCTCGAGGGTTTAGGTATAAACGCCTTCGAGTGAGTTAACCCTGGTATATCAGACCAGTACGTGAGTATTTTCTTCTCCGCCCAATCCGAAATAATTGTTTTGGTGCCACTTGTGGTAACTCCAAAAACTGGTTCTGGTCCAGTGAACGCAGATTCGGCCCACTGTTTTGCAAGGGTGTCGGCTTTTTCGTTTCCCTCCACTCCCTGGTGATCAGGTACCCACAGTAGGGTCACCCTGTTGTTCGCACCAAGGTACTCCAAGAATTCGATGCAATTCCATACAAGTTTAGAATTTATCTTGTTGGAGCTCAGTGCTTTTAAAGCAGCCTGGCTTACTGAGAGTAAGGGCATCATTGAGGTGTTTGTAAAACTTTTCCAGATCTTCTTCACTACTGCTGGATGTTGGGGCGTATACTTGGATTATGTTGATATTGAATGGCTTTGAGTTGAGTTGTAAAATAATTACTCTATCAGATATAGGTGTAACACTTTTAACTGATTTTGCTATATTCTTTGCTTGTATAAATGCCACTCCGTTGTAATGGTGCGCTTTATCATTGCCAGCATAGTAAACCTGGTATTCATCAATATTGCACTCTCCAGTACCGGGCCACCGCATTTCGCTAACTCCTAGCACGTCTATCTGCATTCTCATTTACTTAATGGCATTGTGTATTTTGTATGTTTTATACATCCTTCTGACGTTCCAGGTAGCTACCTTCATTTTTATGGTGGTCTCGTTGCTTCTGTCTGTCTCTCTTCAGTATTATCTTGTCTTCATTCAATACCTTCCCCCCCCGGAGAACCGATCAGGGGAATTACTCCGGAACTTAATTTTGCAGCGAACATTGAAGCCATGTTGATTATAATAGGGGTGACAATAGAGTGACATGTTTGCAACCGCCCATTTTGGGTGCAGACGTTGCTGGTGTGTGCCTCAGTTGATCCGCGGGTGCTTATTTGGTAAACCTTATTCGCACCGGTCCTGTATATCTACATGATCTTTCCCTATCTGCCATTGCATCATTTTCTTATACTCAATTAATTATTTTTCAATAACATTTAATTTCTATGTTTCACATCTGCCAGACGTCTCGTGACGGCTCACTTTTTTTTACTTTTACGGCGAAACTATTTTTATTTAGATGAAACTTTGTTCTTTATTTCTAAAAATATTTAATTCTGACAGTATTATGATAAAAAATTGGGAAAAAGTTGAAAAATCTATAAGGTCAAATAAAATTCCTATCATCTTATATACATGATTTATTTTATACAACATTCTTATTTACATTTTGAAATTATTTTTAATACTCTCTTACAATCTGAATCACATGTTTTTTCGTCTTCGGCTCTAGCTAAAATATTAATATATTTTTCATTCAGTTTTACAGCTCTTTTTGCATTATCATTGACTACTCTTAATTGTTATAAATTGATTAAGTCCCAAAAATTATTAAAACTAGAACCAAATATGTGTTATGCAATACACTATTTTCTTTTTTTTAAGTTTGTTTCCACCTTTTTACCATAATACCGTCAGAATTAAATATTTTTAGAAATAAACAATAAAGTTTCATCTGAATAATAATTTTGCCATGAAGGGAAAAAAATCTAAAAATTAACAATGCGTTCAATTTAACCTTGAAGGAGTGAATTCATTCATCAAAAAAGCATAGGAAGCCTTTTTTGTAGAGCGATCAATTTTCCACAACGAATATGTGTTTTCCATTGCTGTATATTCACTTGTTCAAGGAAAAAAAAATTAATTGTAAAAAGTGGCATAATCCCATGTAATTTAATAATATAATAATATTTATTTATTTCAACCATTTAATTACAAATGCTACATAGAAAAACGAAACATTTTAAGAGAATAAATTTATTTTAACAATTAACAAATCAATATACGAGGATAGTTCACAAATTGTTGTCCCTAACATAAAAGCAAACACATGAAAAAAATGAAACTAGTTTATTTTTCAACATAGTCAGCTACAAAGTTTATGCACTTGGATTATCGGTGTTAAAGTGTTTCAAACCTTTTGAAAAAAATTCAGAACTTTGAATCTTCATATATTCATCTACCGCCGACATCACTTCGTTATCATTAGCAAAGCGGATTTCACGAAGATGTTCTTTTAATTTTGGGAATAGATGGTAGTCTCTGGGAGCCAAATCTGGAGAATAAGGGGGTTGTTCAAAAATTTTAAATCCCGCATTGTGAATGGCAGCCATTGCAACACAACTTTTGTATTCACCTGTTATGGTGTGCGCACGCGGTAAATAATCCACGAAAATAACACCTGCAAAATCCCATAAAACTAGCCATAATCTTACCAGCTGATAGGACAACACGAAATTTTCGAATCCTTGCTTTGTTTTTTGGATTCTGGATCAAAGGGATAAACCCATGTTCCGTTGACCGTAAGAAATTTTTGCTTAAATTTATCAGGATTCCTGTTAATGATCTCCAAATTTGTCTCCACTGCAACCTGGCGAACACGCTTCTGGTCTGTCGTCAGCATTCGTTGAACCCAACGTACAGATAGTTTTTTGAGACTCAATTCCTGATCTAAAATTTTGTCATTTTTGTCATTTTGTCTCTGCTATAGCCTTGACAGTAATTCTTCTGTCATTTAATACCATGTCATGGACTAAATTTACATTTTCTTTGGTCACCACAGTTTTGGGGGCTCCTGCACCTGGTGCATGTTGACAGGACTCTCTTCCCAGTTTGAATACTCGTGACCAGTTCTTGATTACCTGGTACGAAGGGGCAGAGTCACTCAATACTTCTACCATGTCCTTATAAATGTCTTGCGGTTTTTACAGAGGTACTTTATCGCCCCTCTTATCCCAATTTTGTCCATTTTTATAAAATCACATACACCTTAATGGAAAAAAAAATAATATTTAACATGCAAGAACTGATGCGCTGATGCTAATTGGCACACACTAATGTCATACAATAAGCTTTTGCCTAACACTATTTGCATTTGTCATTCAACGCCAACTCTGTTAGGGACAAAAATTCTTGAACTATCCTTGTATCTTTGTATGCAGTTTGCCGACTATGCTGAGTAAACGAATACCTTGGTAGTTCTTACAGTCCTGCTGTGAACCTTTTCCCTTGTAAAGCGACTCTTTAAGATCCGTATTAACAAATTAATACTAATAAAAGTGCTGTTTTTGGTATTGCCTTTGTGCATTATTCTCCTCAGAAAAAAATGAACGTTTATCTACAAATTTTTGAATGAATCTTCATTTAGATAACGGTGTATCCAATATTATCTAAATCCTAAATATACTCTGTTTACCTACGATTGTGCGTATAAACATTCGCCCCACTCAACCAAGTACATTTATTTCTAATGTTTAATAATTTTGTTCTACTTTTGTTTCGTTGTCGATAGTCAATTGATAAAATCGTAATTTTTTATTTGATTATTCTAATTAAAAAATTCACGATAAAAAAAAATTGCGTTGGCGAGATACATATTTGGAATTCAAGGTCGTACACCTCATTTGATGACTAGGTTAATATCGTTTATACAAAGCAAAATCCGATGCACGTCACAGTTACGCACCGTTGTCAAATTGTCAGAATTATGGAAGAATCTAAAAACTATAGAAAGTTTAAAGTCATGTTTTTACTTGAAAATCTTCCCATTTTGAATATGAAACCAATTTTTTGTCTGAAAGGAACATTTTTACGAATAATACACAAATGGTACAAACCAACCAAATTGCGCTCATGAGCTTCATGCAAGATCGCTCCTTACATGTGGCAGTTGACGGTATTTCTTCCGATGCGTTAAAAACCAATGACGGGGTCCCCCAAGGTTCCATCCTGTCCCCCACCCTATTTCTTTTACACATCAACGACCTCTTAAAAACCACCACGAACCCCATTTACAGTTTCGCAAACGACAGCACACTTGTCTTAACTTTCACATTCTATCGATCACTTTCGGTGAATGATACAAATAGATTCAGGCAGGAACAGGTTGAATCCATCAATAAAGATCTTGAAGCAATCGTCGAGTGGGGAAACAAAAATCTTGTTCAGTTCAACGCCCAAAAAACACAAAGCGCCACGTTTTCCAAGAAAGTGAATTCCTCAAATCATTCCATCACAATGTTCGGAAATACCCTTGAATCATGTCCCTCCATCTCGATTTTGGGAGTCACGGTGTCTAATAATATGCCTTGGCATGTTGCTAACATCGCAAAGTCAGCAAGCCAGATGCTGGGTTTTCTGTGGAAAGCTAGACAGTTTTTACTCCTGATCAACTGTTGACGTCGTCCAAGGCTCAAATCTGACCTCTACTGGAATATTGCTCGCACATTTGGGGTTCAGCACCAAAGCATTCTCTTCGTCTTCTACACTCCATTCAGAAAAGGGCCAGAAAGGGGTTGATAAATAGCTCGACTCTCACAGATACCCTTCACCCACTAGAACATAAAAGAAGAGTTGCATACCAGACATTACTCTACAGATATTTCCATGGCAGATGCTCCAGAGAAATAAAAACTCTTGTACCACCACTGGCCACATTCGGCCGAAGAACTCGGCACGCTGATCAGTCTCACCCATTTACTCTCGAGATTGACACTACAACGACCAATCTCCATCAAGAATCCTTCTTGTAAAGGGCTGCTACGGAATTTCACAAGCTTTCAAAATCAGTTTTTCCAGAGAACTATGACCTGCAACTTTTCAAAAAGCGGGTCCACAATCATCTCCTTTCTATAATCCCTCCCGCTTCTAATAGTCGCAGTTTAGGTCTACCCATTTGCGACTATCTTCAGTAAAAAAAAATTAAAAGTTAAACGTGAAACAAACTGTGAACGTAACCAAAAAACCACCGGACTGAAAAAAAACTAATTAAAGTGACAAGTTTGCATTTTGTTCAACAAGGCAGCCAACTGCGTATGTTTTGAACTTTATGGAAATGTGCCGTGGGCGCACGGAATTTTATTTGTTTAGTTGAGTTCCTATTTTTAAGGTACCAATAAAAACAAGTTTCATTATATTATTTCATCCTATTTGTAAGTAAACAGTACAGCAGCATAAACTGTTGTGGAACTAGTACTTTAATAAATTTATTCTGCAAAAATGTGAGCACGCCTATGGATGTTGGTCAAACTGAATATATTTCAATAGGTGGTGTCACTGCTTTGAAACATCTACGACACTGATGACATGCATAGGATTTTGTTTTGCATTTACTTTAAAAGTCGTCGCAAATAGCAGTGTTTATTTATTTAAATTGTTTATATCTATGTACAAAAAACAACAATATTGGTCGTAGGAATGATTAGATTTCATTATGGATTAGTATTATTAGTGAATCGATAATGAAACTGCTAATTATTCAATAATTTTTTATTCAACCAGTAATGCACAATGCTTGTTCTACTTTCTTGGTTAATGCTGATAAATTTTTCTTCTAAGGTGAGTATTTAAAGAATGATGAGATTGTTTTATAAATAATCTCACTATTTTTAGCTGTAACAATAATATGTTTACAAATACTTTAACTAAAATTAAAAATGCAATTTGCACAGATTATTCTTTTCTTTTTAAATAATTACTCCAAATTAAAATGACCGATTTTTTCTTTCACATTACTTGTATCTCGATAATTTATTTTTCTAGCAAAGCTAGTTAGTCTGTGACGAACAAACTGGAATCTTTTCACTTTTTACCTTTAAAAGTCCGAAATGGTCAACGGAGAAGATAATGGGGGAGACCACTAAATTTTGGATACAGCATAATCGTAACATTTATGCTTAAACACTTTCATATAATGTAATTTTATATTTTTTATTCAATCTGTAGTATGAATTACCTATTTTTCATTTTAAATATAAACGTTTATGTGCCATTTGTATAGGTTGCTCTCATTAGTGTGACGTGCTAGTCCCTACGCTTCCATCGACCTTGAGCTGACCAGTCGTAGGGACTTGTTTCATCATAGTAAATCCATGCATATCCGTGGTCATGAGGTTTCGTGTCTTACAGAAACAGATAATGTTAGGGAAAGAAATGTTGCAATAACTTTTTTAACACAGCAAAAGCGTTCTATTAGAATGTTTAATGTGCAAGCTCCGCCGCCAGACGACAGCAGTACGCACCTCACGTCATAGCTGCCGACCAATACTTTCATATTTTACGTTTGTGTCGTGTGTGTGTGTGAGAGAATATTTGAGTCAGAGAATTTTATCTGTGTACTTAGCTGTAAGCGCGGCATAACCTATTTCGCCTATTACTCGGTGAGTATTGGTCGGCAGCCATGACAGGGGAGGCGCGTGCTGCTGCCGCCTGGTGGCGGAGCTTGCTCATGAAATATCTTAATACGAGATCCCTGTGAAGTTCCACCCCCACTATTAAAAATTCGAAATTTTTTTTAGAGTTATGTGTTCTGTTGTAATAGTTCTAGAGTTTCTGATAGGTGTTAGGAATCGTTCTGACCTTTAAAGGGTAAAAAAATTAATTTTTCAAAATAGGGGGGCTAACTTCACGCTCCTCCCCACTTTTGAAAAAGTGAATTTTTTTTCGGAGTTCTGGGTAGATTTAGCATAGTTCTAGAGCTCCTGATGCTTTTCGAAAATAGTTCCGGCGAATTTAACCCCAAAAAAAATTTCGAAAAAAAAACCCGTCCCACCACTTTTTTAAAAATCAATTTTTCTTCCGGCCATTTTGTTTGCTTCAAAGAGTTCTAAAGTTCTACATAAAAGAAATTTCGAAAAATTCAAAATCCAAAAAAAAAACAGCATTTTAAAAAATGTAATGTAATAGGAAATTTTTCATCACAAGTTCCAGGAGTTCTGTTCCTTCCCCAATGAGTTCTACCAAAAAGTCCTACAACATTTGTTGATCAATTTAAAATCCAAAATTCTACGAGACTTAGTTACAAAAAAAATTTGATTTTTAAAATTTTTAAAGTTGTAGAAGTTCTCTCCTTCTCCAAAGAAATCTACCAAAAAATGCTATTTTTTTTGCATTTTGAATTTTTCGAAATTTCTTTTATGCAGAACTTTAGAACTCTTTGAAGCAAACAAAATGGCCGGAAGAAAAATTGATTTTTGAAAAAGTGGTGGGACGGGTTTTTTTTTCGAAATTTTTTTTGGTGTTCAATTCGTAGGAACTATTTTCGAAAAGCATCAGGAACTCTAGAACTATGCTAAATCTACCCAGAACTCCGAAAAAAAATTCACTTTTTCAAAAGTGGGGAAGAGCGTGAAGTTAGCCCTCCATTTTGAAAAATTGATTTTTTACCCTTTAAAGGTCAGAACTATTCATATAACCTATCAGGAATTCTAGAACAGAACTCAAAACTCTAAAAAAAAATTTCGAATTTTTAATAGTGGCGGTGGAACTTCACAGGGATTAATACGAGTCTTTCTTTGTTGTTAATACTTACCTGACTTTCTAGTTAATTTATGAATGAACGTTGAGTTCACTAAAAAAGATTTATTGTACTTGTGCATCCCTAAGTTTTATTCAAACATTTAGAATTATTGCATTTACTTTCTGTGGAAATTGTGTCCTCAAATGTTTATTTCTTTAGACCAACTTTGAAAGATTATCGATCTTTATAAATATTACTTGATAATACTTGTGGCATTATTTCTGTTTTAGTTTTCATGTTATTTATAATAAATTCTGTGTTATTAAATCATGTTAGGGTCATGTTATATTTGTGTGATTTTTTTAGTTTGTTTTATGTCTCTTAATTCCTGGGTGGTTTTTGATAATCCTTATCTAACTACTTTACTACTTTATCACGATGTAGCTGAAACAAACTGTTTATTTCTGTCAGTTTAGTCGATGTGTACGGATACGTTTTATCGCTCAACTATTTTCTCGAACAAATATGTGGTTTGTAGATATTTTTTTATTTGCATCGTTTTATCTTTACCTGATAAAAATTAGTTTAAATTTGGAGATTACAACTGTATTGAGCTGTATTAAAAATTATAAACACACGTTAAAAATATTTTGTCATTGTAGGTAAAAACGAATGACCAATCATATCTAGATTGCTAGTCTAGAACTAAATACAATATTATTAATTTTTAAAATGCAATAGTCGATTTGTGTCAACTTTCTTTTTTTTTTTTAGTTTTTAAGTGCTACATTTATTTTTATATCGTCGATAAGTGTGTGAGTATTAGTACAAGACTAAAAGAATTATTGGCACATTCTGGAAAGGGACTGTAGTTTAGGTTGCATAGTCTATGGTTGTAAGTGTTAGTTTGTTAATATACAGGACTTAAGAATATAAAATTAGGATTTTATGGAACAACACCACAGCATGTTCCACAATCTAAAGGCTATCTCTACAAATGACCTTTTCAGTTGGGAAATCCTAAATGTCTGGAATTGTAGTTATAAAGATTCACGCAATCAAAGACCCTTGTAGTCCTTATTAGCTCATTTTGGAAAGGGACTGTAGTATAGGTAGCATAGTCTATGGTTGTGAGTACTAGTTTGTTGATACAAGGATTAAATAATTTATAGGTTAGCTAGTTATTATTTTGTTACCGTTCACCAAGCATAAAATATTCTGCCAGTATTCTACCATTCTGATCGCATTGTTGTTGGCTGTAATGAGGTCAATGTTAGAACAAGAAGGCACCAAGTTCAGGGCAAACAAGTAGATGGGGCATATATTGTAATAACCAACATAGGCATTATCACCATTTGGAGAGATACCTCATTGACCCAGATTGTATTTACATCTGCCAACTCTCACACTCAATCTATTCAGTGGTTTCCAAGTACTGTATGGAAATTCAGATCTACCCGAGATTTTTTCTTTAACAACCAAAATTTGTTGTGAGGTAGTTTCTTTCCAGAATTCCAGTCTTTTGTTCTCAGGATATGTGACTAGCGAACATAGTTTTCATGAAACTCCTGGATTTCAGACTCCTTGGTTGATAAGGATGGTTATAGAGAGGTTGCTTTGGGTCAATTTCAGTAATATAGGTTATAATCTATCTGTAAGAATGAGGAAGGTACATTATCGCTCCATGATGGGCCAGCCAATGAGAAAAGTTTTTGATATCAAGGTCATTGATCAGTCTTCTAGAGGGAATTCAGAAGCTTGAGAAAAATGTAGACCCAATGTCCAAACTAGGAAAACACTATACCCGACTTGCTCTTATTTGAGCTTCTTACAGACTTGATAAATTGGTAGACGAGAAGTATTTTCTGGCTCTACACCCACGTACATGTTAATACCTACCTATGTCTTGTGAGATAGCTACGCCCTACAAGTGGAAACCTTTATTGTTGGGAAGATCTTACTCGTACAAAAGTTTCTGAAGGTTCTTAAGGTTTTGTTTTTAAATAATTGATATTGACCAAGTTCCCGATTGGGTTATTGTAAATATCTAAGGTTAAGGGGTTGCCGATTAAAGACATTTGTTATTTGATGCTAAACCAGCATTTGGTTTAAATATTTCAAAGTTGTAATGTCTGTAAAACCATGGGTTGTATTTGATGAATGTGAGATCGTTGATGTTAACAAGAAACACTGATCCTTGTGGGGCTCCTGCATTGGTATGGTGGTGTTCTGAGGTTATGTATGGCCGTAATTGAAAAAATTGCTGAAAAGTGTCCCATCAAAATGTTTGATAAATATAGTTTTTAAATAGTTGAAGAATAAAATAGTAAGGAAGAAATACAAATTTTAAATCTGGATGAGTAGTGTTAATAAAAGTTGCACGATGTGAAGGTGTATACATTTTTTTATGTAGCCAAAAAAGATAATAACGTGGAGATACTTTTAAAAATGTTATACAACGCACTAATTAAGAATTTGTTAGAAAAATATTTAAGTTATGGAAGTGATAACAACTTAGAACTATTTACCCCCATTTTAGTAAATACGAACAATATTTTGTATTTTTGTATCACTGTATATTCTCACAATATTGTCATAGTTATGGCTCTTTTTCACTAAAAATTCGTACATCTTCATAAGTTTTTCAAACGAATAAAGACTGAAAAATATGGAACAGTAGTTTCTCAACAGTAATGTAAAAACTGCTGGTACTGACATGCGCATTTGTATATGATCAGCTGTCGCTGACATTTTTTTTATTGGTCATGTTGTGAACCAATAATAATTAATAACTTATAACCAATACATACATATAGTCACGCCTTTTTCCCGTAGGTGTAAACAGATACCACTTGCTACGGTTCTTACACACATCTTTTGCTTCTTCTACTTTCATCAGTGCTCTCATACATCCTCGTCGGTTGTTGGTACTCTTGACCTGGCCTTTCTTTAAAACAATCTTGATCTGATCGAAATACGTTCGCCAAGGTCGACCTCTACCGACTTGTCCATGCACACTCGCCACATCTTTTACACCACAGCGTTCTCTTATCTTACTATTCTTTACTTTATCCAACCGAGTCACTCCAGCTATACTTCTCAGACTACTCATTTTCGCAGCATTAATCTTTTTTTATACCCAACATTCACTACCATATATAAGTGTAGGAACCAACACACCTCTATGCACAGCCAGGCGTGCCTTTTTGACACTTTCTGGCTGTTCATAAAGTTATGCAGTGCCCTATTCATTTGTTTTCCTTTCAACACCCTTTGCTCAATGTCACTGTCATACTTTCCATCTCTCGTAAACTTTGAACTCAAGTACACAAATTCATTTACTTGAACCACTCTTTCTCCCTTAATCAGAACTTCACAGTTTGTCATGCTTTCTTCTCTTTCAAAAACCAATGCTTTTGTTTTGCTTACCTTTATTTTCATCCCTTTGATTTTCAGGGCATCATTCATAACATTAACCATCGCCTGCAACTCCTTCAGATGACGCTAATATGACTTGATCATCGGCGTAAAGAAGGCATTTTACGATCAAATCATTCATTTTCAATCCATACGCACTCTCTTTCAAATCTTTTAAACAATCGTCTATTTATAAGTTAAACATCCATCGCGAAGCCACACATCCTTATCTCACACCTTTTTTTATGTTAAACTAATCCGTGCAAGCTCCGTTTATCCTGACACAGGCAGTGGAATCCTCGTAAAGTGCTCGTATTAAACTACCGGTCACCCCATACATAGACAATGTAGACCACAATTCACTCCTCACCACTCTGTCATAGGCCTTTTCCAAGTATATAAAAGCGCAATAGACCTTCTGAATTCTAACCAAGAATTTGTCGACTATACCTCGTAATGAAAAGAACTGATCAAGGCATCTCCTTACACTTCTAAACATTGCTTGCACATCCCATATCATCTTCTCAGTTTCATTCGTCACTCTTTTATTCAGTATCTTTGCATGCAGTTTGCCGAATATGCTGAGTAAACTAATACCTCGCTAGTTTTTACAGACTACTGCGAACCTTTTCCCTTGTAAAGTTGCACGATAACGGCCTTGCACCAGTCGTCTGGTACGCTACCACTCCTCCAACAAAGGTTAAAAAAGCGGTACAGCGGACTAGTTACCAAGCTTTGTCCAGCACTCAGCATTTCGACTATTATCCTGTCATACCCAGCAGCCTTACCCAATTTCATACTGTTTAACACAATTTCCACAATTTCTGTCGTACTAATTATACTTTCTTTGCAATTTTCACTCATGTCAAATGGGGCTTGTTTTCTCAAATAAACTTTCGAAGTATTCCTTCCATCTCTTTAATTGGACTTTCAGAAGAGTTTAATGTAAAAAATACTCCTTGTTAAACTTTTGTACTTTACTTCAAATGAAATTTTATTGCAATTAGTTTGTAATAATTAGTAGTACTTTACAACAGGTCAACGAGTAGCTGGGTTGTTGAAAGTAAATGTAATCAAGATCAAAACTAGTTATGCCGGACTTGCAGAACAAATCACTTCATTTATTTTATAATGTTACAGTTGGATGTAAAGATGTACCCAAATTCCTTAATAGTATACTTTTTGGCTCATAATCAAAATAATTAAATTTAAAATTGTTTACAGTTGGTTACCCCAGTAGTTTTAATCTATTTCCGAAATATTTTATGAAATTAACAATAATAATTAATTAATTGACATTCAGATATATCTTTCAAAACCTGTTAATACTGTATGTTCGGAAGATTATTGGAGACAACTAAAAGTAAAACAATTCATGGAATAAATGAATTAATGATTGAATTAAAGAATTTATAAACTATTCTTCACATAGGTTGTTAGTCGATTACATAAAATGGTCACAGATAGGATAAAGTTAAAGCAAGCGCATAGATTCTATCCAAACAATCCCGAATGTCGTACAATAGCCTGAAGGTTGGAACAAACCTTATATTAGAAAAGAAGCTTTCAGTTCAGTGAATTAAAATAGGTCTTTCCTAAATTCAAAAGCTGTTTTAAATCGACAAATTTAAATATTTTTATTTTTCAATTATTTTAAATGTACTTATTTTATCGATAAAATGTTTCAGATCTGCACGTCGTAGCATGCAACAAGATCCTAGTAGTTCGCCTGCTACTGCGGACACTCCCTGTGAATTTTCTCTATTTACGAGTCCGAAAAACGATAGCGATCTCTCTCCGCAGTACATTCCTGCCGAAAAATACGAGTTGGAACGCAAAGCAATGTACGATAACCTCTTAAGGCCAAATTCGCCCAAAGAAACCAATACGCAGTCGAACGAACGGTACGATGATAAACCGAATTCTGTAGAAGAAAATACTAATACGACAGAAATTGCCAAAGAAGACAAAAACGAAGAACAAGAGGAAAACGCTGGTAAGCAAACCCTTTATAGTTAGTAGGCTTACTGCTGCCTGTTTAGGCGGCTACTCACTACGCGGTACTTGGCAAGTACCTTGACTTGACAGTAGTTTGGAAAGTACTTAAACAAGTGAAATTAAACTGTACACACTACGTGCCTAGTAGTCGATTGTGTATAAATTCGGGAAGTTAAAGTCGTCGTGAACGCAAGCTTTGTGATTCAATGTTGTAGTAGATTAATATTTATGGAGTCGGAAAGTGATGATTCTATTGAGGCTGCTGCATTTGTTGTCATGAGTTGCGGATCTTCTTTTTCTCATGCGTATCCATTACTGAATGTTTGCGACCACATTTTCCATTTTATTCCGGTCTTTTAATGTATGTATTAGGTCATCTATTGTTCTCAGTCCGGTCCATTGTCTTACATTGCGTAACCATGACATCTTTTTCCTTCCCATTCCTTTCTTACCTTCGTACCTTCCTTCGATAATTAGCTGTAATAATTGGTATTTTGTGTTACGCATTATGTGTCCTAGGTACGCTGTTTTTCTTTTCTTGATTGTCGTTAGTAGTTCTCTGTCTTTCTTCATCCTTCTAAGAACGTTCTCATTTGTTTCTCGTGCCATTCATGGAATTTTAAGTACTCTGTGGTATATCCACATTTCAAAAACTTTCAGTTTATTCATTGTAGTCGCTTTCAAGGTCCATCCCTCTATTCCATATAAAAGTACTGATAAGATTTAACACTATAAATCTTACTCTGAGGTTCAAGTCAAAGTCTGCGTTTGTGAGAACGCTGTTAAAATTTCACAAACGCACTTCGAGCTTGTTCTATTGACATTTTATGTCCTAATCGGATGTCTAGTATTCATTAAGCCATGTTCTAAGATATTTGAACTTGTTTACACGCTCAATTGGCTCGCCTCCGTGTGTTATACTGGAGTTTCTGAAAGTGTTAGGTTTACGGGTCACTATCATGTATTTCGTTTTTTTCGTATTTATTTCAAGGCCCATTCTTTTACAGTGTTCTCCTATTACATTGACTAGGTGTTGAAGATCATGCATGTTATTAGAGATTAGAACGATATCGTCCGCATATCGGATGTTATTAATCCACACCCCGTTAACTTTGATGCCCATCTCAACATCCTTCCTGAAAAATATGTTCGGAATACAGATTAAACACCAAGGGTGAGAGAACACATCCTTGACGGACTCCTCTACGAATTTCAACTGTGTTAGTTGTCTCACCATCAATTTTAATTTGGGCTATTTGGTTTAGATATAGATTTGCAATACATCAGATATCTTTTTGGTCAATATCCATCCGCCTTAGAATTTGCAACCATTTTTGGTGTAACAGTTTTGCACAAGTACTTGCGTTGCAACCAAGGCTTCTCTCGTGCCCATACCTTGTCTAAACCCAAACTGTGAGTCACTGATGGTTTGTTCGCATTTTCTAAATATTCTCAGGTGTATGATCTTTAGGAATAGTTTTAGGGTGTGACTCATGAGACTGATAAGCCTATGCTCATCACATTTCCTTGCATTGTTCTTTTTTGGTAAGGGTATAAGGCCACTGGGCAGGATACTGGCCAGTTTCATAAATTTTGTTAAGGAGTTTCTGAAGAACTTCAATGCCTCTATCATCTAGAAGTTTAATTAATTCTGACAGAATATTCCAGCTGTTTCTTTCACCTTTTTATGTAGCTGTGGATACCTTTTATTAAATAATAAAAAAAAAGTCAAAAAAAGGAGGTTCATCGGCACCGGCACCGCTACTTGCACTTTCTTTAACTTTGGCTAAACAGTTTCTAAATTTTGCCATTAACGATTCCTTTTTTTTTCTCTAAATTCACAATAAAAATTTCTTCAGAAAACTCTGCTTGGATACGTTTCCAGGCATCATGGACCTCGTTTCTGTTTTTATGCAAAACTCTCACTACTCCACTCCATTTTTACCACCAATAAAACAATCAAAACTTGTCTCGACGTGTGCCAAGTAATGTAGCTCGACGACTTGACTACTTGCAATGTGCTGCTCGCCTCCTTTGACATGAGACGATTTACCGACAGCCGACGGGAAGTACAAGTATCGACTTGGGTATAAGCAAGTCTTCATACACATTAGGGTGGATCAAAAATACTTGGTGTGAAATAGATGCTCTGTGATAAGATGTTACGAGAAACAAAATCTCAAATTTTTATCTTAATATTTTGTACTGCCCCAGGGGTGGTAAAAGAAAAATATATTTTTCACGAAAAAAATTAAAATTTTATTTTAAAGTAAATTATTACAAACAGAACATTTAAACAGAAATCTAAACTAAAATAAACTTCATAAAAGTACTACAATCGTATAATTGATGGTAGTCAGCACTCAGTCAGCAGCTTGATATTCTTTTTTTGTATTAAACGAAGGCACTATTCTCCTTTATTCGATCTTCGCTCTAATGAAACCTTCTCTATTTGATAAACCACATACAGCTATCGATGCTTTTGTTACAGTTTTTACGTGTCTCTCTACGGCTTGAGTGTGACATGGTAAGCCCTTTACAATAGGAAGCAGCTGATTTAGATCAATAGTTTTTTGTTGTATGCAATTTAAAATTTCATGATCTATTAAAGCTTTTGTCACTGGAGGTTCAGTGAGTTCAATATTTTTCCAATCTACCAAGCCAATATAATATTTTGCTCAAAATTAAATTTCGGCAAAATATTATTACAGAGTTTGGAACATTCTCTGTTGTTAAATTTTTTCTAGCTTTCTATGATTCTCAATGATAGCTCTCCTATTTCATATCGTGAGTCGTGTAACAAAATATTTTCGGGATGGCCAAAGAATCCATTTCGTTGGATAACTGGATCGATTATATCTTTTAGCTCTTGTGGCAGATACCAAGATAGAACTATTAAATTATGCAAATGTTTTAATACACTGGTACAAGATGGTTTAGTTTTAATATGATACCACATAGGTGCATAAACTTTTATAACAAATGTTGCTAGAGTAACCAGATTTTCAGAAGGACTATCAGTTGCCACATATAACCGCAAAATTCTGTTTCCTGTGGTTAACTATCTTGAGTGAATTAATTTTCCTGGGTTACGATTTGCTAGGCTAGTAGAACATTCTCTCAAATTGATCGCTCTACAAATATCTAAGAGATATTGCTGATTTGTACTTAAATCAGTGCTTGTAACAAACGATAAGTCGCATTCAATTTTTTTAATTCTCACCGGTGGTAGATCTTCGCATTTCTGTAAAGCTTTTCCAACAGTCCCAGCAAAAGCTCGTGGACCACTTGTTGTTCCATCCAAACGGTCGAGGAGATACCTCAGTGGAAGTTTGTTAGCGTGCAGGAGGCAAATAAACCATTGCAATGGTGTTTTTATTTGCACTTCCACAAGTCGTATTAGAACACCTTTTGACCGGTATTCGTCACAGTACCGTCACATCCAACTGCAATTATTTTTTGTAAATCTATTAAGTTCTCGGCTAAAAATTGTTTAAAATCATATATTTTTTGGCACTGTTTTTTTTTTAATCAAGTTGGGGCAATACTTGTTGTTAATATTTTTTTCTCAAATTTTGTCAGAACATTATTATTGTCACAGAGCACCGACTTTGCAGCAAGCAAATAAGATTAGCAAATTTTTTTTTTTGGCACTTTGATTTTTTTTTATTCGAGTTGGGGCAGTACTCGCTGTTAATATTTTTTTCTCAAATTTTGTCAGAACATTATTATTGTCACAGAGCACCGACTTTGCAGCAAGCAAATAGGATTAGCAAATATTGTTTTTTTTTAGTATACAACCAATCCACCCTAATACACATTACACGATACTTGGCAAGTACTTGACAATTACTTGCCAAGTACCGCGTAGTGAGTAGCCGCCTTTAGAAAGTGTTGGCAAAAAATTATGATCGATTGTAGAAAATATTGTTACGATAAAATACGTCTCTTATCTATTATCCGGCCGAAGCGGTCACACAAAGACGAATATCCCCTTAATAATATCCCGTTTAGTAATTTCGAAACAAATTCGGGAACGAAAAAGAATTCTCTCGCTCTTTCGAGTAATAAATTGGTAGATATATAAAAATACAGCGGTCGCGAAAGTTTTAAGTTTAGTTTAAAGTTTAAGTTTTGAAGTAATTATAAAGTGTTATAAAAAGATTGTATACAGTTGTGAATGTTTAAGTGATTTGTCAAGTAAAAATTATTGTGTAGAAATATTAGAATAAAATTGTTAAGTTATTGTACTGAGTGTTTAGAAACATCGAACCCAAAGAGTAAATATCGCAACAATATATTACCTACATTTTTGTAGGCGTTATTTAAAAGTATTGCATTTTATTTATTAAAAGTTACGGACTAAAGGTAATTTTCAAATTAAATTTGTTAATAATACTGCTATCATTATAATTTTATTTATTTACTAGCTGACCCGGCAAACGTTATTTTGCCATATAAATAATTTCCTAGTAATTTCTAGTGTAGACAAAAAATAGCTTACTTATGGTAAGTATGTATGTATGTTAGAATGTGTATATTGTATGTATGTAAGAATGTGATTGTCGTTGTTCTAATCTTCTGACTTCATTGCGTTCAGCTCGTGTATCTTCTGGCTCTTCTTGATGCAATTGCGCCATTCTGACACGTGCATCAGTATTTTGTTGCTGGATTTGTTCTTCTGTTCTTTCGGATCTGCTATTTCGCAAGTTTCGAGCTTTACTTGTACTGCGGCTCAAATCAGCCCCTTTGCGTTTTCTTGGCATTGCTCACCGTACAAAACATACATAAATAGAATTAATGAAATTATTTAATGATGAAAAATGTTAAAAGTATAATTAGGGCCAGGATTTTTGCCGCAGTTTTGAAATGATTAGTTTTAATTTATGAAATTATAACAAAAATATAAGTTTTATGGAAAAATTTTTCAAACAAAAGTAAAAAATTAAATTTTATGAAAATATTGTCTCTTATAATTTTTTCATCCAACCAATATTTCCATTGACATTTCAAAATAAAGATTCATAATGATTGATTTTTTGGAAACTATGAAAATCTTAATTGTTCAATTACATTTTTTTAATAAAATTAAATTAAAATTACATTTTTATAAGATCAACAACATTTTCGATATAAATAAAAAAAAGTATACTTACAACACAAAATCCGTTGTTATTGGAAGCTCGTGTCACGTGTTGAGTACTTTTGAGGTTATAAAATCACTTGATTAACTAATCGTGCAAAATACACTCAAAATTGATAATTTAATTATTATTGATAAAATAGGAATGATTAAAAGTTAATATGAGAGTTACACTGAGATAGCAAAATAATAATTGTCAACGTTACTACTACACTTGATGCATAAACAATAATGATGGCCGACAACTGTGTAGGGAGTGAGAAAGAAAGGAGACCGGCTTCGTTCTCATCCCTACTCCGTGCTGTTTACTGGGTCAGAAGTGACACCTGTAGACATCTGGCGGGGATAACTAATTAAATGACGATTGATCAGTTTTCGACCGGAGAGGAAAAATGATTAAATTACTAAAATGGCTATTAAAAAATAAGGGTTGATCGTAGAAGGGTGAAAATTGAGGATTGTATGTATTTTTGTATGTTGTATCATAAAAAAATAGAAATTAAAAATTTTGTCTAAAAAATAAAAAAAAAATTTAGGGGTGGACTACCCCTAACATTTAGGGGGATGAAAAATAGATGTTGGCCGATTCTCATAGATACCGGATAAGCACAAAAAATTTCATCAAAATCGGTCAAGCCGTTTCGGAGGAGTATGGCAACGAAAACTGTGACACGAGAATTTTATATATTAGATTACCATCATTGCCATTTTATGCTATTTTATAGTAACTGAAATAGAAGAAAAGGATATGGAAATGGCATTAATGAAACTTAAGAACAGAAAAAGTCCAGGCCCAGATGGTATTCCAAATGAACTTCTTAAATAACGGCGGGAGAATCCTGAAACACCAACTAACAGCCATAATTCGCAAAATCCTTTTACATAAAAAAATTCCGGACGAATGGCGCATAAGTACCACAATCTTTCTGTTTAAAAAAGGAGATAAAAAGATACCCGCAAACTACCGAGGCATAAACCTTCTAAATACAACCTTAAAGCTAGTAACAAAGATTATTACAAATAAAATAAAACTCACCACATTGGGCGATAAACAACAAGGATTCAGATCAGGAAGAACTTGTACTGATGCGGTATTTGTCTTGCGACAAATAACTAAAAAATCCATCGAGTATAACAAACCAGCTTTCATGTGTTTTATATACCTGGAAAAGGCGTTTGACCGAATACAACTGAAAGACGTGGTACACCTTCTATACAACAGGCAAATCCCATACAATATCATAAATACCATCGAAAATATTTACCAGAAAAAGAAAATACTAGCCAAAATTAATGGCACAACTACCGATGAAATTCCTGTAAATAGTGGTATTCGACAAGGAGATTCCCTTAGCCCCTTTATTGTTCAACATCATTATGGAAGAAATAATAAAAAGCACTCGTAGCCTGAAAGGGTATTAAATGGGGAACAAAGACGTCAAAATCCTATGCTATGCTAATGATGCTGTTCTGATTGCAGAAAACGAAGATGACCTACAAAGATCACTATTCAAATTCATCACAGCGACAAAAAGTCTAAAAATGAAGATATCTGCAGCAAAGACGAAATGCACCTCAAAAACACCTATCAGATGCAAACTGGATGTGTATGATAAAATTATACAACAGGAGATGCAATTTAAATACCTAGGCATAGAAATATCAGGATATGGTGACATCGAGGCGGAGGTAAGAAACCAAGCGGCAAAGCAGCACGAACCTCAGCTTACCTGAACGATACAATCCTCCGGAACAAATATATCGGAATCGAGACCAAATCCCGAATCTATAAGGAGGCCATCCGACCTATATTAACATAGACAGCGGAAACTAGACCAGATACATCAAACACAAAGAGAATATTAGAAACCATCGAAATGAATATAGTGCGCAGGATCGCTGGAAAAACACTTTTTGACAGGGAGAGAAGCGAGGACATTAGAAGAACATGTAAAATAGACAATGTAAATGAATGGATACTGGAGAGTGGAACGAACACATAGACCGGATGAATGACGACAGAATGGTCAAAATAACTAAAGACAAGTCGTCCTTAGGGCGCCGAAGTTAGCAAAGTTCCTACCATAATTTAGGTTAGAACAACTAATAGCTTTAAACTAATCCTAAGGCTACTTCTACACTCTCGTGCGAGGAACTCTGGATGAGGTACTCACCGAAGTTTACTGAGGCAAATGTTATCCACATTCTCGTGTCTACTCGCGAGAAACTCAGTTATACGTTGGTCTTTAACATGGATGTCGTCGAAGTAGCTGCTGCTTCAGCTCTCTATGCATATACATATTACAACTTATTAAATTGTTACTACACAAAAAAAATACTAAATACTAAAGCGCTGGAAAAAAAAGAGATGGTGGATGACGTTTTTAACTCAAAACAAACACAACACTGCTCGGAGTGCGGCAAGAATGTAGTGATGAGTCTTCTCGTATTCGTGCCAATATTTCACCAATATTTGAAATCAAATTTGAACAGAGCACACTTTTTACGGCTTAAATTTTCATTGAAGGAATAAAATACCCAAGCTAATTTTCTTATTACAAATAGATATAATAGGAAACTTACCACGGCTATCGTAATACGTCCAAAATGGGATTCAAAATTTGATGGTTAACTCTGGAGGAACAAAGCATAAAATCTGATTTTTTTCACATAACTTATATTTTTATGAAAGTAAACTAAAGTGAAAATTTCAATGGTTTATAAATTATGTGAGATAGAGGATAGTGTTATGATATTTAGTCTTGGGTTCGTTATTCGTTATTCCTTAAACTTTTTAAAACAATCTTCTTATAACTATATCACTTTTCTAATTAACTTCACTCCTCACGGCCCCGCGATTCTTAAATATTCCCAACAAATATTTCTGGAAATTGTCGCGATATGCGAACGACATTTCGAGATTCATCGCGCCCTCCATCGCGGCTATAAATTTCGGGCGTTTTGATATTACCAAAAATCATGTATTTTTTTTTATACTCAACTCGCCGTCGCCATGGGCAAATAATCGGTACAGGGTACAGGGAGTATTCATCGACTACAATCCGTAACAATAGCATATTAAATTACAGATAATTTTTCTTCTTCTTTTCTCTAGTATATAAGCCGATAGAGCCTGTTTTTCATCGTCCCCCTGCCTGGGCTCCAATTCCAGGAAGATTGTCACTCAAGCGTTTTCTGGGTCGTCCATGCTTCGGCGACCTGATGATGATTTGTTCTTTGTTATTTTCACCATTCTTTCTGGTGACATTCATCTGATGTGGTCTTTTCATTCCATCTTTATATGTAGTATCCAGTCTGATATCATCTATCTTATACACATTCTCCTGATGTCCTCGCTTCTTTCTCTGTCCATCAGCGTCTTCCGCGCCATCCTGCGCACCACCTTCATCTCTGCTGTCTCTAAAATTCTTCTAGTTCTTGATGTTTCTGGTCTAGTTTCGGCTGCATAAGTCATTATGGGTATGGGACTGTTTTAAAGATACACGATTTTGCTTCAGCTTCTATGTATTTGTTACTCCATATCATACCTAATACAACGAACTCCCTAACGGCAATCGTTGTAGTAATAACTATAACGATAACGTCGACTCGACATCGATATTTGATTCATTCATAGGCAAACGCAATGTGGAACGTTCCAGTCTAGAACGTTATCGAGTTAGAACCGTTATTCCCATCACTAACACTGAGACGCTGTGCTGCGATGGCGTATCTCCCTCTTGCGTTGCGACGTAGTGCGTCGTCGCAAAGCAGGTGTAGCATACAATGCGTTGATCCGTTGCGACGACGCAACGCAATGCACTAGTGAGGCCTCAGCCTACTATTGATCAATAGCAATAGGTCTTTTTTATAATTTTATTTCTCCCTGGGGCACAACTATTTTTCAGTTCATTTATTTTATCTTTAATCTCTTCTATATTTGTTAGCTTTAGATCTATGTTTTGTGCATTTTAGTCTTCTAAAAACTGCCTGTGTTGATTTTATTTTATTTTCCCTGCCAGTGTTTCCCCTACTTTTCCAAAATATTGGTTAAACTCTTTTGCCATATGTTTATTTGTTGCTATTGTTTTTCCCATATTATTTTTAATTTTTTTTTTGTTATGCTTTTATGCTTGTGTCTATTGCGGTTGCATATCCTGTCCATTACTGCCCAGGTTTTCTTGGTCTTTCCCTTAACCTGTTCAAACTTTCTTTCTGCATTTTTTGTAGTTTTTTTCTTAAATTATTTAGTGCATTTTTATTTTTTTTTAAATTCTCTTTCACTATTTTCATTTTGTACCCTCTCCATCTTATTTGTTAAGTTGATAATTTTCCAGCTCTCCTTACTTACATTATTTGCATTCATTATTCTTTTGTTATATTCCTATTTAATTTTTTTTGTGATTCATGTGATCCGCTTTTATGAATTGGTTTTAAAAATACCATTTTTCCAGTAATCTGTAAAGATGAATATCATATGAATGGGTTTGGTCAGTGTAAAAATGCATTTTTAATTAGGAATAAAGGGATTCCATCTGAATCTGTAGATAACTTCCAGGGTAATCACTAGGCTTCATCACTATAGACAGATGAGAAATAAGCGGCAAAAATTTACTCTATATCATTGTTATTTTCACTAACAGAGTTCTCATAAAACATTTGAGATTATAAGGAGTTTTTATTAATGCAATTTTAAAACGAGGATTGTTATGGATGTTATTATCTATTTTATTTAATTAGTTATAGAACTTGCTTTGGCTTTAAATGTATTAATATTTTATGTTAGATGCTGAAGCAGTTATGGAAGAAAAAAGCCAGGAGGACATGGAAATAGATACTCTTCACGTTTCGGCGGTTGTGGTAAAGAACGTTTCTTCATCTTTTGAAGAAAACGAAGAAGATGAAGAAGTCGATGGACCAGATTTTGAAATGGATGAAGGCGCATGCGATTTAGCAGAACCAGAAGTCGAACATGAGTCCGTGCAAGATGTAGAGATGGAAACCGAACAACAACTTGCACCGGAGCCTGAACCGGAACGCCAAAGTAAACCTACAATAGAAGAAGAGTGGTCTACCGATACTGATTCGAATAGTACTGCGCCCGAAATGGAAGTAAAACAGATTTTACCAGACCCAAATTATAAGGTAAAACAAATCTAGATTGTTGAATGGTGGTTCATACTAAAATCTATTTAACATTTGTAATTTTATATTGTATCTATGGCAAGGGATAAAAAAAGACTATTTCAGACAAAGGAGAGACATCTTCAGCAGTCTGAGATGATATTTCATCCCATGCCACACACTATATTTTTCATATTACCTGTGGGAGATGAAAGTGTTGCAATCAAATTGCTCAACTCCATAATTTTTAGCGATTCCTCGAGTTAAAGAGGAAGGACCACCGATGATGCGGCATCGGACCTTGTCACCCGTGTCAATAGAATTGACAGAGGAGTGACCCTAACATAAAAAATATAAGAAACAATTAAAGAACTTTAATGGGAAGGGAGTGAAATAAAATGGATTAGATTTTCAATGGTGACCTTTTTATTGCATGTAAAGTGGTATTACAAGTAAAGGGCGAAGGACATATACCCTGGTCCATAAACCATGAGCACACAATCTATGAAACACTATCACAAAACACAATAAATCAAATATCCCGAAAACTATCAGTTAAATTGCACTGAAGTTATAATACAAAAATGTTTTCTTACGAAAGACAACAAAAAACACGAACGAGTGGTTGTAGTGATGAATAAATTCAAATAAGAAGCTTGGCAACTATGATAGCAATGAACTTGATCGAAATATATGCAAATAGGTAGAACGTAAAATGTACTTACAGTAATAAGAAATACAGTTACTGAATATTGAAAAGTTTTTATAATGGGTTGAAGGGGTTTTATAAGGGTAATCAAATTTGATAAGTTGGAGGGATTGCCCCACTTTGAACGAGTTTATAGGAAATTCGTACACTTGTAATAAAACTGGGAATTTTAATATCTGTAGCCAGTCGAAACAAGAGAAAAAATTCTTATAGAACAGAGGCCACTAAACTTCTTTGTCTCACAGACCACGTGGCATGTTTTCTATTTTAGGTAGACCCCTGACGTTTAATTATTAAATGTTTACATAGGCTACTCACTTTGATAAGTTTATTTAAATTCATACATACATATAGTCACGCCTTTTTCCCGTAGGCGTAGGCAAAAACCACTTCCTTCCACTTGCTACACACATCTTTCACTTCTTTTACTTTCATCAGCGCTCTCATACATGTACATGCTCGTCGGTTGTAAGTACTCTTGACCTGGCCTTTCTTCAAAACAATGTCGATCTGATCGAGATACGTTCGCCGAGGTCGCCTTCTATCGACTTGTCCATTCACACTCCCCTTATAAATCTGCGTCAATCTTCTTTCATCCATCCTCTCTAAGTGTCCAAAACATCCAATATAACTTTATCTATCTTTGTAATCACATCTTCTTTCACACCACAGCGTTTGCTTGCATCACTATTCTTTACTTTATCCATCAGAGTTACTCCGGCTATACTTTTTAGACTATTCATCTCCGCAGTATTGATATTACTTTCATCCTTCTTCTGCCAAACCCATTATTTGCTACCATACATAAGTGTAGAAGTCTGCACAGCCAGTCGTGCATTTTTTGACACGTTCTGAATTCTCATAAAATTATAAAGAGCACCGTTCATTTGTTTCCCCGCCAACACCCTTCGCTCAATGTCACAGTCATTCTTTCCGTCTCTCGTAAACTTTGAACCCAAGTACTTGTTTCACTCTTTCTCCATCAATCAGCTCCTTGCAGTTTGTTATGCTTTCTTCTTTTTCAAAACAATTATTTTCGTCTTGCTTACATTTACTTTCATAACTTTGATTTTTAGGTAATCATGTATAATATTAACCATCGCCTGCAACTCCTCTTCAGATGATGCTAATATGACCTGATCATCAGTGTAAAGGATGCATTTGACGATCAAATCATTCATTCTCAATCCATATGCACACTTTTTCAAATATTTTAAACAATCGTCTATGTATAAGTTAAACAACTATGACGGAGCCACACATCCCTGTCTAACACCTTTTTCGATGTTAAACCAGGCCGTGTAAGCTCCGTTTATCCTGACACAAGCAATGGAATCCTCGTAAAGTGATTTCAGTGCTCGTATCAAATTATTCCGTACATAGACAATGTCGATCACAATTCATTCTTTGCAAAAAAAATATTGCTTCTAATGTGATTTCAAGTCTTTATTTATTCTGTAAAAATATTGGTATGTGCAATTAAACCCCTTTCCACGAGGAATAAAAATGGAAAAGCCATTAAAAACTTTCATTTATAATATAGTTTGTAAAACGGGGTTTGTGTTCCAATATCATTTGATCATATCCTTCTTTCTACAGTTACTTACTGGCAACTTTTCTGCCATGGCATTGTGGTAACTAGCATTATCCACAACCAAAACGCTGTTTAATATTTAATTCGGACCGACTGTGTTCTCACCTACCTTATGAAATTATCTGAATTCATATCATCGTGATAATCATCAATTTTTTGACCAGATTTAAATATTAGAAGACCATTGTTTATAAATCACATTCCTCCTCTGGCATGCACTATAATAAACCTTTTTACTTTACTGTAAGGTTTTTTTAATTCCAAATTTACAGTGTCTACCCAGAAGTTTTTCGTTGAATGTTGTACTGTTTTATTTTTTTCAAAAATGCTGTACGTTTTAATCTTACATCTTTCCATTAATACATTTCTATAGTCGGGTGTTTTTTGCCACCAAAAACCTAATTTAAAAACTACTTTTCTTAAAGTTGACTACCCACCTTTAAAACCTATTTGTGCATTGTGTACTTCTTGTAAAACTGCTTTTACAGTCGGCCGTTGCTTCTGTATTATATGAAAGTTATTAACGATTTCTTTAATTCTTTGTATGCTTCTGAAATGAAACTTCTGGAACGACGCCTTCCGTTAGATGTTTTCGGTGATGAAATACAAGGCTGCTTACCTGTCTCTACTGTTTGAGCCTTATCGTGGACACCGTTTTCGATGTATCTGTTGCAACCGATACTCTGCGACGATTATTATCAATTGGAACTTACAAATCATGTTTTGCCTCATTTTTCTTAAATTTAATTACATTACTCTTTTGTTTCCTTCTTATTTGTCGGTCTACCCATTTTAAATGGAAAAATATAACAGCAACAAAAAACACACCTACACTAAACCACACCTATTATAACCCCCTTCTACATGATTACCGCTTAAAAATTTCGCGCGTACTTCTTTGTTTACCTTCAAGCAGGGTTATTCGGCAACCGTGTTGTGTTTTTGACGTTTCATTATCCTACTGCGACTGATTTCACCGGAAGTGGTACCTAACAATAATAATTCAAATCTAACAAGAAAGGAAAGGAAAAATTATTTTTTGTATTCCCTAAAATCTGCACGTTACTTTACTTTTGATATCATTTTAGCAAAATTCAGTCAACTTTTATGTAAAACTCTTTTTTCTGTAGGCATTAACGATGATAAGGGGTGGGTAACTTATAGTGACATACAATACATATTGTTGGTATATTGGCAAGTGAGTCGCACCTTCTGGCTCCAAACAAAAATCCCGATTTGATCCTTTGTAAAAACAGAGTTTACCAAATTAAAACCAATTATGTTGGGAATGCTGTGATGTGAAAGAAGATGTGGCAACAAAGATGGATAAAGGAATGCTTGGATGGTTTGGGCACCTAGAAAGGATGGATGACAGAAGATTGACGAAACAGATTTATAAGGCGAGTAGAAGAAGCGAAAGACGTGTGTAACAGTAGCAAGTGGAAAGAAGTAGTCTCTGCCCATGTATGTATGTAGGATCTGTTCGTTTAAATATACACGACTTTGTTTAGGAAGCATTAAATTGGAACACATTTTCTGATTCTCCAATGGATTAAAAATCTAAGAGAAGGAGTTCTTCGGTCTTCTTCAAAATTGTTGAATGGGTTATTATCTGTAATGGAAAGGAGACGGTTGATGTATAAAAAGTAACGGCGTAGGTGTCAACGCGGTTACTTGTGAGACACCAGCATATTGATTATTTCGAATTTTTAAAGACCAATAAAAAAATCATCTAACGTTAAAATATCAATTGTATATTGACTATAACATTTTTTTTGTTGACATTAGGTAAACCCAATAGAAGAGCACAAATCCGAAATACTTGATAAAATTCTGGAAAAACCTGCAGAACCGACACCGCCTGTGAAACTGTTAATTTCCAAAAAGAAGGGTAGCATCTTTAAAAGTCGCACTCTCGTCGATGATGGCGTGAGTAAGAAACGTCGCGCTCTGTATACGCATAAATGGACTGATGATAATAAGGAACCTTTAAAAGAAAAAGAAGAAGAAGTGGAAGGGGAATCGATTACAGAAAAGGTCGATACGGAAGTGGATGATGGATTTGATTTTAAAGAGGAATCTTTAGAAAGGATAACGAAAGACGTGGACGATCGGGAAGTGACGAGCGTCAGATGCACGAAAAATAATAAAGGGGTCAGTTTATTTTATAAGAAATATTTTTTTAATATGTAGTAATAAATAATACTAGCGAACTATTTCTTAAATGCTTTAGTTAGTTGTTGTCCATTAGAGTTATTGAATTTAATCGAGACAATTGTATATTCTTTTAGTTTTATACAGTCGTAAGGAACGTTAAAAAAGCGCATCAAATTCAAGAAATAGGTGAATTTCAAGAGTTTAATGACGATGTGGAGTATATCCAAGATGCTCTACAAGATAACAATCCAATCAGCACAAGATGTCTTTCTGCAATAACTTTAGCTTCCAAATGTATGGCACCAGCTTTTAGGATGCACGTTAGAGCACACGGTACTGTTGCAAAGTTCTTTAAAGCTTTGCATGATGCTCCAAAGAATCAGGTAATTAATATATGAAATATAAAATTTTGGTAATTATATTTAATAAATAACAATACATGACATGTTACAATCACAGATTGCAATACTTTGATTGATCATTCATTAGTTCTAATGATATTTGTTTTAAAATCATTTTCGAGCCGTCTCTGAGCTCCATTGTATGTAAATTAGCAACCAACTGTAAAAATTGACAAACAGCTATAAACTTTACCCTCCATTCGCTGTCTCTGGCTGGTACGGCAGCTAGCTCACTTTCTCTTTTTTTTCAACGCAATAGTCAGTTCTCTTTCAACTGTTGAGTGAAGTGGTCGTTCCCATTAGTGAGTTCCCATTCAACTGCCGACCCGAAGTGGTCGTTCCAAAAAGTTTCCCTCCACGAGAGTGGCGGTTCAAAGTTCAATTTATTCACGGCGTTCAAAAGATCGCCTTTTTTTATTCAAAGTTTCATTCCTATTTTTCCACGTCATCGAATTTAATTCATTGCTTGCAGTAATTCGTTAATCAGTACAAGTGCATTGTGTATTTGAAGAGAGAAATATTTTTGTGCTAAATAAAAACTTTAAAAACTAGCGATATGTGATTTTCAACCAGTTCACTAATTATCCAATTTATAATTCTGTGACTCGCTTTTTCAAGAATAACGTATACAGTTAAAAATACTAATTGATGATTTTGTTAAACATAAATACTTAACACATAATTAATTACAATAAAAACAAAATTAAATACTAGATTATTTGAAATTGAAATTTTGCAACTTTTGAGAATATTCTGACCATAATTATTCAAGGTTAAAAATACAAGATTATTGTAATTGTTAAAAGGTAATTTACAATGTAACATTTATAACGTTACAGTACTGACTTTTAAAAAAATCGAAACACTCAGTTTGAGCTGATTAATTTTAATAAAATTATTGCAGAATGTGTGTTTAATTAAACTTAAAATGATTACAATGAGAAGCCAACAATTTTTCATTAAAGTCGCCAAGAAGTTTTTAAACGAGAGTCTTAGTGATCCATGCTTTTTTAAGAATTTCCTTAATTAGCAGCCAGGAGGATATTTAACTTTCTCAAAAATGGCAAAGTAGAGGAAGCAAAAGATGTGTGTACGAACCGTAGCAAGTGGAAGGAAGTGGTCTCTGCCTACCCCTATGGGAAAAAGGCGTGACTTTATGTATGTATGTATGTAAAAATGGTAAAAAACGAAAATTAAAGTAGTTCCACTCTCACTCTCGGAGTTTTGCTAACTAAACTCTAAAAGACACGTGTACTAACTAGTTTTTATCAGTGCTTTAAATTCTGTATAAAAAAGTTGATTCCCGCTATTTTTTACGTCTAAATCCTCCCCATCTACATTACATTCTTGCGGTTGGGCCGTTGGTATAGGCACCTATGTCACCTAGATCTTTTGATCCTCTGTGACTACCGCTGTGTCTTCAGGTATTAGAATTCCAGTCCGCTGGTTTTGGCAAACCGCAGGATTTCTGTTGGCCCTGTCTCATTTAGATCACTTGTATCCATTATCATGCGGCACTAGGTTTGATACCTGTACACCGCTATCATCGTGCAGCAACACAGAATGTGTATGCTGCTACCATCGTTTCACTCCTGTGCTGGTCAATGGTGTTTTCTTCAACCAGTCTTTTCTGGTTGGTATTTTGTTTTATAGTTTTTTCCTATCAAGGTCTTTTTCGGAATCTTGTCCGATTTTATTGTGAAGGGGTGTTTGTGGAGGGCCTCGATCTTGGTGTGACCAATCCCGTTGCTCCTCCACCCACCCCGACACTTTAGTCTGTATGCAGTGTTCCTGGTCCAATCTTTTATCAGGAGATTCAAAGGTGGTACGTTGGGGGCTATTTGTAGTCCCTCTGTAGGGGCGGTGCTCATTGCCACCGTTGCAGCCTGCAAGAATTTTCTTTGCAGGCTTCTCAACAGGTTCACAGCCCCGGCCCCCCATCTAAAAACAAAACAATTTTTTTCACAATCGTTAATCCCACTTCTATAGTTTTAGTACTTAATATCCTTTTTTTTAAACTGGCAAACTCACATTAAATTTACCAATTCATAAACTTGTGCACTGCTCTGCTATTAATTTGAAAAGAACCACAATTTATCATCGCTGCCGGTTTTTATCGATCAAAAGACATTATTATCTTTAATGAGAAAATATCCAACATTCAATTACGAGCTGAATTAATTTATGATGTCGGGACAGTTGTAGAATAGAATTGGGAATAAAAGGCACATTTTAAACATATTTACTTCTTCGCGGCCTAGCGCCACTTGCAGTGCCGATTGAAACCGAATCAGGTACTGTGGGCGTAACCTTAATATTTTGTAACGGTTACCGAATATTAAAAAATGTATTGGAATTGACAGTAAATAAAAAAATTATAAATGGATACTTTTGAAATCATTAAGGTCTGTGACAAAGTAAAAAAAATATTGTTACCAAATATATTGTTTTCGGATTTAACTTCTTCCTTCCTATAATTCTGGTTTATTATATTTAAAAATTCTTTACATTTACATCATAACTTTCCATTAACAAATCTCGACTATCAGGTATTTTTTTCCACTGAAAACCTAATTCAAGGAGTACTTTTCTTAAAGTTGACTGCCCACCCTCAAAACTTACTTGTGCATCGCGTACTTCTTTTAATGCTACTTTTAAAATCGGCCGTTGCTTTTCAGTGCTTTTTCGTTGCTTTTTTTAACATAAAAGTTATCCACGTTATCCCTAATTATTTACCCTTGTCCATCTAAAATGAAACCTCTAGAGCGACGCCTTCCGCTAGATGTTTTTTGAGATGCTTACCTTTTTCTACTTTTTGAGCCTCATCGTGAACCCTGTGAAACACCTTACTGGATATTCCTGTTGCAGCCCATATTCGGCGACGATAACTTTTAATTGAAATTTGCAAGGCATGTATCGTATCGTTTTTCATAAATTTAATTACGTTAGCATTTACCTCTTTCGTTTCTGCACAGTAGTTCTTATTTTTCGGTTAACACTTTTTTAATAAAAAAATACCTACTCTAACCAACAACTAAACTAAACTAAACCAAACTATTTTAACCTAGACATTATTAATACCCGCCAAAAATTTCGCGCATACTTCATTGTAATCATCAAGGCAATTTTCGTGTGTTGTTTTAGTTCCTATCCTACTCCGAACAGTTTTGCCTCTAGATGTGCCTTTCATTCCTAATTTTATTCTATGTAGTAATGTTTATTTTTTGAAAATTCATAACTTAAATGCTACTATCATTTTATCAAATTATATTGAAAAGTAAAACAGATATCTTCTTCTTAGGGTGCCGTCTTCTTTAGAAGGTTGAATACCATCATGACTATTTTAACTCTATCCACTGCTGGCGAACAGTTGAACCACTCTCTTCAAGTTGCGTAGCCTCGACATTCGTCCTCAACCTGTGCTACGTTTGCCAACAATTTTTCACTGCATAATCACTTTTGTAACAGAGTATATCTTTCTCTTCTCATAACGTGGCCCAGGTACTGTAGTTTTCGGATTTTTGTCTCATTCACAAGCTCTGTCCCTTTTCCTAGTCGTCTGAGTACTTCTTCGTTAGTAATTCGGTCTACATACGATATTTTGAGTATTCTTCTGTATAACAAAATTTCGAAGGCTTTCAATGTTTTTAACGATGTTTTATTCAGTGTTGTTGCTTCCATGCCATAGAGGAGAATAGAGAATATTTAATATTTTATCATTCGTATTTTCAGTCTTTGATTCAACGATCGGTTACAAAAGAAGTTTCTAGATATTTATATGTATAAAAACTCTTTCTATGACTTGGTTGTTTAGTCAGCTGAACGTTTGTATTTACCGTTTTAGAAAATACAAAATTTTTTGTTTTATTCAGGTTCATTTTCAAGCCATATTTAGAACATGTTTTATAGCCTTTTTAAGTCATCAATGTTCTCTGTAAGCAAGACTGTGTCGTCCGCATATCTTATGTTGTTGATAGGCTTCCCATTTTTGGTCTAGCGCTGCTCTCATAATAGCTTCCGAATACAGGTTGAAAAGTAGCGGCGATAAGATACAACCTTGTCGCACTCCGCGTTTAATTTCTTTCTTTCTTAATATCTTTAGTTTTTGTATTTTCAATCTCAATGTTTGCTTTCTGGTTGTAATATAGGTTTTCAATAATGTTGATGTCTGGAGTGTCCATTTCTTCTGTCGTAAAATCTCCATGAGCAAATCATGTAGAACCCTGTCAAAGGCCTTTTCATAGTCTACGAAGCATGTGTACACATCTTTATCAACGTCGAGGCAGCGTTGCGTCAGTACATTCAGACTAAACAATGCCTCCCTGCTGCCAAGCCCATTGCGTAATCCGAATTGTTTCGCTAATTTCAGTATCTAGTTTCTTATTCAAACGGTTGTATATTATTTTAAGGAAGAGCTAAGTGTATGACTCATCAAAACTTATGGTTCTATGATCACTACAATTTTTGGCATTCTGTTTCTTGGGAATCGCGATGAAGGTTGATACCAACCAGTCTTTAGGTATAGTTCCTGATAGGTACACTACATTGAAGAGATCTGTAAGTATTTGGATGTTGTCCTCGTTGATTAGTTTTATTAATTCTATGGGTAGTGCGTCTGGCCCAGAAGCTTTTCCGTTTTTCATATTCTTTAAGCAGTACATCACTTCTTCATTGGTTATTTTTGGTCCGGTTTCTGTTTCTACGTCGTTTATTTCTGTTTCACGTCTTTCATAATAAAACAATTCCTCGATAAAGTCTCTCCATGTTTTTAATTTGTCTTTTGGGTCTATTATATTTCCTTTTTCATCGGCTAGTATGTTGTACTGCTTCTTTTTAACGTTTCCTGCCATCTCTTTTACTTTCCTATGTATGTTGAATGAGTCGTGTTTTTTCTGCAATTTCTCTACTTTTGCGCACTTCTCATTTAACCAGACTTTTACTTCTCTGTACTATTAAATCAAGTATTTCCTAAGTCATCCAAGCGTTCTTCTACTTTCTTTTTATCCCTCCTATTTCTTTCTTATGTATTTCTGATAATTTATTTCTAATATTGCCCCATTTCCTATCTATGTTTTGATTTCCACTAATGTCGCTGTTTCTCAGTAACAGGATCTCGTTATTTATTTTATTTTCCATCCTTGTTATGACTTGTTGGTCTTTCAAGCGGATGATATACGGTCTGTTGTTTGTTTGAGATTTTTTAGTTTGCTTCAAGGAGAGTCTAAATTTTGTGACTACTGGGTTGTGATCGGAGTTTATGTCTGCTCCTGGGTAGGTTTTAGCCGATTTAATGCAATTTCTGTGTCTTCATAATCAAATTGTAATCAATCTGGTTTCAAATCACTTTTTCGTCTGTCTTGTGGTGATCTTCACGTATATATTCTTCTTGTCGGTAGTTTATACAGTGTATTTGTTACTACCATTCCTTTCTCTTGGATAAACTGAACTAGTCGTTCTCCTTGCTCATTGCGTTCTCCAAGTCCATATTCCCCTATTAAGTCTCTGCATTTTCCTTTTCCGAGCTTGGCGTTGAGGTCCCCCATTACAATAATTATGTCTTGACTCTTAGTATTTCCCAATACGCGCTCAATCTGTTCGTAGAATTCTTCTACCTCTTGGTCTTCACTTTGGGCTGTAGGCGCGTATATTTGTAATATGTTTGTTTACTTTGCCTGTTTGTAATTGTAGCATAATTACTCTCTCTGATAGTGGAATGAAATTGGTGACAGAGTTGTTAGTATTTTTGTCGACCAAAACTCCTACTCCATTTTAATGTTTTTGTTGTTCGTGGTTTCCAGAATAATAAAACATCCCATTGTCGGTATGGATTTTGCCATATCCTGTCCATCGTGCTTCACTGACTCCCATTATGTTAATTTCAAGTCTTTTCATTTCCAGATTTAAATTTTGTAATTTACCAGCTTAATGCTTTACGTTCCATGTTGCGATCTTTAAGTTCCTCCCGGAGATTCTTAGCACCCTCCGACCATTCAAGGTCTGCTGGGGACTGAGAGCCTTTACTTTCTGTGTATTCGTCATGATGATTGTACTAGGGATGTCCTTGCGGACCTTTAATGCAGTGGTCTCCCGTTGCCTTCTGCATTCTCACGCCGTTGTTTATTGCTGGATCATCCGCCTTTAGGAATGATTTCTCCTTTCAAGGGCAAGAGAGTGCCCTTACCTCAAATTCCACCCTCCCAGGAGGCTGTACTTATTCCGGTAGACATTCGGTCGTCAGAGCCTCGTCAGTTCTCCAGCAGGGTGCACAGCGGGCAGGAGAGGTCGACATTTAGGACAGTTTTCTGTGAAACTATCTCCCCTTACATCCTAAAACAGATATATCCGAAATCAAATAAAAATTTTAATATATGGTTCATCCTATATAATATTTAGTTGTAATTTAAATCAAATTTAATGTATAACTTACCCTATACATACGTCGGCGAGCATTGTATAAATATGATCATTTTTAGAGTCTGGGTTTGTGTACAGCCACAGTAATGTTTGTCCTCAGTCAAGATAGACTTAATATGGATCTGGATAGGGACTGTCTAGAGTTAATGTTAAATCTTCTGGAATCGGACGTAAGCTACCAACAGGCTTTGGATGAGTGTGGTCTCAGTTCTGCGCAATTGGAAAAGAACAAACAAAAAGTTAGGGAATTATGTGCGGAGATACAGAGTCAAGGTCATGCGATGCATTTAAATTTAGAATCCATTACGGTAAGAAAAAAATACTTTGTCAGTAAGAATTCGTAGGAAGAACAATTAAAACTGTTAGAAATATAATTTCAGGTCGGCCAGTTAGCCATGGAAACTTTATTAAGTCTAACATCGAAGCGAGCTGGCGAATGGTTCAAAGAGGAACTTCGAGAACTGGGCGGACTGGAACATATCATGAAAACAATTCATGAATGTTGCCGGCAAGTTTCTGACTATGTTGTTACTTGGACTGATACGTTATTAGATAAATTGAAAAAAGTTGATCGATGTTTAAGGGTTTTAGAAAATGTAAGTATTTAAATAAACGTTTTTTTTTTGTCTCCGGTAGTGATTGTAACTATTCCTTAAGGTAACACACAATAACGAAGAAAACCAAAATTATATTCTTAAATACAACGAAGGTGCCATATTGGACACGCTCGTTAATTTGTACAAATTATGTGATGGAGAAATACCTTTATATCCAGTGACTGATATTACAGATAAAGCTTCCACTGGTGCAATCATCAGAGAAGCCTTATTAGTTACCCTAAAGGTGCTTATTAATCTCACACATCATTTTAACAACCAATGTAAGTATTTTTTTTAAATTTATTAATATTAAAATAAAATGCGTGAAAACTTACTACCTTGAAAATGGTTTTGTTTTTAAAAATATTTATAAAGATCAAGGCAAGATTCGTCACATGTCACGATCTTATAAATGTCCATAAATTTGGGCGAGATGCAAAAATAGTGGACTGTATTTACTAACAAGGATGCAAAAAATTAACTGAATAAAGTCAATGGCAAACCTGAAATGGTACATATAAAAAATCTTAGACACACCTCGGTTTAGCTGGAGTTCATTTTTAATCTCTCAGCTCTTGAGCATCCCCTTACACCAACCGACACCAACCTTTTTTATGTATTTTATATATTATGTTATGTATGCTGGTGAGATTAATGCATCGGGACTGTAAATCGAACAAGAATCAAAGCGACTGAAATTTATTCTTATTTTTCCACATAGTCCCTTTGTAAGTCTACACACTTCACACAGCGATACTCCCATCTCTTTAACCCGTCCAAATAGTCCTAGGCGTCTTTCCCTGCAAAATAATTGTTAACGAAGGTGATGGCCTCCTCGTTTGACGAAAATCTTTGTTCTCCGAGTGCAATTTTTAGATTAGGAACAAAAAGAAGTCGCTTGGGGCTAGATCTGGTAAGTATGGAGGGTGGTTGAGCAGTTCAAATCGTAATTCGTGGATTTTCGCCATGGAAACCGCTGAGGTGTGAGACGGCGCATTGTTTTGGTGAAACAGAATTTGTTTTCTGTAAATGTGGTCGTTTTTCTGCAATTTCTACCTTCAAATTGTCAAGTAATAATGCGCAGTATGCTCCTGTAATGGTTTTTCCTTTTTAAAGATAATCGATTAAAGACTATCCCAAACAGTCGATATAACTTTCCCAGCCGAAAAAACAGTTTTTTCTTCTTTTGGATCCGATTTCGGGCGCTTAAAATGGTGTATCCAAGTTTCATCTGTAGTAATTAATCGAAGCTAAAACTCCGATTTATTGCGATGAAACTGTGCCAACATACATACATAAAGTCACGCCTTTTCCCGTAGGGGTAGGCAGAGACCACTTCCTTCCACTTGCTACAGTTCTTACACACATCTTTTGCTTTCTTTACTTTCATCAATGCTCTCATACATGCTCGTCGGTTGTTGGTACTCTTGACCTCTTTTAAACAATCGTCTATGTATAAGTTAAACAGCCATGGCGAAGCCACACATCCCTGTCTCACACCCTTTTCGATGTTAAACCATTCCGCGCAAGCTCCGTTTATCCTGACACAACCAGTGGAATCTTCGTAAAGTGATTTCAGTGCTCGTATTAAACTACCGTTCACCCCATACATAGACAATGTCGACCATAATTCACTCCTCACCACTCTGTCATAGGCCTATTCCAAGTCTATAAAAGCGCAATAGACCTTCTGACTTCTAGCCAAAAATTTTTCAGCTATACCTCGTAATGAAAAGACCTAATCCATACACCTTCTTCCTCTTTCAAATCCTGCTTGCACATCCCATATCATCTCAGTTTTATTAAAAGGCGGTACAGCAAACTAGTTACCACGCTTTGTCCAGCCTCCAGCATTTCCATTTTTATCCTGCCATACTCAGCAGATTTACCCAATTTTATACTGTTCAGCGCTTCCACAATTTCTGTCGTACGTTAATACGCATTCCTCTCCTTTTACCATACTACCATCTTGGTTTCTGATTTTTTCCAGTTGCGAGGTAGTATTTTTACCTCTGGCTGTTTTTATGGACTTCCAGAAGAGTTTAATATTGTTTTCGAAATCGTCAGATAACCTATCAAATTCATCTTAATCACTCTCCTTCTTTCTTGCCACACCTTTTAACCTTTGGACTTCTACCAGCCGACAGAACAGGCAGGTTTCCGATCCGGATACGGAACAAATGACCATCTGCAAGTTATTAAGACATTGATCGAGAAGTCCGTTGAGTACAACAAGCCACTCGTGTTAATATTTGTGGACTACGAAAAGGCGTTTGATTACATCAAGCACAGTGAGATGTTTAAAGCACTTGCCGACTGCCGAGTAGACCACAGATACTCTGCTATACTGCAACATATATACAAAAATGCAACAGCGAGCGTAAGACTCCATGAAGAGACAGAGAGATTCAGAGTGCAGCGCGGTGTACGACAAGGCGACACAATCTCCCCTAAACTATTTACCACTTTGTTGGAGTATATGTTCAAGAGTGTCGAGTTGGAGAATATGGGTATAAATATTAACGGTGAAAATTTCAGTCACCTTCGGTTCGCGGACGATATTATACTGATTTCAGATAGCTTGGATAAGGCAGAGAAACTGCTTATGAGACTAACATCTGCTTCACATAAAGTTGGGCTTAAAATAAATCCATCGAAAACAAATTTCATGACAAATCTAGTCCCAAGCCGAAACTACTTAGTAGAAGGAAAAGAAATCTTCCAAGTTACATCCTACAGATATCTGGGCCATGATGTTACGATTGGCAGGGACAATCAAACCTGCGAAATCAAAAGAAGGATAGGGCTAACGTGGGCCGCCTATGGGAAGCTGAAACACATTTTTAAGTCCGATACCCCCATATGCCTTAAGAGGAAGGTGTTTGATCAGTGTGTTCTGCCGGTTCTGACTTATGGTTCGGAGACCCTAACTCTAACACGAAAATCGGTAAATAAAGTAAGAGTGGCCCAGCGAGCCATGGAACGCTCCATGTTGGGAGTCACGCTGAGAGACAAGATTCCAAATGATCGGATACGTCAGAGAACAGGGGTTACCGATGCAATCCAGCGAATAACATATTTAAAGTGGAACTGGGCTGGACATGTCGCAAGAATGACCAACGAAAGATGGACCAAAAAGATCATAGAGTGGAGACCTAGGCAAGATGCGTTCAGGAACAGAGGTCGTCCGCCGACCCGGTGGACGGATGACATAAAAAGAGTAGCACCAAATTGGATCCAGGATGCCCAGGATCGAAATAAATGGAGATCGTTAACGGAGGCCTATGTTCAGCAGTGGACGAGACAGGCTGTTTGATGATGATGATGATGACTCATTATTTGCCTTGTTTACATCCTCAATCGTTGCACTTTGCATATACATATATATGCATATAAATATATTTACCGTATTTATATATATATATATATATATATATATATATATATATATATATGTACAAAAATAGTCGCAAAAAGGGTAGACCCATCGTGTGGGCCGCGGACGGCCCGCACTGCGACTTTTAGAAGGGGGAGGGATGATAGAAAGGAGATGATTGTGGATCCGCTTTTTGAAAGGTTGCAGGTCATAGTTCTGTGGAAAAACTGATTGTGGAAGCCTGTTCCATTCCGTAGCAGCCCTGTAAAAGAAGAATTCTTGATGGAGATTGGTCCTTGTAGTGTCAATCTTGAAAATAAATGGGTGATACTGGTCAGCGTGCCGAGTTCTTCGGCTGAATGCGGCCAGTGGTGGTATAAGAGTTTCTATTTCTCTGGAGCATCTACTATGGAAATATCTGTAGAGTATTGTCTGGTCTGCAATTCTTCTTCTATGTTCTAGTGGGTGAAGGGTATCTGTGAGAGTTGAGCTGTTTATCAACCGAATGGCCCTTTTCCGAATGAAATCTAGAAGACAAAGAGAATACCTTGGTGCTGAAGTTTAAATGTGCGAGCAATACTCCAGTAGAGGTCGGATTTAAGCCTTGTACGTCGTCAACAGTTGATCAGGAGTAAAAAACGTTCTAGCTTTCCACAGAACCTAGCCTCTGGCTTGCTGAATTTGCGATGTTAGCAACATGGTTGTGTCAAGACATATTATTAGACACCATGACTCCCAAAATCGAGATGGAGGAACTTGATTCAAGGGTATTTTCGGACATTGTGATGGAATGATTTGAGGAATTCACTTTCTTGGAAAACGTGGTTTTTTGTGTTTTCTGGGCATTAAACTGAAAAAGATGTTGCTAATGGGCTGTATGATTGTAGAGTTTAATAATTAAGTAAATTAATGAATATAGCACATTTTGTTGAGTATAAACGACGCAACGGAACGAGAAATATACGATGTATAAACGTGACTAACCTTTTTCTTAATAACTAGCAGCGTGGAGCGTTGATTGCTTTGTTTTGACTAACTCTTGTTTAAAAGTTGACCTTTTAAATAATAATAGGACGTATCATAAGTGACATTTTAATTGTCAGTGTGTCTCTGAGGCAATGGGTCCTAGAACTTTATTGTTGGACTTCATGTTTTTTACTGCCAAAAGAAAATATTTTGTACGTATTTGTTTAATTATTTTAGCTATTGGCAGTCAACTGATTGGTATTAGACCAGGAATCATTGAGACCAGTCTCCATTTATTACTTCAGGTGCCTAATTACATTCCCGAACAGAAAAAATTTGAACTGGGAGTTCTGGTAAATATTTTAAAAATCTTATTCAGCAAATTTTTTATTGGTAATTATTTTTAGGTTCTCATGTTATTAATAAATCTTATACAGGACCAAGATTCTAATAAGAAACTTCTTATGGCAGCCAAAGCTCCTTCAAAACTAGAAAGCATATACTCACGTAAGTTTTAGAAATGATTTCATAAATATTTTATTTAAAAATGAATAAATAAAATAACGTTGCACTGTTATGCATAATAGACAATACTTGATGAGCAACTATCTATCATTATATATTTTATAGATAATCCAATTGAGAAGAGTAACTTGCTTCAATTTAAAGCTTCCAAAATCACGAAGTTAAAAAAAGAGTTTTGTTCTCATATTTAAGATGCTGCATCTCCATAATTTCTTAAATTCCTGGTTTTTTTTCGAAAGAGAGCAATTCACCAAATAAACAACATTCTGGCAGAGAATATTTCTTTTTTGGCTCATCGTAAAGCGGTGGCAAACCTTTTCCTTTATGAACTCTGTTCTAAGAAGCTATTTTCCACATTGGGTTTTGACTGTATGCATCCTTACAGAGAGTTTTTCTAGATATATCTAGAGCTTCTCAACTGTAATGGTCAATTGTGAACAGGCATTTTAGATTAAGAAACATTTCGATTTTAATTTTTTTTCTTTTCTTCCTATTTTTTAACTTTATTAATTTACTGATACTCACATGATGAATAATATGCATTACTGTAGTGTAATAAATACACATATACGTTTTCGTTTTAATAGAATGAGCTGGGTTGGTGTACTCTCCGTCTGTTTCTCAAGCCATGACATCAGAGTCTCTGCTGCTATAAAAGCTTCCGAATGTGTTGGTCCTGCCAAACAGAAGCATAATTGTAATTTTCCTAATCAAACACTGTGTTTTAAGTTGCAATAAGAAAAAAAAATCCCTTTTTATTAATTCAGTAATCAGTATTACCACCTCTAGCCTCAATACAAGCACGAATTCGACAGGACGTGCTTTCTATTTAGTTATTCCTCCAAAACGGGTTGAATCATTGCATTATTCGGCTTATTCTGACGGGCTCTAGCATTTTTTTCTATAGTATTTTGTAAGTGTTCTGTTTGATTCAGATCAGATGAACAACAACGAGTATACCCGGCGGCCAATATTCTGTATAGTGTTTCCATACTGACCTTGCAAACGATAATTGTTGTCATATATATTCTAAAGAAATAGAATGTATTATACCAATACTTTATATCCATCGTAATTTTATTATTTGCGTGTAACTGAAACAAAGTAACTATTAATATCAATTCAATTACCATATCAATTACATTAACATCAATTCAACATATTTTTTTAACTTTCAAATAGACTAAAATTATATTTATACAATATTTTATTAAAGAAATATTATTTGCGAAAATCTGGCAGATTTGACAACGTAGCAGATCTACATACTACGAGAAAAAGATAGCATGCTCCAGGGGATTGAACTAGACAGAGATTATAGGAGACTAAGTAGTCGTGAGTTTGGTGTTATGAACGTAACATTGTAAATTTGAGGAACTATTTTTCATTGAAAATAATGACCGAATGTAGTGGTGTTATCGCGAACAAACGGCGTCGTCCAAATTTGCTAATTGAAGAGAAACGACTTATATTAAATGTTTACGATGGGTTTTCTTTTCGCCGTTCGTCTGCCAGAAGACCAACTCTGGTTTCATTTGAAAATAAGATCCAAACACTAATTCAAATGTCAGTTTGATTCAGTCTTGATAGTTGTTTGCAAAGTCTTTGTCTGATAGTTTCGATGGAAGCAGCTTGCAAAAGTTGCCTCTGATGCTATGAATGGAATGCAGTGCAGTTTCTTTCTATTATTTAAGCTACAAATTAAGCCTGAAGTGCTTTAGTAACTTTTCCGAGACTTTTCTGTCTATTTTTATGGTGACTTTAAAAATGTTGAGTTTTTGAAACATCTTGTCCAACTCCTACGATTCTTGTAACCTCTGTGAGATTTCCTGCTCTACCAGAGTAATAATTCTTCCTCTCTGTACTTCTGATAACTCAACATAAGGCACAGAATCAACTTATGGGAATAAATTATTTTTGTAATTTTTAGGCGAAGAAAGTGCTGTGGAGGCCTTAATAGCGCAGTTTTACCATTGGGAGACTTGTGCTACTGTAGCTGAAAGTAAAACCAATGCTATTTTAGACGGAGAAAAAGATGGAGAAGATGCTCCAACTCCTAAGTCAAATGAAGAATTTATTGAAGAAACTGTGGCGAAATGTGAGTATTTTGGATGAAAAATAATCAATGTGTAGTTAAACAAAAAGTGAACATCTATTTTTTCTGCAGTTATAATGATAAGTACTTATAACATTTAGTATAATTGATAAAACAAAACTCACTTAGGTATAACAGGGTTTGCCATAAGTTAGTTGTAACTAGAAATCATTATACTTTATTTTGCCAAGCGTAGTGGTAAGTTGTGAACTTAAATAAGTAGTACCCCTAAGTCAGTTGACACTAGCAGTTTGAGGTTGTTGTTTTTTCTTATCTGAGAACAATAAATAAAGTTTATCGGAGTGTGTTTGTTTTACAAATATGGTGGATACACATAGTCACGCCTTTTTCCCGAAGGAGTAGACAGGGTCCACTTCCTCCACTTGCTGCTGTTCTTACACACTTTATCCTTCACTCCGGCTATATTTCTCAGACTACTCGTCTCCGCAGCAATATTCTTATGTTCATGCTTTTTCTGCAAACCCTACATTCACTGCCATACATAAGTGTAGGGACTAGCACTTCTCTATGTTCAGTCGTGCCTTTTTTTACACGTTCTGTCACAGTCATACTTTCTGATTCTCGTAAACTTTGAACCCATATATATGGTGGATACATGACCATAATTACAGAAACATTTGTGATATGTTTGCGAAACGTTTTCCAAACATCCAACCTCTATCTCGACAAGGTATTCGAAAATTAAATTTAAGATTTGAATAGTCTGGGTCGGTAGCGGAACTTCCTCGTTCAGGTGGGCTAAAATCTGCTACTACAGAAGATAATCTTAATGTTGTCGCGCAGTGTTTTGTGTAATCACCAATTAAATCCCTAAAGAAAATCATACAAGGAATACGAAATAGCAAGAACAAACCTAGGAATGATTAAGACTTACTTTACTTTAAGGTCTAAATGAAGTTAAAACGGACAGTCGTATGGAATTACGCGAGTTGTATACAATCCGACGTGAAGCCGATCCCAACTCTTACATAATCATTCATGGAGCGACGAAGATACTTTTAATGCGAATGTCAGAGTAAACAAACACAACTCCGTCTAGTGAGATTTTACTAATCCCCATGTGTCGATAAAAATAGAGTTAAACTTTCCTGGCATGAGTGTACAGACAGGGATATTAAGCGGTAGGCTAATCGGACATTGTTTTTTAACGATACCGTCAATGATGTAAAGTACCGCGATATGCTTCAAGAAGTGTTGTTAGAAATGGAAAATAGTCCTTTATAAACGTCTCCAGCTGGTTAGAGAAAAGTTAATATCAACAAAATTAAGCACCCCCTCATTATGGAGGTATTGTGACTTTCTAAATTAAAACTTTCATAAATCAATCAAAAGTGGCCTCCAAGATCGCTAGGTATCACATCCATGGAGTTTTTAATCTAGAGTATTCTAAAAAATGAAGTTTATTCCATCAAGATTCATTAAGCATTTGAAGACAAAAATACAATTAGAATTTGAAAACATACAGTCCTGGATGATTTGCGACAAAATGTGTAAATCAGTGTTCAAAAGATGCAATGTTTGCTTAGAACAGCATGGAAAACACTTTAAACATCTTTTGTAGGTTTAAACTAGAATGTCAATACATTGGGAATTCCTTAACTTAAATTGAATCCGCGCACGTGCACTTTTGAGTTTGCGCACTGAGCAATATGATACCGCTTGTTTTAAAATGTAGGCAGGGCAGGCCTCAAAAATTTTCAAGTCAACTATTTGTCGAATCCTTGAGTATGTAAAATGCAAATGGCAATGTCTTGTTTATGAATTCCCACGATATTTAAATAATTGAGGCTATAATTTGCTAGATCACTAATGTATGTATGAAAAAAAAGTTTTTGGGCAAACTTTGCTGTTTGGAGTTGATACCAATCAAAATTTTTTGGCTAGAAAGAACAAACATCTAATTGATTCTACTGATATTATTTATGTATCTTTGAGAATCGTTTATCAAATAATATGTAAAATTCAAAATCGATGCAAACAAAAAAAATATGAATATTGTAATCAACGTAATTCAGGAAAATAAGGCACTCCACGAATGATATTTATTCACAATCTGAAATACAATCGTACAAATCCTGGAAAAATGATGATATAGACATATATTGTGTAGGGGAATTCAACCGAGTTTAACACATTTTGGTCGAATATATAAGCCTTAAAAAAAGAAGTTCAATCAAATAGTTTCATCATAAATGTGTCTCTCTTCTTAGTTTGTGATTCAGTGTACATGACTAATAAGCTAATAGCAGGCAAACACACATTTGTGAAGGAAACGTTTGAACTTATAGTGAAATAAATTTTTCAGCATTTTTGCAAAACAGCACCGTGCACTTCATTTTTCTGTTCAAATGAAACGTTCAGTCTCCAATAACGGCGCAAAACACAGATTATTGTGCGCCACATAGTTCAAAAAGCCAAAAAAAAAACCAGCAAAAAACACTATCACAGGTCAAACACTCGAAAATCGAAAGAAAAAACTTCGGTCTGATCATCAAAGTAGGTAAAAATATAAAAACAAAACATATGGTTTCAAAGAGTCGAGTGTGGTCCTCGTAGCGGTCTGTGTGAATGTTTATGTAACGTGGATAATGTTTATGTTACGTCTCTAATATTTATATTAGTGGTATGAGTACAGTGATATAATTTATTGCCTTAGTAGATCATTACTTTACGATCTGTTTATTTCCTTAAATCGGGCCTGTTTACTTTTCTTTACAATCATGACAACACCTCTCACTTCACGCACCGTTGCCATATCAGAAATGAGGTGTTCATTATCCTCATAAACCTGTTAGTTCTGTGGTTATTATGTATAGTTTCGTGAAAATATTTCGTAAAATAAATACTAAATCTGACACCAATTCTGGTGAAATGCGCAAACTCAAAAGTGCACGTACCTCTCAAATTGTGTCAATTTGTTCACTATCCATCCCTATCTATTGGCATTCTAGTTTGTATATATTTCTGTGGTCAACTGTACTAATATTTGTGTGTTAATAAAGAAATTGTTGTTAGTAAATTTGTATGACTTTGTATGGCTCACCCTGTATTTGACAATATCGTAGATAATTGAGATAAATCAGAGGACAAGGTATAGATAAAGTGTATGTGGTTCAGTTTTTACCTTTTTAACATAGTCGTTTCAAGAAAGATTTTTTGTTAACAGAAATTAGCTTGTAAGCGCCACGGCTTAGAAGTGGACTGTATGAAAAAAATTGGTTGTTTGTAAAGTCGGTTTACGGACGATAATTTTACGTGATAACGTCATAAGAAAACATTGATGAAAAATTACAATTTATTTATTTATTTATTACAATTTTTTCGATAAATTAACATTTATTTGCACTCGTTAATTCAAATATTTTTTTACTTAAATTATACAGAATAATTACAAGTAACAATGTGCTATTTACAACTTATATACATGTGTACCGAACGCTTATGCTGATCGTGCCGCCTCTCTATCGCTTGTTCCGCGCTCTTGCTTACACGCTCGGCTAGGCGGAACGTGACAATGAGTCATGCTTTTTCGTGCGTGCAGCCGGTGTTCATCGATTTATAAGACGTTATCACGTCAAAATGTTTTGTAGTTAACGGATCGTCAAAGGCGAATTGTTTCTTGTACCAAAGCGGAACTAACAATGAGAAATTAGTCCCGTATCAAAGTGATAAGGACTCAAAAGAAACTAGTACTAATTTGTACAAAAATTAAACCATGCGCGTCGCACCGCTTTATTTTATAAAATAAAGAGTGACGCGAGCACAGCTTCTAAAAAATCTTTTTTCAGCTTGATTTCTTTTTTTATAAATGTACGTATATTAATGTGTGGAAAAGAATAATTAAGAACATTGGTATTTTTAGTGCTACAAAAGGCTGGAACCCATATGGAATTCACATTCCTCGCTTCATATATAGTAATGCTAGTTGGTTTTCTAATTATGGATCACCTTGAATGGCAGCAGTTTATTAGGCAATTCTTAAAAGGAAACAACTTTGCAGATATGGTGGAATTGCTCAAAAAATTCTTTAATTTTATGAATTTGACAGCATCTGTAAGTAATCTTTTTAGTTAATTTTTTCGTGGCTACAACGAGGATCGCCTTTAAAGTTTTTTAACAAATGACTGCTAGAAGGCGCTATTGAGATGGAATAGTATATTTACAATAAGCGTTTAAATGGAAATTTTACGTAGTTTTTCATTTAATTTTACCCTCTTATGAAAACCCCTTTGAACTCTCCTTTCCTTCAAAATCAACTAAAAATAGGGATGGTATTTGTAAAAAAATCTCTGTGTAAGAAAAAATTTATTCAAATTTGATTTTTTTTGGACAATGAATCGGTTATTTTTAAATTTTATTTGATTACAAGAAAAGATAAAGCAACCCAAACAATATTCCAGATAATAATCTATACATATAAAATGTTTTGTCCTGAATGACTGACTGACGGATCAACGCACAGCCTAAACTGCTGATCATAGAGACCTGAAACTTGGAGGGTGTGTTCTTTGTGTGACGTAGGTATGCGATAAGAAAGTATTTTCCGAAATTCTGCCCCTAAGGGGGTGAAAAACGGGAGCAAAGTTTGTATAGGACAACGTGATTTCTTGGTAAAATCTACTTCAAATTTTGCATAAACATTCTTTAACAGAATTGATAGAAGACATGTTTCGTATTTTATTGAAACTTATCGCCTAACGGGGTTAAAAAAGGGTAGAAAGTTATTTTGGGGGTTATTTGCATCGAAGTTAATATCAATACTCCTTGTTGCTTTTGATTTAAATAACATTAAATTTTGACACATGTTTAAAAACTCAATTCGATATTATTCAAAAACGTTGAACTCACATAAAAGCTTGGTGCAATGCAATACTCTTTAAAATTGGAATGTCAAATATAAAAGAATATTTAAATCGGATTAGAATTCGAAATTTCAATTTTTTTTTGTTCTTGGATATTTGAATGAAAAACTTACCTTTTACCTTGACTGCACACTCCACATTTAAACTTCCTCTAGATTTGATACAAACCGAAACCCCACTCTGCAATATACCAAAAACAAAGTAATATGGCAGAAATACTCCACAAAACGAAATTAATTGTTTGGTATGAGAGTACTATGATTTCCCGGAAATGGATAATAATATAATTCTTCCTATATAGTTAGGTACAATTGTTTTCACTATAGAAGAGCTTATAGCTAAAATTTACCCAAACATTAATAATATTCACGATAAACCTGCAGAATGGTTATGCGAGCGTGCCATCCTATCACCAAAAAACGAACAAGCCTCAGTCATAAATGAAATACTTTTGAGATCATTCAAAGGGGTAGAATATTAATATAAATCCGTCGACTCAGTGATGCCATTCATTATCCGGTCGAGTTTCTGAATACACTAAAGCCTCCTGGTCTCCAACTCACTTATTAAAATTGAGAGTTGGCGCGCCAATTATGTTGCTGACCAATATAAATCCATCAATATTATGCAATGGCACCAGATTGCAAGCGAAAACCTTGCATCGCAATGTAATCGAGGCAACTATATTAACAGGTTGTTCTCGAGGATTCTCCTAACACCATCAAATTACCCCTTCGAATTCAAGAGAGTGCAGTTTCCCATCAAAGTCTGCTTCGCCATAAATATAAACAAAGCTCAAGGTCAAACTCTTAAGGTAGCGGGAGTAGACTCGAGAGAAAGCTGCTTCTCCCATGACCAGTTGTATGTGGCATGCTCCAGAGTAGCCTGGTTGGTTATTCTAGCACCCGAAGGAAAAACAAAAAATATTGCTTACAAAGAAATACTGCGGTAAATGTAGTATTTAGATTTCGTTGTAATAAGATAATACCCCTGTGTCACTTTCACCATATCAAAAGTCGAGCTTTGTGTTCATAAAATATAACAAAATTTTATCCCATTTTTATGTTTATTCAACCTTTACATCCCCGTCCTATAATAAAGATTGTTATATTTCATAAGTATTCAAACATTTTAACATAATAATTTATATAACAAAAATTATAACAAAATTAATAAACCAATTAAAAATCCTATTAGAACCATTTTCGACTTCTACGTGGACGAAATCACGGGCAAAAGCTAGTATAAAAATAAATAAATTACCAGGCAATAAATTAGGGACAATTACAGTAAATTAATGTACAAAAAAAAAATTATAAAAATAAATCTTTTAAACAATGTATTTAAATGAATTTGAATCCTAAAGAAAAAAAAACCTGGAATTGTTTTTTTCTTACGTAAACTACTTAAAGACAAAAAGAACGACAATTTAACTGTCCCTACACAATTGTAATCCAACTAATATGTTTTAGGATTTAAATAATCCCTTTTAAAACTGCTGAAGACACATCTTGATTATTTTAACAATTTAACTGTTCACTCGCACCGACTTTGAATTTGTCTAGTCACACCGGTTTATATCGGCCAATCAGTCATTCCACAAAAATTCTTTTAAAGTTTCTAAATAGTATATCGATTGTCACTACTTCTCTTCAGAATAGAAAAAAGGAAAATTGAAAGATGTTAATATCGATTACTTTAAAAAGCAACAAAACGATTCGTGCTTAACAATTATTATACTTCCATTGTTTTTGTCTAACTTTAAGTGCGTTCCTCGTATTAGGCACAAAATTCGAAAAAAATATTTACTACAAAATATTTATGTGTGTAACTGTTATAATGTTAAAAAAAACTTTTCGTTTGTATTACCTCAAAATGGTATGGATTTTTTTTATTTGAGGCACCTTTGTATTAGTACTAAGAATTTTTGGCTGATTTAATATTTTAATTTAGCCTGAAATATACAGTGTGTACAAAAAGTAACGTAACTTACTAATATTTCGATTTCTGTTGGTGAAAGGTGTTTATTGTATTTAGTTACTTTTACAAGTAAGATAGTCTCTTCCATCTTTATGTTAAATGGTACAGTTAATCATCACAACTGTAGATATTGGAGTGATACTAATCCTAGATGGATGCAGGAATATAGAACACAAAGGCCTTTAAAAGTTAACGTTTGGGCAGGTATTATCGGCACCACTGTTATTGAGCCATTCTTTGTAGAAGGCAATTTGAACGACCAAAGTATTTAGATTTGTTAAGAAATCAAATAGTTCCTACAATAAAAAATGCAGTTTGTAACAATTTTAATGACATTTGGTTTCAGCAGGATAGTGCATCACCACAATTTGGTGTTGTTTGAAATTACTTAAATGAAGTTTTCCAAGAAATAGTGGAGAGTACAAAAATACTAATATCTAGGCTGCTGGTTGAATGAAAAATGGGACTTAACTCAAGAAATCAAAAACAGAACATAACAGGCACGAACATCTTTCAAGAACTTGCAAAAAGTGCTTACCAACAGAGCTCTAAGAATTCTCTTAAGAATACGCCTATTACGTTACTATGTCTTTAGCATATTGTTCTATGGGATAGAAGCATGGAACTTCACTGAAATAATGTGCAAGAGGATTGAGGATGAAGGGGTTCTACAGAGTATAAATAAACAAAGAGAGGTACTTAATATCGTAAAAAGAAGAAAGCTGGAGTACTTTGCCCACGTAATGAGAAATCCGAAATATGAATTTCTTCACATTATTATTCGTGGCTCAAGAATCTTCGCCAATGGTATGGAGTAAACACCACGACACTCTTTAGGTCGGCTGTGGACAAAGTAAAGATCATGCGAGTTATCGACAATGTTCTAGGAGGACACTTGAAGAAGAAGACAGGTGGATTGGAAGAAGGGGCACAATTGAGTGGCCAGCCAGATGTCCCAATCAGACTATTTTTTCTGGGGATATCTTGTGTACAAGACAAAACCTGATAATAGGGATGAAATGAGAAATAGAATACTGATAACAACCCGGCAAATTACAAATCAGCAATTGCGTAATACCATATCCGTTTGTTTAATAGACTTAGATACTGTCAAATAGAAAAAGGAATACAATTTGAACATCTAATTAAATGAGATTATTAAGTTATTTGTTCCTGTTAATTATATTGGTAATCAAAACGTTCCCATAAATTATTTTTCTCGGTAACTTTAGAATAAATAAGGTTAGAATTATGCGGTCTTGACAGTTGTATTTGTAATTTTATAGATTATGAAAAACAGAAAATATACACAGGGTGTACTATTTAAAAACACTTTTATTCAATATATTTTTTTGTAAACCTAACAGAAATCGAAATCTTAGCAAGTTACGTCACTTTATGTACACACTGTATACATTAAATATAATAATATTTATTAAATACCAAGTTAATCATAATTATTTTACTTGGATAAACAGGGTCATAACTAATGGGACATAAAGTAAGTGAAGGTTAATTGGACCATGTATCTATGCCCTAATAAAACTTTGCTGTAGCAAAAGATACAGTTTGTGATTTTTTTTCATTTTTTGTAATAATTTCACAATATTATTACGTTATTTAGTCTTGGGTTCGTTAATTTATAAGAATCAATACAAAAACTAAACACCTTATTCTAATCTTTCTATATGTAATGCAATAATCCCTTAGATATTCACTTACAACCATTAGCCCTCTGAGGCTATGGAATCAAGAACTGAAATACTCAAAACTAGAAAAACTACAAAGATAAATAAAATGTATACCTCACTGTGGGTATGCAAAAGAGCCATTGGAAAAATTTGGGTCTAAATCCGAGAGTAAGCCTGTGGTTATATCAGGCGATATTTCTACCGTCACTAACGTACGCAACAGTAGTCTGTGGCCAAGGGTGGAAGGGGCCGGGGCTGTTAACCTGTTAAGAAGTCTACAAAGAAAATTCTTGCGAGCTACAACGGGGGCAATGAGCACCGCCCCTACAGAGGGACTACAATTAGCCCTCAACATACCACCTTTGAATCTCCTGATAAAAGATTGGGCCAGGAACACTGCATACAGACTAAAGTGTCAGGGTGGGTGGAGAAGCAACGGGATTGGTCACACCAAGATCGAGGCACTCCACAAACACCCCTTCACAATAAAATCGGACAAGATTCCGAAAAAGACTTTGATAGGAAAAAACTAAAACAAAAATACCAACCAGAGAAGACTGGTTTAAGAAAACACCATTGACCAGCCCAGGAGTGAAACGATGGTACAATGACGGATCAGGGTACCAGGGACGCTATGGGGCAGGTGTGTTTGGAGCATCCTGCAACTACAGGGAAAGAATACCCCTGGAGAGATACGCTTCGGTCTTCCAGGCCGAGGTCTATGCTATACTCAGGTGTGCCACTGACCTGACAGAAAACAAAGTGAGAACAGTGAGATTGATATTCTCACTGACAGTCGCGCGGCCATTGGGGCCCTCATGAGTTGCATCTCAACATCATCGGTGGTGTGGGACTGCAACGCAGGCCCTCACTGAGTTAGCGACTGCAAACAAGTTCACTCTTACATGGGTTCCTGGGCACACAATGATAAATGGCAACGAGGTAGCCGATGAACTGGCAAGAAATGGGACCCTGGTGAGATCTTTAAAATAAGCATTATTAGATTTCCAAGTTATTGAGACGTAAATTTGTGCGCCTCTAATTCTTTTAATCAGTGTATTTTGTGAAATTATTACCAAAAAAATGAAGAAAAAAAATTAACTTTCACATCTTGTATCTTTTTCCACAGCGACATTTTAATCAAACGATATTTGGTCCAATCCTCATATTTTGGTCTAAATAAACTGCGATCACTCTATGTTCCAGTAGTCTTGACTCACCCTGTATAATGGCCATAAAAGGTTAAATAAAATTTATAATTTTCTTATACAATAGGGAATATGCATGTGATTAAAATAGGGGTAAAATATTTTTTTTATAAACTTTATTTCCTAAGAATTATGCCACTATCAATATTTTTGATTATAATTTTTTTTTTGAGCAAGAAATTAATTTTTAAAAAGTGCGAAAATACTGTAGGAAATTCAAACATTTGAAAAGCGACGTCATTGGGTAGAACGAATTTGACGTAAAAGTATGTATTAATAAATATCAATAACATCGAGTATCGAGTTGGTCTGAGTAGTTAGGTTAGGTATTTGGTATTTGCTTAGAAGTGTTTGTGATTCAGTCAGATTTATTAAGATTTTATTGCATATTTAGAAGTAAAATTGGTATAATTCTAGAATAAGGCTGCCAAAGGAATTTTTATAAAAATTTCACAGGTCATTAAAACACTATAAAATTAATATACTGATAGAAATTTTTGCGCGGAAACGTTTGGAAAGTACTTTTTTAAAAAAAATGTGTGATAAATTTAATATGGTGGCCACTTCAAGTTTTTACCTCGATCAAAAACTTTCCTCGTACCATATAATTCACCTATTTCACACCATATATACATATACCATTATTTATGGTTTGAATCGGCAACGTCACAATTTTAAATAAGAGTTTAAAAGGCTGTCATTTGTCAGACAAACTAATAGTTTAGGTATCAATAATAATGAATAATTTCTTTCAAATTATTGACAATTATTCCTTTAAATAATTGCAAAAAAATGTGTGAAATAGGTGGATAATAATGTGTAAATTGTGTTGCAAAAAAGTACGGGGAATCTAAGTGTTTGATCGAGGTAAAAACTAGTTATAAAAAATACTCTTGAAGTGGCCACCATAGTAAATTTAGCACACATTTTTTTAAACGTTTCCGCGCAAAATTTTTTACCAGTATATTAATTTTATAGTGTTTTAATGACCAGTGAAATATTTATGGAAATTCCTTTGGCAGCCTTATTCCAGAATTTTTCCACATTTTTAACATCAAATCCCGATTTGACGCCTGTTGAAATCAAAGGAGTAAAAACTAAAGTAATTACGTACTATTTATAATGTTTATATTATCGTGCATACCTTATCAGCAAATCACAATACTTTTTCAATAATCTTTAACCTAACCTTTTCACTTGTTTGTTTATTGTTATATACTATTACGTTACACCAAGCGCACCAAAATGGCGGGCGTGCGTGTTGGTTGGCTATTTTTAACTTTTTTACACGCTTTATATTAGCTTGACTTGTATCCATCTATCCATGTAACGGAATCTTTGGAAACGATTTTCACTCACTTAAAAACATCGGATCGACTTGAAACTTTGAATACTTCTAAAGGACCAATGACAATACAATAATTTCGTAATTTTTTTTTAAAGATCCTTGCCAGGATCATCAGAATATTAAAAAAAAACTCCGAAATAAAAAATAAAAAATAAATAATAGTTTAAAAAAACTAAGACAACACGCTTTATAAGAAAACCACCGAACTAAAAAATAAAAAATAATTTTACAATTATAAGCGTGGGGTGCGTTTTATTAATTAATATATTTGAAAATAAACAGATATTGGTAAAAGTAAAGTCTCCAAAAAGAAAACATCATAAAAAGCACCCAACGCTTTTATTGTAGAATTATTTTTTATTAAATATTATTTTTTAGTTCGATTTTCTTATATAACATCGCAAAGTCGGCAAGCCAGAGGCTAGGTTTTCTGTGGAAAGCCAGAAAGTTTTTTTCTCCTGATCAACTGTTGACGACGTACAAGGCTCAAATCCGACCTCTACTGGAGTATTGCTCGCACATTTGGGGTTCATTCTCTTCGTCTTCTAGATTCCATTCAGAAAAGAGCCATTCGCTTGATAAACAGCTCAACTCTCACAGATACCCTTCACCCTCTAGAACATAGAAGAAGAGTTGCAGACCAGTCATTGCTCTACAGATGGCAGATGCTCCAGAGAAATAAAAACTCTTGTACCACCATTGGCCACATTCGGCCGAAGAACTAGGCACGCTGATCAGTTTCACACATTTACTCTCAAGCTTGACACTACAAGGACCAATCTTCATCAAGAATCCTTCTTTTACAGGGCAGCTACGGAATGGAATAAGCTTCCAAAATCAGTTTTTCCTTTTTAAAAAGCGTGTCCACAATCATTTCCTTTCTATAATCTCTTTCCCTTCTAAAAGTCGCAGTGCGGGCCGTCCGCGGCCCACACGATAGGTCTACCCTTTTTGCGACTATTTTCATAAAAAAAAAGCGTGTTGTCTTAGTTTTTTTAAACTATTATTTATTTTTAAATACTTTAAATTAGTTTTTTAGCGTTGAAATTTTTGTTACTATTAAAAAAATACATGCGTATTCCCTATTAGTGTTTTCTGTTTGATTTACTTTCATATGCGTTCTCAAAATGTATGTTCTTTTGTTTCAAGACTGAAGCTTCCAGTGTTTGCGCTATCAAAGCAACAGAAAAAGTGATAAAATTCTTAGAAGAGTGTGATAAACCCCCACCGACCGAGGCTAATTCTCCCGATAAACCACCTGCGTTCTATGAATGCATGGGCATGGATTTGAGCTTTAGGTTAACGTCGTAGAATATGTTTAATTGATTGTTGAACTTAACTTGTTGTGAAAGTGAATTTGATGATGATACATACTGGATGTGTCCAGTGAACTCATGCAGTTGATCCTTGAATCAAATTTAAAAATTAAGATACTTTTTTTTTGTACAAAAATACTTCTACTACCTCTTAACCGAACTGCAGAATATTTGAAAATGATAATGACACACAACTTATGAGTGACATAAATTATTTTTGTTACCCTTGAAAAGGTTACACTTAACACTATGATTTGAAAGTAACGAACGTTTTTATTTGACTGAGATAAACTCTCAAAAAGTGAACACTTTCTTTACTTGACGAAAAACTACGAGACCAACTAAAAATTATTTGCAGGAACTTATCCTAACAAACTAGTCTTGTAAATATTAAGTGTGTCTTGTAGATGATGTGAAGGACTTCGATGAAACTTTTGCCACTTTTTTCTTTGGTAAAAATTCAATACGAAATTGCCTGGACAACTTTAATTATTTTTTGGTTTGGATTAAGGATGTTCTATGATTACGTAGTATTACGATTTTTATTCTTGGGTTCGATGATTTTAAACACTCGGTACAAAAACTAAACAATTTATTCTAATTTCTCTCTAGCCATTGTCCCAAAATTTATCTACCTTTATAGATATATCAAATGCCTTCATTTACCCCGCGGCTATAAATCATTCGCTAAAATGTGGGGCGTTTTGATGCCGCAAAAGGAATATGCGTTTTTGTGTGGACGATACAACGACTCGGCCAGATAATAGGACAGGGACGTATTTATGGGCTACAATCCGTAACAATAGTAACATTGAGTTTGGCTTAAAATTTTGAAAAAACTGTTTTTTAATTTTTAAGAAAATCTTTCAAATATAGCTAAAATTAATATGGGTTCTTAAAGAGATGTGTAGAATTACGTTCTTCAACCTTAATTTTCAACTACTTCTAACATTGAGGATTAAAAAAATAAAATATCGCTTGGAAGCTGAAAATTTGCAGATTGATTCTTAAATATACTTCATCGCACATAATTGGGAAAAATAATCAACTTTAATAAAAAATTTAATGCCGTTTTATTTATCCTGACGATCAGAATAAAAAACGTGGCAACGCTGCAGCGCTATTTTTTAAAGCGTAGCACTAACTTAAAAGTTATAATTTTCTACTAGCAACGCGAACTAATATTGCTTGTTATTTGCAAATAAATGATAACAATCTCTAGTAGTTTCAAAAATTAAATTTAAACTTAAAAGAAAAGTTGTCATAAAATAATATTTGAAATATTTTTTATTACATGTAAATATAATTAAAAATGCTTTAATAGTTTTTTTTTACAGAGCCTTGATATAATTAGCATTAATTTTGTTATCTTAGGTTAGCAGCTCTAACACTGGGTACTTTAGTGTAGGCCTCCCTTTGTCACTCTGATCACTGCTGACATTAACGAACATCCTCAAGTGATGTGAACAACTTTTTCAGCCACATATTATATCCCTAATTAAACTTAAATATAAATAAATATTTTCAAAATTATTATTAAAAATAGCAGCATTTAATATCTTCTGTCCAAAACTGCAAAAATAATACTCGAAATACTTATAGGCTTGACGCCAATGTAAAAACAGAGTTTAATACAAATCAGTTATCACTTTTTCAAAATGTAATTATAATTTAAATCATCTCGATGCTCCAAAAATAGACACATTAGTGCACGCCTTCATTATAAAAATATAATTAACTTACTCTTGACTTGAATCACTTAAAAATTTTACGTTCTTTGCAAAAGGCTGCTCACTTTCATGTTCTTAACCATTCATCATCATCATCATACAGCCCCTAGAGTCCACTGTCTCCTCAAGGTCTTTTCACGTTTCCCTGTCCTGCGCAGTCGCAATCCACTTTGTAGCAATCCTTTTTAAATCGTCGCTCCATCGGGTGGGAGGTCGACCTCTGCTGCGTTTGCCGGCTCTCGGTCTCCATTCCAGTATCCTCTTTGTCCAGCGGTCTCCGTTCATTCTTGCTATGTGTCCGGTCTTTTTCCATTTTGATCTTAGTATATGCTCCACGACATCATTTTCCTGTGTTCTTCTCCGTATATCTTCATTTCTGACACGTTCTCTTAGGCTCAGACCAAGCATCGATCTCTCCATTTTTCTCTGAGTTACCTGTAATTTTCTTTTAGATGCATTAGTAAGTGTTAGTGTTTCTGTGCCATATGACAAAACTGGTATTATACACTGATTGAAAGCTTTCCTTATCAGACTTATCGGAATATTCTCTTTGAACACATCTCTCATCCTCTCTTATGTCGCCCAGCCCAAGGTGATTCTTCTGGACAGCTCACATGTCTGGTATTTTGACGCACACATTTCCAATCTTTATATGTTCACTAGGCATGTCATCATTTTGGTCTTTGTAAAGTTTACATGTAAACTAAACCATTACTTTCAATCATATTTTATTTTGGTTATTACTTTCAAATAAATTTTCTTATTTGAAATTTAAATAATATTTTTACACACTCCGGTAACAATTTTATTTTTCAAGCAAATCTGAATTTTGAATTCTTATTTTATGATATCTATTTGTCATGTAATCATGTGTTAAATTTTGACAAATATATTTATAATGACGTTTCTATAAATTTTAATCGAGCCGAGTAGTAGTTACGGGACTGCCCGAAGCTTTCGTGTTACGGCATCGCGGCAACAACAGTCCTTGTTACTCCCCAAGCGCGCCATTAGATGTTTCACATAAATCATCCGCTCCTTTGATGACATTTTGAATCAAAACTTCTTTACGCACGCTTGACTTGGGGAGTAAGCTGGTAAATGCGTGACGAGAGCGTTACGAAAAGTATGATCGGGCGAGGCGAACGGAAGATTTCTCATACCATAAGCCTATGGCCGCGGTCTTACAATCAACCACAGTAAGTACTGATGTATCCGATAATGAATAAAAATAAAAAATCTATTCAAAAATATTTATTTATCAATAAAAACCCATAATAAATTTAAATATTTGTGGAATATATATATATATATATATATATATATATATATATATATATATATATATATATATATGTTACGGGTAGAGTTAGAATAACGGTTAAACTTAGGTTTACCCGGGTAAACTGCACAATATCCAGAAAACATGGGTAAAGACCAGAATAGAATTGAAATTTTACATGTTTCGGACTTTACCCGGGTAAACCGCGTTCTATCCGCTTTCGCGTGGTTAAAGTTAAAACATAACGACATAAGTGTCTGAAAAACATATTTAATTAAAAAAACAGATTTTACAAATCAAAAGTTACACAGTAAAACTGCTTCCTGGCAAAGTAAAAGATACTATAATCTATTTGTTCTGACAAGACAAGCTGCTGTGACATTTCGAGTTACAAAGATTGCCAATCGCTTTACATTTACATTTATTGGTCATGCATTTAGTTTTACAGTTGCATCGTTTATAACCTTGACCTCCTAAAAGTGATTGTTCATTTGCAAGTTGTCGTAAACTTTTCTTTCCCGGTGATACACTTTCCATATCTACAAGTTTCTCACTGCACACTGAAAATTGATTCCTGGAAAACATTTCTTCAATAGTTCCTCCCTTGTTTGCTAATTTATAAAAATCGTCGTCAGTTTTCTCGATAACTGTCATGAGAATGTTTCTAAAATCACCTCTCCCTCGGTCAACATCTGGAATTTGTACTCTCACTGTATCTCCAACAGAACATGGAGGAAACTTAGAATTCGATAAAGCTTTCATCTTCTTTGCTTGATTTTCTAAATTTCTTTTTGCGTCTCGTCTATTTGACTGTATATTTTTTTGGCACAAGCAAAGTTCACACCTTATATTTCCTGATGTACTTGGTTTGTCACACTCTACACATTTGCTCTGATTTTCTGAAGTTTCTATATTACTAGCGTTTTCTCTATAATTTTTGTTGATATTTTCCTCATTTCTATCTTCAGTAATATCTTCTTGGGGATTGTCTGTTTCTGGGTCACTATCCATAGACTGGTCTTCATTTTGTACTTGTTGAGGCTGTTCACCTACACCAAAATTCTTCACAACTTTCTCGAGCTCTTCTTCGGTTCGTAGATTCTCAACAGCTTCTTTTGGAAAAGCTGATGTGTATAGGCCGACTTTAACATCATGCCCAAACATGGCGGCATAAGGAGCTTGTTTTATCCCATCATGGTATGCTCTATTTTTCATTAACTGGACAAATCTTAGACCTTCTGACCATCGCATGCAGTTTTCATCGTCCATCCACGTCATCAACATATTTTGTATATCTTGATTTGCTCTTTCCACGCTGCCTTGTGACTGACTGTGACGTGGTTTGCCATGGACTATTTTAAGACCACTCCACATTGTGCATAGCTCTTCAATGACACGGTTGGCGAACTCCCGGCCGTTGTCCGATTGTAGTATAGATGGGGCTCCGAAAATACAAAAGATGTCTATCAGGCTCTTAGCTACTTCCTCAGCTCTTTTCGATGTTAATGCACGTATTTGAACAAACTTAGTTAAGTGGTCCTGATACACCATGATAAATTTGTATTCTCCATCCGGATGGGATTGCATGTCAATTAGGTCCACTTGACAACGGCTGTTCATCTCCGAAAAAACCATCGGTTTGACCACAAGCCCTTTTTTGGCAGATTTTAGTTTCTTTTGGCACCCTTCACATAAGCGCAGATATAACTTAATAACATCTTGAGTTATATTCTTGTACTTTTTCTTACATTCACTTTCCATGCGATGTTTACCACCATGTCCTATAGCTAAATGTGCATCATGCAAAATGTCAAACATTTCGTCGTTTGTAACGTAATATTTTATGATAGATTCACCTGACGATACACGAGCAATAAGCTTTTCAATGCCTCCAACAGAACATATGTCAAACCTCTTTAACCGTCGATATTGTAGAGTAGTCTTACTTTTAGCATTTTTTGCGAACTTGACGGAGTCTAACATTTCTTGGTATTGTTCATTATTAAAATAAAAACTATTTGCACCTTTCGAAGACACCAGTTCGTTGAAAACTTCATAAAAACGCTGTGCTAACCGCGCGCATCCGCTCTCTTCGGTTGGCATTTTATTACTGCACGTGGTGAAAGATGATGCAATAATAATCCCTACAACCAACTTTACCCACGCGAAAGCGGATAGAACGCGGTTTACCCGGGTAAAGTCCGAAACATGTAAAATTCTATTCTGGTCTTTACCCATGTTTTCTGGGTATTGTGCAGTTTACCCGGGTAAACCTAAGTTTAACCGTTATTCTAATTTTAACCGTTTTATGTGAGTGGGGCGTGGTCGCCCCTCCACCGCGACCCTTAGTAGGTCTATTGTGGCTCACCCCTAGAGGCTACAGTTCACCGCACAATCCAGCCCTTCTTACGAAGTTCATGGGTGAGATTTTTTTAAAATCGGTAGGTTCTAGGTTAGTGTAACCAAATATGTTGAACCTTAATCTTCCCAGGCCGGGGCATGAACATAGTATATGTTCAGCAGTTTCGTCTTCTACGCAGCAGAACCGACAGTCCGTTTGTTGGTTCAGATCTATCTTTCTGAGGTGGTATCTCAGACGACAGTGTGCCGTAAGCAGTCCTGTTAGAATACGCAGGTCATTTCTGCTCCATTCTGGGATCTGCTTAGTTGTGTTTCTCGAGGGTTGTAACGGTAAAAACGCCTTCGAGTGGGTTAGCCCTGGTAAGTCGGACCAGTACGTGAGTATTTTCCTCTTCGCCCAGTCCGAAATAATTGTTTTGGCGGCACTTGTGGTGACTCCAAAAACCGGTTCTGGTCCAGTGAACGCAGATTTGGCCCCCTGTTTTGCAATATATATATATATATATATATAGTTTTTCTAATCCTCCAGATTTCTCTCATCTTTTCTCCCATGTCTTCTTTCCTTTCTTGGGACCATTTTGTTCCGGTCTTCCTGGGCACTTCATTCTCTGGTACAACCTTCCATTGGTAAATCTTACGTCTGTATGTGCTTCTGTCCTGTATCTGTATGTACATATATATATATATATATATATATATATATATATATATATATATATGGAGCTAAAGAAGTTTTACACAGTCGTGTGGTCTAAAGCACACTCGTTTTTTTAAAACTATGCGATACTTTTTGAGCCAAGTGTACTTATTTACAATAACTAAATGTTAATATTAAACGTTTCATATTGTCAGCCACACAAAAAATTCTTTCTGAATGGAAATTTTTTTATAATTTAAGCAGTTTATTTTTTTTCAATTTTTTTAAGAATTCATTTAATTATGTCCAGGGTTATACTACAGCCAGCATTAATCATTTTTACAAGCTTACGGTTAAAAGGTAGGATGTTAAGATCTTTGTTGTAATAAATCAAATTTAAAACTGCAAATAATACTTTTAAAATTGATTCAACGAAAAAAATTTACCCAGATAAATTGAAAAGAATAAAAATTAAGAAAATATAATAGTCACACAGTTTTAAAAGGTAGGACTGTTCCGTATGTTTCAGGAATAGAGCGTCGCCGAATTTATTTTAATAATAGTACAAAAAATCGCTAGGGCCAACCTATACTTATTTTTCAATTTGTTTTTCTTTTCGTTTTCATCCTAATCCATTGTTACGTAAGCATAGAGAGTCCGCCTGTTGTAAATTTTTTTTTGTTCGTATCATTTTGTCATTTAAAATGTAATGTTTTCGATTTAGAGTACATGTAATCTTATTTAAATTTTTTTAGCTTGATAAGTTAATCAAAACGTTTTAAAAAATTGTGTTATCATTAAACGCAGAGATAAATTACTAATGAAAGGTACACGTCCCTGACCAACTTTCCAACGTAAGCGCATTTCGAGTGGTTGTCAACGGCGTATCTTAAATATTTTGGAACAGTTACCGATTATATATATATATATATATATATATATATATATATATATATATATATATATATATATTATACCGGAAAATATATTGAAATTGAATGAGAGCAAATGATATATCTTCCTTTCCCACGATACTGTTTTATTTTATTAAAAATATTGTGTGCTTTAATCTTGGATCATAACTTTCCATTAACACGTCTCCATTATTGGGTGTTTTTTGCCAATGTATACCTAATTCAAGGACTTTTCTTAAAGGTGACTGCCCACTTTCAGAACCTACTTGTGCGTCGCGTACTTCTTGTAAAATCGACTGATAGTTTTTTATTACAGGAAAATTACTTACGACTTATTTTGTCAATGCCCTTCTGAAATGAAACCTCTATAGCGACACATCCTTAAGATGTTTTTCGGAGATTAAATACGAGGTCATTTACGAAACTCTCCTCTTTAAACCTCATTGCGAACACCGTAAAAAATACCTTTTTTGATATTCCTGTCGCAGCCAGTACTGGGCGACGTTAACTTCCAATTGGAGTTTGCAAGCATGTTTTGCCTCCTTTTTATACGCTTTATATTAGCTTGACTTGTATCTATCTATGTAACGGAATCTTTGGACAGGATTTCCACCCACTTAAAAACATCGGATCGACTTGAACGACTTTGTATACTTCTAAAGGAACGATGAAAATACAATAATTTCATAAATTTTGACCTGGATCAGTTATATTTAAAAAAAGTGTTTTATATGGATTAAAAATGGCTGATATCCCCCATGAATTCAATTTAAATAGACTGACATAAGAAGTAAAAATTTGATGGCGACGATTGAACTACATACATACATACAAGGTAGCTCTACAACCCAGGGTGGGTCTTGGCTGACTGCACTATACTCCTCCAGGCCTTCTGGTCCTCCATTAGATTCGTGTCCAGAGGGATAATTATTTCTGTGAGATCTGCTTTGATGTTGTCTTTCCATTTCTGGCGTGGTCTCCCAAATGGCCTTTTTCCCGACGGTCTCTCCTTCCATATCAGTTTCGTCAGTCTGTCATCTCGTAGTCTATGGACATGTCCGTACCATCTTAGGTGCTGGTACTTGATTTCTTTGACAATATCCCTGTCGCCATAAAGTTGACTAATCTCGGCGTTTGCCCTGATACGATACTGGTTGCTGTTAGGGCCGTGGTGGGGACCAAATATTTTTCTTAGAACTTTTCTTTCGAGACGCCTAAGTTTTCTTTCATTAGCCTTAGTCATTGTCCATGTCTCGCACCCGTAAGTGATTATTGGCCTCATAAAGCTTTTATAGACTTTCACCTTTGAGGTTCTTGAGAAGTTTTTGGATTTGAAAAAGTTGTTAAGAGAGAACAGACATCGATTTGCGGCTTGTATTCTGCCTTTTATTTTCTCTGTGACGTCTTTATCGGCTGTAATTGTAGCTCCCAGAAATTTGAAATGTTCCACTCGTTCAAAATTGTAGGTGTCTATTGCCACGTTCTGTCCTATTCTATTTCTGCGCCCCTGTCTGTTTATGCACATATATTTGGTCTTTTCCTCGTTAATCTTGAGTCCTACTTTTCTTGTAGCATTTTCTTTGCGATTAAAGACCTCTTTTACTGTTGGTGTGGAGTCTCCAATGTTGTCAATGTCATCTGCATATGCTAACAATAGTTTAACTTGAACGACTCTCCAACAAATGTCGCTAACGCATATCACCATTTTAAATCCTAGTAATTTTAAAACTTCCTCGCGTTTTTATACGCTTTATATTAGCCCGAACTAAAAAATTAAAAATTGAAAATAAAAAATAATACGCTTTATAAGAAAACCACCGAAATAAAAAATAATAATTAATAAAAAATAATTTTACAATCAAAAGCGTGGGGTACGCTATATCAATTAATATATTTGATAATTAACAGATATTGGTAAAAGAACAGTCTCCAAGAAGAAAACGATGTAAACATCTTAAAAAGAACCCCACGCCTTTGATTGTAAAATTATTTTTTATTAATTATTATCTTTTAGTTCGGTGGTTTTCTTATAAAACGTGTTGTCCAAGATGGCAACTGATTTGATGGCTATGGTTTCCTTAATAGTAATTTTAACCGTATCATCTCTCCTACAGCTTCACTAGTAGCAACTATTTTAAAGCTGAACGCAACTGAAGTTTGTTGTTAGCTGAGCCAATATATTGCTCCCCCAGCGAACATGCTCAATACTCCCCGAGGTTGAGCGGTCTCCACCATGTATGTTATATCAAGCTCTGTCGTGCCTTTTAGGTAGCGAAATATTCTTTTTATTTCCAAGACATTAGTATCTGAAGGATTCTCAAGCTTTCTTAAGACATTACCCACTGCATAAGCTATGTCTGGCCTAGTTTCTGTTATAAAGTACATCAAAGCTCCAACTGCTTCTCTATAGGAAACAGTGGGGTTCAATTGTTCCCTACTTTATCTGCTGTTATCTCGTACAGTGCCTATTTTAATTTTGAATTTTGAATAAAAAAAACAAGAGCGGCAAAAAACACCCACACAACCACACTTAACGGTAACCTATGCATTATTGTCCGTTAACATTTTCGCGCGCATTTCTTTGTAATAGTCTGGTAATTGTCGTGTTAAATAGACGTTCTAATCCCACTTTGTCGTATTTAACCACGTCCCTTTCAATAGTAATTCATTTCTAGATATTCGCTTACTCGAAATGGAAGTTTAAAAAAATTTCATTTTGCGTTAAATTTATATTTATAAAGACAAGAAAAGTAATGAACTGGGCAGAGAGTAAATTATAAATATTTGACCAATTACTCTAATGTAGGGTGTTAAAACTGAAACATTTAAAACAAAAAGGTCACTACATGTTACAAGGTGAGATAAGCAAGTAAACATTCAATATATTACAGACAATACCTTGATGAATAAAACAGTTAATAATTTTTAACATAAATCCAATATTTGTGAACTTCCCTAACTTTTGTGGAGCAGTTTATTATTTTATGTCTCTCGAATTTTATTGAAGTCATCCTCAGAGTTTAAAAAGCAATTTCTGATGTCCAGATATAATAGATATACAAAACGAAAACACCCGATCAGGAGTTCATTCTCTCACAAAACAAAATAGTTTTTTCCTTAACTCCATACTGATCGAAATCCCAATTAAGTTAATTGTTACTGTATTACCAAACCAATCAGATATGTATTTTAGTTCAAATAATATGTTACTCTATGTCTTCTTTGTTATGGTCCACCCTATATAAACAAATTTTAAGAAAATTTGCATCATTTTGAACGCCATCTATTTTGCTAAATTTTTAAATCATACCTAAAAGTAAGCAATGTAGGTCCTTTTACCTTTATCATATTGGTTACAGAATGTTGAGTGATCATTATGCTCTATAAAGTATGTTTTGAATATCAGATATCCTACTTCGTAAATTAAAAAGAAATGTGTTTTTTTTTTTAATTTTTTTTGGTATCTTTTAAATTTTTAATATCAGTTTTTGTGATCGATTATTAGTATATCTTAAATTGATTTAAAGTTATTACAAAATAGCGTCACATTTACAAATTGACAGAATTATATGGAAAGCAATGTTTTCACTTAAACTTCTAAATATAAAACTAATTTTTTTTTTAATATTTTTTCATGATTTTATATAATGTTTTCCATTGAAAATATCTTCAACGTTTACCTAATTTAATTCTAAAAAGAAACACTAGAGGCAGTAGTGCTTGCCTCTAAATTTCAAGTACAGTCAAGACAATGTTATTTATTTAAAAAACAATAATAATCCGAATGAAGTTTACAATTCAGTATCATCAGTTATTTCTGTAATATTAACACTCGATGATGTTTCTAATGGTATCAAAGTTACAATAGTCCGATAATAACTAAAATAAGCAACGAAAGTGTTACTGGTAACGTAGGTGGAGCCTAATCGACGAAGCGAGCCGAGTACTTACGGGGCTGTCCGAAGCTATTACGGCAACGCTGCACCAACAGCAGATTTTAGATCTTCAGTGGTTTTTCCTTTCTTTAATATATTGATCTTTTTCCAGGCTTCTAACACTGAGAAAATTTCTTTTATTTGAAGTATTGTTGAATTTTTATAGTCAATTTTAATTTTAACTGCCCAACTGATATTTTTAATGCTTTAGTGTTGAGAAATGAGTCAGCAGCTTATTTTATATCCCAAAATCCGTCCACAGTCATGTCAATAACTTCGAATGGCGGATCATATTTTGCGGAACTTATTACAATCTGTAAATCATTTGCACCATTGTCTTTTTAACCCGCTTTCTGTTTTCTATGAGAGCGAAGACTCGGTCACAAGCCATAAAACTGTGACCACTTATTAAAAAGTTATACTTGCCACAAAAACTTCATGAAGAGCAAGGAACACTAGAATAAAGATTATCATTTTGTTCTTGTTATGCCTCGCGCAGTTGTCACTCCAAAGCAGCAAATTTTTTTTTGTGTGACACCCGAATTTAAAAGTTTTAAGAGAGTAGATGCTACTTTATTACCTCGACGTCTACTAACATCTTCATGCCACATACACATAAAAGCATGATTAGAGTCCGACAAATGTTTTCCCAGATTGTAACAAAAGAGTTAAGACAGATAAAACATATCTGAGTGTGTCAACAAATAAAACTTGTTGGAGATCATACGAAATGCAGCATTTGTCACTACCTAACTTTGGCACTTATACATACATATAGTCACGCCTTTTTCCCGTAGGGTTAGGCAAATACCACTTCCTTCCACTTGTTATGGTTCTTTTACACATATTTTGCTTCCTCTACTTTCATCAGTGCTCTCATATATGCTCGTCGGTTGTTGGTACTCTTGACCTGGCCATTCTTCAAAACAATGTTGATCTGATCGACTTGTCCATTTACACTCGACTTTTTATCCTCTTGATTTTCAGGGCATCATGCATAACATTAACCATCGCCTGCAACTTCTCTTCAGATAACGCTAATATGACTTGATCATCGGCGTAAAAAAGGCATTTGACGATCAAATCATTCATTTTCAATCCATAAGCACTCTCTTTCAAATCTTTTAAACGATCGTCTATGTATAAGTTAAACAGCCATAGCGAAGCCACACATCCTTATCTCACACCTTTTTCGATGTTAAACCATTCCGTGCAAGCTCCGTTTATCCTGACACAAGCAGTGGAGTCCTCGTAAAGTGATTTCAGTGCTCGCATTTAACTACCGTTCACCCCATACATAGACAGTGTCGTTCACAATTTATTCCTCACCACTCTGTCATAGGCCTTTTTCAAGTCTATAGAAACGCAGCCAAGAATTTTTCGGCTGTACCTCGTAATGAAAAGACCTGATCCATACATCTTCTATCTCTTCTAAATCCTGCTTGCAAATCCCATATCATCTTCTCAGTTTCATTCGTCACTCGTTTAATCAATACCTTTGCCGGCTATGCTGAGTAAACTAATACCTCGGTAGTTCTTACAGTCCTGCTGCGAACCTTTTCCTTTGTAAATCGGCACGATAACGGCACCAGTCGTCTGGTACAGCAGACTAGTTACCACGCTTTTTCCAGCCTTTAACATTTCAACCGTTATCCTTCCGTACCTAGCAGCTTTACCCAATTTCATACTGTTCAACGCTTCCACAATTTCTGTCGTACTAATTTCACTTTCATTGATAACTTTTACCTATAACCTTTTAAAATAAAAACTTTCAAGACATATTGCTAAGCGCCATCTAGTTTTACTATACTAATGCTTAGAAATGAAATTACACCTGTAACCTTTGTAGGGACATTAACGATGGCACTTAAAACCGTTTTAGGCAAATATCTACAAAACTCAGACTGGCACTTAGTGCGTGAAAAAACATTTGATTAAATTAACTGTTTTAACGGTAGTAATTTGGTGCTACGTGAAAAATTTTTCATTGTTTTTGTTTATAAAAAAAAATTTATAGTAAATATGTGTATGTGACAACATTTTGAAAAATAGTTGATTTTATGGATAATACGACGTGGGCGTCGATTACAAAAATTGATATTTATAATTGAGGAGCAGACTTGCAAATTGCATTTTGTTCATAGTTACAAATTTTCAGGCGAAGTACAAAACCATTACAGAAAAACTAATTGCGAGAAAAAAGTGCTTGGTATAATATTAAGTTATTAGGTATAAGTATCTCAATCAAGAGTTTTGACACAGGAATTAAAAAAAAAATTAGAAACATTTAAAAAGATTATTGGACATAAAGCACTTTGTTTGTCTTTAGTGGAGAAAATGCGATTTGAATGTCAAATAAACACAAACTATTGTATTTTCTCAAAATTTAATATTAAAATATTGGTAAATATGCTATTTACAAAATAATTTATAGAAAAGTTATGAGATTTTTCATCTTGTTTGCGACTTCGTTTGCGGTTTGATTCTTTAATTTCCATGTAGCTTGCAAGTATGTTGTCTTGAGTAATTTTATTGGGATGTTGGAAAAAATTTTGACGGTTTCACCATATCTTCCTTTGACATTTCTTGGCAATCCAAGTTAGTATTTTTGTGATTGCAAACTAGATTCAAATTGTCCAGATTAATATTCAAATTCGAATATCTATAAAATGAAAAACAAAATATTGATAACACTTTTTAAGTTTCTAACCTCAACAGTACCTTATTTGTTTTTTTCTTTCACGCGATGATGTACTCCTTTTTCTGCTACATCTGTCTATGTTATCACCAACAATATGTTCACCTTCTAGATCTTTCATTTTGAACAAAAGACAACTTCTATTCTTAATGAATACACCACAACACACTAAGGCATCACCACACTAGCAGGTTTTCCAGTAAAATGAACAAAAACACCATCAAAATGCATTTTGTCCGTGTTTTTGGACAAAATGTACTTTGAAAGTACAGACAATATGGACCAAATTCAGTTTGTTTGTCTAGGTATTTTTTCCCATTTAATATCACGAGGACCTAATGCTTATTGGCTGTCCAAGTACTCATAAAAAAGATAGCGTTTGACCTTAAGAATGTGGCGCCACCTTCATCACAAATATGGAAAACATGGACAAAATGCGTCTTGCATGTCTCCTTAATTATTGTATGTAACAAAATTGACATATATTTCTGGTAGCATCAAAAGGATCAAGATATTTTTTTTTTTTTGAATAACCTACAGTTTTTTACAAAAGGTCACCCTTATATTATTTTCATTACTTTCGGAATATGTTAATTAAAATAACCAAAGCAATAAAAAAATGTGAAAGATATAGTTATTTAACAATTTCCAATGACGATTATTTAAATTATTAGGTTTGTTCCAACTACTCGCAATAGATAAAACGCGTTCCAACCGTGCAGGAAGTGGTTGATCGGACGATCCGTTTCCGTTCCAACCAAACTTCGTATCGTTCGTGCCTGAACGGTAATTGCAATGCTGGTCGAATGTGTTTGAGACTGACGTGCGTATTCACTTATTTTTTTATTGATCAATGAGTTGGATTGTTGTTTCGAATACTTAAAACGGTCATAAAACCGTTTCAATGATAATATTTTTTTGGTATTAGTATGAAATTGTTCATAAATTTGATACAAGATGCGGGTTGGAACAAACGGACAAAAAAAGTTAACGCGCTGTATAAATTACTGTTTAAGTGTTCTTAATTATAATTTTGATTTAGAATCCTTGTATAATTTTTGAGGAAATACTTTTTAATTTATTTAGAAGCTTAACACAAACAAACATATTATTCGGATACGCGCTATTATCGAAATATGTCGAAATAATCTTTTTCATTTTACTAAATTATTACGACGTCAGAGGTATATGCATATAATATATAAATATATATTTATAACTTTACAATAATTATTAGTATTACTTTGTACTGTTTTTCTCATTTATTTTTTTTTAAGTAGAAATGAAAAAATTTTAATGGTGTATTAAATTCGGTATGTAATAAGTAATTTTTTAAATCGTTTTTATTTATGTAACTAGTTTTCCAAACAAAGTTCTTGTACATATATATTTTTTTTTTAAATGAGTTAAAATGTAATATTTTCTATTATTTATTTTAAATAAACTTTAGAACTGTTCCGAGGATTGTTTAAAAAAATGTAAATATAAACCATTTTTAAATAAACGATTACGATTTTTTTTATATCCTGTTATCAATAATATTCTAGATTTCCGAATTCGATTAAAGCAGGGTTGAGCAACACGCGGCCCGCGGGCCGCTTGCGGTCCGTTAAACATGTTTATGTTGACTCCATTAATAAAGATCTTAAATCAATTGTCGAGTGGGGAACCAACAATCTTGTTCAGTTTAACGCCCAGAAAACACAAAGCGCCACGTTTTCCAAAAAAGTGAATTCCTCAAATCATTCATCACAATGCCCGGAAATGCCCTTGAATCAAGTCCCTCCATCTCGATTTTGGAAGTCACAGTGTCTAATAATATGTCTTGGCATGACCATGTTGCTAACATCGCAAAGTCAGCAAGCCAGAGGCTAGGTTTTCTGTGGAAATCTAGAAAGTTTTTTACTCCTGATCAACTGTTGATGACTTACAAGGCTCAAATCCGACCTCTGCTGGAGTATTGCTCGCACATTTGGGGCTTAGCACCAAGGCATTCTCTTCGTCTTCTAGATTCCATTAAGAAAAGGGCCATTCGGTTGATAAACAGCTCAACTCTCACAGATACCCTTCACCCACTAGAACATAGAAGAAGAGTTGCAGACCAGACATTACTCTACAGATATTTCCATAGCAGATGGTCCAGAAAAATAAAAACTCTTGTACCACCACTGGCCACATTCGGCCGAAGAATTCGGCACACTGATCAGTCTCACCCATTTACTCTCAAGATTGACACTACAAGGACCAATCTCCATCAAGAATCCTTCTTTTACAGGGCGTCTACAGAATGGAACAAGCTTCCAAAATCAGTTTTTCCAGAGAACTATGACCTGCAACTTTTCAAAAAGCGGGTCCACAATCATTTCCTTTCTATAATCCCTCCCCCTTCCAATAGTCGCTGTGCGGGCCGTCCGACCACGATAGGTCTAGCCAATTTTGCGAATATTTTCAGTAAAAAAAAATGTGGCCCGCCTAGCATTTCTAAAATTGAATTTATTTTATCGACTTTCTCCCATCTGTGCTTGTTTGAGTTTGGTTCTGTTACACAATCAGTCAGACTGGTAAGCTGTTAACTAGCAATTTTAGCCATTTTTGTGTTTCTTGAAAGGCGTGAGTGCAATATTATTGTCAAAAAGGTAATATTGGAGTTTTTTTATTCAAAATTAAGTTTTCCTACAAATTTTTTATATTTTTAATCCATAATAGCATGTCGGAATAGCAAACAAAAAAACGGAAGATTACGGATGAGCACAGGCATTTCCAAGAAATGTGGAAATTTGATTATTTTTTCACTTTCGTCAAAGATAAAGCTTTATGCTTAATTTGCTCAGAGACTGTGTCGACATTAAAAGAAAATAACATAAAAAGACATTACGCTTATGTTTAGGGAAAAAACAATAGTTTGCCAGTTGAAATTTACAGTAATATGTAGAGGAGATAAATGACCAATGAAGGGTATACACTTCATAAGAACTGCTGCGCCACTTCGAGTACCTTTTTGAACCGAATTGGTTATTATTGGCATATCGAAAATATTTGGTAACGGTTTTTTTTTCTGAGGTGGAGAAAATCCTTTATGGAAAGGTTATGAGCCTGAAAGCTCAAGGTGTACTGTGAGACTCCACTGACTGTTTCAGGGCTACTCACTTCAGTAGGTCTGTCTGGCTGTTGCCTCCGGTGACACTTAGGCCTATTGACCCTTTGTATCTTGCCTATTGTAACGAAATAAGTTTTGTGTGACTCTATAAAACTAACTAATGAAATAACCCCCAAAAGCTGGGCGCCAATTGTGTGTAACGCTATAAGTTACTTTTATAAAACTAAGGAGCTGCTAATGTGTTACCTACCGAAGGAATTTTGTGTAACTTTATAAAACTAATAAAATACTGATTTAATAAATGGCTAAAAGTCTAAATACTGAAAAATAATTTTTAAATATTTTTAACTAACTGTATAAAATGAATAAGACTCAAATACGGATAGTTAATATTAATTAAACACATAAAATTTAATGTATTTTAAAATTTAAATTTTTTTTTTTACTAATAATATTTGCAAAAAGGGTAGACCTATCGTGTGGGCCGCGGACGGCCCGCACTGCGACTATAAGAAGGGGCAGGGGTTATAGAAAGGAGATGATTGTGGAACCGCTTTTTGAAAAGTTGCAGGTCGTAGTTCTCTGAAAAAACTGATTTTGGGAGTGTTCCATTTTGTAAACGCCCTGTAAAAGAAGGATTCTTGATGGAGATTGGTCCTTGTAGTGTCAATCTTGAGAGTAAATGGGTAAGACTGATCAGCGTGCCGAGTTCTTCGGCCGAATGTGGCCAGTGGTGGTACAAGAGTTTTTATTTCTCTGGACCATCTGCTATGGAAATATCTGTAGAGTAATGTCTGGTCTGCAACACTTCTTCTATGTTCTAGTGGGTGAAGGGTATCTGTGAGGGTTGAGCTGTTTATCAACCGAATGGCCCTTTTCTGAATGAAATCTAGAAGACAAAGAGAATACCTTGGTGCTGAACCTTAAATGTGCGAGCAATACTCCAGTAGAGGTCGGATTTAAGCCTTGTACTTCGTCAACAGTTGATCAGGAGTAAAAAAACTTTCTAGCTTTCCACAGAAAACCTAGTCTCTGGCTTGCTGACTTTGCGATGTTAGCAACATGGTCATGCCACGACATATTATTAGACACCGTGACTCCCAAAATAGATATGGAGGGACTTAATTCAAGGGTATTTCCGGGCAATCTGATGGAATGATTTGAGAAATTCATGGTTAGTTTGCAACAGCTCCAGCGTGTCGGAAAGATGTTGACGTAAGGAGGGTTGGTAGGAGAAAGATACAGGCAGCAGAGAAATTTTGTTGATTTTTATAATGTTAACTTGAACCACATCCTCTAAGATGTCCTTTGGTTCTAAGTTCTCCTGTCTACAACAGAAAATATCGCTGCGGGTGTAAACACAGAGGCCGGTCTTAAATTTGAATCTCGTTTCGAGTTCGAAACCAGGACACAAGAGATGCGTATTGTTGAAGGAGGGTTTTATTTGTGTCCCTGTCAGAGACATCAATCCCAAGTGTTGTACAGCGTATTTAACGCCAGTCTACGAACAAAATCTCCGTTGATAATCGGTAACCATAAAACAACCAACAACAAACCAACTAACAGGGAATAGAAAAATCCATGGAAGCCATCAGCAGCAGCGACAAGCATCCGTCAGGAAAAAAAACCGACATCAGACAGGAGAAAAAAGATCCAGGAAAAAAGAAGCACAGTCATATGAACCGTCGGCAGCAACAGAAAAACCATGCAGGGAAAAAGCATCCAAAAAAAAAGGTCGATCTCTAAAATAAAATTGTCACTAAGAATGATTGTCGGCTAAGAAATAATATCATTAACAATACAATTAACAATAACATTAACGAGGAAGGTCCCCGGCATAAAATATTTTATTAAAAAATAAATCAACCGAGTCGTTGATGCTAAATTACATTTGAAAGCAAGATCAAATATACAAATTAAAATCATTCTTACCATTTATATTGTGCACTTAAAAACTTTAAATAAGTACATGATAAACATGCATCCGACCTATTTTTCTTACTACTAAATGAATAAATTCGATTTACAATGGCTTTTTAATATCCCAATTTTATCAACATTAGTCTATAAAACACTTGGTGGGACGGCTTAATACCAGGACCAGCTTTGAAAAATTCTCAATAAAAATGGGAGGAAAAATTCCCGTTACACTATGTGCTTTTATGTCATTGTACCCAATTGGTAACGGTTACCGAATATTTATCTGTCAGACCGTGTATTAAAATTGAAAGAAAATACACTTGAAATTATGTTGTTAGGGGCAGCTTCCGGTGTAATCAGTGGGAGTAGGATGAAATGTCAAAAAAACACGACGGTTGCCGGCCAAAAGACACCTACGGATGCAGCACTCGCACTAAACAGTTAACTAAACCACACAACAAACTGCTCTGAGCAGAAACTAACGGGTTATTTCAGGTCGCACAAGTCTTTGCTGCACAGTTACCGCCTAGTGGTTCGGTTGTATGTTGCCCGGCTTAATTGAAGTCACAAAATGAGCTGCATCAACGTGGACGCGCATCTCATAGCGCGATTTTTACCATCTCCTCTTCGAATGTGGGTATAAGGGGTGTTGAACTGACCCGGTGCGGTGTTGGGTAGGGTTCAGTTAGAAGTAACGCTGGAACAAAACAGATATTATGGTAAAGTTGTTCTTCGTGTGTTACTTGGTTATCAAGCCCCCGCACCACGTTAAGGTGTCACACCACAGCGGGGGTCAACGATGGCTGTCGGCCGACCGATGGGGTTCGGGGGGCGAGGATCCGCCTACTAAAAGTTATGATTTAAAACTACTTACCGACAATAATCGAGGGGTTGTAACGTTAACTTTGCCGTTTTAATTTCCAACGCCGGCCCTGGTCGCCCTTCCATATAATTTTTGAGTAGTGGGGATCAATTTATTATTTAAACTGCGTTTGTCGATTGAAGAATTCAGTTTAAGAACAACTGAGTGAAGTGAAAAAGGCTTATCAGATTTTATTTCTTTTCTTTTAAAGTTTAAAAGTGGAAAAATGAAATGGTAAGGTTTTAATTTTATTTTTAAATAAAATCTTTCAATAATGACTTGGCACAAATATTTATTCATTAAAATATTTTATGCTGGTGGTGGTGGAAAAAACTTTAGTGGGTTTGTTATTTTCAGTGATTGGCCTTTTTTGCTTTAGGGATTTTTTGGAACTTTTTTTTCCCGAAAGGGAAACTTTTATGGATTTTTTGTAACTTTCATTTTTGGAAGTTTTTTCGGAAGCTTTTCAGTCCTGCCTTTTTGATCCTGCTGATGTCCTTCTCTTTTTGATCTGGAGGAGATTCCTGCTGATGTCCTCCTCTTTTTGATCTGGAGGAAATTTATTTTTTATCTGGTTCACCGACTGGCGCAGCACACCATTTTCGAATATGAAATATTTATTAAAATTAAAGTTAGCGTTTTTTCTTTAAAAAGGAACGTTGGTATAAGTTTTTATTGTAATACTTTCTCATGCATCTACTGCGGGAAATTTAGATACAACAATTTTTTTTTTTTTTAAACTTTTAAATTTTATTTTTAAAATGTATATGTTTTTTTCCAGCGAATGTTTAACTTTAATAAACCTGTTTTTGTACACATTAAGTTTTTTTATTTTATCGTTTCTGAAAAGATAAGAGTGAAGTTTTGTACGGCTTTGAAGTAAAAATACGTTCTTATTAAATAGTACTAAATTAAAATAATACAGTTGGGTTTATTTGAGGTTTAATTTCCTTTTAGTGATTTTCTAGTAAAATTACTTGGCGCCCACCGTGGTTTAGCTTTTCAATTTTCAGTTACTTTGGTAATCAATAAAAAAAATGATAGTATAAATCCGTGAACTGATTTATACAATCTCTCAAATCTCACGGACCCTGAGAAAATTACTGATTGTTTTTTTTATTTTTAATTATTCAGTTTAGTAGAAATATTTTAAAAATTCTTTTCTTAGTATTTAAATGTTAGTCTCCAGCAATTATTAGTATTTCCATTAAATAACTAAGAATAATTTTCGTAACACATTGACGCCCAATATTTGGGCATTTGGGTAAGATAAACTTTTACATTCTACATGCCTTAAAATTAAAAAAAACAAAGATATATTTAAAATAAAACTAAATCAAATTAATGTCCATTTCAGTCATAGATAGATTTTTTTTTATCAGATAGCCAAGCAGCACTAAAAGCTCTGAAGTCATACACTTGTGAGTCTAAGCTAACTTGGGACTGTAAACAGTCCCTGAGACAACTGGCAGTGAACAATCAGGTTACTATGATGTGGGGTTCAGGTCACAAGGGAGTTAAAGGCAACGAAGAAGTTTTCCTTGCCAAAGAAGGGGCAAATACACAATTTTCCGGCCCAGAACCCTTCTGTGGACTTTCCAAAGCCCACTTGAAAGAAGAGGTTCGACGCTGGGAAACAGATGAAATGAAATCTCACTGGCATAAAGTGCCCGGGGTAAAATGGCTAGTAAGCCTTTCGCAAAGGAAAGCTAAACAGCTTCTCGAGTTGGACAAGAAATACTTGAAACTGGTGACGGGGCTCCTTACTGGACACTGCCCTCTGAGGTATCACCTTAAAAAGATGTGCAAAACAGAGAGTGATAGTTGCCGCTACTGCGAGAACTTCGCAGAAACTGCAGAACATTTGCTTTGCGAATGCCCAGCGCTTTTCTGCAAGAGGCTTAAGTTTCTGGAAGGGGCCTTCCTAAAGCCCTTCGATGTCAGAAACTTACTCCCTATGAAACTGATCAACTTTGCTCGGAATCTGGGCCTCGAATTGATTAAGGGTTATGCACAAAAGATCTGATAGGTCGAGGAGCTTGAGAGGTTGCATAGCCTTCACGACCCCCCCCTTCACAATCTACAAGATAAACTTTTCGTTACAGTGTCAATGACCAAGTCATTACAAATGTGTTACTACATTCTAACAATTCCTCACGTAGAGCCAAAAGACACGCCGAATAACCCTGCTTGAAGGTAAACAAAGAAGTGCGCGCGAAATTTTTAGCGGGGATATGTAATTATGTAGAAAGGGGTTATTAGGTGTAGTTTAGTTTTAGTGGTTGCATGAGTGCGTGGGTGTACGGGTGTTTTTTGTTAATGTTATATTTAAAATGGGTAGACCGTAAAATAAGAACTAATCTGCAGAAACAAAAGAGATAATGGATAGTGTAATTTAATTCATGAAAAACGAGACAAAACATGGCTTGCAAGTTCCAATTGATAATTATCGTCGCATGGCATTGGTTGCGACAGGAATATCGATAAAAGTATTTTACAATCTCTATGATGAGGCTCAAAGAGTGGAGACAGGTAAGTAACGTTGTATTTTTCTCCGAAAACATCTTACGGAAGGCGTTGTTGCAGAAGTTTCAGTTCAGAAGGATAGGGACAAATAAGTAAAGAAATCGTTAATAATAAAATTTTCATATAATACAGAAGCAACGGCCGACTGTAAAAAGCAGTTTTACTAGTACTAGTACACGTTGCACAAATAGTTTTTGAAGGTGGGCAGTCAACTCTAAAGTACTCTTTAAATTAGGTTTTAGGTGGCAAAAAACACCCGATAATAGATATATATTATTGGAAAGACCGACCGCTGACTAAAAACTAGAGTAGCGATATCGACCAACGAAAGTAAAACATAAACACAGAATCATCTGCTAGAAGCTCGACTTTAAAATAAATACAAAATAGGTAGTTACCGCGAGCACGTGAAGTATAAACAATACGTGAGTTCAATGGGTTGATGTTTGTGATTCCCGTGAACGGTCAAACTGAGTTCATTGGGCTCTTATCAAGCCGTTTTCATATTTTCTTGGCTAAGGGCACTACATTATTATGTAAGATTAGAGCGTATGGAGTTTTTGAAAAAAATAAAATAGTATCGTGAGGAAGAGATTTCATTTATACCGATGAAACTTATCTGCATAGTCAGTGGCGTAGCTAGGCGTGGGCGAAGTGGGCCCTTGCCCATGGCCTCGCGAGGTCTCTTTAAATGCGATGTCCCCAGACTTTACCACAGATGACTAATTACTTTTACGCTTTAAAATGAACTTCATACATTTAAAAGCGTATTTGTTTTGAGGCCTCTCAAGAAGCCCCTCTTAAGTGCGACTGCGAGGCCGTCGTAACTACCTTCAAAGACCGCGACCGTTAGATTGACGGAATACAAGACTAGTCAGAAAAAGGGTTCGCATAAAAATAAAATGTTTAATTATGATGCTGTAGATGAGCCCATTGATTCTGCTGAAAGTAGATTCGGAATAGATTTTTGAAGTGAAAACTTCTTTAGCCGCGTTAGGCACTTTTTGATCAGGGAAAATCTTATGGGTTCGCGTAAACGACATCCTGACGTATTGTGCAACATTAGTGCTGTGTATATCTTATAAGTAAAATTGAATGGATTTAGTGAAAACTTCAATGTGTATATACTGTGAAAAAATGTTTTTTTAAATGTACAATAATTAGTAATTAGGTCATAGACACGAAATATGTAACACGGTTAAAAACAAAAATGCCTCGTTGACATATCTTATTTTATAGTTGTCATCCAGCATTAAAAAATGTCATTTTGCAAGTTTTGATATAACATCAAAACTCATGACGTTTTAAATGACAGCCGCCACACTAGCATACTTTTCCCTTCGGTGGAGGGCAAAGTAAAAGTAAAACTGCCGCCGGTGAAAAAGTTTAATTTTTCCGCAGTCAGCTCAGTACAATTATATCTTGAAGAGGTCTTGAGATGGTGGTATTGTTTAACTTTAGTGCTGTCTATATCTTATAAGTGAAATTAAATGGATTTAGCGAAAAGTTCCATGTTTATATACTGTGCATTGTTAAAATAGCGTTTTTGTTTGAATTGTTTAATTGTGGAGTCATTTTCCAGTACAATAGTGAGTACTAGGTAGGTAGGTTTGTAGGTTGTAGGGGGGTCGTGAAGGCTATGCAATCTCTCAAGCACCTCGACCTATCAGATCTTTTGTGCATAACCCTTAATCTATTTAAAGCCCGGGATAATTACTATATGAATAAATTCTCAAAAACTTATTTTGGACCCTTTCTATTGTATTAATATGAACAGCATAACTTGGTGCCCAGACAATAGATCCATATTCCAAAATTGGTCAAACTGATGTGCAATAAAGTTTTGTTAATGTTCCAGGTGAAAAGTTGTTACTATTCCACGAGTAGGTTAGGTTAGGTATCATGTGAGTAGGGCGTAGGTCGCCCCTCTACTGCGACCTTTAGTAGGTCTATTGTGGCTCATTTTACGAGTAATGAAACCAAGATATTTGAGAGCTGTGTTTACCATAATATGAATGTCTGATCTAAAATTTAGGAATGAGTCTACTAATATGCCCAGGTCTTTATTGTTCTCTTTTTGTGGTAATCTGAGCTGTTTAACTAAATATTCACTGTTCACTTGGGTGTTTCGTCGACGTTGACATACAACATGTTCAGAGATGTCCAATGAATGAAACTATTTAAACCAGTCTGTAAGTCGAGTTACTGATTATACGGAAAATTTTTAGGTCATCGACATATAGAAGAAAATGAGAATGAACAATACAGGGTGTAACAAAAAGGTAGGTCATAAATTAAACCACATATCCTGGGGTCAAAAATAACTCGATTGAACATAACTTACCTTAATGTAAATTTTTGGATCTCAACACTTTTTTAAAAAGCCATTTTTTATCGAGACGCGGCCTCTTTTTCATTCTCATCCAAAAAATTTGAGTCCCGAAAAGTTTTGGTTTTGGTTTTGTACCCTTGAAACCCCCCAAACTTTTCTATGCGTTACAATTAAATTAATATTGTATCACCATTGGTTAAATACATAACTTTTGAATTTTTTTTGTCTCATACCACTTTTTCGAAAAGCCAGTTTTTAACAACGGCCTCTTTTTTTTTATCCTTCAAAAAATCTTTAGCTGGCTGTTCAACACTTGTAGTTTCTACGGATAAATAACAAATAGTCGCTTTAACAATTATATACTGTCAATTAAAGCTTTCAATTATTGTGCATTTTAAGAGTGTTAGGAAAAATTAAACTTTCTGTTATAATGGTTAACACGTTTGCAAAAATGGCAGATTTGCATTTAATTCTGGGTAGGTTTGGTCAGGCTAAAACAAA